>CM036586.1:1009447-1609447 GCA_020745705.1 Hemiprocne comata | reverse complement strand
AGCTGCAACAACTGCAGCATCACACTCGGTGTCTGTTCCTGGTGTCATCTCCAAACTGTGTGAGCTTGGATGAGGTCTCAGAGCTTCACTTGACTGAGGGAGGAGAGGAACCACAAACACCCCAGACTGGGACTCAAAAGCCACCCTGTCTCCTGTGGGAGGCTGCATTTGCCTGCCAGTGGTGACAGCAGCCCAGATGTGACAGGGGACACGGCACAACCTGTCCTCCCTGGTTTGGGAGAGCTGAGCTTTGCTGGTTTGAAGAGGTTTCTCCACACACAGATGGCAGGACAGTGCTCTCCAACATTTCCCTCTCCCAGCTGGTGAAGTCAGTTGATATTCCATTGTGGGTAGGGCTTTTAAGATCAATTTAGATGGCTTCCACAGTCTGCAGACAGTCAGGAGTGGAGGTGCTTGGATAAATATAAACCATGGGTGTCTGCTGACAGTTCTCAAGCCTGAATTCTTCCAAGTAAAATAATTCCTTTAAAACTCCCACTCCCTCTGCCATAGGGTTGCAACTGTTTTGCACGGAGGGGAAAAAAACATCCCAGTGGGTTTTTTTTGCCACCTGGATTTAGTGCTGTGGAGCAGGCAGAAGTGTTTTGGGGAGAAAGGTGGGATCTCTGTCCATAGGGTCCATGTAGCTTTGCTCGGACAGATAAACTCAGAGAATCATAGAATGGTTAGAGTTGGAAGGGACCTTAAAGATCTTTGAGTTCCAACCCCCTGCATGGGCAGGGACACCTCCCACCAGACCAGGCTGCTCAGAGCCCCATCCAACCTGCCCTTCAACACTTCCAAGGCCTTGAACTCAGCCAAGAGGAGGATGCTGCTACATACATGACCTCTGGGCACTGGCTGGTGGCCCCTGCCTGGTTTGGCCCAATTTTTAAGCCATTTCAGGGCATAAAGAAGGTAGAAAGTTTAAGAACCTTTTCCCCGTCTGTGGGGCTCTGTTTGCTGGCTGCAGTAGGGGTGGTAGTGGCTCTTGTGGGGTGAGGATTCAACCTGGACTTCTTTTAGAGACAAACTCAAAACTCATCTCCCCCATTGCTGTTGGTTGGACTCAGAATGTTGGAGCTTTTAAAATATCCAGGTCCTCCTGCCTTTGCTTCCCTTGAAGATTAACCTCTGAATTGTCTTGTTTCAGAAGGAGCCACCCAAGGAGGAGCTGCCAGATGCTGCCATGGCCTTCAACCCTTCAGATGAGCTCAGGGATGCCAGCAAGCCCCAAGCTGCCCTGGGCAGGGAAAACCCACCTGGCCAAGCCCCAAATTCCAGTACAGCACTGCATGGACCTGGAGAGCAGCAGGAGAGTGGGTGGGCAGCAAGGCTGGGGGGTGGCCCTGGCCCTCCCGAGGACAGGGAGGTGGTGGGAGATGCTGAGCACTCTGCTGAGGTCGAGGACAGCAGCTGGGGCACCAGCAACAGGCTGCAACGTGCCTGTGATTTGAAGCCTGTAGAAGTGCATCCTGAATGTGCAAAGCCCAGTGGAGCCAGTGGGGAAGGGAGGGAATCACAAGACCCCTTTGGACATTCAGAAAAAGAGGAGGAAGAGGTGGAGGAGGGAGGAAAAGAGAAAGAGGCCTCTGAGTATGAAAGCACAGTCCTGGGGGCTGTTGATTTAGCATTTTCTGAAAGGGATGATGCTGACATGGAGCATGGACACAGTGAGCAGAAACCTGTGGATTCAGCATCTCCAAAGGACTGTGGTGCTCCTGGAGAGGGTCCTGTGCCCAGCCCTCCTGCCTCAGCATCACCCTGCTCAGGCAGATCAACACCAGGGCTGTCAGATGGGACCGAGATGGACCCTCAGGGGCTTCCTGGTGAGATGGCACCAAGCCTGGACATGCTGCAAGAGCCCTGGGAGGCTCTGGCCACCCCAGATGCAGAGACAAAGGGTGTTGGTTTGACACAGGCAGCCAGTCCAGCCAACGTGGGGTTGCCCGGTGCCAGTGGGTCGATGGTGCCGTTCCCATCTGATCCAAATCCTGCCTGTGGGGCACAGCCAGGCAGCGTTACAGGGAACGTGACACCTGCTGGAGAGACACTCCGGGATGGCTTGGAGCAGAAAGACAAGGATCGTGCGCCCTCTGCAGAAAGGTGGGCTCCTGCTGGGAGCAAAGCCACCAGCACAGCTGGCCCCGAGTCACCGTGCAGCCAGGGACTGTCACTAACCTTGTCCCCTGACTCCAGCTCTGTCTGCCTGACAGCCCTTGATGGAGCCACAGATCCTGAGGCTGCTCCAGAGGACCAGGAGGCCATGGCAAGCATCCAGTCTCCATCACTGAGTGACCTGGGAGGGAGCAGCTGCCTTTCCCAAAGGTGTGGAGACAACGTTTATGCTGACCTCACTTCTCTGAGCACTGGTGAATCCCACAAAGAAGGGGACAAGGTTTTGGTGGAAGAGCAGCATAACAGCTCTTCTGCCAACTGCATGGATGTGCTGGATGAGTCCTCGGGAGCAGGTGATGGCCAAGGCTTCACCTTCTCCAGTACAGCCTTAGCAGGTGACTCTGAAGCTGGAGGGAGTGATGGTGTGTGCCTCAGTGCAGAGAAGTCCCCCAGGAGCAACAAAACGAACACAGCCATGGTGGCTGACACACCACAGGAGCCAGAGACCTCTCTTCATCACCTCCTGGAATCAGAGCCCTCCTCCCCTCTGAGAGAGAGGATGTCTGCCACGAAGGAGCAACTCAGGAAGCAGCAGAGCTCCCCAAACGGCCTGTCCCCACCTGCCCACAGAGGCTCAGCTCCTGCTTCTCCCTCCCAGCAGGACCCTCACCCCCCTGGTGGAGATGCAGACCCTCCCCACCACTTGTCAGAGCAAAGCAAGCAGGGGACAGTCCTGTGTCAAGGCGGGAAGTCCTGCCAGCAAGTAGGTGCTGCAGAGGTGAGCCTGGCTGCTGAGAGCCCAGAGGGCTCCTTAAAGCCCAGAAGTGCAGAAGAGGTGACAAAAGACATGGGTCAGTGCTCTGCAGGGCCAGCAGAGAGCTCCCCCACCGATGTGCTTGTGCCAGGTTCCGCCACCTGTGCCACCAGGACCGCCAGGTCCGTGCCACCTTCTCCTCCGTGTGGTCACAAGGCAGGTCTGCCCAGCTCTGAGCCCAGCTCAGTCCTCAGTGTCCACCCCAAGAGGCCCTCTCCTGGCATGAGTTCTGCTCCAGACCTTGTTCTGTGGTCCTGCTGTGGAGGGGACAGCTGCCCCAGCCCTGGGAGCCAAGCTGGGGATGCAGTAGGGAGCCATGAGGAGGAACCCATCCTGCCTGAGGATTTGGAAGGAGGAAGCCACGAGGAGGAACCCATCCTGCCTGAGGATTTGGAAGGAGGGAGCCATGAGGAGGAACCCATCCTGCCTGAGGATTTGGAAGGAGGGGGCCACGAGGAGGAACCCATCCTGCCTGAGGATTTGGAAGGAGGAAGCACTGTCCCTCTTGCCAGTCCTGTGTCTTTTCCAGAGGCTGAGGGATCCGATGGCTCTGCTGATCTGCACCATGCCAGCATGGAAGTGGGAGAGGTAGAAAGCCCCAGGAGGCTCTCTGGAGAAAGCCTGGAGCTTGGTGACGCGGAGGATATTTCAGACCTTCTCCCGAGGGCAAAGCAGCTCCCCGGCAAAGGCAGACACGTGGGCTTGACCTTTGAAGCTCCGTTGGAGTCTTCCTCCAGCGACTCGGACCAGGAGTGTTCGGGGGGGACTTCAGGGTCCCTGCTGGCAGCCAGAGGTTCCTGCACCATGGACGCTGCAGGGACAAGGACCAAGGGCGCCTCCGAGGGATGCAGTGAGCACTGGGGGTCGCTGGGGGCAGGGCGGGGCCGCTCCCCGGCTGAGCGCGGCTGGTCGCTCGGCGCTGGGGCAGCCGGCAGCGGGCACGTTCCTGCCTGTGTCAGTATCAGGGACAGGCAGGGAGTGCTCAAGGACTACCAGAACTTCGTGGTCACCAAAAAGTGCCAGGAGAGGACGGGAAGTGTGCAGCCTCCTGAGAGGAGCAGCCACTGCGCGGGGCAGTCTCATTTGTTAAGGTCACTGATGAGAACTTGGGGGGGTTTTGAGGAAATCACCCAGCACACTCTGGACATGGAGTGTCTCCGTTTCCATTATAAGCTAAAACAAATCCTCAGGAGTGGGAAACCACCCTTTTCTACCTCCAAAAGCATCTTTCCAAAAGACTTTTCTCCCCAGGTGATGTCTGAGACATCGCCTGTGCCAGAAGCTTCTGTCCCGCTGTCCCCACGGAGCAGGAGCCCTTTGCAGGTGACCATCCTGCCCTCTGAGACGTGGCTGAGCAGGCTTGGCTGGCACCACCAGCAGAGCAGGTGGCCTGGGGACCTCTGTACCCCCTGGCAGGACACCCTCTGTGACGAGAGGAGCAGGCCCAGATCCCAAACCACCAGCCAAGGCCACCTGGATCCCTTCCACCTCAGCGAGCTCAAATGTGACCAGCTGAAGGCCTCACAGGGGGACATCCCTGAGTTCAATGGGGCAATGCTGGGGAGTGAGGGTGGAGGGATGGTCCCAGCCCACGGGGAGGCCCCGAGGGAGTGGCCGTGCCCCAGGGGGGTGGCTGCCTTGGAGGAGATGATCATGGACCTGTGCAGCACGCTGAGCTTCCGCCTGCACAGCTTGGCCCAGGAGGCCTGCGGCCACGCCGGCGTGTTCTACCTGGTGGAGACAAGTGAAGACCCTTTCTTTGCAAGAGTGAAGGTAATGGCTGGTCCTGCTGGCCTGGATGGGGACGGGTGGCCCTGGGGTGAGAGCCGAGGGCAGCAGGAGCAGGCTCAGGGTGAGCTCACTCAGCCCAGCACAGGTGGCTCCTTGAGCCATTTCATCTCAGCTGCCACCACCAGAAATTAGAATAATGGAATCATTTGGGTTGGAAAAGACCCTTAAGATCACCAAGTTCAATCATTAACCCAGCACTGCCCAGAGCATCACTAACCCATGTCCCTCAGCACCACATCTACACGGCTTGGAAACCCCTCCAGAGATGGGGACTCCACCCCTGCCCTGGGCAGCCTGTGGCAATGCTTGACAATCCTTTCAGTGAATAAATTGTTCCTAAGATCCAACCTAAACCTCCCCTAGTGTAACTTGAGGCCATTTCTTCATCTCCTATGCTTTGAGCATCCCCTGGGTCAAAACAGGTTGAAGTTGGTGCAGGAGCAGCCCAAACTCAACCCCCCCATGGTGGCTTTTGCTTGAGCTGTCATTAAGGGGTTGGAAACTTGGGAAGGGTGATTGCACGGGAGGATTTGCTGCTCCAAAGTAACACATAGAGACCTGATGCATGGTACAGTGAGATGCTCAAGGTGGTTTTCAAGAAGGTCAATGGCTGCTTCATCCTTCTCTGGCTGGAGCACACCATGCCTTTGACAGGCAGCCACCATAGGCTGCCCTTGGCACCAGGGTGCTGGGTTGGGGTTGCTGTCATGCTCCTCCTTCCTCTCCCCAGACACGTGTGCCAGGAGCTTGGCACCACTCTGGTGAAGATCTTCTCCCTACAAACCTTCTTAGGTGCTGCCATGATCTCTGTTCCAGACCTTGCTGAAGGCAGATGGCCGCCTGGAGATGGAGCCCCAGAGCTTCTGCAAAGCCAAACACCCGCCCACCCACAGGCTGCTGGTCGTCATCAGGAACGAGGACATTGCCTCACACATCCACAACGTAAGGCCTCAGCACATCCCTTGTTCTTTTTTTTTTTTGCCAGCACTGGTTTTGAATATCAGGATCCACTTGGAGGGGTTTTACACTTGACCCACTGTGGAGCTGTAGGTTGAATTGTCAGTCTCTGCAGAGACACTGTTCTCTGCGCTGGAAGAACTTCATGAAGAGCTGTTGAGAACAAGTATCTCAAAAACATAGAATCACAGACTCGTTCTGGTTGGGAAAGACCTTTAAGATCATCAAGTCCAACCATTAACCCAACTCTGCCAAGTCCAGAGCTAGAACATGAACCCTGTCAGCTCTGTGTTTTTTTTTCTCTTGTCCCCACTTTGGGTTGCTGAGTAACATCTCTTGGAGTAGCCAAGCTCCAAGGGTCAGGCTGGGCTTGCCTCGTGTCACAGGACAGCTCAGCTGGGCTTTGGCCTGTGGGCTGCAGTGAATATTGCAGCAGACTGAGCCACCAGTAGCTCCTTATATCACCATCTGCTGCTTTGGGGTCAGGCTGTGGGGACATGAGCATTGGTGTGATGAGGATGGGGTGGGCTCCCAGGAGCAGGTGTGAGCTGCAGAGCTCCCCCAGGGGTCAATGCTGGGTCTGGTCTTGTTCAATGTCTTCATCAGAGACCTGGACGAGGGGACAGGGTGTATCCTCAGCAGGTTCCCTGATGATACCAAACTGGGAGGGGTGGTGACACTCCAGAGGGCTGTGCTGCCATCCAGTGTGACCTGGGCAGACTGGAGAGCTGGGCAGAGAGGAACCTGATGAGGTTCTACAAGGACACATGTAGGGTCCTGCATCTGGGGAAGAACAACCCCAGGCACCAGTATAGGTTAGGGGTGGAGCTGCTGGAAAGCAGCTCTGAGGAGAAGGGTCTGGGAGTCCTGGGAGACAGTAAATGATCCATGAGCCAGGAATGTGCCCTTGTGGCCAAGGAGGCCAATGGGGTGCATGAGGAAGAGTGTGGCCAGGAGGTGGAGAGAGGTCATTCTCCCCCTCTACTCTGCCCTGGTGAGGCCCCATCTGGAGAAGTGGGACCAGTTCTGGGCTCCCCAGTTCAAGAGAGACAGGGAACTGCTGGAGAGAGTCCAGGGGAGGGCAACAAAGATGGTTGGGGGGTTGGAGCATCTCCCTGATGAGGAAAGGCTGAGAGAGCTGGGGCTGATCAGCCTGGAGAGGAGAAGGCTGAGGGGAGACCTTCTGAATGCCTCCAAGTATCTCAGGGTGGGTGCAGGGAGGATGGAGCCAGACTCTGCTCAGTAGTGCCCAGGGACAGGACCAGGGGCAACGGGCACAAGCTGGAACATGGGAAGTGCCCCTGAAAGATGAGGAGAAACTTCTTTGCTGTGAGGGTGACAGAGCCCTGGGACAGGCTGCCCAGGGAGGTGGTGGAGTCCCCTTCTCTGGAGACATTCCAGACCCCCTGGATGCAGCCCTGTGGGATGTGCTCTGGGTGATCCTGCTGTAGGGAGGGGTTGGACTGGCTGATCTCTAACTCTGACAGTTCTGGGGTTCAAAGAGGTGCAAACACTGCTGAAACACTCTCCAAGCCCTGTCTTGCCTGGAGCAGGTCCCCTGCTTGCTGCAGCTGAAGCACTGTCCCAGCGTGGTGTTCGCCGGGGTGGACAGCCCTGAGGACCTGACGAGTGGCACGTACCAGGAGCTGTTTCACACTGGTGGCTTCGTGGTGTCAGACAACAAGGTGTTGGAAACGGTGACGCTGGGTGAGTCTCGTGCCCTCTCTCTTGGTTGCAAACACAGTGTCAGCTCCTGCCTCGTCCACTGGTTTGCTGACACCTTCCAAAAACTTGCCATCGTGTCCTCTGCTCCTGCTTCATTCCCTCTGTTTGACACCTCAGCCCCCCCCCGAGCTGGATCGTGGGTCCAGATCAGGGCTTCCAAGAACATCTTAAGTCCAGTGAGGACCACCAAGATGGTCAGGAGCTGGAGCAGGGGTTGTACAAGGACATTCAGTCTGGAGAAGGGAGGACAAAGGGGAGACCTTGTTGCTGTCTTCAGCTCCCTGATGAGAAGTGGCAGAGAAAATGGAGCCACACACCTCCTGGAGATGTGCATTGATGGGACAAGAGGTGACAGGGACAAGTTGTATTTACCCTTTAAGATACTAGGAAGAAAAAATTCACAATGTGTTCAAACACCAGGATGGGATCCCAGTTTCCCAACCCCGGTTGTGAGTCTCCATCCTTGGAGATATTCAAACCTCACCTGAGCAACCTCAGGTGGCCCAGGGTTGAGCAGATGTTGGGCCAGAGACCCCTGGGCACCCCTTTTCCACCCTTGGTTACCCTTTGGTTCTTGTCACCTCAGGCCAACTGAAGGAAGTGGTGAAGGTGCTGGAGAAGCTGAACAGAAGTGGGAGGTGGAAGTGGCTCCTTCACTACAAGGAGAGCAAGAAGCTCAGAGAAGACATCAGGTAACAGCTCTGCAGTGGTGGCTCCCACATCCCTGCTGTCCTTGTCACCACAGCAAGGACATACCCACCGTGGTGGCTTGTGGTGTCCCTTGTCACACTCGATGCAGGGACACAGGGTGAGTTAGGTGCCTCTGGTTGGGTTTTGGCTTCTCACAAGACAAGTTTGAAGATTTGGGGTTTAAATAAGAACTTCTCTTACCAGTGAGAGGCCACGTGCCTCCAGTCTGGAGCTGCCAGAGCTCAGCCTTTAGGTGCCAGCAACAAAACTCAACACATTCATATTTTTTTTTTTTAAACCTACATGAGATGGAGCAGCAGGAGATGGGATCTGGAGAGGATCAGATGGCCTGAAACGTTGTGTCTTGCACGTGACCCAGGATGAGGCAGAGCTCTGGCAGCAGCTCCTTGCACCCTGCTGAACCTCCATAAGGCAGCTCCCCCCTTTTTTTTTGGCAGAGAGACCCTCTGTGGGCATTGCAGCCCGTGAGGGGCTTAAGGAAAGGCACAAAGTTGGTTTGAGGAGCTGCAGGCTCCAAAAGCTGCCTCTGCAAACTGAGCTGCCTTCCCACCAGCTCACCCCAGCTCCTACACACACCCAGCAGGATCTCAGGAGACCTCCCTGGGCCTCTCTCTTGCCCCTCGATAGAATCATAGAATGGTTAGAGTTGGGCTTTTCTCATGTTTGAGCTCAGAGAGGGATGATTTTGTTGGGCAGGCTTCCTTTGTTAGTGGCAGCCCAGGGGCAGGAAAGGACAGCCCTCCAGGGACCATCTGGGAGCACAGAGGAGACTGACCTGGGCAGAAAATGCCACCACCAGAAGAAATCTCAGACCCTCTCCACATTCAGCCTTCATGGTGACAGCACAAAGAGATGGGTTTGAGGAGCTGGTTTTCAGCCCTCCAGCACTGAGGTGTTGGGGAATCATGGAATCATGGAATGGTTTGGGTGGGAAGGAACCTTAAAGATCATCTAGTTCCAACCCCCCTGCATGGGCAGGGACACCTCCCACCAGACCAGGTTGCTCAGGAAGCTCAGGGTTGGGTATTTCATCGTAGTTGGTGAGATGAGGACACAAGCTCATCAGTGGACACTGCTGTGGAGCAAGTGTTTTCCTTGTTCTCCATCCCTAGCACTTAGGTAGCATCTCTTGACTCCACTGTGGTGGGATGATGAGCCCTGGTCTGTCAGAGCTGCCTGGAGCAAGGGGTCATTTTGTTTTCCTGCTGCACGTACAATCCATATGGTGACACTTGCTCCTGCTGTCTCCATTTAGTGCAGGGTCAGAATCATAGAACCACAGACTGGTTTGGGTTGGAAGGGACCTTCAAGATCATCCAGTCCCACCCCCTGCCATGGGCAGGGACACCTCCCACCAGACCAGGTTGCTCCAAGCCCCATCCAACCTGCCCTTCAACACTGCCAGGGATGGGGCAGCCACAGCTTCTCTGGGCCACGAGGCTGAAAGAAACACACACGTCCCATCACACCTGCTCGTTCCTTGGGAGGGGAGAGAGGGGTGAAGCCCCTCACCACCTCACCTTGCCCCTGTCCCTGCAGGGTGGACGCTGAGGCCCACAAGAAGCACTTGACCCTCCAGTCGTGCCAAGGAGCCGAGCTGCTGGAGGTGCTGCACTACCACGGCTGCGACGCCGCCTCGGCCCCCGACTCCCAGCACGTCCAGTGCCTGTTGAACCTGCAGGTCCAGCACGTCAGCGCCAGGTTCGCCGTGTACCTCACAGGTAGGGACAGGCTCTGGGTGCTGCCCTGGGCCCTCAGCACCCACCAGCACCACCTTCAGTTGGCGTGGGAGGTTGGTGGAGGGGGGACAAGAAACACCGCGTTTTGCTTCCGTTTCCGCTAGAATCACTTAGTTGAGGTGGGGGTGAAGTGGGAGCTGGTTCACTGGATGGAGAGCAGAGTCCTTCCTGAGGAGAAGGGCGTGGGGGTGTTGGGTGAGGAGAAGCTCAACAGGAGCCAGCACCATGTGCTGGAGCCCAGAAACCACCGTGTCCTGGGCTGTCACCAGCAGTGTGACCAGCAGGGCCAGGGAGGGGATTGTCCCCCTCTGCTCTGCTCTGCTGAGACCCCCCTGCAGGGCTGGGGCCACCTCTGGGGTCCCCAACACCAGAAGGACATGGAGCTGTTGGAGAGAGTCCAGAGGAGGCCACGGAGATGATGGGAGGGCTGGAGCAGCTCTGCTCTGGAGACAGGCTGGGAGAGTTGGGGGTGTTGAGCCTGGAGAAGAGAAGGCTCCAGGGAGACCTTGGAGCACCTTCCAGTGCCTGAAGGGGCTCCAGGAAAGCTGGGGAGGGACTTTGGCCAAGGGTAGGGAGGGATGGAGCAAGGGGGAATGGATTAAAACTGGAAGAGGGGAGATTTAGGTTAGACATTAGGAGGAAATTTCTCACTGTGAGGGTGGTGAGAGCCTGGCCCAGGTTGCCCAGAGAAGCTGTGGCTGCCCCATCCCTGGCAGTGTTGAAGGGCAGGTTGGATGGGGCTTGGAGCAGCCTGGGCTGGTGGGAGGTGTCCCTGCCCACACAGGGGGGTTGGAACTGGATGATCTTGAAGGTCCCTTCCAACCCAACCCAGCCTGGGGCTCCATGATTGCAGGTCCCTCCAGTAAAAGGCAAAGTGAGCAGATTTTTGGAGCTTTGCTGGATTCTGGCAGCTTTTCCAGTCTGTGGGTGGCTTCGTGTCACTCTCCAGTCCTGGCCCTGCTGGGCTGAGGCTGCTTGCACAGCAGCTCCGTTCATCCACTTAGGTTTGCAAAGGAGAATTCACTGCAGTGGGAGGTGGGAATATTTCCTGCAGGTTCCAGAACATCCTCGGATGTTTTATGGTGCTGCTCCTTCCTTTGCAGCCAAGCCCAGCGTGGGCAGGGAGCAACTTGAGAGCAAAGGAATCCTCGTGGCCGACATCAACACCTTCCTTGGGATGGTCCAGAAGGCTGCTGCTCCCTTCAGAAGAAGCTACTGGTAAGGGGGGGGAGCTTGGGATCGACCCCTTCTCCCTAAACAAGTCCAGGAGCAGCTCCCGGGTTGTCTCCAGGGTGGCAGGCAGGGAGCTGGGGTCCAGCTCTGGGCCTAGGACAACTCTGCAGGGGACAACTCTAAACCAGGACATCTCTCTGCTGGGACATCTCTCTGCTGGGACATCTCTGCACTGGGACACCAGCACAGTCCTGTGTCATCTGCTTCTCTATCAATCAACAACTCTGTCAATCCAAGTTGTCCCAGCACAGAGGTGATGTCCCAGCACAGAGATGATGTCCCAGCACAGAGATGATGTCCCAGTACAGAGATGTCCCAGCACAGAGATGATGTCCCAGCACAGATGATGTCCCAGCAGAGAGATGTCCCAGTACAGAGGTGATGTCCCAGCACAGCGATGTCCCAGCACAGAGGTGATGTCCCAGCACAGAGGTGATGTCCCAGCACAGATGATGTCCCAGCACAGAGATGATGTCCCAGTACAGAGATGTCCCAGCACAGAGGTGATGTCCCAGCACAGATGATGTCCCAGCACAGAGATGATGTCCCAGCACAGAGATGATGTCCCAGTACAGAGATGTCCCAGCACAGAGGTGATGTCCCAGCACAGATGATGTCCCAGCACAGAGATGATGTCCCAGCACAGAGATGATGTCCCAGTACAGAGATGTCCCAGCACAGAGGTGATGTCCCAGCACAGATGATGTCCCAGCAGAGAGATGTCCCAGTGGAGAGCTGTCAGTGGAGAGTTGTCCCTTCCCACCAGCTGCTCCTGCACCAGCACATGAGCCAAGGGTTGGCTGCAGGATCTGCTCTGGCTCTGCTGACACAAAGGGCTGATTCCTGAAGCCACAGCCAGGAGATCCATGCTTGGCATCACCTGGGAAAGTTCTGCAGGAGCTCAGCCCTGCCTGGAGCGAGGGGAGCGGAGCAGTAACCTGGGCCACCTCTCTGTGTTGCAGGTGACAAAGTGAAGCCACAACTCAGCTCCTCCCGGGCCCTGCGGTGCCCTGTGGGGCATCCTGCTCCTCTGGGAATGGCCCCAACGTCCCGGGGGGATTCAGGGGCTGCCCACGGGAGCCGTGGGAACGTTGGCTCCAGTTCTGCACGGAGAAGTCATTTCCAGATGGCTCATGCAAACCCCCCCCGGGGATTTACTCCGTGCCATCGAGTTCCAGAAGGGACAGAGGCTGTTTGTTTGTTTTTTTTAACACGACACAGTTTTAAATTATTGGAGTGTTTTCAGGTGGTTAGTGCAGCTGATGTGGGCAGAAATTGGAATAATTTTTATTTTAATTTAAAAAAATAATAAATAAAATAAGCTCTTTACTTGAAGGGTGGGAGGGATGCGAGTCCAGGACAATGAGGCATTTTCCAGGTGGCTTTTGCTGTACCCAGGACACATGCCCTTGGGGGTGGGTGGACAGTTTCAAGTCTGCTCTACACTACGGTTCCAGTCTCCCCCCTCCCTTCTTGGTACCATTTCAGTGCTGGGATTTGTCACATTCCAGCACGTGGGAATCTTGTAAATAGCCAGATGATGGGATACAGGAACAAAAAGCTCTTATTTATGGTCAGACAACTACAGGCCAGGTAGGAAATGCCCCGTGGCAGACCTTTGTAGGAGTCTCCACCTGGGGATGCACAGGACGGGGTTGTCCTCTCTCTTTTTTTTTTTTTTTTTTAGTTTTAATAAAAGAACGCAGGACCTGATGCCCAGGATGACTTGGTACAGAGTTTGATTGATTAAAAAAAAAAAAAGAAACCAACCTAAAAAATGAAGTTTCACACCCTGCTGCTCTCCAGAGGGGCAGAATCTCTGAACTCTGGCAGCTTTCCCAGCTCTCACATGGCTCAGGAACTGGATTTGTTCTGCTTCACCCCAGCTCTGAAGGCCACAGAGGAAGGAAGGACCAGCAGCCTGGCTCTAACAGCCGAGGGGACTCGGAGCTGCAGGGGCATCACCCTCCTCCTCCTCAGCAGGAGACAGATCCATGACCCAGAGGCATAACCAGGATACAGCAGAAGGGGGTCATGGCAGCATTTAGGGGCAGGAGCTGATTTTCCATGTGCATTAGGTCCCTCCTGCCTTTGAAAAGGTTGAGCAACTGAATCAGCTCAAGGGGTGGGGGGGAAGAACAAAGCAAGGGAGAACTTCTCCTTCGCTGGAGACATTCAAAACCCACCTGGACAAGTTGCTGTGTGATGTGCTCTAGGTGACCCTGCCTGGCAGGGGAGGGGGTTGGACTAGATGATCTTTCGAGGTCCCTTCCAGCCCCTAGGAGTCTGTGATTCCCCAGCAATGCACCCACCAGGCTCCGGTGGTTTCAGTGGAAAGGTGGTTCCTGGAACTGGCACAGCAGGAGAGGAAGTGCCAAAAGCCCCCACGCGGGAGGGAGGAAGATGAGGGGCAGCCACAGGCAGGCCTGGTGCAGCTTTGAGGAGGAGATGTGGTGGAAACCTCAGTTCCTCTTCAGCAGCAGTGTGAGGGCAGCACAGCTACGGCTGAGGGAAGGATCAGCCCTTCCCCAGCGACCCTACCTGGCTGAGCACAGCAGCTGAGAGCAGGAAAAATGTTCCAAGGCATCTTTGCCACTTTTCCCGGGACTTGGCATCGCTGTGTGTACGGACGAGCCCTGCTCCTCACGGTACAACTGCCGCCCCACAGCAGGAGCCAACCAGGGGTTCAATAAAGCTCCCTCTGAGGAGGAGCAGCTCTTGTTCCGGGAGCTCAACGCCCCGGAAAGGAGCCCCAAGAGCAGAAGTTCCTTTCTGCTGCTCCCAGCAGGCGCCGTTTCCGGATGCAGGCACTGGAGGGGGCAGCAGGGAGCGAGCAGCCTTGTGCCCACCCCCCGCCCGAGGCAGAGACGGGGCTTGAGCTGCGGCACCTTCTCCCCTGCCGAGAGCAGCCGGGGCTGGGAAGCCCAACCTAGGAAGCCTGAGCCTGTTGTAGACTCATCACAGAATGGCTTGGGTTGGAAGAGACCTTAAAAGTCATCTAGTCCCAACCCCCTGCCATGGGCAGGGACACCTCCCACCAGCCCAGGCTGCTCCAAGCCCCATCCAACCTGCCCTTCAACACTGCCAGGGATGGGGCAGCCACAGCTTCTCTGGCCAACCTGGGCCAGGCTCTCACCACCCTCACAGTGAGAAATTTCCTCCTAATGTCTAACCTAAATCTCCCCTCTTCCAGTTTTAATCCATTCCCCCTTGCTCCATCCCTCCCTACCCTTGTCCAAAGTCCCTGCCCAGCTTTCCTGGAGCCCCTTCAGGCACTGGA
The DNA here is from genome assembly GCA_020745705.1 of Hemiprocne comata. Taxonomy (NCBI): domain Eukaryota; kingdom Metazoa; phylum Chordata; class Aves; order Apodiformes; family Apodidae; genus Hemiprocne; species Hemiprocne comata. The sequence continues at coordinate 1,595,079 of CM036586.1, read as the reverse complement.
AGGTGCTCCAAGGTCTCCCTGGAGCCTTCTCTTCTCCAGGCTCAACACCCCCAACTCTCCCAGCCTGTCTCCAGAGCAGAGCTGCTCCAGCCCTCCCATCATTTTCCAGCAGGAAATGCTCCCGTTTCCACCCTGGCAGGCAGAGATCCAAGGGATCTCAGAAAGAAGGTGCAGCTCGGACCAGTGAAGTGAATCAGACCAGAGCCCAGGACTGGTTTCCAGAATTTGGCTTTACTTCGCAGTACAGAAATCATGTGGAGCCTTCAGGAGACAGGAGCAGCACCACAGGCTCTGTCAGACCGATACCGCAGCGCCGTTTGGTCCATCCCGGGGAGCCACCCGGGATACAGAAAATACTTCCACATCTTGCCTGCTCTGTAATTTGTTCTCTCAATTTTATTAAGATTAAAACACAAAGGAGCCTCAGGCACAGCTGTGTCCCAACCGATGTAAACTGGTTTAGAAGCTTAAGTGGAGGTTAAAGTTCCGTGCCCAGAACTAAGCCAACATTTGCTGCTACAAGAGATGTGGGCTTTGTCCATAATACAACTTGCCACAAGAGTTAAGATTGATGGGAAGAGACTTTTTAGGGATGCTGTCCACAATAATGGAGTGCTCAGTTTCTATTTTGCCTTGATATCAGGGTTTGAGTGACAACTGTCACATCTACTAGCTCACCAGAAGCACACCGTTGTGAAGGATGTTTACAAGTGATTAAAAAGACAAGGTAAGACACAGCTGGCAAGGAGTTATTTCACCAACGTCTACGTCTGCCAAAAAAATAAAATAAAATAAAAAAAACAACCAACAAAATAATAAAAAAAAAAAGGTTCAGTCTGCCTTTCAGCTGACCAGGTTAGTCGTTAGATCAGTCAGTAATTTGCCAGATTCTGGACAGCAACCCTACTAGAATGAAATCATTAACACATGATATCCAAAAGGGGAACATGACCAGTGCAGTAACTCTTCAATCTCTCAGAGATGGGATTACAAAAGCAGGCCTTACAATATTGAATTTCATACAGTGTTCATTAAGTTCCTTATATATTCATATTAGCCGATTTTAATGTCTCCTAATTAGAGATTCTCATTACTGCTGCTCCTCCTCCCCATAGATATCATTTTTCTTGCGTTTCATCTCCTCAAAGTCAAACTCTGATCCCATCATCCTCTTATAAATATCTTTGATGTCATCGCACGTCGTCTCGAAGTGGGTGGTGGCATCGTAGGTGCGAGAGATGAAGATCTGGGAAGAGAAGCAGCTGTTGAGCATCCAGCCTCTCCTCACCCCTTCCCACACCAGCTCAGAGCTCACTCACCTGGCTCTCGGTGCCCAAGTCGGTCGGGGCGAACAGGTCACTGATGCTGACGAACCTGGAAGGGAGGGGATAAAGAGACAAGAGGTTCAGGGAGGTTTGAAAACATCACTGAGCATCAACGTGGGTTTGGGGGAAGCTGAGGGGAGACCTTCTGGCTCTGCAAGTGCCTGAGAGGAGGTTGGAGCCAGGGGGGGTCGGTCTCTGCTCCCCAGGAACAAGCGACAGGACAAGAGGGAACGGCCTCAAGTTGTGCCAGGGGAGGTTGAGATTGGATCTGGGGAACAATTTCTTGCTGGCAAGGGTTGTCAGGCCCTGGCCCAGGCTGCCCAGGGCAGGGCTGGAGTCCCCATCCCTGGAGGGGTTTCCAAGCCCTGGAGATGTGGTGCTGAGGGACATGGGGCAGTGGTGGCCTCCTGAAAGCAGGTTGTAGGGAGGTGGGTGTTGGCCTTTTCTCCCAGTGAGTAACAACAGGACCAGAGGGAATGGCCTGAAGCTGCACCAGGGGAGGTTTAGACTGGGTATGAGGGAGAAATTCTTCACTGGAAGAGTAGTCAGGGCCTGGCACAGGCTGCCCAGGGAGGTGGTGGAGTCACCATCCCTGGAGGTGCAGATGTGGCACTTCAGCACACGCTCTAGTGGCATGGTGGGTTTTTGTGGGTTGTGTGTTGGTTTGGTGGGGGGTGTGGTTGTGTGTTTTGGTTTTTTTGTTGTTTGGGTGGGTTGTGTTGTTTCCCCCCCCCGACTCTGGGTGCACAGTTGGACTGGGTGATCTTGAGACCTTTTCCAACCATGATGATTCTGTGAATTAAAGGGATTTGCTCTGCCCAGCACATCAGCACTCAAGGTGCTGAGGAAATTCTGAGCTTCAACAACTCTTGGCAGCCAAATTGAGTTGAGGTCATTATTTGCCTACAGGAAAGCTGGGCAGGGACTTTGGACAAGGGCGTGTAGAGAGAGGCCAAGAGGTAATGGATTGAAACTGGAAGGGGGGAGATTTAGGTTGGACATGAGGAGAAAATTCTTTGCTGTGAGGGTGGTGAGAGCCTGGCCCAGGTTGGCCAGGGAAGTTGTGGAAGCCCCATCCCTCCCTGGAAGCGTTGAAGGGCAGGTTGGATGGGGCTTGGAGCAACCTGGTCTGGTGGGAGGTGTCCCTGCCCATGGAGGGGGGGGTGGATCTAGATGGTCCCTTCCAACCCAACCCATTCCAGGATTCTATGAAATGGCCTTCAGATCCCCTCTGCCCTTAGGCCTCAGGCCCAGGTGTTTTCAGCAGAGCTGAGGGGCTTGCTGTGGTCTCACTTCTGCTCGATGGGCTCCAAGAGGTCCAAGGCTGGCTTGATCTCCTTCTCTGGGTCAGCAGTTTCCACGGTGGTGCTGGCAATGGCGATGTACTTCCCCTGGGCTGCCACGTTGTGTGCAGAGGAGATCATGCAGACGTAGATATCTGGGGAAGCACAGGGCAGGTCAGGACGTGCCAGGCAAGTCCACAGCCCAGGTCTGGCCAGCTTCCTCCCCCCAGACTCTCCTCCAGCTCACACACTCACTCACCTCTTCCTGCTCCCCTGACACCTCCTACCTCCTGGTCTCACTCAGTCCCCACTTGAAGGAGTCCCATCCTGGCCCTGCAGTCCTACGTGCTCTTGGTCTCATGGCTGAGGGGCCTGGACATGAGCAGCCTGTGAGCTCCCCAAAACTGCACTTCCTGTGGCTATGATGGCTCCTGAAAGCCAGTGGGGTCCCCAGCACCCAGCCCAGCCCTCACAAGGGCGAGGGGCCTACAGGAAAGCTGGGGAGGGACTCTGGACAAGGGCAGGGAGGGATGGGATGAGAGAGAACAGATTAAAAATGGAAGAGGGGAGATTTAGGTGAGACATTAAGAAGAAATTCTTCAGTGTGAGGGTGGTGAGAGCCTGGCCCAGGTTGGCCAGAGAAGCTGTGGCTGCCCCATCCCTGGCAGTGTTGAAGGGCAGGTTGGATGGGGCTTGGAGCAGCCTGGTATAAAAGTGGGAGGTGTCCCTGCCCATGGAGGGGGGGGTTGGAACTAGATCTTTAAGGTCCCTTCCAACCCAACCCAGACCATTCCATGATCCTATGACCTTCCCCTGGATTCACATCTTGCTGGACCACCAGAGCTCATGTTTGGTGCGAGGCTGTTGAACCACCCCCCTGCCTCAACCCAAGCACTCCACGTGCCCCAGCAGTCCCCTGGTCTCCACGCACCCGATTTCCGGTTGACCTGATTCTGTGGAATGATGATCTGGCAGGAGTTGGCATCGTTTGTGTTCTTGATGGGGTGGCTCAAGATGCAGATGACCCGGATCACTTGGCCAACCTTCGTGACACGGTCCGAGACGTAGCTGGGGTCGCAGATGAGCTGTTTGCAGCGAGCGACCTGCCAGGACAGACAGACAGACCTCAGGTGAGCACCACACAGAGGGGAGGAACCTGCCACTTCAGGAGAAACCAGGAGTGATTCCAGGTGGCTCTTTCATGCATCAGGTTCCTATTTCACTGCCAACCTGGACAATCCAAATCTGGGATTTAAAGCCTCCCGCAGAGCTGTGTGATCGGTGACATCATCCCCTTGTTGAGTGCACAGCCAAGGTCTAAGCACAAGAGTCCAGTCCTTCCAGTCTAGGACCATGACTTGCTGCAGTCAAGGCTGAACCACATGTAAGAACTGACCAGTTCACAGCAGAACTCATTTTTACAGTCAGAATTTAATATTTGAGCAATTTGAAGCCTCCAGGCAGGGCTGCACTTGGGCACATCGGTCTGTAGCACAGACCATCACCTCTGCTGCTAGCCAGGACATGTCATCTCCGACCCAGAAGGGACATCTTACTCAACCAGCAAGTCCTAAACTGTCCCAGGAAGCTCCCTCTCCAGTTGGGAGCACATTTACAGCTTCCAAGCAGCTCGCAGCACTCTGGCCAGTTTTATATTGCCAGGTTGAGGAGAAGCTGCAGAAAGGCTGCATGGCTGCTGAGCAGCTCCTACTGAAAGTCAAGGGCAGAGCTGGTTCCATACCCAGGTTGGACACAAGCAAGCAGCTCCTTTCCAGCTTAGCCAGCCTGATTTTTCCAGAAAACAACCTTGCCCAACCCGTGGAGACTTTGTTCCAGCTCCTGGAGTAGGGCTATTGCACTCAGAATCACAGAACTGCTCTGGCTGGAAAAGACCTTAAAGGTCATCAAGTCCAACCATTAACCCAACTCTACCAAGTCCAAAACTAAACCATGTCCCTCAGCACCACATCTACACAGCTTTGAAACACTCCAGGGATGGGGATTCAACCACCTCCCTGGGCAGCCTGGGCCAGGGCTTCATGACCCTTTCAGTGACAAAGTTTCTTCTAATATCCAATCTAAACCTCCCCTGGTGCAACTTGAGACCATTTCCTCTCGTCCTGTTGCTCCTCACCACGAGTTGGCACAAAGAGCCCACACTGTTTCCCCCCACAAAACAGTTTTGGCTTTAGGGCTTTGATGAGGGGTTTTTCCTGCTGTGCCTGTTCAGATCCACGACAGATTCCATTCTGAGAGGCAAGATGTGGGGTGGGGAGCAGGGAAGGAACTGGATCATACCTCCCCTTCAGACTTCACACCAACCACTTTGCCATTTTCTATCACGATCTCCTCAATGGGCTTGTTCAGCATGTAGGTGCCTCCGTATATCGCGCTTAGCCTGCAAGAGGAAAAGCCACTTCAGCACCTTCCACAGCTGCACAGCCCAACTCAACAGCCCTTCCAGCCCCTTCTTTCTCTTCCCCTTGGACAAACCCCACCTTAGATGTGAACCTGTTCAAAACACGATGCTTGACATATCTGGGGTTTGGTTTTTTTTTCCTTTCTGCCAAGTAATCATCTTGTGTCTGGAACAAATCCCAGGTAGAAAAGAAATCTGCTTGGTGCAACCCAGACCAGTCCTTCAGTGCAGGAGCTGTGGGCTACACCAGGTAGAGAAATCCACCTTCTTGGATAGACAAGATGGTGCAAAACAGTACCCAGAGCGACCACCACTCCCAGGAATTGTGGTGAAGAAGCCACCTCGCACGGAGGAGCCACTTCTTGACGAGGACAGTGACAGAACCAACCACAGCCATTTTTTTATGCAGGGTCACGTTCTGGAAGCCCCAGCACTGACTCCACACACCTGATCCCTCACAGCAGGGTTGAGAAAGTACCAGAGTGTAAAACCAAGTTCTCACCTTGCAAATCCCTGGGGCAGCTCTCCAAGGCCATAGAGGGGATACAGGTAGGGGCTTTTACCGTATCTAGCCAGCGACTCACTGTAGAGCTTAATCCTGTTGATTGTTTCTTGGCAGGGTTGGTCTAGATAGCTGGAGAGGACAGTTGGGTGGTTTGCAACATCATGAACCAAGACTTGCAGCTCAGAGCAAAACTGTTCCTTCCTGTGAAGTTCCTTTCCCCACCCTCCAGCTGCTCCTGGCAAGTATTTCCCTGGAAGTTCCCTTTTAGAAGCACTTAATTATAGGATGGTGAAGGTTGGGAGGGACCTTAAAGATCATTAGGTTCCAACCCCCCTGCTATGAGCAGGGACACCTCCCACCAGACCAGGCTGCACAAGCCTCATCCAACCTGGCCTTGAACACCTCCAGGGAGGGGGCAGCCACAACCTCCCTGGGCAACCTGTTCCAGTGCCTCACTGCCCTCATGGGGAAGAATTTCTTCCTGATGTCCAACCTAAATCTCCCCTCTTTCAGTTTAAAACCATTACCCCTTGTCCTATCAATGTCACAAGGGGTGACAGGAACCCACCCACTTTACTCCATCAGCAGAGGATCCAGTATTTTAAGATGAATTTCAAGATTAATGTTGCCCTCAGGGACAGAAACACTTGGCAACACATCCCACCCTCAGGTTGCAAGGCCTGTGCTGGAAGCACCCAGCACCCTGGACAATTTTGGGGAGCAACTGAACCCCCACTTACTCATCAGTCCTGTAGAGCGCCAGGGCATGGCCCGTGAAGTCTATCACATCTTGCCCGAGGTCAAACTTCTTGTAGACGTCCCGCATGGTGGTCTTCTTGGGATCAACACCTTCAAAAGTTCTTGGGTCGTTCTCATCAAAGTTGGCCACGTACACGAGGAATTTCCTGAACCGGCGTTTCTCGAACAAGCCCATTAAGCCTAGAAAGAAGGTGTTTTGTCAGAGCTAAAGAGAATCAGAAGGGAGGAAGAACCACTGAGGGTTTCAAACATCCCTTGATAAGGTGGAGTTTGGCCTCCAGGGCTAACCAAGGTGCTCTCTTCAAGCAGGAGAGACACCAACATCTGCCAAGCCACTTCACCCCAACAGCTGTCCTGGTGTAGAATGGCTTGGGTTGGAAGGGACCTTAAAGATCATCTAATTCCAACCGCCTTGCCACTGGCAAGGATAAAGACCTCAAGAGGTGGACCTCAAGAGGTGGTACTGCCAACTTTTCTCAAGGCATGACTGAAGGCTGAGCTTCTACACTACTTCCAGCTGGGAGAAAGCCTGGAGAGCAGTTTGCACTTGTCCCAGTGTAAAGGCCAACCAGAGCTTCCCTGAACAAAGACCTGTGTTTGGTATCTACTAGACTCAGCATCATCAAAGTGTGCTGAGCAAAGCTCCATCAAAACAAGTGGTGCTGGGCTCTCCTGCTGCTTCACCAAGGAACTAGAAAGGGCTGTCAGGGTCAAAACTTCAAACATGAGACTGGACAAGGCAACTTTAATTTTCTACCAGTTGTGGAAGCAAGACTGGACTTGTTGAAACATAAAGGCAGAGACAACACCAAAGGCACCTTCTACTTCTGCCAGCACGAGTCTCTGGAGAGACAACTGACAAGACAGCAACGCAGCCCAATTGGAGGAACAACCAATTATTCCTCTACAAACAGGAGTATCTGTCACAAGGAAGGCTCCAACAATCCAGATGAGACACCAGGAGCCTTGTTGGCAGGAATCACTTTATCACAAGAGTTTTCAGAGGTGTTACTGAACAGACCCCACCCCTGACTGCCCTCTGCCAGCTCCTAATGAGTTTCCCCACACCATTATGGATGATCAGTGACCTGATCTGAAGGGTGAAATTTAAGTAGACAACAATGAAGGTTTGAGCTAGGTGTCACGTGTCAGAATTGGTCATTCCCAGTTGCCTGCTGATGAATGCAACATTTTTACACACACAAATCCATCCAACAAGGACCCAACGTTAAATATTGATGGCTGAGCTGGGAGCCCCAGATGTAACCTCTAGAGGAAGTAAAACACTGCCAGATTCTCACCAGATGAGCCACAGAAAAGGCAGCTTGACCAGCTCCATCTGAAAGCTCCAAGAAAACGGTAACTCAAGGCTCAGGAAGCCCAAGACTTCCACTATGAGTGGTGTTTGAAGTCAAACGAGATGCAGAGGACATCTATGCTAAGCACAGCTTGTTAATGAGGAGGAGTCTCCACCACATGAGGAACGTCAAGATTTCCTTTTCTACAGAGGCACAAAACACCCCGAGATGTGGGTGGAGGAGACTTGTCTGGCCTTTGTTTAGGGTGGTGGCCTCAGGAGGAAACAAAGCAAGGTGCAGCTACTCACTGGATGCCAGGGCTTCTGCCTCAGTGGAAGGAACTTTGTAGATCTTTCCTCCCTTGTAGACGAAGCTCCCCTCGATCACCTTGAAGTCTAAGTAGCGAGTGACTTCTGTGTAGAGCAGCATCTTTACCAACTGACCTGGAAAGGAGGTTTGGCACAAGTCAACCAGCTGCTCTGTAGCCAGAAGCCAAGAGAGGACAAGTGCTTCTTCTGAGGCAAACAGTTCTTCCAACACAGCAAATCCTTCAACAGCAGCACCACGTTCAACCCACACAGCTTTTACACCTCAGTGTAACAGACGGGGTGTGGCAGATACTCACTAGTGTAATTATTAGGCACTTTTAAGGCCTTCTCACAGGCAACTAACAAGTTTCCTTGTCACTCCTGCAGTTTCCATCAAGCCTCTGAGTAAAACCCATCCTGCAGCACATTAATTCACTGCACACTTGCTGCTCTTTGCTCCTTGTAGTTCCTTCATACTCAACGTGACAAACAAGGTCACATCTTCGAACCTCATCTTCCCTGTTCAGATCTAGCCCAGCCTGCAGGAGCTGTCCACCCAACTTACCACAAATGAGCCCCTGGCTTGCAGGCACCTGGTGTCAATGTATGCTCACTTACCTGTCCCCACCCACTGTCACATCCCCACAGGGATGTTCATGGAACTATTTGGGTTGGAAAAGACCTTTAAGATCATCCAGTCCAACCATTCTCCCAGCCCTGCCAAGGCCACCACTGCCCCATGTACCTCAGCACCACATCTCCAGGGCTTGGAAACCCCTCCAGGGATGGGGACTCCAGCCCTGCCCTGGGCAGCCTGGGCCAGGGCCTGACAACCCTTGCCAGCAAGAAATTGTTCCCCAGATCCAATCTCAACCTCCCCTGGCACAACTTGAGGCCGTTCCCTCTTGTCCTGTCGCTTGTTCCTGGGGAGCAGAGACCGACCCTCCCTGGCTCCAACCTCCTCTCAGGCACTTGCAGAGCCAGAAGGTCTCCCCTCAGCCTCCTTTGCTCCAGCCTCAACACCCCCAGCTCCCTCAGCTGCTCCTCACAAGTTCTCCAGACCCTTCTCCTTCTGCTCCAGCCCCTTCCCCAGCTCCGTGGCCCTTCTCTGGACACGCTCCAGCCCCTCCATGTCCTTCTTGTCCTGAGGGGCCCAGAACTGACCACAATGTTGTCCCTTTGAAACTCACCACGATGGGATTCCTGCACAAACTGAGTGAGCTGGGACTCAAGTAACCAAACCTTGGCCAGATTCAAATCAAGCCAGTGCAAGGCTGGCACTACACATCTATCCCCTCGTGCTGCAGGGACAAGGGATTCCAGTAGCAAGTGGTTGGAATTTGGCAAAGGGAGTTGCCTTTGAACTTGTTTGCTTTAGTAACCATCTCACCAATAGCAGATCTGGTCCAGAAGACCTGTCCCAGTACTGGAACACACAGATTAAAGAATGAGGATTTGCAGCATCAGTAAGGGATGACAGAGGCTGGAAGCCATAAAATAGGAACAAAGGGGATTAACAGTCACCATAGAATCAACTGTTTCTTCCTAAGCCATGGAAGAACAACAATGCACAAACTCACAGTGTTAACTCTGGCTAAAAATGCCAACACTTTAAGAGGGGGTGTTGGAAAAATGGACATTTGAATGTTCCAGACACATCACTGCTACACGCTCCAAGCTGGAGCCACCTCCTGAGGCTGGAAGGTCCAGAGCAGAAGCTGTGGTGGTGCTGGCACAGACACGTGGGAATCAGCTCAGCTCCAGTTAATGCTCCCACAAGCTCAGGAGGAGATGCCTGAAGGGCTGTTTGTCCCATTGGAGCCCTGAACACTAACCCAGGCCAAGCTTCCAACAGATCTGGGAGCTCAAGCTCACTCACCATTAGCCATAAGGAATTTTGGAATCAGGTCCACGTTCCAGTCTCTTCCTCGCCCCATAGATTCTGGTGGAGTTCCTGGTAGATTAAACCTTTTGTAGAGCTTTGGAGAGAATACAAAACTTATTACAGCAGAGGAAATCTCTATGGGTATAATTTCTCCCACACTTGTACACACTTTCCACCCCCACATCTCCCCAGCTGAACATAAGCTCTTCACAGCAAGCTTTTGGCCAGTGTTTCAGCTCCAATTTGATTTTTGATGCCATACACAATGCTCACCCAGGAAATTCTTACAGTCACAATTATTCTGCTCATCCAGTCTTTCTTCCTCCAAGGCTTAAAGCTTGGGAATTTATGACCTGCTGAACCAAAAGGCTGTTTAACATAGCTAAAGGTAATCTGATCAACGTGCCAGCTTCAGGAGAGGGCAGGCTCCTCCATATACTTAAATCAGATTCTCCAATATAAATATTTAACCCAATTAAGCAGCAAAGAGAACAGTGATTTCCTGACATCTGATTCATCAGCCACACTAAGGGCTTTAGGGGCTACACAACTGCAGTAACCACACGAGATGGCATCTGCCTACCTGGCAGCACTCACAGACCAAGGACCTCACATGGAGGGGCAGTAACAATTTAGCCAAAGAGTTTTATCATCTTGTTGTTGGGTATTATAGAATCATGGAATGGTTTGGGTTGGAAGGGACCTTCAAGATGCCAAATGGTGGGTCCTGCATCTCGGTGACAACCACCCCAGGCAACACTACAGGCTTGGAGAAGAGTGGCTGGAAAGCTGCCTGGCAGAAAAGGACCTTGGGTTATGGATTGACAGTTGGCTGAATAGGAGCCAGCAACGTGCCCAGGTGGCCAAGAAGGCCAATGGCATCCTGGCTTGGATCAGAAATGGTGTGTCTAGCAGGACTAGGGAAGTGATCCTGCCTCTGTACTGGGCACTGGTGAGGCCCCACCTCGAGTGTTGTGTTCAGTTTTGGGCACCTCAATACAGAAAGGACATTGAGGTGATGGAGCAGGTCCAAAGAAGGGCAACCAAGCTAGTGAGGGGTTTGGAAAACATCCCCTATGAGGAACGACTGAGGGAGCTGGGGCTGGTTAGTCTGGGGAAGAGGAGGCTGAGGAGATACCTTCTCACTCTTTACAAATACCTGAAAGGAGGTTGCAGTGAGAGTGGGCTTGGTCTCTTCTCACTGGTGACTGATGACAGGACAAGAGGAAATGGGCTCCAGTTGCATCAGAGGAGATTTAGGTTGGATATCAGAACAAACTTCTTTACAGAAAGGGTTGTTGGGCACTGGAACAGGCTCCCCAGGGAGGTGGTTGAGTCACCATCCCTGAATGTGTTTAAAAGTCATCTGGATGTGGTGCCTGGGGACATGGTTTAGTGGTGGGTCAGCAGAAATAGGGTGATAGGGTTAGGATAAGGTTGGACTTGATGATCTTAAAGGTCTTTTCCAACCTGAACAATTCTATGATTCTAAGATCTTCTAGTTCCCTGCATGGGCAGGGCCACCTCCAAACGCTGCGTGCTTGAATCTCTGCTGGGAGCTACAGAAAACAAGCACCACCCACCACATACACACACACACACACGCTGGTTTCTCCCCCACTTTTATCTGGTGTGGAGGTGCCATAAAACACCCTTACTCAAAGGAAATCTTTAAGAGTAATTAACTGGAATGCTCCCTAGGGTGGCTGGAAATAAAGCCCCCTTTCTGTGCCTGGGGAGGACACAATGGGGGGGTGTCAGCCTCTGTACTTACGTCCTCCAGGGGTGTAATGGATGCGCTTTCCCCTCCGTAGTAAGAGTTCCGATCCATGTGAAGGACTTTCTTCCCATTCACTGACATGATTCCAGAGAGGATGCATTCCTATGGAGAGAGGAAACAGGAAAGGATGCAAGGGACATGTTAGTTGCATTTGAGCCTCCTCCCATTGTTCCTAATGATGCTCTCTGGAAGAGCAGGTTCAGACAGGCTGCTGCACGCCTAGATGTGAAGGTACCTGCGCAGTCCCTTGGACACGAACACACTAGTTGCCTCATTCCAGGATTAAAACACAGATCCTGAGAGAATTATCTTTGGGACAGATCAACCCCTCCATGGGTTTGCTGTCTGCTCTGGGCAAGCCCACCAAGGGGTTTTATCTACACAACCACCACCTACCAGGGCTGCTCTGAGGGTAGGTCTGGGAAGTTCATGCATTTGGGCCAGATCAGGAAAATCTCTCCTCCTGCCTCCCTCATGCACAGTAATTCCTCTCCTTCCCATCCTCTAAATTTTGTGCAACTCCAGTGACTTTGAGGAGAAGATCTGGACACAGTAATGGCACAAAACCCATTTCACACATTTTGGAAATATCTGTTTAGTTTCCTTGCCACTAGCATTCTTTATATACAGAAGAGAAAAATAATATTATAAAGGATATTTCTTGTCTGCAGTAATTAAAGGATCACACACAGAATCACAGAATGGTTGGTATTGGAAGAGACTTCAAAAGGTCATCTAGTCCAACTCCCCTGCCAGAGCAAGATCACCTAGAGTAGGATCCTGTTCATCCTTCTGAGTACACCTGGGATATACAGAATCATGGCATCATTTAGTATGATCTGAAAGGGACATGGTATAGGATGTTTTTATTAGAGGCAGCACCCTCATTTATGAGTGACACCAGGAGCATAAAACCTTGCCTTGAAGGACACCAGGCAAGTCTCCTCAAAACCTCAGTCTTTGGTGTTTGCCACACTGGGACACCCAAGAGAGTCAACAGCTACTCTTAGAGAACAGCAGTAGCATAAAGGATAAATTAAGCCATTTGGGAGCTTTATCATCTCAGTAGACACTTTGCTATCCTTGGTGTGCACCCACTGAAACTAAAAACACCAAGATTACTCTGAGCAGCAGCTCAGCTGCTACGTCTGAACCCCACACCAAGAGGCTGAGACTAATCAGAGGGACACAAGTGGTAGCTTGCAGAACCAGCTGAGGACTTGCACAGCTAAATCCCCATTAAAACCCAATTTTCCAACTACTCCAGTCACCAGCTCCAGCATTCACCAGCCAAAGAGCTTAACAAAAACTTGGAATACTTGTTCAGATTGCTTGTCATGGAGGTTCTACTGATCTTTCCTGCCCTGCCTCACCTCTCTCCAAAGGCAGAATTCCACCTGCAATTGAGTTCTCATTCACCATCAACATTATCTATGTTGTAGGTCCCAGCCACACATCATGTTATCTTTCCTAAAACCCCACATCCAGCTGCTGAGAGGCCACAGCTGCACATCTGCACGCTCAGGACTGGAGGAGCCATTTGCTCCAGAGAAGCAGCAGCTTGGCTCTCCTGCCAGATCCCTGTGTCCATAAGATCCTCCGTGTTTATCCCACGTGCATCTTGTTCCTCTCCTTGTGCATCATTTCCCCCCTGCTGAGTGTGTAGGTTTATTTCAAACTATGTTATGGCAACACTGGCCAACACCTTATCAGTTCACATCCTCTTTCAAAGCATAATTAAAATGCAAAGAGTCTCCCACCTTATCATAGAATCATAGAATCATAGAATCCTAGGGGTTGGAAGGGACCTCGAAAGATCATCTAGTCCAACCCCCCTGCCAGAGCAGGGTCACCTAGAGCACATCACACAAGAACTTGTCCAGACGGGTTTTGAATGTCTCCAGAGAAGGAGACTCCACAACCTCTCTGGGCAGCCTGTTCCAGTGCTCTGTCACTCTTACAGTAAAGAAGTTTTTTCTGATATTCACCTTGAACCTCCTATGCTCCAATTTACACCCATTACCCCTTGTCCTATCACTGGTCATCACTGAGAAGAGCCTAACTCCATCTCCCTGACACTCACCCCTTACATATTTGTAAACATTGATGAGGTCACCCCTCAGCCTCCTTTTTTCCAAGCTAAAGAGACCCAGCTCCCTCAGCCTTTCCTCATAAGGGAGATGTTCCACTCCCTTAATCATCTTTGTGGCTCTGTGCTGGACTCTTTCAAGCAGTTCCCTGTCCTTCTTGAACTGAGGGGCCCAGAACTGGACACAATACTCCAGATGTGGCCTCACCAATGCAGAATAGAGGGGGGAGGAGAACCTCTCTTGGCCTACTAACCACACCCTTTCTAATGCACCCCAGGATGCCATTGGCCTTCTTGGCCACAAGGGCACATTGCTGGCTCATGGTCATCCTCCTGTCTACCAGGACCCCCAGGTCTCTTTCACCTACACTACTCTCCAGCAGGTCAGCCCCCAACCTATACTGGGACATCGTGTTGTTCTTCCCCAAATGCAAAACTCTACACTTCCCCTTATCTTGTTTATGTGACTGGCAAATCCTAACTCCTGTAAATCCTCAGCATAAAGGAAGCTTTTCAAGCTGGGGAGGTTTAGATGGGACATTAGGAAAAATTTCTTCACTGAGTGGTCAAGCATTGAAACAGGCTGCTGAGGGAAGTGGTGGAGTCACCATCCCTGGAGGTGTTCAAAAAACATGCAGATGTGGCACTTGGAGACATGGTTTAGCTGGCATGGTGGTGTTGTGTTGATGATCTTTTCCAACCTTAATGATTCTATGATTTTAAAATCATCTTCAGCTTCACCAGCCAAAGACCAACCCACAGCAAAGGCAGCTTTCAGGAGGGGTTATTTTGTTCTGAAGTGTCCCAATGTCTGTAGGTCCAGGGATGGCTGGCAGGGATCACTTCCAGGTGACAACGAGCACATCTGTTCTATTGGGAGTGCAAGGCACTGCTAACCAGCTCCTTACCCACCAAGACACCATGGTAATTCAGACAAGGTCCCAAAGATCAAAGCTGGAGCTGCCTACCTGGTGCACGGTGGGAATGGGCAGCTCCAAGTTTAATCCCTGAAGTCATGGGTGATTTAATAAAATCATGGAATGGTTTGGGTTGGAAGGGACCTTAAAGATCATCTAGTTCCAACCCCCCTGCCATGGGCAGGGACACCTCCCACTAGACCCAGGTTGCTCCAAGCCCCATCCAACCTGCCCTTCAACACTGCCAGGGATGGGGCAGCCACAGCTTCTCTGGCCAACCTGGGCCAGGCTCTCACCACCCACAACACCCTCCACAGACTCCAAATCCCTCATGTTCTGCAAGGCCCCTCTACTTTTTCCAGACAATCTGAAGTAAGGAGAGACCCTCACAGCAGACTCAGCTGCACCAAACCCTGTGTTGAGCCACTACTCAAGAGCACGGTGAGCCTGACCAGGCTGAGGAACCACACAAGTGAAAGTACAGGTGGCTTTTATGGTATCAGTTAAAACGTTAATGATTTACCACATGCAACATGGGAGCATGACATCAAGTGCATCCCCACTAACCACCATGATGTCCTCAGTTAAATCGAATTACATGGAGCTCTACATGAGGGCTCTGGTTTGACTTCTTGCTCTACCCTGTGGGTTTATTTCCCCTGGAACATCTTCCAAAACCCTGGCTCACCAGCTCTGCCAGATGGCAGTACAGAACTGACAACGTCCACGCTGGAGCTGAGCCAGGAAGAAGCCAACCAGGATTTCAAAACAAAAATAAGTATCAATTGGAGGAATGAAGTTCCAGTGAAAGCTGCAGAAGCTACATTCATCAGCCCAGATGTCAGCTGATTTCCTTCCTCCATTTAAGGAACCTTCAAAGCATTTCTTGTTTTATCTTCTCAGAACTGCTCACCTATCACTTCCCCGCGAGCGTGTATCCCCCCGTCAACAGTGAATCTGGGCACCAGCAGAAGATAGAAGAGGTCCTAAACACTTTATCTTATTTTATACCCATTAAACACCAACATGTGGCTTGAGGTGGGGGTATTACAATAGTAATTTTATCCCAGGCTCATTTAACAGGTTTGTTGTACCACCCAGGCTCCTGCAGAGCACTGAAATCCCATGCAGGCCCTTTCACCACCGCTTCCCTTCACAGCCAATGAGGCAACAACATGTTCATAAAACACACAAGAAGCACAATAGATTTCATCCTCCCAGCTCAGCAATTCCTTTTGACAGCTACTCTGGCTGCCTGCTGGCTGTACCCATCCCTGGGTGCACTGGGCTGAGCCTCGGAACCACTTGATATGTCATGATGTCGTTTGGGTCAGGGAGCAAGGAAAACAAACAGCCTGTACTGATAAGGGAAAGGCTGGAGGCAGTTTAGCCTGCAAATAAAAAAGGGGAAGTGTCAGAGTTCAAATCCGTGCCTTTCTGATCATCAATACAAGGCAAACGGGTAAAACTGAGCAGCTGCTGACAGCAGAAGGGGCACCAAGACACAGCAGGGAAAGCTCCAGGTATCCAGCCGGGGTGGAAGACAATCTCTGTGCAAATTGCAGTCACGCTGTGCTACTATAATCCACGGCTTCAGCCAGTTCAGGTTACAGCAGGCTCTGGAGAGCTGGCTTTGTGCTGCTGGATGAATGACAGAGCAAGTCTTGCAGCGATCAATGTCTGCAGCGCTGCTCGCCCGCCTCAAATGGCTGGAGAGCACAGAGCCAGAGAGCAACACGCACCAGAAACCTGGAGACAGCACATCCATGAAAAAAAAACCACAGGAGTAAGGGGTAACTTGGAGGTATTGGTGTTCCCATCCTTGCTTCAGACCATCAGCTCTTCCCCGGCTCGCACAAACTGGTCACAAAGAGACCTTCTGCACGCAGAAGCCTTCAGGAACGGAGGGAAGCAAGTAGGTTTACATGGATTTTCTCCAAGTAGGGCGGCAGTTCAGAAGGCTCAGACAGCCCGATGGAAACTTGAGCCAGCATTGCTCCATCTAACAGCACTGAGGGGAGGATCCTGTGCAGGCCACTGAGCAAAATCCCTTCATCTTCAAGAACGGGTCTGGCAGGGCAAAAGCTCCTTCTTAGAAAGACAAGGCCAGGCCGTGGTGAGCAAGAAGTTACACAGAGCTCGTTACCATCACCCGGGCTCTTCCATCTCTGAGATCCAGCAGCTACATCACCGTGCTGGACTCCAGCAAGCAAGGCTCCAAGCTCTGCTTAGCCAATTCCTCACTGCACCTGAGCAATCCCCTCAGCGACCAGGGGATGATGCAAGGGACACTGACACTCTGCTCAGTCCCCACAGCCACCTTCATGTTCTTTATATAGGCTCCTTAAGCAAGGAGGCCTGTGCCCATAAGATTAAATCCATCTTGAACCAAATCATAGAATTATTTGGGTTGGAAGGGACCTTAAAGATCATCTAGATCCAACCCTCCTGCATGGCCAGGGACACCTCCTACTCTGCTCCTATAGAAAGTGAATCTTTAGGATGGATTTATGGAGGTTTAACCCGGTGAGACAGCTGGCAGGTAAGAAGCTTAGTTCAGCCCACTGGTGAAAACGCAGCAGGAACGTGGTGCTCATCTACTGGGCTGAACAGGATAGTTTAATTATGCCCAAAATTCACATCAAAAAACCCAAGTCATCTGGAGCACAGAAAGGAGGTAACCACTGCCTGTCAGAGGGCACAACATCCCCCTCCCAAATGTTCTGGTGAGCAAGTACTGAGCCATTTCCAAACTGCAAAGGTGTAAATTAAGGTGAAGTGAAAAGACAAGCCTGAAAATAAAACCACGAGGTGTTCTCCAGCTGCCTGATTACTGAGCCAGATTAAAAACGGGTTTGTGCAGTAGGTCAGGAGAGAGATGCTGCCTCATCTGCCATGCACGACACACCCAGCAAGCCTAAGTCAAGGATCTTCCAGCTAGTAACAACCGAGCAACTTGGAGAAGCCATTCCCACCAGCATCTCTGGGATGCAGGACCTGGAAGACCTACCAGCTCTCGTGCTAGGGCAGCCAGACCCACCAGCCCTTGGCAAATCCCTGCCCTGTGTTTAGCACCCACAGCCTGACACTTCACCATGGAGGGATCAGGAGGGACGTGGTGCTCCCCTCTGAGTGCTGTGAAGTTAATTATACCTCGTGTAAATTTGAGGCTGTCGTATCAGCAGTAATTCAGGATTAAAGACAGGCTGGGATTACTCTTCCCCGTGCTGCTAAGGTCTCTCTTCACAAGCCTGGCACTGCAGTGGGGTCTCCGATTTGAACAGATAGGGGGGGAAAAAGTTATTTTAGTGCCAGTATTCCCAATCCTGAAGCTGGATCCTCGTTACTGGTTGAAGAAGGGATTAGCACCTGAAATACTCATGTTGCACTTTCAGATCCATCAGAAGTGGAATTTATGCATGCACTGTGTGCACTTGCAGAGCAGTGGCCCTGCAGACCCAACCAGAACCACCACTGCCACAGGTGTCTTTGTGGCTCTTTTACAAAGGCTCCAATGATTTAGTTTTTCCTCCTTAAACCAACACCTGAACTTTCACTTTGGAAAAAAAAACTCCTCAGGATGATTACAGCTATTTTATGGGCGTTGTACAAGTCCTAGTGATGGACAGTGGGACAAGTCAACCAGGAACTCTCATGGGACAAGACATAAGCAAAGAAGATGGGCACAGAGCTCAAAATCTACCAAACAGGACTCCAATTTAATCTCTTTTTCTTCAGGCAGCATCAAGATCAGTACTTGAGGTGCAAGTCAGGTTCTTCAGAGAGGAGAAACATACAACAGTAGCCTGATGGGACTCCAACACTGCAGTCCATTTCAGCAAGGGCCACCTTTAAGGAAAGGCTGGTTGAAAACGTCACCTGAAGTTTCATGACTGTTTAAAGGTCTTTGGAAAAGGAAACAAACAACTGAACGTGTTTATGCAGCACATTTTCCAGTTTCTTCTCCTCAGGAAGCTCAATTCTGCCAGCACTGGTACCAGACCAACGTTGGAGGAGCAATCTTCAAGCTTCCAGTGGGATGCCTCATCTCACTGCAAGAAGTCCTCTAGCCCAGTCTGAACCTGGCTCTGCTCCAAAACCACTCTCCAGCCACAATGGTGGAGCCAACACCGAGCACTGGAGGATGAGGAACATCTTGGCTGCACCAGGACCTCTAGTTTCCATTCACCTGCTTTTCCACAGGAGCTGCTCAAGTCGAGATGAAGTCCATCCTGCTCTAATTGGTATTTCAGAGGTAAAGGCTACTCATCAGAAGCAAAAGAAGAGCTCCTGCACGCTCTCAGGCCCTAGAGTGTGGTCAGCACACCTTAAAATACAGCCATAATTTATCCCTTTTAACCCAACTGCTGATCATTAGCATCAGCTTGTCTTAAAAGTGATTTCACAAGAGGCCTTTTGTCAAATTTACATTGGCATTTGTCAGTTTGAGATTAAGCAGGGTGCTTACCAACTTGATACCACAGCTCACTCTAAAGCATAAATTAACATTTTAATGGAGCTCAGATCTATTGGAGGCCCCTTCACTATAAGCTCATTATATTTCACCTCCCTAAAAGTCTGTTTCCCTGCTTTGGTGAGGCAGAGACAGGTTTTAGGACAGACTGCAGCTTTCCCTATCAAAGGGAAGAAGCTTTCACCTCCTAAGCCATTCCTGCTACCTCAAAGGAAAAGCCTTTAGAGAAAGGAATGAAAGCAACCAGGAAAGTTGGGTTTACCCTATGGCAGCAGCTGGGAGGACGCTCCCACACTTTGCACATTTTCTTTGTGCCACATCCTGGTTTTATTATTATTATTATTCCCATACTGGAAATGGGGGGAGGGGGTGATAAACCAGATCTGCCTTAAGTGGCCATGCCCTGGTCCTGTGTCAGCAGACGTGATGCCATTGCCACTGTGGCAACCCTGTCAATCACAGCCCCAAAGCCACAGTGGGAAGCTCATGTATTTCTATTTACAGACACCATCAACAGTGGAAGTGGGGGAAATCCCTCACCACCAACCCCAAAGATCTCTCTCTAGCCACCTCTCCCCGTTAACAGGAGGAAACAAAAGCAGGAAAGGGTATTTAACAGCAGGGAAAACCTCCCCTCCACCATATTGGATTTTCTTCCCCCCCCTTCTTCAAACAATGCCCCCTCCTTTGTCACCTGCAATCCACCCTTCAGCCCCTACTAAACCCACAGCAGACAAGCCAGAGGTGGCCCCCAGGCATCTCCCCGGTTGGAAGGAAGGCAGGAACCAGAAGAAACCCCCATCAACCAACCTCACCGGCAGCAGCACTGCCATTTTTTTTTTTTTTTTCTTTCCCCTTCAGCAGCCTGCAGCGCGGGCTGCATCCTCCACAAGAGGACAAAGCCCCACCGTGGCTCATCCTCCTCCCTCCGCCGCACCCCCAAGTGCCATCAGCTGTCACTTTGCCTCGGGGATGACAGAGATGAAGCGACAACGCAGGAGAGGGTGGGTTTTTTTTGGAAGGGAGGGGGGGGAAATCAGACAAATTTGACAGGCGTGCAAGGCTTGGCCGCCTCCCCATCCCCCTCCTGCTGCAGTCAGGGCTGGATGGAGAGCCGAAGGCTGCAAAGGCGGAGCGGGGAGAGGAGGAGGAGGAGGGGGATATAACCAGGTCTGCCTCCACCCTAAGCCGGGCTCTGCTCCGGGGAGGGCACGGCTGGATAGACCTGCAGCCACCTCGGCTTTGGGGAGTGAAGGGAAAAAATATTCGCCATCATTTAAAATAAAAAAATAAAATAAAACAGGCAATAAATCCCCGTCAGCGTTTTATTGTCCCATCGTCCCCCGCCCTCCCGCCGCTAAACAACTGCATTTCCTGGGGCCTCCCACAAGGCAACATCGGGGAGCCCCCCCGGGAGCTGGGGACCGGCATCGCGGGGTGCTGGGGGGAGCCCAGACGGCCGGGGATGTGGGGACACACACGCCCCAATATGGGGGTCTATTATCATCATTTAAAAACCACAAGCCTGCCCCCGGAGGGGGGGGGGGGGGGTGGTCTGGTTAAGGTTGGGGAAAAGGACCCAGGTGGCTAAGGGAGGAATGGGGAAGGAACCCAGGGTTGGGGGGAGGGTTATGATAATTAGATGAGAGATGGGGGGGGTATGATAATTAGATGAGAGATTGGGGAAGAGACTGGGGAGCACGGGGAGAGGGCGGGGACCAGAACCCAGGCACCCTAGGGTAATATATGGGGGGGAAGGAGGAGCCCAGGCACCCCAGGGGAATATTTGGGGGTGGAAAAGCAGCAACCCAGGCACCCCAAGATAATATTTGGGGAGAGGGTAAAGTAGGAACCGAAGCACCCCAGGATAATATTGGGGGGGGAGGGGGAAGCAGCAACCCAGGCACCCCGGGGTAATATCTGGGGTGGGGATGCAGCAACCCAGGCATCCCAGCAGGGGTTGGGGGGTTACGATGATGAGGTGACAGACGAAGAAAAAGGACAACAAGGTCCGAGTGGGGTGATAATCAGATGAGAGACTGGGGAATAGATCCCGTCATCCAGGGGAGTGAACCAGGAATCGGTGTCCGAGCGGGATTAGGGCGGGCTGCGGAACCCAGGCGTGCTGGGGGGGGATGATAACCAGGTGATAGACGGGCAAAAGGACAGCAGGGCCCGGGGGTAGCGGGGATTCAACACCCGTATGAGCGATGGGGAGGGGGTACAGAGAGGGGGAGAGACGGAGGGGGATGGGGCGGGGGGGGCGGCGGGGCCCGGCAGGGCGGCGGCCACCCGCGACAGGCCCAAGGCCCAGGCGAGCGGCAGCTCCTCCTCACCGTCAGGCCGGTGCCCAGCACGATCACGTCGTACTCCTCATTCATGGCGGCGCAGGGGGAGGGAAGAACGGGATGCGGAACGTCTCTCGGCTCTCTCTCTCTCTCTCCGCCGGCCGGGGCTGAGACGAAACCGGTCGCTTACGGGGCTGAGGGAGCGGGAGAAAATGGAGCCCTCGCCGCCGCCGTGAGGAGACCGCGCCGGGAAGGGGGCGTGGCCACCCCGCCCTCTTCCCTCACCGCGCCTGTCAATCACCGCCAGACCCCCGCTTGCTATTGGCTGGCCGCGCGGTTGCTAAGGGGCGGGAGCTGCGGTCCTGACGACGGCGCTGCCACCGTGGTGAGGGGCGCGGTGCGCATGCGCAGTGGCCGCCCCCGCCCCCAAGTTGTGCACCCATTGGGGTGGGTGCAAGGGTCGTGCAAGGAGCACGTGCGAGTGTGCAAGGGGACACGCGTGTGCAACCGGGAGGGGCGCCCGGGCACCCGTTGCACACGCAGTGTGCAACGGGTGCCCGGGCGCCCCTCCCGGTTGCAGCAAGGTGGCTGGGGTGGCTTTGAGACACTCAGAGCACCCATGGATGCAGGAAGCCCTTTAATGGCAGCCACTTCGTTAATTAGCCTCGCAGCAAAACGGGGATAATTACGGTGTCTTTCCACTTCCCACACACAGGTTTCACTTCTCGCATGCACCACGTTTCCCCAATTTCACCCCAAAACAGGGCGAGAACAGAGAGCAAATCCCTCCCCTCAACAGGTCTGTGGAAATACCATGAGAAGATTTGGGATTTTGGGGGGCTTTTTTTTTTAATCCTCTCCACTGTTTCCTTGAAGCGAGGCAGGAATTTCCCTGGTTTTACCACCCTGTGGATCTGCATCTCCAGGGAAAGGGAGCACGTCTGCAGTGGCCACAGCAAAGCTGCTTAGGCACCTCGGGGCTGCCAGTGTGGATTAGACACCCAAAGGGCTTAAAATATCTTAATTTAATCATAGGTCTCAGTTCCCCGTATCTACCAGGACACACAACACAGAGGGCAGCATGCTGGGGACGATGGAGAACCAGAAGGAGCTCCATCATGGGGCTGAAACAAGAGGTGGGCCTGTGCCAACAACATGGAGTTCATTAAGGCCAAGTGCAAGGTCCTGCCCATGGGTGGGGGCAATCCCAAGCACAGATCCAGGCTGGGAAGAGAATGGATGGAGAGCAGCCCTGAGGAGAAGGACTTGGGGGTGTTGGGTGAGGAGAAGCTCAACAAGAGCCAACACCGTGCACTGGAGCCCAGAAACCACCCGTGTCCTGGGCTGTCACCAGCAGTGTGACCAGAAGTGTGACCAGCAGGGCCAGGGAGGGGATTGTCCCCTCTGCTCTGCTCTGCTGAGACCCCCCTGCAGGGCTGGGGCCACCTCTGGGGTCCCCAACACAAGATGGACATGGAGCTGTTGGAGAGAGTCCAGAGGAGGCCCCAGAGATGATGGGAGGGCTGGAGCAGCTCTGCTCTGGAGACAGGCTGGGAGAGTTGGGGGTGTTCAGCCTGGAGAAGAGAAGGCTCCAGGGAGACCTTGGAGCACCTTCCAGTGCCTGAAGGGGCTCCAGGAAAGCTGGGGAAGGGCTTTGGCCAAGGGCAGGGAGGGATGGAGCAAGGGGGAATGGATTAAAACTTGGAGAGGGGAGATTTAGATGAGGCATTAGGAAGAAATTCTTCAGTGTAAGGGTGGTGAGAGCCTGGCCCAGGTTGGCCAGAGAAGCTGTGGCTGCCCCATCCCTGGCAGTGTTGAAGGGCAGGTTGGATGGGGCTTGGAGCAACCTGGTCTGGTGGGAGGTGTCCCTGCCCATGCAGGGGGGTTGGAACTGGATGATTTTTAAGGTCCCTTCCCACCCAAACCATTCCATGATTCTATGATCTCGCTCTTCTCCTCGGTGGCTGCAGTACCCCCAGCAAGTGCTGCTGCTGAGGCTGAAGAGGTGGGCTAAGAGGACAGTGCCAAAGGCCTGTGCCAGCTGCCAGGCTCTGCTCCAAGCTGCCTCCAGCGTGGCACGGAGCCCGGCTCCTGGGCTTCCTCCCCGGGGACCAGGCGCCTGCAGCGTCTCTGCCGTGTGAGCGTCTGCTGGGAACGCCCCGGGGGGGGTTTGCAGACACCGAGCACTTCGCCGCACGCTCCGTGTGGCCACGAAGCTGTCCTGACCCTTCCCTCCTACCTTGCAGGGAGGGAGCGACAGCAAAAACAGCAGGAATGACAACAAGGCTCTTCCCGGGTCTGATCTGGGAGTGTGGAAAGTTGAATCCACGTTCCTTTCCCAACGTCCTTTTGTACCTGATGGTTTCTGTGGAGAGTTTTCTTGCTTGAGGGGCAGGTTTTCAGAGAAGGGTAAATAAAAGACAGAGCTGGAGACCTGCCAGTAGGTCTCACTTTTGGACGGGGCTGCAGTGCCTCTGCTCCCAGTTCCAGGCAGACAAGGCCCTCTGCTACTGTCCAGAAGCTTTCCAGAAATTATAAAGCCCCTTAAAAATCATGCAAATTCCCCAAATGCCACGGCCAGGAAAGCTGGAGACAGGCACAGGAAAACATTCTCACTTGCCTTCTCATCAAAGCTTAGACTCACAAGTAATCTGAGCTCCTTAGCAGGGGTATTAGGAGGGAATGGCTATTTCATGGTTTGCTAAAATCATGGAAAGTGGGAATAAAGCAGCCCCTTGCATTTACCAGGTTGTAGTATTCCTGTTTGCAGGCCAGGGCTGGATTTATGGAAGGATTCAGGATCTCTAAAGCCACTTCCTCACCTGCCCCGGGGCTGATACAGCTCCTACCACCCTGCACCACTAGTGCCATCCAGCATTAATTTGTTTTTCCTTCCTGGTGAAGAAGAATCTCCTTCACAAATGGAGAAACAAGGCAGAGGAACACTGACAAAGAGCAGGATTTTTATTTGTTTAAGTTCACGTTAAGTCTGTCTGGAATAATACCTCCTTTTTTTCAGTCTGATCCAAAGAACCTTGATGTCATCACAAGGTTGAGGTTTTACTACTGGTTTCAGCAAATGTTGGGATCAGGCTTGGGCCACAAAAAGGACGTAAGAGGTTGATTCAGCTTGAAGAATCCTGAACTTGTCCTCTGCAGCTCAAACCTGATGAAGGAAGAGTCACCAAGGGATCCCTTACACTTGTCCTCTCTCAGGGGCTACCAAAAGAGGTGGCCACTTAAACCAGCTTCAGAGCTTAGTGGAGAGCAGGTCCATTAAAGGCTAGAATAAATGGTCCAGGTGTATCTTCTCCTTCAGGATGTCCATTGTATGGAAACATCCCATCAGGAGCTACGCAGGCTCCAGTGGGTTCAAGCCATGCAGGTCCCCAGAGGTCATCTAGCAGTGGCCCATGGGGCACCTTCCTTGCATGGTAAACTTCAGGGTGCTGTCACCTCAGCTGCTTGGTGTGCTGGGTGCTGCACAAGAAGAGGTGAAGTTCAGCCCTGAAATTTGGAAGTGAAAGAAGAGCAGCCATGAATTTACAAGGATGGGATCAGTACCAGAATACGACAGCCCAGACCCATTTACATCTGCTATCTTTTTGGGATAATCCTATTTAAAACATGCTTTTCATGTCCATTAGCTTTTGAAGATAATTCCATTTAAAATATGCTTTCTCCCAAATTTATTTCCCAAGGCTCGAGCTTGGTTTCTCTGCTCAAACCTTGGGCAAAAATCCCACCATTTAGGTACTTGCCTAAAGCCGAATAGTTATGGGATAACTAACATACCGTGATGAAGTGAAACGTGTTTCTCTTTTTCCCACTTGGTCTCAGGTGCTGACATTCCTTTCCTGGAAAACCTGGATGACATCTGGCTTCCTGGCAAGCTGCTGTGCCAGCGTGCCCGTGCTATCCGGAGCATCCCGCAGCCCGGCCTGGAGCAGGATCCGTGCAGCAGCCGCTTGCTGCCCGGCACACGCTGCGTGCAGGGCTGGGGGGGACAAGATGTGGGGACAGGAGCTGAGGTGATCTGGGGATTCCAGCCTCACCCGCTTCAGATGCAAACATCAGATTCCCAGGGAAGGAAAAGGAGTTGGCAGAGGGGATGCACTGAGGGTGGAGGATGACTCTTCCCGGTTCACGGAATCACTGTTTGCAGAACACCGTTAAGATCATCAAGTCCAACCATCACCTGACCCTGCCAACCATTAACCCAACTCCACCGAGTTCAGTGCTTAAACCATGTCCCTCAGCACCACATCTCCAGGGCTTGGAAACCCCTCCAGGGGTGGGGACTCCAGCCCTGCCCTGGGCAGCCTGGGCCAGGGCCTGACAACCCTTGCCAGCAAGAAATTGTTCCCCAGATCCAACCTCAACCTCCCCTGGCACAACTTGAGGCCGTTCCCTCTTGTCCTGTCGCTTGTTCCTGGGGAGCAGAGACCGACCCCCCCTGGCTCCAACCTCCTCTCAGGCACTTGCAGAGCCAGAAGGTCTCCCCTCAGCCTCCTTTGCTCCAGCCTCAACACCCCCAGCTCCCTCAGCTGCTCCTCACAAGTTCTCCAGACCCTTCTCCTTCTGCTCCAGCCCCTTCCCCAGCTCCGTGGCCCTTCTCTGGACATGCTCCAGCCCCTCCATGTCCTTCTTGTCCTGAGGGGCCCAGACCTGACCCCAGGATTCGAGGTGTCCCCTCCCCAGTGCCCAGCACAGGGGGATGATCCCTGCCCTGCTCCTGCTGGCCACACCAGTGCTGACCCCAGCCAAGTATCCCTGTGATGGCACAGCAGGGCTCAGGTGCTGTGGCCCTGCACATCTACACCACTGATGGGAGGATTAAACCTATGCAAGGGGACACGTCCTCTTCCACACCCAGTCATGCTGGTAGGAAAAGGATCAGCCCAACTGCCCCCAGCCATTACCCTCATCTCCCCCTCACAGGTTACTAGTCCCTCCAAACCACTGAGCAGCACAAACCTGGCTGAGCCAAAGCTAACCAGGTTTGTGAACGTGTTGGGAGTATTTAAGCCGAATCACGGGCAGAGGGTGCCCACAGCAGGAGGAAGAGGCCGTGGGACAGAGCAGAAGGCCTCCAGGCTTCTTACTGTTCTATGTTTGGGGTGGATTTAATTCTGATGTGCAAGAGAGGGGCTTGAAACTACTCTGGATGTGACCAGGGTCCTTGGTAGGGATTTAGTCCCAGACCCAGCTCACTCAGGGTCAGGCAGTAACTCAGAAAGGTCTCCATGCACTGCGTGTAGCAAAGACCAACCCCCAGGAGGAGGCTGAAATACTCCAGCCCAAGCCCCAGCTCATCCCACAGACCCCTCCAACAGCCACCACACTGATCCCATGTGGCTCCAGCACAGTTAGGCAGTCCTGATACACTTGGATGATGCAGTAAGGTGAGCCAGCCCTGATCTCCTGACCTAACCCTGCACAGGGATGAGTATCTTTTTCACTGAGGGTTGTTAGCTCCTGCTGCAGGCTGATGTTGACCATGAGGCATCCTGATCCCCATGGATAATGTATGCAGGACACTTTGCAGGAGCAGAGTCTGTGTGAGAAGCTCCACGGAGCTCCATGGAGACATGGGAATTATTTCTTCAGCTCTGCACAATTTCTCACCTTTGCATTCAGTCAGTGACACTAACACAGCAAAGGTGCTGAGGGAAACGGGGCAGACAAACAGGTGGGAGGACCCCCACAAACGTCCCAGGGTTGGCAGAGTCCACCAGAGCTCAAATTTACTCACTGAGGGGGTGGAGGGAGAGATCAAGAGAGGTACAAGACTGCTCATGCTGGCCAGTGGAGCATGTTATTAAGCAAACCTAAAGACTGGGTAAGTTGCCAATTTTGGCAATAGCTGAAACCATTTCAATAGACTTTTTATTTGAAAGAGAGAGATGCTGATGCAAGAGATGCCTCAGACTCAGGCTTGGAATAGCAACTCACTGGCATTACTATAGCAACTATATTTACGTTCAAGCTCTCTGTTATTATTTGCTCATAAGCCAATCCTGGGTGGTTTGTTAAGGAACTGAGGCTTCAGAGCTTGTGCAATCTTTGTATTTGTCTGCCCACCCTAACCTAACCATTTCAAACTGGCTAATTTCAACCACATTTGTAAGTGTGTCCAAAGAATCATGGAATGGTTTGGGTTGGAAGGGACCTTCAAGATCATCTAGTTCCAACCCCCCTGCCAGCAGAAGCAGGGACACCTCCCACTAGACCAGGTTGCTCCAAGCCCCATCCAACCTGCCCTTCAACACTTCAAGGGATCAGGCAATGAAGCTGGGGAAGGGGCTGGAGCACAAGTCTGCTGAGGAGCAGCTGAGGGAGCTGGGGGTGTTGAGGCTGGAGCAAAGGAGGCTGAGGGGAGACCTTCTGGCTCTGCAAGTGCCTGAGAGGAGGTTGGAGCCAGGGGGGGTCGGTCTCTGCTCCCCAGGAACAAGCGACAGGACAAGAGGGAACGGCCTCAAGTTGTGCCAGGGGAGGTTGAGATTGGATCTGGGGAACAATTTCTTGCTGGCAAGGGTTGTCAGGCCCTGGCCCAGGCTGCCCAGGGCAGGGCTGGAGTCCCCATCCCTGGAGGGGTTTCCAAGCCCTGGAGATGTGGTGCTGAGGGACATGGGGCAGTGGTGGCCTTGGCAGGGCTGGGGGAATGGTTGGACTCAATGATCTTAGAGGTTTCTTCCAATCAAAACGATTCTGTGAATCTATGACAAATTTGATGGTGAGGCAGCAGCAAAGATACAAAGCTCCTGAAAGTTTCATGCAAAATAAGCAGCTGGGTAGAGAGAAACACCAATTAGCATCTCTGTTCTTCCCCCAAGGGAAAGGCCTCGCTGCAGGTTCAACCACACCACGAGACATCAGAAAGTCCAGCAGGAAGAGAGGCAGTGAATGAAAGCTGCAAAAAAAAACCCCACCAAAACCCAAAACAACCCAGGCTTTTCCACCTCATGCTGCTCTAAGAGCCTTTTGCATGCATGCAGCTGGCATCGCCTCGCACACGTCGGAGGCTGGGATCCTGTTGGGGGAGGGATCCTGTTGGGGAAGGGATCCCGTAGGGGGAGGGATCCTGTAGGGGGAGGGATCCCGTTGGGGAAGGGACCCTGTTGAGGAAGGGATCCCGTTGGGGAAGGGATCCTGTAGGGGGAGGGATCCTGTAGGGGGAGGGATCCGGTTGGGGAAGGGACCCTGTTGGGGAAGGGATCCCGTTGGGGAAGGGACCCTGTTGGGGAAGGGACCCTGTTGGGGAAGGGACCCTGTTGGGGAAGGGATCCTGTTGGGGAAGGGATCCCGTTAGGGAAGAGACCCTGTTAGCAAAGGGATCCTGTTGGGGAAGGGATCCCGTTGGGGAAGGGACCCTGTTGGGGAAGGGACCCTGTTGGGGAAGGGATCCTGTACAGGGAGGGATCCCGTTGGGGAAGGGATCCTGTAGGGGGAGGGATCCTGTAGGGGGAGGGATCCCGTTAGGGAAGGGACCCTGTTAGCAAAGGGATCCTGTTGGGGAAGGGATCCTGTACGGGGAGGGATCCCGTTGGGGGAGGGATCCTGTTAGCAAAGTGCACTCCTGCTGTCACATGGAGGAGGAACAAACAGCTCAGCAGCCCTACCAGAACGGCTCTTCCCATCCTTTGCCTGGAGATCAGCACCGAGGGACAGCAGTGTCTGGATGGTGTGTGTGTGTCCTTCCTGCAGCACGAGCACAGACATGGGAATTATTTCTTCAGCTCTGCACAATTTCTCACCTTTGCATTCAGCAGAAACGACACAGACTTGAAAAGAAAGGAGGCTGCCAGGGATCTGTCCCTACCTGCATATGGCACCTGGAGGGAACAGACTCAGATCCACATTTCCAGGGTCAAATCTGGAGCTACCAGGAGCTGCTTCAGGCTCCTGAGGGCCTTGCAGCAGCTGGAAATCACGTTTGGCTGCTTGTTGCACTGCAGATCGGGTCCATTAGCCAGGGACTGGCCAGGCAAAGCAGACTCCCTGCTGTCACCTCACAGGAACTGGCCAGAGAGATGCCACCAGGCACCTTCCTTCTGCTGGCTGCCCACAAGGGGAGTCAGAGCTTGGCCCTCGGTTTGCGTGTCTGCTTGCCTGGCATGCCCCTGGCAGCAATTTCAACCCAGAGGCTCAAAAAGCCACAAGAGGCACCCCCAGGAGCATAATTCCCTCTGCAAACATTTAACACCGTTGTTTTAAAATCAATCATGTTCAATTAAGGCCATCAGTGCTTCCAATCATGCTACAGCGCAGAGCTGTCTCTGCTGGTGGCACAGCCAAAGACTGAGAGAAGAGACACACAACCCAGTCCAGATCCAGGCAGGTGGATCTGCTTTTGGACAACTGCAGATCCCACAGGATCTTCCTGATGGCACTCAACTGATCCACCTCGCACAGCCAGGACTTGGAGGAGTGAGGAGTTTGAAGGACTGTCTCCACAGCATGGCTGTGGAGGAGTCAGTGCACAAACGACCTCTGACAACAGGGTGACACAACCTGAAGATGTTTCCCAACAGCAAATTAGTGCACTAATTTGTCAGCCCATCTTGCTTTGCCTCTCCAGTCCTCACCTCCAATCAAGTAACTCAATCAAATTGCTTTCAACTTCAGCTGGCCACAAGAGGTGCAGGATCCCTGACTTACTTTCCATTGTTGGCAGCTGGCTGTTAAAAGGACTAAATGTGTGTTTTCCTACACTGTAAATCCACCCCAAGTACCCCAGGGATGCAGAGTTCCTCTTATTGAGGCATATTTCAGCTCCAAGAGCAGAACCTGTTGCTGCTGGGAACCCTTGTGCCTGTTCTGCCTGTGGCACCCTCAGGCACCAGATTTCCTAAAGGATTACTGCAAGACTTGTAAAGCCCTGTGAGAAGACACAGAGCATCCCACTTCCACACCCCCACGACCCAGAGTGTCCCCTCTCTTTCCTCCACCAGTAGCCAATTTTAAATGCCAGGGGGGGGAAAATGCAACACAGCCCCCACACCCCTCCTCTCTGCACAAGCTTCTCCATAAATAAATCCTCTTTCCCTAAATAACACGCCTGATTTTGTAATTACTTCTCCAGTGAAATGAATTACCCTTTGTCATCCAGCATGAGAATGGAAGGCTCCTTTTTATTTATTTTTATCCCCACCAACCCACTCTTCTCCCCCATTATCCTACGACTCAGTAGCATCTTCCCCCCCTACTCAAGGCTCCCATTTCCCTGCTGCACACACACCCCCCCTCCCAGTGGCACAGACAGCAAGGCAGGAACTGCTTTAACTGCCACAGCCTTGGCAGCAAATTGAGTTGAAAGTGTAATTTGATTTCCATGTATTTATAAATGCAAAGTAATAAGGAAAGAAGGGCAAAAAAAACCAAAACACAACAAACCCCATCAGCCAAACAAATGATGCTGTAAATATAAAGTGACACTGAGCCTTGGGAAGGAAGAGAAACCCATCAAATTGCTCCCCCATCAGCAACTCGCCAAAACAGAGCTGGGATCTTCTCCAAGGCACATTATATTCCCCAAAAAGCCTTGCTGTCAAACGTACCCTTGGCAACCAAAAGGGCTTTCAACATGGTTTCTCCAAGCATGAGGAAGGGAAGCTGGGAGAAAGGCCTCCTTTGTGGGAGCCAGCAAATGCCACGGCTGGGTCCTGCTGGAGGAGAATGCTGTTGCCAGCACTCCCAGTAAGTA
This sequence comes from Hemiprocne comata, assembly GCA_020745705.1. Lineage (NCBI taxonomy): Eukaryota > Metazoa > Chordata > Aves > Apodiformes > Apodidae > Hemiprocne > Hemiprocne comata. The sequence goes on along the minus strand of CM036586.1, from coordinate 1,564,043 downwards.
TCATTGATGCTTTTGTAGGAGCAGGGTGCTGGGAGGCTGCTTCGTTCCCACTGCAAGTCCAGAGCAGGCTCTGAGAGCTGTATGTTAAAGCTCACAGAGTCATGGAATGGTTTGGGTTCGAAGGGACCTTAAAGATCATCTAGTTCCAACCCCCTGCCATGGGCAGGGACACCTCCCACCAGACCAGGCTGCTCCAAGCCCCATCCAACCTGCCCTTCAACACTGCCAGGGATGGGGCAGCCACAGCTTCTCTGGCCAACCTGGGCCAGGCTCTCACCACCCTCACAGCCAAGAATTTCCTCCTCATGTCCAACCTAAATCTCCCCTCTTCCAGTTTTAATCCATTCCCCCTCATCCCATCCCTCCCTGCTCTTGTCCAAAGTCCCTGCCCAGCTTTCCTGGAGCCCCTTCAGGCACTGGAAGGTGCTCCAAGGTCTCCCTGGAGCCTTCTCTTCTCCAGGCTCAACACCCCCAACTCTCCCAGCCTGTCTCCAGAGCAGAGCTGCTCCAGCCCTCCCAGCATCTCTGTGGCCTCCTCTGGACTCGCTCCAACAGCTCCATGTCCTTCTTGTGTTGGGGACCCCAGAGCTGGACCCAGCCCTGCAGGGGGGTCCCATCAGAGCAGAGCAGAGTGAGACAATCCCCTCCCTGGCCTTTTTGGTCATGCTGCTGGTGACAGCCCAGGACACAGGTGGTTTCTGAGCTGCCAGCACAGCCAGAGGTTGAACACGCAGGGATCTGAGCAGGGACCTTCTCTGGCTTCCAGCTGCCAGCAGGTTGCACACCCTGGCACAACAGCACCAAGCAGAAGGGGGGGCAGCAGGGTCCCAGGAGAGATCCTGGTCAGCAGTGAGGTTTTTGGGAGTTTTGTGCTCCCAGGGAGCGTTGCAGGACCCAGAGCCCCCCAGGTCCCACTTCCTAACGAGATGGGAGGAGGAGAAAGCCCAAACAACTCTCACTGCCTGGAATTCAAAACAGCTCCTTGTGTGAAGGACACAGATAAGCACCCAAGAACTCCCTCCACCTTTCCACCTCTTCTTTCTCATGTCTGGTCACGGGCAGGCCAGAATCCAGCCTATGGAGACAAACACTTGCTGCCTAAAAATCATTAAACAGAGTATGGGACTGGTCAGGATCAGAAAGACAGTGACAGAGGATGAGCTAAGATTCCTCCATCAGTGGCAAACCAGCCTGTGTTACACCATAGAACTATAGAATGGTTTGGGTTGAAAGGAACCTTAAAGATCATCTAGTTCCAACCCCCCTGCACGGGCAGAGACACCTCCCACCAGACCAGGTTGCTCCAAGCCCCATCCAACCTGCCCTTCAACACTGCCAGGGATGGGGCAGCCACAGCTTCTCTAGGCAACCTGGGCCAGGCTCTCACCACCCTCATAGCCAAGAAATTCTTCCTAATGTCTAACCTAAATGTCTCCTCCTCCAGTTTGAAGCCATTCCCCCTCATCCCATCCCTCCCTGCCCTTGGCCAAAGCCCCTCCCCAGCTTTCCTGGAGCCCCTTCAGGCACTGGAAGGTGCTCCAAGGTCTCCCTGGAGCCTTCTCTTCTCCAGGCTGAACAATGCCAGAGATTTTTCCCAAGGCTGGGAAGAGGGACAAACCTTGGCTGCATAGTGTAGTGCTGTGAGCTGAAGGGTTGTCACTCTCTCATTGACATCCACACCCAGCTTGGAGACAAGGAACTGGATGGCTTCATCCTGGGCTGTGACAGCTGCCCGGTGCAGAGGCTGTGCGCCCAGCGTGTCCACGGCTGTAGGACAGGCCTGGAATGGGGGAGGACAGAAAGGGAAAGCCTTGAGCAGCCTGGCCAATCCTTCAAGGACAATCCCTGGCCCAAGAAGAATTGTGTCTGCTTGCCACGGCCATGGTGACAGCAATGAACACATGGGATGTCACCAGCAGGGCCCGTGCAGTTGGTAGCACTATGACTTGCAGGCCAGAGCCAGCTCTCTGTTGAGTTTATGAAGTGATAAGCAAAACTAGTACCAAAAATGCTTCCCTGGAAGCATTCAAGGCCAGGTTGGATGGGGCTCTGAACAGCCTGATCTAGTGGGAGATGTCCCTGCACATGCAGAGGAGTTGGAACTCGATGATCTTTAAGGTCCCTTCCAACTCTAACCATTCTATGATTCTATGAAAAAAGAACCACCAAACCCCCCCCCCTTTTTTCAGCTGAAACATGTAGGATGGGTTTCAGCTCTTCAAAGCAGCAAGAAACAACCTATCTCCAATCTTTGTGCTGGTGGAGAAGAATTTGGACACAGGTAGAGGGAGGGAGGTGGGTGGATGACCTCAGGAGATCTGTTCCATGAGACTCTGAACATGAAACACAGAGACATAAAAACAAGAATGGTAACTGGAGTAATATTAGAAAAATCCACTTAGAGGATATAATCCACCTTCTTGAAGTCAAGTGGACCTGACTCATGGTTTTATGAACCCTAGGAGGTAGCAACCCTGCCGTTAGCACTTCCAGTGCTGCTTCATGGCTGTAAGCCAGGGCACCTCCATGAGGAAATTAAATCACCTCCTTCCATCTTCATTGCCTGAAATGTGAGACCAAAACCATAAGCAAACTCCACAAATGTTTTATGCTAAAGGCCCAGATGAGTGAAGACAAGCACATGAATGTCTCCTGAAGTCAACCAGCACCTACACACTCGAACACAATCTGGGCATCAAACCATCTCTGCTGGGTGAGGCTACGTGTTATGGCTGAGTAAATCCAAAGCCTGTGACCTTGAAAAGTGTGGTACCACATTCCCTGGCCTGCTCTGTGCCCTGCTGAGGGCTCAGCTGGCCAATTCAACTAGCCAACGTGGCACAGACAGACTCACTGCTTTTGCCATGTGAGCTTTCTGCCAGGCCAGCAAGCTGCACCAGTCTGGCAGTGTCTGAGGAACATCAGGGCTGGTGCAGGGGGAGGCAAAGTGAGGGCAAAGGAGCTGAGAATCACAGAATGGTTTGAGTTGGAAGGGACCTTAAAGATCATCCAGTTCCAACCCCCTGCTATGGGCAGGGACACCTCCCACTAGACCAGGTTGCTCCAAGCCCCATCCAACCTGCCCTTGAATGCTTCCAGGGTTGTGGCATCTACCACCTCTCTGGGGAACCCGCCCCAGTGTCTCACCACCCTCAGGGTAAAAAAATTCTTCCTTATATCTAATCTGAATCTCCTCTCTTAGTTTAAAACAGAATCACATAATTGTTCTGGTTGGAAAAGACCTTAAAGATCATTGAGTCTAACCATAACCTAGCTCTGCCTACCACTAACCCAACTCTACCAAGTCCAGAGCTAACCCATGTCCCTCAGCACCACATCTACACAGCTTGGAAACCCCTCCAGGGATGAGGATTCAACCACCTCCCTGGGCAGCCTGGGCCAGTATTTTAATTACCCTTTCAGTGAAGAACTTTTTTCTAATATCCAATCTAAACCTGCCCTGGCATGATTTGAGGCCATTTCTTCTTGTCCTGTCACTTGTTCCTGGGGAGCAGAGACCGACCCCCCCTGGCTCCAACCTCCTCTCAGGCAGTTGGAGAGCCAGAAGGTCTCCCCTCAGCCTCCTTTGCTCCAGGCTCAACACCCCCAGCTCCCTCAGCTGCTCCTCATAATATTTATTCTTTAAAAACCACCACCCCTTGTCCTGCCACTACAGGCCCCACTAAAAAGTTTATCCCCAGAAGGGAGGCACAGCCCTGAGAATCAGGCATCAGGTGGGCTCCAACCATCTCCCATCAGTTCAGCAGTCAATAAACAAGACAGGGCTCTGGTTCCTATTGGGCACAACTGGCTCTAATGACAGTATTGTGCCTTGTATGTTGGAGGAAATTGAAGATTACTGGGAGACAACCTGGGAGCAGCAGCTGTCACAAGGGGGAGGCCAGAGGATCAGCTGCTGCCAGCACAGCCAGATGCTGCTGTGTTATCCACCCTCAGCGCCGCAGCAGGAGCCTCCACGCTGAGCCCTGGCCCTCCCAAGTGCCCGAGTTGGCTTTGACACAGCTGTCCCTGAGTGCTGGGCAAGTCCTGTCCCCTCCTGCCACTGCCTTGTCTCTCCATCCCCTTCACCACCTATGGGGACATTTTCCTGCCCCAGGCTGAGATCTTCCCCATGAGCCAAGTCCCGGCGGCCTTAGACGGCAACATCTTGTTCCTCTCCAGGGGGAATTTGCCTTCTTTTACAATTTGCTTCTTTACAATTTGGGAATTCACTTCTTTACAATTTGAGAATTTGCTTCTTTACAATTTGGTCATGGTGAACGCTTGGATTGCTTGTCCTGGCAGTTCTAGGTCAGGTCTTGGAGGAGGGAGGTGAAGTTCTTGGCACCTACCTGGTGTTTTTCCAGGAGCAGCCGGGCAATGTTGACATGCCCGTTCTGGATAGCATCCATAAAGGGAGTGACTCCACATCTGTCTCTGCTGTCAGGTTTGTACTGGCACCTGGGAAGGAAGACAAAAGCCAGGACACAGTTATTGGTGGCTCTAAAATCCTGACTGCACCATGGCAGGAGATTATCAGTGGACAGGATGGGAAAAGGCAGATATAAAGCCTGAACACAGACCATGCACAAACCCCCTCTCAGTGCTTTATGGCCTGGGGAATGGTCTGCTGGGGTTCTGGGGGTCAGAGACCAGGTTCTCAGCCAGCACAGCTTGCTTGGGCTGCAGGAAAGCCAGGGCTCTATGGATAGTATCATAGCATCATCATTCTGGTTGGAAAAGACCTTCAAGATCATCAAGTCCAACCACTACCCTAGCTCTGCCATGTCCACCACCAAACCCTGTCCCCACATCTGTCTTTTTAGATGTCTCCAGGGATGGTGGCTCCAACACCTCCTCAGACAGCCTGGATCCCCAAGTCCAACTCCCACCCCAGAACAAGACAACCCCAAGGTTCACACCATGTCCCTGAGGGCATTGTCCACATGTTTCTTGAATAGTGTCAGGCTTGGTGCCATCACTGCTTCCCTGGGGAGCCTATTCCAGTGCTCCACCACCCTCTGGGTGAAGAATCCCTTCCTAATGTCCAACCTAAACCTCGCCCTGCACATCATTTAGAGGGGGCCACAAAAATGGTCAGAGGGCTGGAGCACCTCTCCTGTGAAGACAGTCTGAGAGAGTTTGGGTTGCTCAGCCTGGAGGAGGCTCCAGGGAGACCTTAGAGCACTTTTCAGTGCCTGAAGGGGCTCCAGGAGAGCTGGGGAAGGAGTTTTGACAGCTGGGGAGGGGCTTGTAGCAACAGGACAAGGGGTAATGGCTTCAAACTGGAAGAGGGGAGATTGAGGTTAGACATTAGGAAGAAATTCTCTTCTATGAGGGTGGCGAGACCTTGGCCCAGGTTGGCCAGAGAAGCTGTGGCTGCCCCATCCCTGGCAGTGTTGAAGGGCAGGTTGGATGGGGCTTGGAGCAACCTGATCTGGTGGGAGGTGTCCCTGCCCATGGCAGGGGGGTTGGAACTAGGTGATCTTGAAGGTCTCTTCCAACCCAAACCATCCCATGATTTCTATTTCCCTTGCCCCCTGAACAGGGGATCTCCAGAAGGGGTAAAGTGTACACTGGCAGAGGGGAAAACCACATCCTCATGGAACACCACCACATACAAAATCAAAGCCAGCAGGTCTCGCTCAGGTTAAAGCTCCATTGAAATGGGAGAAGACTGAATTAAAATTGAAAGCCTGGCTCCAATCACAGGGCTACCTTTCTGCTGGGCCAAGCCTGGAATTAAGAGGCTGGAATGAGTTGGCTAACAGGAGCCCTGGCCAGCAGTGACTGTGATGTCCAGGAAAGCTGCTCCAGCTCTGGCAGCAGGCAGTGCTGGTTAGGAAGGTAACAGGGTCAGGATGACTGGGCACGGGCTGATTTAAAGCTGCTTCACAGCAGTCTGCCAGGAGTTGCAGTCTGACAATAAAGCCTGGAGAGTGAGCCCAGCCTGGAAGAGCTGCTCCCAGAACCCAGCTGCCAGAAAACTGTTTTGTTGTTATCCTGTGGCCTCGGCCATAGCTGAGGCAACAGGGATGAATCAGCAGAGAATAAGAGCCGAGTTATATAACCGGGGCTTATGTCATGGTTGAAGTCAGAACCCATCGGAGCTCATCCCGTGTCTCAACGGCCCCAATCCAGCCGTGAAAAACCCGGAGGAAAGGGAGACAGCCTCGGGATCGCATGCAGGGCATCTGGGCTTCCCGAAGGAACGGCATCAACAGCCCTTTTGTGTCCGGAGCGAGCCTGGCGGTGGACGGGAGGCGGGGGGCGGGGAGGGAGAGCAGGGACGGCGCCGGGAGGAATCCCGCTTACCGCTCCAGGAGCAGCTCCACAGCCTCCAAACAGCCGTGCATGGCTGCGGAGAGAGGAACAGCACGGGGTTAATGGATGTTTTCATGCCACCCTGCACCTAGGGTGAAACATCATCAGGTTTCTGACTCTGGCTTACTCATGTTGCAGGAAGGGCTTCCAAGAGGCTTTTTCTTTTTTTGTAATTAAAACATTGTCGCCAGATCCCAAGCCTTCCTTTCCCCCAATCCTATAGGAAAACACCAGATAAACCAGGGAAAAGGCACGGATATGGGCACAGTTTGCCTCTACAGGCAGAGTACACGTGTGAGAGCCTACATGCAATTAAGCTGCCACAAAGATCTTTTCTTGCAGGGATTTGTTAGTCCCTGAATTGAAATCTGTGAGAAGCAAAAGGGACACAAAGCAGGGAGCTGGCAAATTACTGGATGGCATTTCCACCCCTCCTCAGCCACTCCAACTTCCCATCACTCCCATCTCATCATCCTAATGAAGCATCCTCACCCAGACAGCATCTCTGAGGAGAAACAGCCACCGTGGGGGAGGATTTGAACATCATGGTATGAGATATTCTGTTGGTTTTTAATAAAAAAAAAAAAACAAAACACACCAGATTATATTACAGCAATGTGTGGACAGCCTTAATCTGGCTTGTTTGGTTGGTGTTTTTTTCTGCAGGTCATTTTGCAAAAGAAATGAAATAAATTAAAGAGAAAATAACAATAATCAAAGCAAGGCCACTGCTGCTACACCAGGACATTTATTCTGTGTGATGAAAGAAGAGCCCCTGGCAAGTGTGTGTTACCAGCAACAACCTCCAGACCCAGCTGCACGATAGATGGCCTTTGAAAGCCCAAGGAGGGGTTCCCATCCCTGATCCCAGCCTTTTGCTCCTGATCCCTGCCCATTTATCAGCCCCTCACCTGAGCAGGTGTAAACACAGGCCGTAAAAAGGATTTTTGAACTGGAAGCTTTAAAAAAAACCCAAGCAACGTGAAGAAAAAAGCCCGAGCAACACAATTACATCCTTGAACAGCAGCAGAGACACAAGAAAGCTGCAGATCCGCTGTTGCATTCCACCTCCTCTAATTACATCTCCCCCGCCCTCTTGCCTCAGGCTACGGATATATTGAAGCAGCAAAGCTGGAGGAATCAACCCGAAAATAAAACTGCACACTGGGGGAATTATCCATCATCTATCGAGGGATAATTGTGCCAGGAAGGCAGCTGGACTGGTCACGGGTTAATGTGCTCATATCCATACCCTTGGGATAGAAACTCGTTGAGATGGTGGTTTATCCGGATGTGATTTCCCCTGGTGGCTCCAGGGTTGCCTCCAGCCCCTCTCCAGTGCTCCCACCTCAGAAGTGTGACTGGGCTAAATGGTGGTGTGTGTGGGGGATGCTGGCACCAGCACCCACCCAGCAGCAGCACCCAGAATTGTCCTGGGTTAAATTATGCTGAGGGGAAAAGGTGGTTTAAGCAGCTCCAGCCCTTCCTGCTGACCAGTCACTCACACACTGACTGCTGCTCTGCCAATGTGGGGTCCAGGGTCTAACCTGGATCAGGAAAATGAGCAGAAATCAACCCAAATCGTGGGCTTTACCACAGGGAAAGTCACACATAGGAGACACCACAGAGGTGGAGACACTTCTAGGAAGCAGTGAGAACCAGGCACTAGATCCCACCATCACTGTCTGTACTCCTGTATGCCAAAAACTGCGAGGCAGGGAGGAGACTTCAAGCTCAAATCACCCCTTTTCCTCAGGACTATCACTCTGTGCCCTTGGAAAAAGTCCCTCTCCAAATTTCCTACTGTACCTGAAGGGGCTCCAGGAAAGCTGGGGAGGCACTTTTTAGAGGGCATGGAGTGATTGGATGAGGGGGAACAGTTTCAAACTGAAAGAGGCGAGATTGAGATGAGATATGTAGAAATTCTTTTGTGTGAGGGTGGTGAGAGCCTGGCCCAGGTTGGCCAGAGAAGCTCTGGCTGCCCCATCCCTGGCAGTGTTGAAGGGCAGGCTGGATGGGGCTTGGAGCAACCTGGTCTGGTGGGAGGTGTCCCTGCCCATGGCAGGGGGTTGGAAATGGATGATCTTTAAGGTACCTTCCAACCCAAATAAACAAGAATTGCCCGTTTCTCACTCAAGCAACCAGCTCCTCGTGGCCCAGCCTGAACCATCAAACAAACTCATCAGCTACTTTTCATCCCCAGGTCAAGCACAAGGACTGAGAAGCAGCCAGTGGCCCTGGGGTGGGCCTGTCACTGCTGATGAGCACAGAGCAGTGGACGGGCGGCCACTGAGGGCTGGAGAAGTAACAGGAACGACAGCCAAGGAGCAACACACTCAACAGATTAATTACAGCACAGCAGGGGTCCCCTCACGATACCTCAGGTCTTTCCAGAGAGTCAATCCCTATTAAATTCTTTGGGAAATGAGTTTAGGCAGCTGCAGGTTTGAGTGGTGGCTCCTGACACTCATCTCTCCTGCAGAGACACTGCCCAGCCCAGGGACACGGAGCCTATAATCCCTGGGCAGGGATGGGGCAGGTTTCAGATTCAGGTCCTCCACCATCTTCCAGCCCTGAGCCTGCCCCACAATGTCACCTCTCCCTCCCTTCACTGGCCAGTCCCACTGCATCTCTGGAGGGCAGAGTTAAGGGGGTTTAAGCTCTGGGAAGAGCCAGGCTTTGTCTGCACTGCCTCTGTGTTTAACCAGACTCAACATTCTGGAAGGGCAACGAGACACGGTGGGACAAACTTCATTCTGCATTCACATATTTTTGGGCCATTCCACTTCTTAAGGCTGAGAGGAATTAGCTGAGGCAAACCTTGTGCATCCTTCATCAACTGAGACACTCCCCCTATCCTAAGGGTGAAAGAGTCACAAAGCCAGAAGCCAAACCCAAACTGCCTCTGGGTCACCGTGTCCTCCTCCCCCCCCCATACCTACAGATTATGCCAGTGGTTCCTCAAACCACTTCACACCTTTGTATCTCCTTCTAAACCAATTAAAACCAAAATAAATTGAAAAAGACAATCAAAAGGTGGGCTCCAAGCCTACCAACAGCCCCTGTGTATTCCCAGCAGTATTCCCAGTATCCTTCTCCTTTGCAGAAAGGCACTCTGGATTTCTCACCACTACCTTCTTCAGAAGAATGTGAGAATACCAAAATCTGTGGTGCTTCTGCCAAAGGTTGCCCCTAGAGACCTCCAGCTCTTCAGATCTGCCATAATGACTTTACTCACCAAGCATGTGCAGAAAAATGGATCATTTTGAGACATTAAGTCTCTTAGAAAAACTGGCCATGAGACTGTAAACCAAACTGGTAAACATGCCCATCAAGGGGCAGATCCCCAAATCATAGAATCACAGAATGGTTTGGGTTGGAAGGGACCTTAAAGATCATCTAGTCCCTGCTCCCATGCCATGGGCAGGGACACCTCCCACCAGACCAGGTTGCTCCAAGCCCCATCCAACCTGCCCTTCAACACTGCCAGGGATGGGGCAGCCACAGCTTCTCTGGGCAACCTGGGCCAGGCTCTCACCACCCTCACAGCCAAGAATTTCTTCCTAATGTCTAATCTCAGTCTCCCCTCTTGCAGTTTTAATCCATTCCTCCTCATCCCATCCCTCCCTGCCCTTGTCCAAAGTCCCTCCCCAGCTTTCCTGGAGCCCCTTCAGGCACTGGAAGGTGCTCCAAGGTCTCCCTGGAGCCTTCTCTTCTCCAGGCTCAACACCCCCAACTCTCCCTGCCTGTCTCCAGAGCAGAGCTGCTCCAGCCCTCCCATCATCTCCATGGCCTCCTCTCGACTGTCTCCAGCAGCTCTGTGTCCTCCTTATGTTGGGGGCTCCAGAACTGGACACAGTGCTCCAGGTGCCTCTCAGCAACTCTGCTGCTTTGAGGACTTTAAAAAGACCAGGATACCTTTGGAGCTGTGCAGATTTTCCAAGTGTAATGTGCAGCTCTGTAAATCAGCATGAAAAAGTGCTTTGCAACATGTCCTAAGCTGTGGGAGCTCAGACACATCTGTCATGGGGAAGCAGAGATAGAGATGGACACCCTGGTCTCAGGAGCCCAGAGTCAGTGGGTGAGACCTTATGGCACCTTCCAGTGCCTGGAGAGGGGCTTTTCACCAGAGAGGGCAGTGATGGGACAAGGGGTGATGGTTTTAAACTGAAAGAGGGGAGATTTAGGTTAGACATCAGGGAGAAATCCTTCCCCATGAGGGTAGGAAGGCACTGGAACAGGTTGCCCAGGGAGGCTGTGGCTGCCCCCTCCCTGGAGGTGTTCAAGGCCAGGTTGGATGAGGCTTGTGCAGCCTGGTCTGGTGGGAGGTGTCCCTGCTCATAGCAGGGGGGTTGGAACCTGGTGATCTTTAAGGTCCCTTCCAACCTTCACCATCCTGTGATTCCATGATTGCAAGTGCTCCAGGCACAGACCCACCACTCCCAAGGGAACAGGACTGTTGTTCACCACAAAAACATGCCCTAAGTGCAGGCAAAACTCAACACAACAGGAACTGAGGATCTTCTGACCTCATAAGCTGAGTCTTTGGCACATTATTAAGAAACATCAAGCCTGATTCTTGCTGTTTATCTGAAAACAACTGCAATTAATCTCTGTCCCGAGGTGAAACCCTGCAAAGATGCAGCAGAGCACTGTCAGCAGATGGAAGTTCAGAGAAGTTGAGCTCCCAACAGTGCCCACCACCAACTGCTTTTCATTTAATTTCAATAACTTAACATTTAACCATTTCCCCGTGGTTTGTATCAAGGTAAGTCACACTTTGATTTTCCAAACTAAACATGAACATGCCACGTTCCTGGTGGCAACAGGACCCTCTTTTACCTGCTGTGTGCAGAGGTGTTCTGTTGATTGTGCTCTCTGTGTCCCAGCAGCCTGGGGACACATCCAGGAGGTACTGGAGGACATGGGAATGCCCCTCCCGGCTGGCAATGTGGAAGCAATTCCAGCCATCCTTGTTCTTCAGCAGCGGGTTGGCTCCATGCTCCACCAGAGCTTTGATCACCTCCAGGTTCTGCCTGGTGCAAGCCATCATCAGGGGGGTCCTGAAATAAAACCAGGCAAATAGAATCACCAGAGGGACAGCACTGGTGAGTCGGAGGACTTTGGTTCAGAGAATCATGGAATGGTTTGGTTTGGAAGTGATTCATAGAATAGAATCACTAAGGTTGGAAGGGACCTTCAAGATCATCAAGTTCCAACCCCCCTGCCATGAGCAGGGACCCCTACCACTAGACCAGGTTGCACAAAACCTCATCCAACCTGGCCTTAAAAACCTCCAGGGATGGGGCATCAACAACCTCCCTGGGCAACCCATTCCAGGTCCTCACCACCCTTATAGTGAAGAATTTCTTCCTAATATCTAACCCAAATCTCCCCTCTCTCAGTTTAAAACCATTACCCCTTGTCCTGTCACTGTCTTCTCTGATGAAAAGCCCCTCCCCAGCTTTCCTGTAGGCCCCTTCCAAGTACTGGAAGGCCACTATAAGATCTCCTCAGAGCCTTCTTTTCTCCAGGCTGAATAGCCCCAATTCTCTCAGCCTGCCCTCATAGCAGAGGTGATCCAGGCCTGTGATCATCTTGGTGGCCCTTCTCTGGACCCTCTCCAACAGCTCCATATCTTTATTGTGCTGAGGGCTCCAGAGCTGGACACAGCACTCCAGGTGTGGTCTCACCAGAGCAGAGTAGAGGGGCAGAATCCCCTCCCTGGCCCTGCTGGCCACACTTCTGATGCAGCCCAGGTTGCAAAAGACCTTAAAGATCACGTAGTTCCAACCCCCCTGCATGGGCAGGGACACCTCCCACCAGACCAGGTTGCTCCAAGCCCCATCCAACCTGCCCTTCAACACTGCCAGGGATGGGGCAGCCACAGCTTCTCTGGCCAACCTGGGCCAGGCTCTCACCACCAAGAATTTCTTCCTCAGATCTCATCTCCATCTCCCCTCTTCCAGCTGGAAACCCTTCCCCCTCATCCCATCCCTCCCTGCCCTTGGCCAAAGTCCCTGCCCAGCTTTCCTGGAGCCCCTTCAGGCACTGGAAGGTGCTCCAAGGTCTCCCTGGAGCCTTCTCTTCTCCAGGCTCAACACCCCCAACTCTCCCAGCCTGTCTCTAGAGCAGAGCTGCTCCAGCCCTCCCATCATCTCTGTGGCCTCCTCTGGACTCATTCCAACAGCTCCATGTTTCCTGCAGCTCCATTTCCATCCTGTTTCTCAGCTCAGGGTGTATTTTCTGTGCAAATGAGACGTCACCAAGGGCTGGGATGTGCACTAGGAAGCACACAGCTCCCCATTTTTAATCCGTGGGTGGAAGGGCACAAACCAGGCTGGCACAGGCATCCACACCCAGCTCATGAGATCTCTGCCTCCCCCTGATGTCAGCACGAGGCTGGCACAGCCTCCAAGGATGAGGACTGGGATGCTGCCTCGGTATTCCTGTTAGTTCAGCTTCCCAACACCCTCCCCAGGCTTTAATTGGAGGGGTGGGGACACTCTTGGATTTATTTCACAAGGTGGTACACAGAAATCTTCCTCCCCAGCTAGAGAATTCGACATTAATCAGCCCAGCTGCTTGTTTGTGGATTAAACTTTAATTTTTATTCCCAATTCTCATTCCCAAACCATTTGCTTTCGTGCTACCCACGTGGCAGGCAAACAAAATCCCTGAAGAAACCAGCTGTTCCTTGGGTTGCTGAGGCTGTTGCTGTTACATCAGTAGCAAAACTGGCCAAAAATGTACTTTTTCTGTGTGGAAAACTGAACTCTGAGCAACCTGGTCTATTGGAAGGTGTCCCTGCCCATGCAGGAGGGTTGGAACTAGATGATCTTTAAGGTCCCTTCCCACCCAAACCAGTCTGTGATTCTATGATGAAACAGGAGCAAAACTTACATTTCAGTTTCTGAGGATCAGGACACAAAAATGTGAATCAGTATCACAGCTTCCCATGAAACAGGGTAGTGGGTAAGAAGGAAGAGCTGGGGATGAAAGCTTTGAAATTCCATCTGCTAATGATGAAGTGAAGGTATACTGCTAGGATAACCAGGAGGAAATCAGTGATGGGGCTGGAATTTAGCCCAGAAACCAACCATGTCCTGGGTTGCCACCAGCAGCGTGACCAGCAGGGCCAGGGAGGGGATTGTCCCCTTTTACTTAGCTCTTCTGAGACCCCCACCTGGAGTTCTGTGTCCAGCTCTGGAGCCCTCAGCACAAAAAGAACATGGAGCTGTTGGAATGAGTCCAGAGGAGGCCATGGAGATGATGGGAGGGCTGGAGCAGCTCTGCTCTGGAGACAGGCTGGGAGAGTTGGGGGTGTTGAGCCTGGAGAAGAGAAGGCTCCAGGGAGACCTTGGAGCACCTTCCAGTGCCTGAAGGGGCTCCAGGAAAGCTGGGCAGGGACTTTGGACAAGGGCAGGGAGGGATGGGATGAGGGGGAAGGGTTTCCAGCTGGAAGAGGGAGATTTAGGCCAGACATTAGGAAGAAATTCTTGAGTGTGAGGTTGGTGAGAGCCTGGCCCAGGTTGGCCAGAGAAGCTGTGGCTGCCCCATCCCTGGAGGTGTTGAAGGGCAGGTTGGATGGGGCTTGGAGCAACCTGGTCTGGTGGGAGGTGTCCCTGCCCATGGCAGGGGGGTTGGAACTGGATGATCTTTAAGGTCCCTTTCAACCCAAACCAGTCTTTGATTCTATCATTTGTAAATGACAGTTCCTGCAGTCACATTCCCCCCTCCTGCACCCAAACCCTTCCATATACCACCCCACCCACAGCAGATCAAGCCACCAACCCACCAGTCTGCCTTCTTCAAGCAGTCCACGCTGGCCCCTCTCTCCAGGAGGTAGGAGACACACCCCAGGTGGCCCATGGAAGCTGCTTCGTGGAGGGGTCTCTTGTAGTCGCTATTGAACACCTCTAGGTCCATCTCCAGCGCCTCCACCAGGTAGGCGAGGACATCCCGGTGGCCGTACCGGGCCGCCTGGTGCAGCAGCGTGTCCCCCGAGCGCCCGTAGCGCCGGCTCCGCCCCGCGGGCTCCAGCGGCTCATCCCGGAGCAGATCCAGCCGCCCTTCCTGCACCAGCCGGAGCGGCCTCGGCCTCTCCCCCTCTGCCATGGCTCGAGAGCTGCAAGAAAGAGGCAGCAAATCGTTGGAAAACGTGTGAATGTAACGGCTGCTCCCTGGGTCGGGATGAACGGAACTTGGCTTTTCCCCTTTTCCAGAAACCAGCCTCTCCGTCAGGAAAAAATAAATAAATCCCAGAACTCAGTAAATCCAGGTTGGATGGGGCTTGGAGCAACCTGGTCTAGTGGGAGGTGTCCCTGCCCATGCAGGTGGGTTGGAATCAAATGCTCTTTAAGGTCCCTTCCAACCCAAACCATTCCATGATTCTGTGAAACTCCCTTTTCCCTTAGGAAAACTAGGAGCTAGTCTCCCAGAAAACAAGACATTTCCTTTCCCTTAGAATACCAGGAGCTGGCTTCTCCCTTGGGAAAAAGAGAAACTACCCTTCCCCTCTGGAAAACAAGGAATTTTATTTTCCTTTGGGAAATCCAGGAACCAGACATGCACTCCTGAAAACCAGAGACTCCCTTTTCCCTCAGGATAACCAGAAAATCCCTTTCCCCTCCGGAAAACCAGGACCAGGCCTTTTCCTCAGGAAAATCAAAGATTCCCTTTCCCCTCAGGAAAACCAGGACCCGGCCTTTTCCTCAGGAAAATCAAAGATTCCCTTTCCCCTCAGGAAAACCAGGACCCAACCTTTTCTTCAGGGAAACCAGAAATTCTCTTTTACCTCAGGAAAACCAGGACCCAACCTTTTCTTCAGGGAAACCAGAAATTCTCTTTTACCTCAGGAAAACCAGGACCCCACCTTTTCCTCAGGGAAACCAGAAATTCTCTTTTACCTCAGGAAAGCCACAGATTCCCTTTTTCCTCTGGAAAACCAGAAACTAGCCTTTCCCTCAGGAAAACCTGAAAATCCCTTATCTCTCGGGAAAAGCAGAAATTCCCCTTTTTCCCTCAGGAAAACCAGGCCTCTCCCTCAGCTCAGGCCGGGGACCCGCCACTCCCCCCCTCCCCTCGGCCCAAGCCGTGCCAGTCCCCGGCTGTTCGAACCCACCCTCGCCCTGCTGAGGCCACGTTACGTCACGCGTGGCACTGCAGTGATGTCACCCGTGGCGCAGAGCGGGATGAGGTCAAACAACCTCCGGGAACGTTAGAGGGGGATGAGGGAAACGAACTCCGGGAACCTTCCTCTCGGCCCGACAGCGCTAACCCTGCCCCGCCGGAAGCGTCATGCCAGGAGGAGCTACGTCATTGGACAGCGCCGGGGGCTCCGCGCCTTCTGATTGGCCGGTGGGGAAAGGCGGGGCCAGCGGGATCGGTCACAGAGCGGGGGGGTCGAGCGCGGCGGGAGCGGAGTGAGTACCGGGGGGGGTCCCTTAGCAATGTGGGAGGGGTCCGTTAGCAATGGGGGCGGTCCCTTAGCAATGGGGGTTCCGTTAGCAATGTGGGAGGGGTTCCTTAGCAATATGGGAGGGGTCCCTTAGCAATGGGGGGGGGCGGTCCCTTAGCAATGTGGGAGGGGTCCCTTAGCAATGGGGGTTCCCTTAGCAATGGGGGGATCCCTTAGCAATGGGGGTTCCCTTAGCAATGTGGGAGGGGTCCCTTAGCAATGGGGGGGACCCTTAGCAATGGGGACGGTCCCTTAGCAATGTGGAAGGGGTCCCTTAGCAATGGGGGGTTCCCTTAGCAATGTGGGAGGGGTCCCTTAGCAATGGGGGGTCCCTTAGCAATGGGGACGGTCCCTTAGCAATGTGGAAGGGGTCCCTTAGCAATGTGGGAGGGGTCCCTTAGCAATGGGGGGGTCCCTTAGCAATGTGGGAGGGATCCCTTATCAATGGGGGTTCCCTTAGCAATGTGGGAGGGGTCCCTTAGCAATGGGGGGTTCCCTTAGCAATGTGGGAGGGATCCCTTAGCAATGGGGGGGGTCCCTTAGCAATGGGGGCGGTCCTTTAGCAATGAGGAAGGGGTCCCTTAGCAATGGGGGGGTCCCTTAGCAATGTGGGAGGGATCCCTTAGCAATGGGGGTTCCCTTAGCAATGGGGGGGGGGCCCGAGCAGGGGGCTCTTGGCTGAGAAGAGGTTAGCAAAGGGGCTCCCTTGGCATTGAGAGGGTCTTGATAATGGGGGGGGGCTCCTTGGCATTGGGGAGGGGGCCTGGCAGTGGGGGCTTTCTTGACAGTGAGGGGTCCTTGGTAACGGGGGGGGATCTTGGGCAGTGAGGGGGGCTTGGTAAGAGGGAGGGACTTGACAGTGGGGTCCTCCTTGGCGTTGGGGGGGGCACTTGATAATAGGGTGGGCTCCTTGGCATTGATGGGGGGGCTTTGGCAGTGGAGGGGCTTGGTAATGGGGGGATTCCTGGGCATGACTCTTGGCAGTGGGGGGGGGGGGGCTTGGCAGTGTGGGGACCCTTAGCATTAGAAGGTCTTGGCACGGGGGGGTGGGCTTAGCAATGAGGGGGTGACACTTGGCAATGCAGGGGGCTTGGAAACAAGGGGACTGTTGGTATTATGGGGGCTCCTTGTTATTGGGAGGGGGTTGGAAATGGGGGGGGGGTTGGCAATAGAGGGGTCCCTTGGAATTGGGGGCACAGAGGAGGAGGACTCTTGGCTATGGAGGCAGCAGGCTGGGGACAGGGGGTGGCAATGGCAGGGCTGTTGTGGCCTGGGGAGGGGCCTGGGCTGCCGGGGGTCTCCCCACGCTGGTGGGCACAAGGCTGGTGTAGCCATGTGAGGAAAGGCCTTGGAGACAATGTGCTGAGGGAGGACAGGAGCAGCTCCAACCTTCTCCTAGATATTTCCTGTCCTCCTGGATCTTCTCAGGCCCTCCGTGGCTGCTGCTCGGGGCTGATCCCTTCACCTCCCAGCTGAGGAGCTCCATTCCCTGTCACATTCCTTACGGGATCAAAGCCATAAACCACGATGGGGACATTGTGAGGCCACTTGTCCTCAACCCTTCTGTGTCTGCTGCTGTCACTGATGGAGAATCTTGGGAAAAGGGAGAAAATATGAACACAGGTGAGCGGGTCATCTTCTTGAGTTGGGTTTCTGGATTTTAACTCTGTGCTGCAGTCCTGGCACATCAGGGGTTTTGCTGTCCTGAGGCTCGGGGAGCTGAGGTTTTGCCCCCATCCCTACATCTGATCTCTCATGAGACCTTTCTGTTTGCTGGGACTGGGTGCTTCAGGGAATTGGGGTGCTTAAGGGAATTGGGGTGCTTCAGTCATTCGTGCTGTTCAATCAAAAAAAAATATATTTCAAGTGAGAAATGGTGTTTTAAAACAGAATCGTTCAGGTTAGAAAAGACCCTTAAGATCATCAAGTCACGGCCAAGTCCACCACTAAACCATGTCCCTTAGCACCACAGGACTGTCTTCTGTGTTGCTTTTTTCCTTCTGCTTGGCTCGTTTGCTGTGTTTGGAGGAACATGGGATGTTAGAAAACAGCCCCCCCGGGAAGCTCAGGGGTTGCTCTTAAGGCTGCTCTGTCGAGCTGATTGTGGAGGAGGAGGAAGCAGCAACATGGAGCAAACTGACCCTTGGATCCTGCTGGATGAGGGCAGTCCATGACTTTGGTGGCCACCATGAGGGGCTTCTCCTCCACAGCTCGGAGTGGGAATAAAGTAAAAATGAAACCACAAGAGTGGTGTTTGCTGCTAATCCTGTCAGGAGGGAGCCCTTCCTCTGCCCTGGTTTCGAGTTTCTCGTCAGCAGTTTTGGTAGAAGAAAGTTGTGGGTTTTGTTCCTTTTCTGCTGGAGGTCCCACGTATGGAAGAGAGGAGCTTGTGCAGATTTCAAGGAAGGTTTTCTTCAAATAACTCTTCTGTGCTGCTTTGGAAAGTGTCCTTCTCGTGGGGAAGAGCTGGGTTTTGTTTCCTCCTCGATGGAGGATCCTGGCTTGGATCTGTTTGCTCGAGGCTCAGGTGTGTGTGTGTTGGAATGTTGGCTCTGACCTCCCCTGGGCAGGTCACCCTTGTCTCCCACAGGGTTTGAGCAGTTGAGCCTCCACGGGCTGCCTCAGCATCCTCCTAATGATCTACATGAGTATCTGCTGCCTCCATGGTGTGGTGTTGCAGAGAAAGCCACAAAACTTGCACGGATTCTGGTTTTATGTCATTCTCTGTTCTTCTGCAGCCTTGTACACAGCAGGAGTGGGGACCTGGGGTGGAGTTGCTGTTGCAGTGACTGCAGTTGTGTCACCTTGACACAAGGCATTGCCCTCCTCAGCCTATCAGCAGAGCTTCTGTTATGGTTAAGGGCAGGGAGTGATGGGACATGGGGGGGATGGCTTAAAACTGGAAGAGGGGAGATTGAGGTTAGACATCAGGAGGAAATTCTTTAGTGTGAGGGTGGTGAGACACTGGCCCAGGTTGCCCAGGGAAGCCGTGGCTGCCCCATCCCTGGAGGTGTTGAAGGGCAGGTTGGATGGGGCTTGGAGCACCCTGGTCTGGTGGGAGGTGTCCCTGCCCATGGCAGGAGGACTGAAACTAGATGATCTTTGAAGTCCCTTCCAACCCAACCCATTCCATGATTGTATGATTTGTACAAGTTTCTGCTCTGATTTATTCAGAGAAAACTGGTTGGAACAGTGGGACTGTCTCACGTCCCACAAGGTGGGTACAGCTGGTGTTCCCCAGAGGATGGGGAACTCCTCTCTTAATTAATGTCTTTTAACAACCCATCTGGGGAGATGAAGCTCAGGAATTCTCTGCACAGTATCCGAAGAGTGAGACCATCCCCCAGGAGGCTTTCACAAAACACACCTTTACTTGAAATTGAGCGAGATTATAGAGCTTGTCAAAAGGAAAACAAACAACAATATCACTCTTGAAGCAGCAGATCACAACCAGCAGAACGTAGCAAAATGGTGCTTTCAAAACAACCAACAGGTGACAACTGGAGAAACTCAGCACAATTGTAAATGGTGTTACCCTTGTGTGCCAAGAGTAAGGTCAGAAACAGAGAGAGGGAGAGAGATGAAGAGAGAGAGAGAGATGAAGAAAGAGGGGATAGGAAAGATGTCACCACCCTTGGATCCAGCGACGATCTCGGCATGATGCTGTGGTCCTTGGATGGTGGGTGCACCCCGAGCATTTCAAGGCTGCCTCTCCTGGTGAGGTTCAGCCTGCTTTGTGCAGAGCCAGTGTTGGATTTGGGAATGTTCTGGAAATGAGTTAGTGGGGCACCGGGGGCCAGGTGATCACTTGGCCCCCCCATCCAGGTTGACTGAGCCAATGACTTTTATTTTCACCCATACATTCTGCACTTAAACAGGACAATGGTCTTTCCAAGGTGGCACTGTGCCTCCATGGGGCTCTTCTTGCTGGCCACTCTTCCTTACCAAGTAAGGACAGTGTCCCATATATATCAGGGTGGTTACCAAACGAGGGGCTCTCCTGGCAAGAACAGGGTCCAGGTGGTTATCAAATGCTGCCCTCACCCGAGCACCATGTCCACTTTGTCTTCCTTTCGGGACTCTACAGACTGTCCCAAACAATTTCTGAAAAGAAACTGTATTTCTGCCTCTGTTGAAGGTCTGGGTTGTGTCTCTTGTTGTTCGCTCACAGGTTTTGGGGTTTTGGGGTCTTTTTTTTATTTTTGCATGTTGGCAAAGCCACGAAGCTGTTCAAGAAAAACCACCTCACGGCCAATGACTGTGAAGTTCTTGCACAGAGCCCAGAAGGTTCATCCTCCCTGACACAGCCGTTGAGTCAAAGGCAAAGTAGAGGAGATGTCAACAGGGGCCTCCATCCCACCCATCGGACACGGCGACGTCCAGGAGGTAGGCTGGCTGTCAATCCTTTGAGGGGTGAGGGGATTTGGGGGAGAAGAAAATGCTAATAGGGTGTGGAACAACAGGGGGTTTTGTAATCCGTGGTTGAACTTGGGCTGATAAGAAAGTAATGCCAGGGGAGGTGAGTGCAGATGGGAGAAATTGGTTGGTTTTGGGTGGTGTGTGGCAACACATGAGCTGGCAATGTCTGCTGGAGCCCAGAAACCACCCATGTCCTGGGCTGTCACCAGCAGCTTGACCAGCCAGGCCAGGGAGAGAATTGTCCCCCTCTGCTCTGCTCTGCTGAGACCCCACCTGGGGAACTGTGTCCAGCTCTGGAGCCCTCAGCACAGGAGAGACATGGAGCTGTTGGAGAGGGTCCAGAGGAGGCCACAGAGATGATCAAAGGGCTGGAGCAGCTCTGCTCTGGAGACAGGCTGGGAGAGTTGGGGGTGTTGAGCCTGGAGAAGAGAAGGCTCCAGGGAAACCTTGGAGCACCTTCCAGTGCCTGAAGGGGCTCCAGGAAAGCTGGGCAGGGACTTTGGCCAAGGGCAGGGAGGGATGGGATGAGGGGGGATGACTTTAACCTGGAAGAGGGGAGATTTAGGTTAGACATCAGGAAGAAGTTCTTCCATGTGAAGGTGGTGAGACCTTGGCCCAGGTTGCCCAGGGAAGCTGTGGCTGCTCCATCCCTGGAGGTGTTGAAGGGCAGGTTGGATGGGGCTTGGAGCAACCTGGTCTGGTGGGAGGTGTCCCTGCCCATGCAGGGTGGTTCAAACTAGATGATCTTTGAGGTCATCATCTCCATGGCCTCCTCTGGTTTCAGTCCAACGTTAGGCACTATTAATGATGTGACTCCAGCTTCTAGATGCTCTTTAGGATAGTTACTAAACAATAATGAGCTGTCTGGTTTTATAGAGCTGCAAAAGTGTTGCTGAGCACTTACCAGGTGTGAATTATCTACAACATCCCTGGGAGTGGGAAACATTGTGATACAGGACTCCTAGACAGGGGTGGCAAAAGTGCCAAAGGGCTTTTGAGGGTTGATAAGATCAAGCTAATCAGCACACGACAGGGCTCAGGGCTGGAACTGAAGGTGAAAGAGCTGCTTGCAAACAGCTCATGGGGAGGGTCAAAGGCCCAGCCTCAAAACCTGGGTAATGACAAGAGATGTTCACACAGACAGACACAGACAGACACAGACAGACACAGACAGACACAGACAGACACAGACAGACACAGACAGACACAGACAGACACAGACAGACACAGACACTCTTGGTGTTTCCTCGGGAGGCTTGGCAACCTCTCTGTGCCTTGGTCTGAGCTGGCTCCACAGAGAACATCTGCTGGTGAGCCAGGATGAGACACCAGGGTCCTAGACTCTGCTTGTGGACATGCTTTTCTTTTCCCTTTTCATATCAGCAATATCTTTGACTGTCTCACTTTGAAAAACCCTCAGACCTTAAGTGCTGCAGGTTTTAGGGTGTTGGACTCGGACGTGAACAGAGAGGCTGTTCTTTTTAAGCAGCAAATAAGACCCTTTAAACTATCCCTTCATGAGCATCCAGAAATAAAATGCATGAAAATCACCAGTAGCTGCTTGTGGTTGTTTTTTTTTTCTCTTCTCAAGTTTCCTCTTAGTGTCCCTGCCCATGCAAAGGAGTTGGAACTAAATGATCTTTAAGGTCCTTTCCAACCCAAACCATTCCATGATTCTATGATCAAGATATTTTGCAGGACAGGAGCAGGACAGAATGAATAGTAGCAATGCTGGTGTCCTCCTTGGAGTGTGGCTCTCAGAGAAAGAGTCTCTTGCCAAGTTTCAGTTTCTTTTTGTCCTCTCCAGTGGTTTATCATGTTGCAGCCAGGAAATACCTGGCAAGAAATGGCTGTTTATCCTCTCACAGGCATCCATCTGTCTTCTGCTGTGGGAGGAGCAGCCTGTTAGAGGCTTGGTGCTGTGCCCTTCTCCTGGTGCAGAGCAGCAGTTAAACCCTGAGGCTTTTCTAAGGTCCTAAGTGTGCTTCTTGTTCACTGGGTTAAGAACCATTCTGAGGCACAGCACAACAACTCGAGCCTCATATTTGGTTTCCTTCCTATTTCTGTTTCTTTGACTGGTGGGACTATCTCCTGTGACATTCATTCTGCAGCTGTTTCTCTCAGCTACACCACGCAGCAGATGTGTGTTGAAGGGTTGTTGATCTCAGAGGTTGTTGTGGAGACCGTATCTTCTAGAAGCTAGCAGAGGTGTCCAGTGGACCTTGAGACCACCCAGATTATGTGGACAGTGCCAAGACATCAGTGTTGTCCTGTTGACTTCCAAAGGTTGCTAGAGAAGCTACATGGAGCAGGACAGTTCAACTGTAGTAAGCTCATATGTCTGTGAGGAACCCATGGAAATAACTACCACCTTACACAACCTCTGGTCTCCTTGTTAGCTCAGTTAGGAGCAGCACACTTGGTGCTTCTTTCTGTTGACTTCACTCATGCTCTTCCTCTTTCTGCAGGCCAAGGTCAGCAGAAGAGCATCAGGGATTTCTTTGGGATCTCTCAGACACGACAAGTAGGTGCCAGTTGGAAGAAGAACAGTAGAATCAAAGAAGAGCTGCAGGATCCCATTTTCAAGGAACCTACTGATTCCTTCAGTGGTGTCTCCACTGCAGTGGAGACCAGCAGTGATTCCTGCTCCTTTCTGGAGGATGAGGACTTTGTACCAGCTCCCAGGAAAAAACCCAGAAAACGACCTCTGTCCACTGCATCTGCAGGTGTTCACAAGCTAGAGCACGAGTTGTGGGGTGAGCTTGAGAAGAAGCCAATGGTGGTTCATCCAGGACACAGCCAGATCAAGCAGGAACTAGATGATATGGACATCGAGCCAGTCCCTGATGCACACTATGGACTCCTGGGCACTCGGAACTGGGAAGTTCCTCAGGGAAGTATTGAGGAGCTGCCTGTTGAAGTCCTGAGGAACATCTTTGCTTTCCTACCAGTGACTGATCTGTATCAGAACCTGAGCCTGGTGTGTCGCTGCTGGAGGGAGATAATCAGTGATCCACTGGTGAGGACTTTGGTCATCTTGATTTGAGCCCATCCCTTGTCCTCCTGCTCTGTTCTGTCTTAGTCTTGTGGCTGCGTGTGTTGCTGTAGGAGCATAGAATCATGGAATGGTTTGGGTTGGAAGGGACCTCAAAGACCATCTAATTCCAACCCCCCTGCCATGGGCAGGGACACCTCCCACCAGACCAGGCTGCTCCAAGCCCCATCCAACCTGCCCTTCAACACTGCCAGGGATGGGGCAGCCACAGCTTCTCTGGCCAACCTGGGCCAGGCTCTCCCCACCCTCATACTGAATAATTTCCTCCTAATGTCTAACCTGAATCTCCCCTCTTCCAGTTTTAACCCATCCCTCCCTTGTCCTCTCACTACAAGCCCTTGTCCAAAGTCCCTGCCCAGCTTTCCTGGAGCCCCTTCAGGCACTGGAAGGTGCTCCAAGGTCTCCCTGGAGCCTTCTCTTCTCCAGGCTCAACACCCCCAACTCTCCCAGCCTGTCTCCAGAGCAGAGCTGCTCCAGCCCTCCCATCATCTCCGTGGCCTCCTCTGGACTCTCTCCAACAGCTCCGTGTCCTTCTTGTGTTGGGGACCCCAGAGGTGGCCCCAGACCTGCAGGGGGGTCTCAGCAGAGCAGAGCAAAGGGGGACAATCCCCTCCCTGGCCCTGCTGGTCACACTGCTGGTGACAGCCCAGGACACGGGTGGCTTTGATGGCTCCTGTTGAGCTTCTGTCCTCACCCAACACCCCCAAGTCGTTCTCCTCAGGGCTGCTCTCCATCCATTTTCCACCCAGCCTGGATTTGTCCGTGGGATTGTCCTGACCCCCGTGTAGGACCTTGCAGTTGGCCTTGTTGAGCTCTGTGCAGTTTGCACAGACCCACCTCTCCAGACTCTCAAGGTCCTGGATGACATTCCTGTTCTCCAGCATGGCAACCACACAACATAGGACGTGTCCAGCACTCAGCTCTTTATCAGCACAGTGTATTTTGACCCTGAAGAGATGTGTAGGACACAGCAAGTGCTCATTGTGCTCAAGTCCTCTCCCAAGCCTGCTCTTCACCCTGTAACACAGCCTAAAAAGCAGCATCCTGGCTGTTTTTCCCAGACAAGTCCAACCAACAGGATTTGGGAGAGTAGGGCTTCAGGGATACATGGATTTTAGCCACTCAGACCTTGCTCAGAGCAGATCTGTGCAGCAGAGTTATTCAAAACTCTCCTGGACACCATCCTGTGCAAACTGCTCTAGGTGAATCTTCTCTGGCAGGGAGGTTGAACTAGAAGATCTCCAGAGGTCCCTTCCAACCCTGACCATTCTGTGATTCTGAGTTGAAAATATCCTCGTTCCTTTAATAGTTGGACATTGGAAACTAAACCACTTTCACCCTGCTCTTACCATTCCAGAAAAAAACAGCCTTTTCTAGGCAAGTTTGCAGACTTTGAGGAACAAGTCCTTCTCTCCTTCCTCTCTTTCCTTCCCCATCTCATCCTAGATTCCTGTTTCCATTAAACCACAGGGAATTTTTGAACTCCAGGTCTTCTTTGGAAGTCCCGTTGGTTAGTTTGTTGCCAGAAGAAACCTGTTTTCCAAGGCTGTGAGCTGAAAGGTGGTGCTATGTGCTTCCCTTTCTAGTTCATTCCTTGGAAGAAGCTGTACCATAAGTACCTGATGAAGGAGGACACGGCCCTGCGTGGAGTTGAGCAGATCTTGCAGGATTTTGCCATAACAAAAGAGCAGGAAGAATGTGTGTTGGGGCTGATCAGGTGAGTCCACTTCAGCACTTAACGTTGTACCTGTAGATCCTCAGACTTTCCTTGCTTTGGGTCTTCTTCAATTTTCTCCTCTTCTCAGCAGAAAAAATGGGTCTGTCTTCTGAAGAGGTGGGAGATGTACAGGAAGATGAGGAAGAAACAGTAGAAATCATTAGTAGGGTTCTAGAAACAGCTCTTGGATTGAGTCCAGAGGAGGCCATGAAAATGATGGGAGGGCTGAAGCTCTCCTCTGGAGACAGGCTTGGAGAGTTGGGGGTGTTGAGCCTGGAGAAGAGAAGGCTCCAGGGAGACCTTGGAGCACCTTCCAGTGACTTAAGGGGCTCCAGGAAAGCTGGGCAGGGACTTTGGCCAAGGGCAGGGAGTGATGAGGCAAAGGGGAATGGTTTCAAGCTGGAAGAGGGGAGATTTAGGTTAGAGATTAGGAAGAAATTCTTGGCTGTGAGGGTGGTGAGAGCCTGGCCCAGGTTGCCCAGGGAAGCTGTGGCTGCCCCATCCCTGGCAGTGTTGAAGGGCAGGTTGGATGGGGCTTGGAGCAACCTGGTCTGGTGGGAGGTGTCCCTGCCCATGGCAGGGGGGTTGGAACTAGATGATCTTGAAGGTCCCTTCCAACCCAAACCATTCCAGGATTCTGTGACATACCAGAGTCAAATTGGGTTAAGAGCAAGATAGATCCATCTTCTGGAAGGAGACTTTGCAACCAAGGGCTTGATGAAGCCAAGAACACATGTCTGTGTTGCAGAACTGGGAGTTTGTTGTCTACATGACTTTAGGCACAAGAACTGGGGTTGGAAGTCCCAGCTCAGCACCGTGCAGCCTCACAGCAAGGAATAAGTTACCCCTAATGGCAGCCTGGCTGCTGGCACTTTGGAGAAGGCATTATTTACTTGGGGAATAAACTCTCCTGATGAGGCCTCTTTGGAAATGCTGCTGGTCCTGTTCTGTGCAGGTGTGTGTCTGTCCTACCCACCAGCCAGAAGGTGGATCCCAGGGAGGTTCTCCAGTGTCTGAAGAGTCATCACCTCTTCTCAAAGGCGGAAATCTGCGTCACCAACAAACTGCCACCTTTACAGAGCAAGACAGGGGTAGGTTTAACACTTATTAACTGGTCCATGCAACAGGTTTAACAACTGCTGGTGTTTTGAGGTCACATCTGACCTTCTGCATCCAAAGCTTTTCCCTTTGGGCTGTTATTTGCTACTAGTCAGGGTGACTGAAGAGGATTTAACTGTTCATCATGACATAAGTGTTGTTTTAGTGTTGAAGCAGTTTTTGCCCTCCTAAAGGCTCAGAGCTTTTTGCTCACTCCTCCTTGACAGGCTTGAGGGGTGGGTCCATGCAAACCTCATGAAGTTCAGTAAGGCCAAGTGCAAGGTCCTGCACCTGGGACGGTGTAATCCAAAGCACAGATGCAGGCTGGGCAGAGAATGGATGGAGAGCAGCCCTGAGGAGAAGGGCTTGGGAGTGTTGGGTGAGGAGAAGCTCACCAGGAGCCAGCACCATGTGCTGGAGCCCAGAAACAACCCATGTCCTGGGCTGTCACCAGCAGTGTGACCAGCAGGGCCAGGGAGGGGATTGTCCCCCTCTGCTCCACTCTGCTGAGACCCCCCTGCAGGGCTGGGGCCACCTCTGGGGTCCCCAACACAAGAAGGACATGGAGCTGTTGGAGAGAGTCCAGAGGAGGCCACGGAGATGCTGGGAGGGCTGGAGCAGCTCTGCTCTGGAGACAGGCTGGGAGAGTTGGGGGTGTTGAGCCTGGAGAAGAGAAGGCTCCAGGGAGACCTTGGAGCACCTTCCAGTGCCTGAAGGGGCTCCAGGAAAGCTGGGCAGGGACTTTGGACAAGGGCAGGGAGGGATGGGATGAGGGGGAATGGATTAAAACTGGAAGAGGGGAGATTTAGATTTAGATATTAGGAAGGAATTCTTCCCTGTGAGGGTGGTGAGAGCCTGGCCCAGGTTGGCCAGAGAAGCTGTGGCTGCCCCATCCCTGGCAGTGTTGAAGGGCAGGTTGGATGGGGCTTGGAGCACCCTGGTCTAGTGGGAGGTGTCCCTGCAGAGGGGCTGGAGCTAGATGATCTTTGAGGTCCATTCCTACCCAAATCAGTCTGTTTTTATGTGATGTTATTCTTGTCATTGTCCATACCAGCTTGAGAACGTGTGGGCCATAATTGCAGTCATGGTGCTTTTTTCCGATGGCGTCAGTGACATCCAGAAGCTGATGGTGTGTCTGCTGAGACCCTGCTCTACCCTCACTGTTGTGGATGTGACCGAGAGACTTTACTGCATGGCCACACTGCTGTATGCCATGAGAGACAGGAACATCCCCATCACTAACAGGTGAGGAGTGAGGAAATGCTTCCTGCCTGCCTGCTGCTTGCTAGGGATGGTGATATTTGATCTATATTTTAGGCCCCTCAGGACAAGAAGGACATGGAGGGGCTGGAGCGTGTCCAGAGAAGGGCAACAGAGCTGGGGAAGGGGCTGGAGCAGAAGGAGAAGGGTCTGGAGAACTTGTGAGGAGCAGCTGAGGGAGCTGGGGGTGTTGAGGCTGGAGCAAAGGAGGCTGAGGGGAGACCTTCTGGCTCTGCAAGTGCCTGAGAGGAGGTTGGAGCCAGGGGGGGTCGGTCTCTGCTCCCCAGGAACAAGCGACAGGACAAGAGGGAACGGCCTCAAGTTGTGCCAGGGGAGGTTGAGATTGGATCTGGGGAACAATTTCTTGCTGGCAAGGGTTGTCAGGCCCTGGCCCAGGCTGCCCAGGGCAGGGCTGGAGTCCCCATCCCTGGAGGGGTTTCCAAGCCCTGGAGATGTGGTGCTGAGGGACATGGGGCAGTGGTGGCCTTGGCAGGGTTGGGTTAGTGGTTGGACTGGGTGATCTTGGTGGCGTTTTCCAACTTAAATCTTTCTATGAACTCAGGATGCTTGTCTGGCCTGTTAGTGATTGAGAATTGCTGGCTACAGTCATTAACTTGAGTAAATACCTGCTGAACGTGTGGCAGACAGAGGGTTTTCTCACCTGTGGTCAAAGTCACCCACATTCCACCTCCTTGAACAATCTCAACTAGAAGAAATAGGAATGGCTGTGGTTCTTCTGCCATTATCTCTTCAAACCACTCAACCTTCGTGATTTAGGGCCTAAGGAGGACACATCCTCAAGGAACAGTCTGGTGCCTTTTTGCAGCTCCCAGAGCAACCTAGTGAGCCTGGAGGTCACCTAATGTGAGACACATATCTGCCCTGGAGTGTCACCCAGGGTGACAACAGTTCAGTTAGAGGAACAAAGCTGTGCTAAAAGAGATAAAACCACAGTGGTGTCAACCTTGATGTACGATGGAGGTTAATTTTAAACCAGCTAACAAACTTGTACAAAATCACCATAAGACAGTTCATAGTATCATCATAGTATCATCATTCTGGTTGGAAAAGACCTTCAGGATCATCAAGTCCAACCACTACCCTAGCTCTGCCACGTCCACCACCAAACCCTGTCCCCTGGCACCACATCTGTCTTTTTAGATGTCTCCAGGGATGGAACTAGTTCCATTTAGAGGCCTAAACTAGGCCCAGATTCTCTCTCAGGCTCCCCCAGACTCTGTTGCTAATAATGGTTCAGGAGAGCAGAAGGATCCTGTGGACTCTGAGCCCAGGTCATGTCTGTGTGGCAGAGCCTGGAACACAAACCAGGCAGGAGGAAGGGAGAGGCCACAAACAGAGCTGGTCCCCTGGTGCCTTTGCAGTCACTTTTCAAGGTAAAACAGTGCTTTAAAATATTAATATTGTTTCCTGCAGCTCCCTGAGCTCTTGGTGGCTCCGCATAACATTCAGTTAGAAGCATTCCAGATGTTGGAATGCTGCAGATGTTGAGTTTGTTATGGATGATTTCTCAATGGTAGTTTCTCTTTTGTCCTTTCTGCTAGGATCCATTACAATATTTTCTACTGCTTGTATCTGATGGAAAATGCTTCTGTGACTGTGGAAACAGTAGAGGAGAAGACACTGGCATCACCCTGCAGTCAAGATTTATGGTCCAGGTAATTCTATTTTAGGTGATCCAAGCAATGTACCCAAGTACCAGGGCCCTGGTGGAGTCCTGAGCCTTGGAGGGGGAACAAATGTTTCATGGCAAGGGCTGGTTGACAAGACTCTGAGATTTATAAGGACTATGAGTAAGGATTGGGTGGTAGGACATTGGAACAGGTTGCCCAGAGAAGCTGTGGCTGCCCCATCCCTGGAAGTGTTGAAGGGCAGGTTGGATGGGGCTTGGAGCAACCTGGTCTGGTGGGAGGTGTCCCTGCATGGGCAGGGAGGTTGGAATTAGATGGTCTTTGAGGTCGCTTCCAACCCAAACCATTCCATGATTCTGTGTTTGGTTTTGGTGCTTCTTGGTTTCCCAGCCCTGTTGTTCTGCCCCTCCATTTGAAGTCTTTTTCTGAGCAGATTTTGCTTGTTCAGTGAAAAATGTGTCCTGGGGGGGCAGCCATCCCACTGCCAGCTGTCAAATGTCAAGGATCCTTAAACCAGGGAGGACCCTGTGCAAGGAGATGGTTCACACTGTTGACTGATCACAGGTTTCAGACCTTTGTGAATCAAACAGTTGCACTCCAGCCAGAAGTGCTGAATGCTTTTCTTAATGTTCATCAAAGCTCTGAGCTCCCCTGAGAGGCAGGGACAATTGATCTGTCCTTCATGCTGAGAAATGAGAGAGCAATTTTTAAAAACATGCTCTTGGAAGCCACAAAACCTCCCAAACCCAAACTGCTTTTTGTTTTCAAGAAGTCCAAGGAGCCAGGATACCAAATTAATTTTTAAAGCTTGGCATGAGCCCTCGAGAAGATCTTTTCCTGTCTTAACCTTCCCCCCAAGGTTTACTTTTTTCTTTTACTATCACTGAGCTTTTCTTATTCCCTACTTTTCTCATTTGCACAATAACCAGGTTGCTCCAGTGCCACGTTCCTGCTTGTGGGATGGCATAAATCATTCATTGGTTTCCTTCTGTGGCTGCCCCCTCCCTGGAGGTGTTCAAGGCCAGGTTGGATGGAGCTTGGAGCAACCTGGTCTGGTGGGAGGTGTCCCTGCCCATGCAGGGGGGTTGGAACTAGATGATCTTTAAGGTCCCTTCCAACCCAAACCATTCCATCATTCTATGATTCTGCCACTAGTCAATTGGTTTATGTGGGAGGATTTGTTTTCTGAATGTCTTTTGCTCTGTTTTTTGTCTACTTTTTAGTAGCAGGCCTGAAATAAAGCTGACCCATGAACAGCAAAGGATTTTGAATCACAAAATTGAGCCTGGTCAAATAGTGAAAATTATGGCGTTTGCAGGTAAGAGCCAAACATTCTGTTGCAGGAATAAATGCACAACCTCCAATTCTGCTCCTTCTTTCCCTGCTCCTTCTGTCCAAGGAAATGTGTGGATTCCAGGGGCATCAACCTTACTGCACAACCTCCAATTCTGCTCCTGCTTTCCCTGCTCCTTCTGTCTAAGGAAATATGTGGATTCCAGGGGCATCAACCTTACTTGTAATCAAGTCCAACAAATCAGAGCAAGGTTTTGCAGAGAAATAGGGATGGGAAGCATAGGAGGGTTGCTCCCCTGCAAGCTGGTTAAGTGTCATATTTGGACATGAAACCAAAAGAGAGTGTTTGGACACTGTTGTGACTGACCAGAGCAGCTTGTCAGGGAACTCAGGAGTGAAGAAGCAACTCTCCATGTCTTGCTTAGTCCCTCTTTGAGCCTGTTTCACAGCGTTATTTTGTGTCTCTACAAAGTCCATTCCAGGCCTGGGGCTGTAAAACTGAGAGGCAGAGAGCAATTGAATCACAAAGGGAAACTGAGGCAGGGACACTGAGTCTCGTGTTCCCATGTGGAAGGTCGTGGATGAAATATCACAGAATCATTTTGGTTAGAAAAGACCTCTAAGAGCATCAAGTCCAACCACTAACCCAACCCTGGCAAGGCCACCACTGCCCCATGTCCCTCAGCACCACATCTCCAGGGCTTGGAAACCCCTCCAGGGATGGGGACTCCAGCCCTGCCCTGGGCAGCCTGGGCCAGGGCCTGACAACCCTTGCCAGCAAGAAATTGTTCCCCAGATCCAATCTCAACCTCCCCTGGCACAACTTGAGGCCGTTCCCTCTTGTCCTGTCGCTTGTTCCTGGGGAGCAGAGACCGACCCCCCCTGGCTCCAACCTCCTCTCAGGCACTTGCAGAGCCAGAAGGTCTCCCCTCAGCCTCCTTTGCTCCAGCCTCAACACCCCCAGCTCCCTCAGCTGCTCCTCACAAGTTCTCCAGACCCTTCTCCTTCTGCTCCAGCCCCTTCCCCAGCTCCGTGGCCCTTCTCTGGACACGCTCCAGCCCCTCCATGTCCTTCTTGTCCTGAGGGGCCCAGACCTGACCCCAGGATTCGAGGTGTCCCCTCCCCAGTGCCCAGCACAGGGGGACAATCCCTGCCCTGCTCCTGCTGGCCACACCAGTGCTGGTAGAAGCCTCACTTGGCACTGCTGGGTTTACAGTTGGACTCAATGATCTTAAGGGTCTTTTCCTACCAAAATGATTCTATGATCTGTGCTGGGATCTGCTTTGCCCAACATTCACGAGTCATCTGGGAGGAATGTCAACAGCAAGGTGACAAAATTTACTGACACTGTGTCATCACTGAGGACCTGAAAAGGGGCAAAGAAAGAAATGTGCAGAGTCTTGTCTCACGTTCTCGTTGGGATTGGTACTTCAGGAGTGAAGGAATTTTGCCACGAGGTGTGGACAGTGCTGTCCTGCAGCAAACTGGAGTGAGGGAGAGCAGCATTAGTGGGAGATCTTACAAGGAAATGAGCTCACAAATCATTCAGAAGAGCAATTTTAACCTTTCATTTGCCAATCTGTCTTTTGAGAGAGCTGGTACCTTCACGTCTGCTCAGACTTCTAGAACACTGGATGATCAAGTGATATATTTTTTAAAGCTTTTAGGCTGCAGACTGTAATTCTTCACAGCTCCTTTGCTCCACAACTGCTGTTTTCACTTGGGTCAGTGAATTAATTCCCTTTGGCTGCACATAGTCCTGCTGTGCAGTTAGGATGGCAGGAGGGGGAAGGTAAAGCTGAGGAGAGGTGTGTGGATTCATTCATTCCTGACTCTGGGTGGCTTTTGTTTCCTTTCTTCTGTTCTTCAGGTACAGGAAAGACCTCAACCTTGGTCAAGTATGCAGAGAAGTTTGCTGATCTGAATTTCCTTTACGTGACATTTAACAAGGCTGTTGCAGAGAGGGGGAAAAGTGTCTTCCCCAGAAATGTGACGTGCAAGACTTTCCATTCCTTAGCTTTTGGGAGCGTCGGGAAATAGTGAGTGGGGGTTTAGATCCATGGAGTCATCTTTGGAATGGTTTGGGTGGGAAGGGACCTCAAAGATCGTCTAGTCCCACCCCCTCTGCCGTGGGCAGGGACACCTCCCACCAGCCCAGGCTGCTCCAAGCCCCATCCAACCTGCCCTTCAACACTGCCAGGGATGGGGCAGCCACAGCTTCTCTGGCCAACCTGGGCCAAGGTCTCACCACCCTCACAGCCAAGAATTTCCTCCTTATGTCCAACCTAAATCTCCCCTCTTCCAGTTTTGATCAATTCCCCTTTGTCCTCTCACTGCAAGTCCTTATAAAAACTCTCTCCCCAGCTTTCCTGGAGCCCCTTCAGGCACTGGAAGGTGCTCCAAGGTCTCCCTGGAGCCTTCTCTTCTCCAGGCTCAACACCCCCAACTCTCCCAGCCTGTCTCCAGAGCAGAGCTGCTCCAGCCCTCCCATCATCTCCGTGGCCTCCTTTGGACCTGCTCCAACAGCTCCATGTCCTTCTGGTGTTGGGGACCCCAGAGGTGGCCCCAGCCCTGCAGGGGGGTCTCAGCAGAGCAGAGCAGAGGTGGACAATCCCCTCCCTGGCCCTGCTGGTCACACTGCTGGTGACAGCCCAGGACATGGGTTGTTTCTGGGCTCCAGCACATGGTGCTGGCTCCTGGTGAGCTTCTCAGCCAACACTCCCAAATTCTTCTCCTCAGGGCTGCTCTCCATCCATTCTCTGCCCAGCCTGGATTTGTGCTTGGGATTGCCCCCACCCATGGGCAGGACTTTGCTCTTCCTTTTTTCAAAGCAATGGAGCAGGGAAAAGACAAGGCAGGAAAGGACAGCCTGGATTGGAAGTAAACCTCCAGGATTTGAGGAAGGAAAAATCATGGGGGAAAATATCTCTTTCACCTGCCTCAAGCCAGAATGTGATTTGTGGCTTCCACATTTCTTCAGGTTGGATGGGCCAATGATTTTTGCATCCATGTGAGCCTGGGGAAGGAGACTCATTGCCCTGCTCTGGTAGGGACCGTGCTGACATAAACCCCACTGCTGTTTTGGGGGCTGTTCATCCTGCCTGCATTTATAGCCAAGGAGCACTTCACAGGGAGGTGGAAAGCCACTGAAAATGGCTTTTTTCCCATTTACACTTCAGTGGTCCAACCACTCAAAATGCTGCTTTTCTTTAGCAGAGAAGGAGTTTTCTTAACCTGAGTTGTTTTAATGATGCAGTTTCTGGCTAATTACGTTGACACATCCAAAGTGCAGACAGAAGGGAAGAAGAGGGGAATCCTCTTACCTGGCTCTGAAAACAACCTGTAATTGCAGGGGCAAACAATGGGAATACTTCTCTGGCTCAAGTTTTAATCTGGAAAAAAGGTTGTGCTTCCACCAGGAAAACAGTGAGGACAAATATGTGCAGATTCCACAGATATTCCACTACCAGGTCAAAGTGTTGTATAAAACAGAAGCAAAGAGGAGCAAAAGTGACCTTGCTTTTCCAGTAGCCTTTCCATGTGTAAGCTCAACATGTTTCTTTTCTTTTCTGTCATCTGTGGCACAGCTATAAGGACAAAGGCAAGCTGAACTTCTCCAAGATGTCAGTTCTGGCCATCAGTTTCCTCCTCCAGAACCGTGAGGGACAATCTCTGTTCATCAGAGGGAAAACAGTCTCGCAAACCCTTGAAACCTTTTTTGCCTCTTCAGATGAAGAGATCTGTGAAGAGCACACCCCTATTTGGTTCAAAAACACTCACGGCGAGAGAAAACTTGTCACTCCTCAGGAAAAGAGAGTGAGTGTCTGAGATGAAGCAAGATGTGGGCTGCAAGGTTTAGAAGGGGCTGTAGTTATCCCACATTTCTCATGGCTCCTGGATATTTGTCCTTCAGCTGTAAGAACTGACTGTTAAAATAGGGTTGTTTTGTTTTTTTTTTTTCCTTTGGTGACCAATCCAAAGGAACTGGAACCTGTTTGTTCTCCCTTTTTGCACAGATTTCTGGAGACATTGTCACTGTCTCTGCTCAGTGCAGAGAAAAGAGAGAAGAGGCTGCAGGTATTGCCACCAGTGCCTGAGCAGTGTTGTCATGTGACATGTAAAGACAACAAACAATTCTGTGGTCATTCTGAGAGCCAAACCCCAAAATTCTCATTTAGAGTACAGATATCTTAGCAGCACTTCAAAGGTAGAACTGATATTGCAAACAATGTAGGCTGGAGTTGTGGAGAACATTAGCCACGTTGATCACATCTGATCAGATCCAGTCCAGCCAGCAGAAACCAAATTTGCAGCTGTTCTTTCTGGCTGGGAATAAATAGCCAGCCTCAAAATATGAAATACCTTTAAGCACCTTGCAGGTTGTCCAGAGAAGGCAAAATAATCAGGTGCAGAAGTTAGGGGGGGTTGTATTACACTGTCCTAAGAGCTGAGCCAAAGAAATGTTCTTTTCAGGGAGCTGCATTGGGAAAACCCGTGTTGAGGAGAAGAAGTTAACTGGTGGTGAGACAGAAGTAGGAGGAGAGAGGCTTCAGGGAAGCCTTTCAGGACCTGCTGTGCCTGGACTGTTTCTCTGCTCAAAGGGATCTATCCAAACCCTTTTGTTTTTAATTTCTAGATCAATGTGCAAGAGGCAAAAGAGATATGGCACAACATGAAGAAGCTGGATGGAGATGTAGAGAAGAAATACAAGATCACTTGTGATGGTAAGAGAGTAAAGGTGTCAAATGCCTTCAGATAAAAAGTAGAAAGCAGTAGAAAACTAAATTGATTCATACTCATTATTTAGCAACCTGGGCTAGTGGGAGGTGTCCCTGCCCATGCAGGGGGGGTTGGATCTAGATCTTTAAGGTCCCTTCTAACCCAAACCAGTCTGTGATTCTATGATTATTTCTGGCTGTGCACCAGGAATGATGCACCTTCCAAATGTCATCCAAGCAAGAAGCAGGGCCAGAAACATTTATTTATTTATTTATTTTTAAAAAGAGACTTATTTTGAAGATCACAGTGTTTTATGATGAGAAAATCACCCTCTCACTGCCATGCCTTGTTCTTTCAGGGTATTTGAAGCTCTGGCAGCTCAGCAAGCCTCAGCTCTCAGGGTATGATGTGATTTTCGTGGATGAAGCACAGGACTGCACCCCAGGTGAGTGGTGACAGGAGACAGAGCTGCAGCCTTCAGTTTGCAGAGGCTGTTCCTGTGCTCAGGGCTGTCTGAGAAGTAGCACAATTAAAAAACATTCTTTCCCCCCCCCCCCAGACATCACTTTATAACTGACCCTTTGCTTGATCCCAGATCCTTGCAAATTCAGTCAGGCAGCTTGCAAGCAGGCTTCAAGAGTACACATCCATCAGGTTGAGGGTTCCTTTCAGGTGCTTTGGGCATCCAGACACACCTTCCAGACCCTTTTGCTGTTGCTTTGCTGCCAACAGGGAAAAACAACCCCAGCATAGCCAAGGACATGGTTTATTACACAGACATGCTAATGGTTCAGCCATCAGAACAGCAGAGCTTCTCCATCCCACCCTGGCACTGGCCTTGCCTGTTCCTTGCACCCTCCCTGGGATTCCTGAGTCATGTAGCAGAAACCTGCTGGTTTGGTTTTTTTTTTGCTGGAAGTATGGGGAAGAGGTCTGTGTTGCAAAGCAAGTTGGATTGGTTCTGCAAAGGGATCTAACGGTACTGAACTGTGTGCTGAGGAGCAGAACAGGAGGAGGGCAAAAAGAAGCCTGTTTTCTTCATCAGATATTAAATCAGCTCAAAGCCTCCATCAGCCCATCTCCCACCTTTACTACCTGGAGATCTGGTCTTAAAATCATGGAGTGGTTTTGGTTGGAAAAGACCTTTAAGATCATGCAGTCCAACCGTGCCCCAGCCCTGCCAAGGCCACCACTGCCCCATGTCCCTCAGCACCACGTCTCCAGGGCTTGGAAACCCCTCCAGGGATGGGGACTCCAGCCCTGCCCTGGGCAGCCTGGGCCAGGGCCTGACAACCCTTGCCAGCAAGAAATTGTTCCCCAGATCCAATCTCAACCTCCCCTGGCACAACTTGAGGCCGTTCCCTCTTGTCCTGTCGCTTGTTCCTGGGGAGCAGAGACCGACCCCCCCTGGCTCCAACCTCCTCTCAGGCACTTGCAGAGCCAGAAGGTCTCCCCTCAGCCTCCTTTGCTCCAGCCTCAACACCCCCAGCTCCCTCAGCTGCTCCTCACAAGTTCTCCAGACCCTTCTCCTTCTGCTCCAGCCCCTTCCCCAGCTCCGTGGCCCTTCTCTGGACACACTCCAGCCCCTCCATGTCCTTCTTGTCCTGAGGGGCCCAGACCTGACCCCAGGATTTGAGTTGAAATGTTTGGCTGTGCTTCCACAGCGATTGCTCTGCCAGCATCACTGAGCCAGGGGCAGGTAGAAGTGGCCTGAAGGGCTTTCTGAGGTGTGGGAGAACATTTGTAGAGCTCCCAGTCAGCCACACACTTCCCTTTGCTTCTCCCCATCTTGTCTCCTGCCTCGGTGTTGACCCCTTCTTAAATGCCACGAGTCATCAGGCAAGAGATGGTGCCCCTGTGCAGGCAGGAGGTGCTGTACAGGTCTCTCTTGGTTCTTGAGCAGCCTCCCCCATCATGCTCCCATGTTTTCCTGCAGCCATCGTGGATGTTGTGCGGTCACAGAAATGTGGGATAATCCTGGTAGGAGACCCTCACCAGCAGATCTACACCTTCCGAGGGGCTGTCAACACCCTCTACTCGGTGCCTCACACCCATATCTACTACCTGACCCAGGTAAGATCAGGGTTTGCTGATGTTCCCAGTGATCCCAGCACTCGGAAAGCCATGTGGCTTGAAAAGTGGGTACTGGGGTAGAGACCTCAGTGTGTGGCTTATTTGAAGGAGATCCCCTCTTTTCTGGGTTAGTTCTCAGCTCCAGCTGAGTGGACAAGGGCAGATGTCCTCCTGGCTCATGTTGCCAGTTGGTTACAACACTGGGTCCGTGCAGAGAGATGGAGTTAGATAGAAGCAAGGAGGTCAACTTTGTTCTGGCAGTGACCTTGAAATAAAACCACATCAGTGATCCAAGGTCTGGAGCAGCTCTGCTCTGGAGACAGGCTGGGAGAGTTGGGGGTGTTGAGCCTGGAGAAGAGAAGGCTCCAGGGAGATCTTGGAGCACCTTCCAGTGCCTGAAGGGGCTCCAGGAAAGCTGGGCAGGGACTTGGGACAAGGGCAGGGAGGGATGGGATGAGGGGGAACAGTTTCAACCTGGAAGAGGGGAGATTTAGGATAGACATTAGGAAGGAATTCTTTGGTATGAGAGTGGTGAGACATTGGCTTAAAACCCTTCCCCCTCATCCCATCCTTCCCTGCCCTTGGCCAAAGTCCCTCCCCAGCTTTCCTGGAGCCCCTTCAGGCACTGGAAGGTGCTCCAAGGTCTCCCTGGAGCCTTCTCTTCTCCAGGCTCAACACCCCCAACTCTCCCAGCCTGTCTCCTCGTAGGTGAGATGCTCCAGCCCTCTGATCATCTCTGTGGCCTCCTCTGGATGGTTCCTATCTCAGAGGAACTTGCAACCAGCTCCTAAGCCACAATGGCCACCAAAACATCCATCCATCTGAGCTGCCCTTGCACTGAGCTGCTCCTGCCCCTTGCCAGCCTTGCCAAGGGGCACGACCTGGGGACAGGCACAGAGGAGCAGGAATTGCCTTTATTTGCCACATCTTGTGTCAAGTCTTGGGACCAGTCTTGCATCACCTCCCTTGTGGAACATTTTGGGTAATAAGATTTCCTCCTTCTCTCTGCTGCTGGAGGTGTTGTCCTCAGCCAAGCACTGGTGGCTTCTAATCAGGGTGTGGTTTTTTTTCAGTGAAACTTGATGAAGGCTTTGACCTCACAACGTTTTGGCTGTTGGCCCCAAATCTACAAGTTAGGAAACAATAAGGAGCAGCCTCCAGGCCTGCTCAGCTGCTCTGGTCTTGTCAGCTCTCCAGCCAAGTGAGGGACCTGGCTGCTTTCCCACCACCTCAAGCTCCTGCCCTGCTGCAGGACAGACATGTCACGTCACGTTAACTTACTGGGAGAGTCTCAGCAGGGGCAGCTGTTGGGGTGGAGAGCCTGGAAATGGTGTTTTGCCCTTTATGATAGTCCCATCTCACAGCACCCTTCCTATCCCCTCAGGTGTAAGAGTGACCAGAATTTCTAGGAATAATTTGAGGGAATTTGAGTGCTTTTTCTAAGAGAAACCTTGTCCAGAAGGTTGGTGGGAATTGTATCGTTCTATCTATAGTAATACTTTTGTAGGTTCTAACATGTTCCTCTTCTTTTCCTGCTTTTCCCTGCATTTTTCCATGTAGAGTTTCAGATTTGGTCCTGAAATAGCTTATGTTGGAGCCACCATTCTGGATGTTTGCAAGAGGATCAGGAGTAAGACCCTAGTGGGTGGCAACCAAAAGGGTAAGTCATGTTGGTGCATCTCCAGGCTCAGCTCTATTCAGTGCCTGGGAGTTACAGAGCTTGGGAATGATCACCAAAGATTCTCAGGATTAATCCTGATTTGTGAAGGTCTTTGGGTTTAGATACTTGGCTTCCTAACCACCCTGGTGAACTGGGAATTTCTCCATGCAGGTGATGTGAGAGGCAGCATGGAAGGGAAGATAACAATCTTATCACGGAGCAATTTTAACGTGTTCGAGGATGCTGTGAAACTTACTGGGAGAGAGAGACCAATTAAAATCCACGTGATTGGGGTAAGGGGAGGTTGCCAATGTGTCCTTCACATCCCAACCTCGTGTCCCCAGACCTGTTGGCACTTGTAGCAGCAACACCTACGTGTGGCTTGAAATAGGATCTGCTGTCTGTGGCACCCAGGTTGGAAACTAATGATTCGAGGAGAAAGCAGCAATCTGTTAAAAAGTCACAGAGTGGTGGGGGTTGGAAGGGCCCTCTGGAGATGATCTAGTCCAACCCCCCTTCTAGAGCAGGATCACCTACAGTAGGTCACACAGGAACTGGAATTCACTGGAATTGGTTGCCCAGGGAGGCTGTGGCTGCCCCCTCCCTGGAGGTGTTCAAGGCCAGGTTGGATGAGGCTTGTGCAGCCTGGTCTGGTGGGAGGTGTCCCTGCTCATAGCAGGGAGGTTGGAACCTGATGATCTTTAAGGTCCCTTCCAACCCAAACCATTCTATGATTCTATGAACACGTCCAGGTGGGTTTGGAATGTCTCCAGAGAAGGACACTCCACCACCTCTCTGGGCAGCCTATCCCAGGGCTCTGTTACTCTCCCAGCACAGAATTTTTTCCTGATGTTTGACTTGACCCTCCTCTGCTCCAGTTTGTGCCCATTGCCCCTTGTCCTGTCACTGGACAATGCTGAGAAGAGATTGGCCCCATCCTCCTGACACCCCCTGTAGATATTTATAAGCATTGATGACCCCCCCTGTTGTGGCTGGGGAAGAGTTCTTTGGAGCAGTTGTTTTCAACTCTCCCTTTTTAGGCTCATCTGTCCCTGGTTTCAGCAGAGGAGATGGCAGCAGTTCCAGTCTGCTGGATGGAGCTGGGGCAGGGTGACAGGTGGCTGTAACAAGTGGCTGCAAGTATTTGCATGAGATGGACAGTGTGTTCCTGTATTACAGAAATAAAAATCAGCTGTAATTGAGCATAACAATCAATGAAAGGCAGTTGGCTGTGCCCTGAGTGAAGAAACATCTGTCATGCTCTCATGAGAGACAATGATTGAAGCTAACGGTGACCTTTGTAGATGCCACAGAGGATTGTCCTGTGCTCATTCCTCATTGCCAGTCCTGGTTTTCCATCTCAATACACCCAGGAAAGCCAGGGAGATGGCTGCACCAGCCTTTTCTAGGTGAGGGAAATAGGGATTTTCAGCACAGCTGAATGGTAACTCCTCGAGGGAGCAGCAGTTCTGAGGTCCAACTTGGTTCAACAAGACCAAGTGCAGGGTCCTGCACTTTGGCCACAATAACCCCAGGCAGCACCACAGGCTGGGGGAAGAGTGGCTGGAGAGCAGCCCAGCAGAGAGGGACCTGGGAGTGCTGGTGGACAGCTGGTTGAACAGGAGCCAGCAGTGTGCCCAGGTGGCCCGGAAGGCCAATGGCATCCTGGCTTGGATCAGGAATAGTGTGGCCAGCAGGAGCAGGGATGTGATTCTCCCCCTGTGCTCAGCACTGGTGAGGCCTCACCTTGAGTCCTGTGTGCAGCTCTGGGCCCCTCACTGCAAGAAGGACATTGAGGTGCTGGAGCAGGTCCAGAGGAGAGCAACGAGGTGGTGAAGGGACTGGAGGGAAAGTCTTATAGGGAGAGGCTGAGGGAGCTGGGGTTGTTTAGCCTGGAGAAGAGGAGACTCAGGGGGGACCTCATCACTCTCTTCAACTACCTGAAGGGAGGTTGTAGTCAGGTGGGGGCTGGGCTCTTCTCCCAGGCAACCAGTGACAGGACAAGAGGGCACAGCCTGAAGTTGCTCCAAGGGAGGTTTAGGTTGGAGATCAGGCAGCACTTCCTCATGGAAAGGTGATCAGACATGGGAATGGGCTGCCCAGGGAAGTGGTGGAGGCACCATCCCTGGAGGTGTTCAAGGCAAGGCTGGATGTGGCACTGAGTGCCCTGGTCTAGATGGTGTGGTGGTGTTGGTCATAGGCTGGACTTGATGATCTCAGAGGTCTGTTCCAGCCTCAATCATCCTGTGATTCTCTGATTCTGTTTGCACTGAATTTTCATCTGCAAAAAGCAGCCATGTGTCTGAGGCAGCAGAGGGTGCCTGTGTGCACATCAGCAGAAAATGCACGTGCTGGATTGCAGAGAGGTTTTTTATAAGGCTCCACATTTCAGAAGCCTCAGGGAAATCATTACTCTTCAAACTCTGAATCATCAAAAGGAATCATCAAACCATCACCTGTGATTTGACAACTTGTTCTGCACCCGGAAACATAGAAGCACATGAACAGTTGTCCTAGTGCTGAATGTGTCTGAGGAAGAGCTCAGTCTTTTCAATTTTAGGCTGGTATTTTAAATTCTCCATATTTCTCTTCACCAAAAAGCTCCATATTGTAGTGGAATGAGTGTTTGAACTGGCTGCCCAGTACCAAAAATCTCATCTGCTTTTGCAGTTCAGATTCAGTCTCAATTCCGACTGACACTTCTTTTGGTGGACCAACCAAACTGAACTTGGAAGCAAGGGGGGAAAAAGGTACTTTCTGAAAGTAGAAAATGGGAAAGCAAAGCCTTTTTGTTTCAGTCGTCTTTGAAACTGAAACATTTCTAGTCAGTTTAGCAAGTTTATCTTAATTGTCGTGGCCCATTGCTTCAGGTAAGAGGATGCAGTCCTGGAGCTGGCTTTTAAAAGCTCAAATGACCAAAACCAAACCCTTTTTCTTGTTAGCAACAGAGAAAACATTCTAGAAATCTTTTTTTTTTTTGGTCTTTGAAAAGCCTGTGAAGATAAAATTCTGCCATAGCTCTGTTATAATGCCAGTCAGGCAGTGCCCTGTGCTCTCCTCACTGGCCGTGGATCATTGCTGCCTTTCACTGTGCTGCAGCCCCAGGGATTTCAGGAAACCCAGCTCTGCATCTTCAGCCCCTTATTCCCTCCCTCTTAACACCAGTAACCCCTGGGCCCTGCTGGAAATTCTAGACTTCACTTTTACTCCCTGTACATGAAGATAAATCATTGTTTATTTTAGGGGCTTGAGCGGTTCGGCCTGAGCAGGATTTATGACATTTGGAAGCTCATGCAACCTGCAGATGAAAGGAAAAAAGGTGAGTGCATCCTCA
This sequence comes from Hemiprocne comata, assembly GCA_020745705.1. NCBI lineage: Eukaryota > Metazoa > Chordata > Aves > Apodiformes > Apodidae > Hemiprocne > Hemiprocne comata. Next base: position 1,521,982 of record CM036586.1, on the reverse strand, counting down.
CCCTCCTCTCTGTGTCTGATCCTCCCTGCAGCAGCACAGAGTGTTGGGTTTTTGCTGCTGTGGTGGAAAGCAGCAAGCTTCTTGGTGGGTTATTTTACATTTCCCCCCACCGTTACCTGTTGAAAAGTGACTTCCCAAGGGTAGTGTCATGGGCTGGGCAATTTCTGCTGCTTCAGGGGCTGATGTTAATACCAGAAATGCCAAAATTGGGAATTGGGGGGGGTGTCTGTGTCATGCAGCCCTCTCCAGCTTTCCTCTGCCATGCCTTATTTTGAGTGCAAGAGCCCAGTAAACTCATGGATTGGGATTTTTTTCCCTGTATGTTTTCTGATTTTACTTGATTTTTAATTTGTTTTAGACTTGTCCTGGTTTTGTTTTGGTTTTAAACCTGGTATGTTGAATCCTCTGTCTGTTCTTTTCGAGGGTGGATATCCTTTAAGAAATGGTTTGTTTAAAATCTCCTCCTGCCTTGGCAGCAGTAGACAAGTATTGTTGTTTATGGGGCACATGGACAACCAAAGGGCTTGCTGAACTGCCACAAGAGGTTGATGATAAGGGTGTTGTTACTGGTTCTTTGCAAGGTGAAACCTGGAAAACTACCTGGAAAACTCCTTGCCACCTGGGTAAAAAGAGAGAATAATGCAGGTTGGAAGGGCCCCGGGGCTGGCTCTGCCCTGAGCCCCTGTTCCAGCCCCTCTCAAGTCACATTTAAGTCTTTTCAGACTGCTCAGAATCTTTTCCCTTCCATTTCCAAATATCTCTGGGGCCGAAGGCTGGGCAGATGTTCTAGGACATGTGCTCTAGAACTCTCAGAATCCTGGAATGGTTTGGGTGGGAAGGGACCTTAAAGATCATCTAGTTCTCACCCCCTGCGTGGGCAGGGACACCTCCCACCAGACCAGGCTGCTCCAAGCCCCATCCAACCTGCCCTTCAACACTGCCAGGGATGGGGCAGCCACAGCTTCTCTGGGCAACCTGGGCTAGGCTCTCACCACCCTCACACCCAACAATTTCCTCCTCATATCTAACCTATATCTCCCCTCTTCCAGTTTAAAGCCATTCCCCCTCATCCCATCCCTCCCTGCCCTTGTCCAAAGTCCCTGCCCAGCTTTCCTGGAGCCCCTTCAGGCACTGGAAGGTGCTCCAAGGTCTCCCTGGAGCCTTCTCTTCTCCAGGCTCAACACCCCCAACTCTCCCAGCCTGTCTCCAGAGCAGAGCTGCTCCAGCCCTCCCAGCATCTCTGTGGCCTCCTCTGGACTGTCTCCAGCAGCTCCGTGTCCTCCTTATGTTGGGGGCTCTAGAACTGGCCACAAGAATTCCAGAAATGAGTGAGCTCAGTGAATCTTTGCCAGCTGCTCCCTCCTGAGCTCAGTGAACTTTCATACCCTTCATCATACACCAGTGCTGGATCTCAGAGTGATGCTGCTTTGTGAAACTGCCCACTCTGATGAGAGCAACGAGTCTTGATGGTGTTTTGTGTCAGTAAAGAGAAAATCCTGAGTGAAAACCACCCATTGCAGAGCAAGGAGTACATCCCAAACCCCTGCCTCCCACAGCAGCAATCATAGAATCATGGAGTGGTTTGGGTTGGAAGGGACCTTAAAGATCATCTAGTTCCAACCCCCCTGCCATGAGCAGCGACAATCCATCCTCTGCCCCACACTTCCCTAACATTCTGAAATTTGATCCGAATTTAAAAAATGCCATTCTCTGTCTGTCTGTTCAAATCAACTCATGTTATCTGCTCCTTGCTTTTCAGCAAACCTTGTGATAAATGACTCCTTTATCAAAAGATGGGAAGAAACTCAAGGCTTCCTTGGTTTAAAGGAATACGTAGAGCACATCGATGACAAAGACCTGGAAGGGAAGATTGCAATTGTGGAGAAATACAAAGAGCGGGTCCCAGAGCTGGTGCAGAAGATAAAGAGCAGCCACGTGTCTCAAGAAGCCCTAGCAGGTAAAGCCAAGCTGTTTTCTTTGAGAGAGGAGCAAATTCCTGTCTGTTTTTTCAATCCAGTTTCAGCGCCGAATCCACCTCGTTCTGCAAATAGAAGCTGCATGGGGACCCAGGTGGTGTTTTAGGGAGGGGGGAAGTTGAACAGCAGCTTTTGGGGTGGATCTGGGACTCCAGGTGGAGCTCAGTGCCACCAAAGGTTTTCTTGAAGTGACTTTGCTAGAGACAAACAAACCTTTGGACACAGTATTTGATTCTCATGTTGGAAAGCCAGGCTTGATCCTGCTTTTTGAGATCCCTGTTGTAGTTACCTTGCAATTTGCTGACTGAAATTTCGGGAGGGGATGAAGGAATCGAGTCAGAAATTCAGCAAATGAAGAGCATTCCTGTTTGGGAGCTGGGGGGGGGCTCAGGCTGCTGCCACCCAGGCCTTCTCCTTGGCAGGGAAGTTGTCTCCAACAGTCTAGATTCTCAATAGAAGAGGTTTTCATCAGGTTTCTATTTGGGGAGAAGTGAAGGCAGAAGGAAATAATTTCATTTAACTCGGTGCCTTGTGAAATTAAAAACACTGTGATTGCTGCAGTGACTGATCTTGTTCCTCCTTGTTCCCACGTCTGCTGGTTCCAGATTACCTGATAGGGACTGTCCACCAAGCCAAAGGCCTGGAGTTTGACACGGTGCTGATTGCAGATGACTTTGTGAAAGTCCCAAGTCTCAGTGGTGATTACCAGAGGAGAGTTAACTTCCACATCGGTAAGGGAATGGCTGTGTGTCTGGGACCTGTCCTGATCTGAGGCCCCCCTGCAGGGCTGGGGTCCCCAACATAGGCAGGACACAGAGCAGCAAGTGTCCTTTCAGAAGCACTAGCTGAAGCATTAGAAGAATGGCAGAGCTGTTCATTCTTGGTTTCTAAAGCTACTGATGATCTTTCCTCCAACACAGGCTTGTATCCTGAGGATGAGTGGAACCTGCTCTATGTAGCAGTGACACGTGCAAAGAAGCATTTGCTTATGTCCAAGTCCCTGGAGGACCTTTTGGCATTGGCTGGGGTAAGTTCAGTCTTCCCACAGTAAGAAAACCCTCAAGCAGGACAATTTAGGGCCCTGATACCTCCACTTTGTAGCATTCTGGACCAAAGCAAGGCATTGACATGTGCCATCTGGCTGAGCAGTGAGGCTGCCTGTGAGCTGCAGCTCAGCTCATCTGTGAGAGCTCCAGAGGCAGAGCAGAGAGCTGTGGAGAGGAAAATCCCAGGCATGCTGCTGTCACATCAGGGTTTGGAGTCTTGAGGCAGCTCTGCAAGCCATGACATCTCAGACAGGATGGGCTGCTGCCAGTTTAAAGAGGCAGGACCCATTAAATGTGCTCGGCTCTGAGGGTGTCGTGGAGGAGCATAAAATAACATAATAATAAGATTAATCCTGATCCTTAGATTCACAGAATCATTTGGGTTGGAAAAGACCTTTAAGATCCTCCAGTCCAACTGTTTCCCCAGCCCTGGCAAGGCCACCACTGCCCCATGTCCCTCAGCACCACATCTCCAGGGCTTGGAAACCCCTCCAGGGATGGGGACTCCAGCCCTGCCCTGGGCAGCCTGGGCCAGGGCCTGACAACCCTTGCCAGCAAGAAATTGTTCCCCAGATCCAATCTCAACCTCCCCTGGCACAACTTGAGGCCGTTCCCTCTTGTCCTGTCGCTTGTTCCTGGGGAGCAGAGACCGACCCCCCCCTGGCTCCAACCTCCTCTCAGGCACTTGCAGAGCCAGAAGGTCTCCCCTCAGCCTCCTTTGCTCCAGCCTCAACACCCCCAGCTCCCTCAGCTGCTCCTCACAAGTTCTCCAGACCCTTCTCCTTGATCTCCAGCCCCTTCCCCAGCTCCGTGGCCCTTCTCTGGACACGCTCCAGCCCCTCCATGTCCTTCTTGTCCTGAGGGGCCCAGACCTGACCCCAGGATTCGAGGTGTCCCCTCCCCAGTGCCCAGCACAGGGGGACTATCCCTTTCCTGCTCCTGCTGGCCACACCAGTGCTGACACCAGCCAGGCTGTTGGTGGCCTCCTTGGCCACCTGGGAGTGTGGATTATGCCCTGGCTTGTGCTGGCAGAGACCAGAATAGCTGAGGTCACATTTTTTGCCCCCGTTCACTGCTCTGCACTGTGGTTTCAATAGCAAGATACAAGGTTGCAGCATTTTTTTTTTCCACTCCTTGCATTTGGGTGTTGTCTTTCACCAACCCTGACATCTTCTCTCAGTGTGAGCGTGTGGGTTCCTTTTTCTCTGTCTGCAGTTGTTGCAAGCTCTTACTTCACTTCCTTCCTTGCAAATTGCTGCTGCCTTCTGCTTCAAGGGAGGTGATTCTCTTCCCCCTCTATGCCATCCTGGTGAGACCCTCCTGCAGGGCTGAGGCCACCTCTGGGGTCTGACGGAGACCAGCTCACGTTCAGGATGATGAACAGAAAGGCAGACCACTGCTCTTGAGGCAAATGGCGGTTTATTATCTTGAGGATGAGGCTTATACAGAGCTTATTATCTTCTACAATGTGAATATGTGCAGTAAAAGAATAGCTACGAGTTCTCAGGCAGAAGCATAGAAAATTTATGACTTTGTTTGCTACATTCCTAGGCTACATGTTCCATGACTACAGGACACCTGCTTCTAGGAGATAACAACTATCGCTTATTCTGTGGGAATGTTTGCCAAACTATTTTGCAAGCTTTTCAGGCTACAGCAGAGAGCTAACCCTTTCCAGGCAAGCTCTCCCTGTAAACCTTTCAGAGAGCTAACCCTTTCCAGGCAAGCTCTCCCTGTAAACCTTTCAGAGAGCTAACCCTTTCCAGGCAAGCCCTCTTCTGAGTTTCGATCCTACCCTTTCAGGCAGGATCGTCTCAGGGGCCCCAACACAAGAAGGACATGGAGCTGTTGGAGTAGGCCCAGAGGAGGCCACGGAGATGCTGGGAGGGCTGGAGCAGCTCTGCTCTGGAGACAGGCTGGGAGAGTTGGGGGTGTTGAGCCTGGAGAAGAGAAGGCTCCAGGGAGACCTTGGAGCACCTTCCAGTGCCTGAAGGGGCTCCAGGAAAGCTGGGCAGGGACTTTGGACAAGGGCAGGGAGGGATGGGCTGAGGGGGAAGGGTTTCCAGCTGGAAGAGGGGAGCTGGAGATGAGATGGGAGGGAGAAGTTCTGTGCTGTGAGGGTGGTGAGAGCCTGGCCCAGGTTGCCCAGAGAAGCTGTGGCTGCCCCATCCCTGGCAGTGTTGAAGGGCAGGTTGGGTGGGGCTTGGAGCAGCCTGGTCTGGTGGGAGGTGTCCCTGCCCATGCAGGGGGTAAGAACTAGATGATCTTTAAGGTCCCTTCCAACCCAAACCATTCTATGATTCCAAGATTCATTTTTGTTGTCACCAAGGGGCTGAGTTCGGTGTTTTCAGTTGTTCTACTTAAAACCAAAACAACAAAACACCTCATGTTGCACTTCACACCCCAGGGGGTTCAAAAACATAATGAAACAATCTGTTCCAGTATCTCAGCTCCTTCTGAGTGTTGTTGTTCCCTTTTCTCCCGTTTCCTAGGAGCGTTTCCTTCGGGTGGAGCTGACGAGCCAGGCTGCGAAGGACGGAGCCGCCGCTTGTTCTGTGCCTCAGTGTCGGCAACAACTGCAGCCCAGCTCCAGGCTGGTTGTGAAGAAGCTGCCTTTGACTCACGTATGTCCCCTGCATGGGCCTTTGAGATCCTGTTTCTGAACCAGGAGCCTTCACAGGCCACTCTGGTTGCTTTGGGCTGTGCTCAGGGACTGTCCTGAGCCACCGCATCAGGGAGGGACAACCCGAGTGTTAAGCTCCAGTGGAAGTGAGCAGGGAATGTCCCATATCACGGAACACCAGAATTGTTGTGGTTGGAAAAGACCATTAAGGTGATCAAGTCCAACATTAACCCAGCTCTGCCAACCATCAGCCCAACTCTACCAAGTCCAGTGCTTAAACCATGTCCCTCAGCACTGCTTCTACGTGGCTCTGAACACCTCCAAGGGTGGGGATTCAACCACCTCCCTGGGCAGCCTGGGCCAGGGCCTGACAGCCCTTGCAGTGAAGAAGTTTCTTCTAATACCCAATCTAAACCACCCCTGACACAACTCGAGGCCATTAATCCATAGCTGGATCTCATGCCCTCAGCTCCCCAGCCCTTTGCTTCTGCTCACAACCCTGGATCATAACTGCAGGACTTCCCAACAGCAGGATTTGGCATGGTGGTGCCGTTCCCACAGATCCACTCAAGCCTTAATCTCTCTTCTAAGATTAATTTTGGTCTCAGGTGGGACTAGTTTGGGGGTTTTGTTGTGTCAGATCCCATATCTGACTCTTAGAGCCCCTGCCAAGGCCATGGAACATCCATCTGGGGTTGGCAGAGCACCCCTCACGCAAGTGACACCCTGACTTTTGGTTCCAGTTTTGGGTTTGATCCCACCTTCTTGCTTGGGGATGGATCCTTGTCCAGAGGGTGGGGTCAAAGCCAAATTTCCCTAGTGCTGGGTCATAGAATCACAGATGGGTTTGGGTTGGAAGGGACCTTAAAGATCATCTAGTTCTAACCCCCCCGCATGGGCAGGGACACGTCCCACCAGACCAGGTTGCTTCAAGCCCCATCCAACCTGCCCTTCAACACTTCCAGGGATGGGGCAGCCACAGCTTCTCTGGCCAACCTGGGCCAGGCTCTCACCACCCTCATACTGAATAATTTCCTCCTAATGTCTCACCTAAATCTCCCCTCTTCCAGTTTTAACCCATCCCTCCCTTGTCCTCTCACTACGAGCCCGTGTCCAAAGTCCCTCCCCAGCTTTCCTGGAGCCCCTTCAGGCACTGGAAGGTGCTCCAAGGTCTCCCTGGAGCCTTCTCTTCTCCAGGCTCAACACCCCCAACTTTCCCAGCCTGTCTCCAGAGCAGAGCTGCTCCAGCCCTTTGATCATCTCCGTGGCCTCCTCTGGACTCACTCCAACAGATCCATCCCCTTCTTACGTTTGGGGTGCATTGTTGTTCTCTTCCCTGGATCTGAGGTTCCTCCAGCCTTCCTCTCCTCTGACATCTCCTCTCTTCCTCCTGCAGAGCAATGACAGCAGGGATGAAGGTGGCTACCTCTGCCACTCCTGCACCCGGCAGCGCTTTGGCTCCCTGACACCTCTCACCTCTTTCCCAGAGCCTCAGGAACAGCCTGTCCAGCTCTAACGAAGCCTTCCAGCTCCCCAGAGCCCTGGCTGAGCCTCTGATCCATCCTGGGTGTGGAACAAGGCCTTTGGTCTCATCCCAGCTCCAAAATCAGACAGATGTTGGAGCATGATTTTGGACCAACTCCCAAGAGGAACCCTCCAGGATCTCTGCAAGGTGTGAGACCTTTTCTCCAGCCTTGCCTTGCCCACCAGAGCTGGGCAGTGTGGCCTGCACTGCATTCCTGCACAGAACATGTCCTGTATAAACTGTACCCAACAAGACAGCAGGTTTTTTGGGGGGAATAACCCCTCCAATACCTCTGTCACCAGGACAACACCTTCAGTGACCAAACTGCCAGGCTGTCCCTGCCTGTTCCATCACCTCATGGCTCCATGAGCTCCCACTGATCCACTGGAAGAAGGGGAAATGCAACTCCAAGTACCCAAAGAAACACTTAATTCCTAGAAAATGGACTTTTTCCTGGAACCTGTTTTAATGGGGAAAACATCAGTCTCAGCTCTGGCAGGAAGTCATTCATCTCTCCCAGCTGAATGAATTTTCCTTGTTGGGAAGCTCAGGGGTTTCCCCAGACTCCTGTTTCCCTTCTCCCTGCAGCAAACCAGAAGGGAAGAGGAAAGGCAGCGTTTGAAGACCTACTTTGGTTGGGTTTCAGTCCAACTCAGGGACAAACAGAAAGTGGTTTCAATCCTGACATTAAATTTGTAACCAAAAGAAAAAGAACCTTCCATGCTTTTTTTCCTCTTCCCTTCTGTTGAGAAGTCGTGTTCATTTCCCACAGCAGCAGTGGGGCACGCAGCATGGTGCTCTCCTCAGTCAGATGGTGTCTTCTCCTTTTGAAGGCACCATGGCTGGTTGGACCCGTGTCGTGCAGAGATGAAAACTGAAAGTGGTTTTGGAAGAGAACAGCTCTTGGACGTGGGCCCAGAGCTATGGGCTGTGCCTGCTGGAGGAAGCTCCTGCATCCTGTTGATTCCCATGGTTATTGGTTGACTGGTGGTGGCTTTACTGGCTCTCCTTTCACTTTCGAAGGACCAGCTCCAGGTGCTTTCCCTCTTCTGCTCACCTAAGTGTGGGGAGAAGTTCACCCAAGACGTGGACGCTGGATGTAGCAGAGCTTGGCACAGATGTCACACTAGACACCTCCAGGGATCTCTCTTCCAAACGTCCCGTGGTATGTTGGGGAGAGGCAGGAGTTGCTGCTGGAGGGTTTGGTCCATCACACACCCAAAGTGCTGCTTCCTCCATCTCCAACAGTCCAGAGCAGTAGCACAACCAGGAGGAGAAGACACAGCAGTGAGGAGAGGACATGAAAGTGAAGTTGTTATATACAGGATCACAGAACCATTCTGGCTGGAAAAGATCATCAAGTCCAACCATAACGCAGCTCTACCAAGTCCAAAGCTAAACCATGTCCCTCAGCACCACATCTACATGGCTTTGAAACCCCTCCAAGGCTGTGGATTCAACCACCTCCCTGGGCAGCATCTTCCAGTGTTTGATAACCCTTGCAGTGAAGAAGTGCCTTCTAATATCCAATCTAAACCTCCCCTGGTGCAACTTGAGCCCATTTCCTCTTCTCCTGTCACTTGTTCCTTGGGAGGAGAAACCGACCCCAACTCGCTACCTCCTTTAGTAGTTGTAAAGAGCAAGAAGGTCTCCTCTCCTCTCCTCTCCTACCTCCAGGTTTCCAGCTGAAAATCCTTTTGCCATCCTGCTGACCTTGCTGTCACCCTTTGCCTCCAGAGTTCTTGTTGCCTTGCTGCCAGAGAGATGGATTTCACCCCCAGCCCACCTCCCATCTGTCCCCTCTGTCCTCCCCACCGTCACGGCTGCCCAGACACCCAACCAGACAAAAAAGCCACCTGCTGTGGGTGGTGGTTTATATACAATATCTACACATTTATACATCCAACAGCAGCAGGTGGAGCTGCCTGGTCTGTGGCAGGGGGGAAGCAACTGGATCCCAACTGGTGATGGAGGAAGGGAAAACACGCCAAGGGGAGTATTTCCCAGGTCCTGTCACTGCCTTCAGGCTTGGGCAGTGTCTGTGGTGGAATCACTCCTGCTTGTGGTCTCGGGTGAGTGGCCAGAGCCAGAGAGAACCCAGAGTTGGTGCTGGAAGTGCCTCCAAAGGATCCCTGAGGCTTCTGATCTGGGAGCAGCGTCCAAGGCCCTGGCGCTGTCTTGCTGTGGGCACCCTTGGCTGCAGTTGGGGTTCACCAGTGAGGGGCTGGAAGAGAGCAGGAAGGGGGTGAGGACAGAGGACATGATGGGGGGGATGCTCAGCTGGGTCCTTTTCTGTCCAGCTGCCACGAGCAGTGCTGCTTTCCAGGGTTTGGGGCAATTTTGGGGTAAAGCAACGCTAGGGGAGGGGCTGGTGTCCAGCTGGCCCAACTCTGGCCTTGCTCCTGGCCAGGGAATGGGTGTTAATTGGGGCAGAGCAGCCCAGTTTCACCTCCCAGCACCCAAATCCCATCCCCTGCACCCCAATCACTCTCCATGGGGAGCAGGCAGCCCCTAGACCACTCCCTGCCAACCACCAGCACCTACAGGACTTCCTCCTCTGAACTTTGGCTCCCGACGCAGGATTTCCGCCACCTCCAAAGCCACCCTGAGGTTCTCACAGTGTTTTCCCACCCACTATTCAGCCACACGATGAGACACCTGCCCACCTTTGGGTGCTGGAGCTGTCTCATCCGTGATAATCACTCGTTCAGGCTGGGAAGAGCAGCTGTGTGTCCTTGGGGCGTGGATGCTCCATGCAGAGGGCAGCTGGGGACCAGGACGTGCTCCACCAACACTGCCGCTCAGGGAAGCGTCTAGGTTTCCATCCCAGCCCCCAGCATCCTCCGGGCTGGTGGGTGCACAGAGTTGCCCAGCAGTGGGTGCTCAGCCCGTGGGGAGGACGTCAGGTGACAACATCTCGTTCTCAGCAGCAGGAGCCACCATGGGGATGGACATGGCTGCCACCGTGTAGTCCTGCCCCACGCGGCTGCAGAGGGGAGAGGAGCGTCACCAGCACCCCCAGAGCCTCCCCAGCTCCCAGGGAAGTGCAGGATCCCAGAATTGCTCTGGTTGGAAAAGACCTTCAAGATCCTCCAGTCCAACCGTTCCCCTAGCCCTGCCAAGGCCACCACTGCCCCATGTCCCTCAGCACCACATCTCCAGGGTTTGGAAACCCCTCCAGGGATGGGGACTCCAGCCCTGCCCTGGGCAGCCTGGGCCAGGGCCTGACAACCCTTGCCAGCAAGAAATTGTTCCCCAGATCCAATCTCAACCTCCCCTGGCACAACTTGAGGCCGTTCCCTCTTGTCCTGTCGCTTGTTCCTGGGGAGCAGAGACCGACCCCCCCTGGCTCCAACCTCCTCTCAGGCACTTGCAGAGCCAGAAGGTCTCCCCTCAGCCTCCTTTGCTCCAGCCTCAACACCCCCAGCTCCCTCAGCTGCTCCTCACAAGTTCTCCAGACCCTTCTCCTTCTGCTCCAGCCCCTTCCCCAGCTCCGTGGCCCTTCTCTGGACACGCTCCAGCCCCTCCATGTCCTTCTTGTCCTGAGGGGCCCAGACCTGACCCCAGGATTCGAGGTGTCCCCTCCCCAGAGCCCAGCACAGGGGGACAATCCCTGCCCTGCTCCTGCTGGCCACACCAGTGCTGACACCAGCCAGGCTGCTGGTGGCCTCCTTGGCCACCTGGGCACATGCTGGCTCTTCTTCAGCCACTGTTGACCAACACCCCCAGGTGCTGGCAGAAGCTGAGGACAGCTCATCACAGGGGTGGAAAGACCTCGTGGGATCCATCACACTTACATTTTCATCCTCCAGCAGCAGCAAGCCACGACACCGGCGACCACCACGACCAGGAGCCCTGTGGGAGAGACATCGTGGCCAAATGAGCATCTTCCACCTCACGGCACAGCCCAGCTCAGACAAAGAGCTCCTCAGAGAGCCAAAACCACTTTGTCCATGTTCACAGGGTGGCCTCCCCACCCCAGGAAGAAATTTGGGTGCTCTATCCTTCCTCCCTCCAGGGAGATATTGTCACTTGCCCATCGCATAAACCTCCCGCAGCCCCAGGGAGGAGCTTTTAAGCTACAAAATTTAAAAGTCCCTGCTTGCCAAAAGGAGCTTTTTGCCCTTCTTACCAATGGAAGAGGCCAAGGTCTGGATGGGAACTGGAAAAGAAGAGAGAAAGGGAGATATTTAGCTGCAAAGCCAGGAAAGTGGGGGAGAAATTTGACTTCAAAGGGGGTTGGAGAGTAAGAAAAAATCAACTGAAGAAGTAAAAGAGGCTTCACTGGTTGAAACCCAGGCCCAGAGAGGTGGCCTGACCTGCAGTGTGGTCCATAGGGGTGGGGGGCAGTGGGGTTGTCCCCAGAGATGTCCCTGGGGCCGTCCCCTCTCCTGGTGTGGATGTCTCAAGTGATGGGGGCATCTCTGGCAGCGTGGATGTCTCTGGTGACAACCCATCGGGCGCTGGTGGCATGGGTGACAGGCTGGCAGGTCCTGGCAGCCTGGGTGTTGCTGCTGGAGAGGGGCTGGAGGTCGGGCTGGCATTGGTGGTTCCTGCTGGGGGAAACTGGATTGAGAGGAGCCCGGAGGATAAGAACTTGGGGGTGTTGGGTGAGGAGAAGCTCAACAGGAACCAGCACCATGTGCTGGAGCCCAGAAACCACCCGTGTCCTGGGCTGTCACCAGCAGTGTGACCAGCAGGGCCAGGGAGGGGATTGTCCCCTCTGCTCTGCTCTGCTGAGACCCCACCTGCAGGGCTGGGGCCACCTCTGGGGTTCCCAACACCAGAGGACATGGAGCTGTTGGAGTGAGTCCAGAGGAGGCCCCAGAGATGCTGGGAGGGCTGGAGCAGCTCTGCTCTGGAGACAGGCTGGGAGAGTTGGGGGTGTTGAGCCTGGAGAAGAGAAGGCTCCAGGGAGACCTTCCAGCACCTTCCAGTGCTCCAGGAAAGCTGGGCAGGGGCTTTGGACACAGGCTTGTAGTGAGAGGACAAGGGAGGGATTGGTTAAAACTGGAAGAGGGGAGATTTAGGTGAGACATTAGGAGGAAATTATTCAGTATGAGGGTGGTGAGAGCCTGGCCCAGGTTGGCCAGAGAAGCTGTGGCTGCCCCATCCCTGGCAGTGTTGAAGGGCAGGTTGGATGGGGCTTGGAGCAACCTGGTCTGGTGGGACGTGTCCCTGCCCATGCGGGGGGGTTGGAACTAGATGATCTTTAAGGTCCCTTCCAAGCCAAACCAGTCTGGGATCCTATGAATTTTAGTTCAAGGTTGCACTCCAAGGCAGGGCCCTTATTTGGGTGCTCAGCCTCGTGCCCACGTCAGGCAGGTGGCAGCAGGGATGACACAGCAATGAAATGGCAGAATTTCAGGCAATTGAATTAATTCCATCCTGCAGTTCGTAGAATCATAGAGCCAATGGTTTGGGTTGGAAGGCACCTTAAAACTCATCCAGTTCCAACCCCCCTGCCATGGGCAGGGACACCTCCCACTAGACCAGGTTGCTCAGATTGAAATACTTGGGTTTCTGCCCCGTGATGGTTGTGGTTTTGCTGGGACCATCGTCACGACAGCCCCAGTGACCCCCCTGGGCTGTGTTTGCCCCTTCCTCACCCCTCTGGGTCTTGGTGTGCGGCGCATCCGGGAGCTCAGGGCTGGGGCTTTGCCGACGTAGAGCTGGGTCCCCTTCAGGAAAACACAACATGGAGACACCATCAGACACCTGGGGCCACTAAGATGCTGAGGGGGCTGGAGCATCTGCCCCATGAGGGAAGGCTGGGAGAGCTGGGGCTGTTCAGCCTGGAGAAGAGGAGGCTGAGGGGGGATCTCATCAGTGCTGATCAATATCTACAGGGGGTGTCAGGATGGTGGGGCCAGACTCTTCTCAGTGGTGCCCAGTGACAGGACAGGGGGCAATGGGCACAAACTGGAGCACAGGAGGTTTGACCTGAATATGAGAAAATCCTTCTTTACTCTGAGGGTGACAGAGCCCTGGGCCAGGCTGCCCAGGGAGGTGGTGGAGTCTCCATCCCTGGAGACATTCCAAATCCACCTGGATGTGTTCTTGTGTGATCTGCTCTAGGGGATCCTGCTCTAGCAGGGGGGGTTGGACTAGATGATCTCCAGAGGTCCCTCCCAACCCCGACCACTCTGTGGTTCTGTGTGATCAAGGGCAACTCCCACCCCACACCCTCCTCCAGTGATGGAGCTGTCCCCCCATCCCCGATCCCCATCACATCCCAGCTCCCAGGGGGGGACTCACGGATGCACTGAAGCGTGGTGTGGGTCCAGGTGGGCTCTCTGGAGCCATCATGGAGGACGCACTGGATGAGGCTGGAGGTTCCTGCTTTCCGCTTGTATCCCGGCTTGCAGGTGTAGCGCAGGCAGGTGTTGAGCAGGGTGTTGTCTCCCACCTCGATGTGAGCGTTGGCCACGTCCTTGGGGTGGCTGCATCGTGCTGGAGAGAAGGGAATAAAAAACCCCAACAAAATAAGAGAGAAAAATCCTAACAGGGGGATGAGGAACCTTCCGGCTCTGGCTCACTGGGGGTAAAATCCTGCCAGGGGGGTGGGAATGGGGTGTTGGTGCTGGGAAAGCCTCATCCAGCCTGCAAAAAGATGGTGGTGAGATGGCTGTGCCTGGGCACGGGGGATGGAGAGGGGGAAAAGTCCATTGCCAGCATGTTTGTGGTCACTTGTAGCAGCTCCTCTGGTCACTGAAGACACTTTGCAGAATTTCACCCCCTGCAGTGACCGTCCTGGGCTGGCAGCCCAGGCTGCACTTGGGCTGCTCTCACCAGCCCCTTTTTTCTCTGCTTGTTTTGCAGCTGAACGTGACAAATTCCAGGTTCTCCAGCCACTTCCCAGGGTTTTTCTCCCCACCAGAGGCTCTAGAGGTGGCTGAAATCTTCAGCACCACGTGGCCAGGCAATGGGGCAGGGATGGGTGACAAGTTGTGGCTTTTTTTATCCCCAGGAGGGCTTGTGCTTCCCGTTCAGTCTGGATCTGAGGAGGGTTTTGCAAGAGGGTGTGAACATTTCACTTCTTTTTCTGCTGCAGTGGAGAAAGTTTCTTGGTTGCTTCAGGATTGCTCCCGTGCCTGGATCTCTGCCACAGTGTGGAAGTGGCTCATCCATGATCCCTGCTGCTGCCACCCCCTGTCCCCCCACACGAGGTGATGCCCCAGCTCCAGGATGGAGAGAGACACAGTGGGAGAAAGAAACATACAGCCAGGATGGAGCAGTCCACTGCTGGGATGGAGGGATGCACGGGTGGGATGGAGGGATGCATGGCCAGGATGGAGCAGTGCATGGCCAGGATGTGATGGACAGCTGGGATGCAAATGCATGGGCAGGATGGAGCAATGCATGGATGGGATGGATGGACAGGATGGAGCAATGCATGGATGGGATGGGATGTAGGGACAGGATGGAGCAATGCATGGATGGACAGGATGGAGCAATGCATGGATGGGATGGGATGTAGGGACAGGATGGAGCAATGCATGGATGGACAGGATGGAGCAATGCATGGATGGGATGGGATGTAGGGACAGGATGGAGCAATGCATGGATGGGATGGATGGACAGGATGGAGTAATGCATGGATGGGATGGATGGACAGGATGGAGTAATGCATGGATGGGATGGATGGACAGGATGGAGTAATGCATGGATGGGATGGATGGACAGGATGGAGTAATGCATGGATGGACAGGATGGAGCAATGCATGGATGGGATGGATGGACAGGATGGAGCAATGCATGGATGGGATGGATGGACAGGATGGAGCAATGCATGGATGGACAGGATGGAGCAATGCATGGATGGGATGGGATGTAGGGACAGGATGGAGGCATGCATGGCTGGGATGGAGCAGTGCACAGCTGGAATGTGATGCACAGCCAGGATGGAGCAATGTATGGCTGGGATGGAGCAATGCACAGCTGGGATGGAGCAAAGCCCAGCTAGGATGAAGCAGTCCCCAGCCAGGATGGTGCCCATTTGGTATGGAGGCATGCATGGTTGGCCTGGGATGGGGAGCAGGATGGTGATGGGAGCACAGTGGGATGGGAATGCAACAGCCATGAGGAGCACAACGGGGATGGGAATGCCATGGTAATGGGAACAGAAGCACAATGGGGATGGGGACAGGAGCACTAAGGGGACAGGAGCATGATGGCAGTGGGGACAGCACGATGGGGACAGGAGCACGATGGGGATGGGGACAGGAGCATATGAAGACAGGAGCACTTTGAGGACAGGAGCACTTTGGGGACAGGTGCATGATGGGGACAGCTGCACAATGGGGATGGGAGCACGATGGAGATGGGACAGGAGCACAGTGGTGGTGGGGAGAGGAACACAACGTGCTCCCCAAAAAACCCAGAGAGAAAAACCTCCTTCATCTTCAACATCTCTTGCCCCAATTTGTGTCGTATCCCCAGAACATCCTGGGGGGACCCTGCTCCATTTCAGTGTTGGGTGTGTCTGTGTCATGTCCCCCCAGCATTGGGACATCCCAAAGAGCTGCACCCACCGTGCCTGGAGAGCACAGGTGATGTGGTCACACATTTGTGTGAATTGGGGCTGTTCAGCCTAGAGACAAGAAGGCTCTGAGGAGATCTTATAGTGGCCTTCCAGTACTTGGAAGGGGCCTACAGGAAAGCTGGGGAGGGGCTTTTCATGAGAGAAGACAGTGACAGGACAAGGGGTAATGGTTTTAAACTGAGCGAGGGGAGATTTAGGTTAGATATTAGGAAGAAATTCTTCACTATAAGGGTGGTGAGGAACTGGAATGGGTTGCCCAGGGAGGTTGTTGGTGCCCCATCCCTGGAGGTTTTTAAGGCCAGGTTGGATGAGGTTTTGTGCAACCTGGTCTAGTGGTGGGGGTCTCTGCTCATGGCAGGGGGGTTGGAACTTGATGATCTTTAAGGCCCCTTCCAACCTCAGTGATTCTGATTCTATCTGCTGAGCTCACAAGTTCTCAGCCTCCTCTCAAGGTGGCGGAATTCCTGGGATCATTTTGAGGAAATGCCAGGGACTGTTTTGCAACAGTCACCAGGCCCTTGCACGTCACCAGGCCTGAAGCTCTGCCATAAAATGAATCAAAAGCCCTTCCAACGCCAAGAAAAACCACAGCCACGTCTGCTGAGGGAGCACAGCAGGAAATCCAGCTGGAAGCATCAAAAAAGCCCAGGAAAAACAAGGACCTGAGAGTCCTGTTTATGCCTTTCAGGTGTAAATGTGGTATTGTCATCCTAATCCCATCAAGAGTTTTTTTGGGGTTTTTTTTTCCCAGTTGATGTGACTGTAAAATAAAGTCTTCTTCCAAATAATGTCCAAATCCTTCCATGGCAAGATCCTGGAATCTCGTGTCTCACGCTGCAAGGATTTCAGTTGGTTTGATGAGACAAAACATCTGCCAAGAGGAGGAAATCTTTGGGGATTCAGGTTTCCAGCACTGCTACAGCCCTGGAGATGCATGGCCAAGATTGAGGCTTTTATACCTTGGGAATGAATTGGAAGTGCTGTAAAACACGGCTGGATGAGGAGAGCCATGACCAGGATAAAAGTTCTTGCTTCCAAGCTGGAACTACAAACCTTTCCCTCTCTTATTTGCTTTTTTATTGAAGCAGATTGGTAAAATTGGACAGTGGAACAGGCTGCCCAGGGAGGTGGTGGAGTCACCATCCCTGGAGGTATTTAAAGAAATATAGGGACAGGATTTAAGCACTGAATGGGTAGATTAGGTTATGGTAGGTGGATTTAGGTTCTGGTTGGACTTGATGATCTTCAAGGTCCTTTCCAACCAGGATGATTCTATGATTCTATGAAATTCCCTGGATCTGGGCACTGCCGAGGACTTGCATGGAGAAACAAGCAACATTTGTCTTCCATTTTCCTGCTTAATTCAAGGGAAAGCTCACAGGACTCTCCCAGGATGGCCAAAAACATCTTTCCACTTGTCCCTGCTCCCTCTCAGCTTTGCCAGGTGAGTTTTCCCAGTGATGTGTCAGCTCGAAGACTCGTCGCCATCGTTAACCAACCTCCCAAAGGAGCCGTGCTGCCAGGTACCAGCCTTCCTGGGAAAACACCTCCAGCTGCCTTAGATCCCTCCAAATTCCCTGATATTACATTTCCAGGTTGAAACACGTGCACAATATTTGGGATTTGTTTTTTTTGGGTCTTCGCAATCTCCAATGATGCCTCTGAGGGTGAGCTCATCCTGGGCACGTTGGGAAGCTGGGATGAATCCCAGGGATGGAGATGCTGCCACGTGCTGTCATCCCACGTCATGGAGATAGAATGGTTTGGGTTGGAAGGGACCTTTAAAGATCATCTAGTCCCCTTCCCAGCTTCGTGGGGCTGCAGGGGGATGCACAACCATAACCAGACACTGGAGAATCCACACTGGGAAAACGTGATGATTTTGCCTAGAAAACAATCAGCAAAAGGGCCGGAGCGGCGCTTATTTTCTGCCAGTGGTTTAAAAAACCATCAGCCCAAAAAAGTGGAGAAAAGAGAAATTTCACAAGTCTACGCCCAAGACCAAAGAATTCACCAGAAACACCAAAATCCCTGAAAAATAATAACAACATAACAAAATAGAACATAATATAAATAACATCTTTGCTGGAGATACGGAGAGTGGGATTGAGTGCATCCTCAGCAAGGTTGCTGACAACACCAAGCTGTGTGGAGTAGTTGACACCCTAGATGGAAGAGAGGCCATCCAGAGGGACCTGGACAGGCCAGAGAGGTGGGCCAGTGCCAACCTCATGAAGTTCAACAAGGCCAAGTGCAAAGTCCTGCACCTGGGTCAGCACAACCCCAAGCACAAATCCAGGCTGGGGGCAGAATGGCTGGAGAGCAGCCCTGAGGAGAAGGACCTGGGGGTGGCAGGAGATGAGAAGCTCAACATGAGCCACCAGTGTGTGCTGGAGCCCAGGGAGCCAGTTGTGTCCTGGGCTGCATCAGAAGAAGTGTGGCCAGCAGGGCCAGGGAGGGGATTCTGCCCCCTACTCTGCTCTGGTGAAACCACACCTGGAGTGCTGTGTCCAGCTCTGGAGCCCTCAGCACAGGAGAGACATGGAGCTGTTGGACAGGGTCCAGAGGAGGCCACAGAGATGATCAAAGGGCTGGAGCAGCTCTGCTATGAGGGCAGGCTGGGAGAGTTGGGGGTGTTTAGCCTGGAGAAGAGAAGGCTTTCAGGGAAAGCTATTTTTAGCCCATTGCTGAGATGTGTCTTGCAGCACATGCTTTTTTTTTATGTTCTTTCTGCTGCTGGAGTCATTTTACAGCCCTCGCTGCACCCACCAGCTCCTTAGGAACAGGAATAAATTAATTTTCTGGAGTGTTGAGGCTTCATCTGCAGACAAGAGCCTGGAGAACCAAGAGTGCTGAAGCTGCTCCGATGTTCCAAACTCCCTCCCAGCCTTCTTTCCTGTTCTTCCATGCAAATCCTTCACAATTCTGGAATTTTCAGTGAATTAAGTATTTCCTCACTATCTTGCTGCAGTGGCTCTCCAGGCTGTTGGCCCCTCCAGTGTCCAAGCTGAGCCCTAAAAGTGACTCTTCCCAAGTTGCTTTTGGAAAAGTCAGACATGAATGGGACATCACTGGTCCCATGTGACATTCCCAGTCCAATGTGACATTCCCAGTCCGGTGCTGATGCTTGGCCATGGAGAAGTTACAGAGTCACAGAATCATAGAATCATAGAATGAATCATAGAATCATAGGGATTGGAAGGGACCTCTGAAGATCATCGAGTCCAATCCCCCTGGAAAACCCACAGATCTCACCCAGGGTGAAATCCTGAGGTGATGCAGCTCCCGTGGGTCTATCTTGTGCACCCAAAAAATCACCTCCAGCCTCCCTGGATGCTGGTGGAGATCCAGGAAGGGAGGTGGGCGTTGAGGGAGGGGAAGGGGAATGTGGTGATTGTTATGGTTTGGGAGACCCCGGCACTGTGTTCTACACCTATCGGAGAGAGAGGGGGTCCTTAGCACCCTGAGAGACTGGCAGGGGTCAGGATTCCCACCCACTTCCTGTCACAACCTATAAAAGCCAGCAGAACCGGAAGCCGCTCTCTTTTCTTCCTACTCCTCTTCAGTTGCCGGGTGTGCTGCTGGTTTCCTTCGGCTTCCCACGTGCTCGCTCCAGAATCCAACTCCATCGGGTGCTGTGAGGAGCCGTGGACCTCTTCTGGAGCGGCCCTTGTTCCCCATATCCCTGCCATCCTTGAGATCGGTTTTGTATATTTGCATATAAATATTTACTCACCCTTCCCCTCCCCCGCGCCTCCGTTTTCTCACTTCCCCCCCTCCCCCGTTTTACCCCTTTTCATTGTGCTGTAGTAAACTTGTTTCTGGTTTCAATTTCCAAAGTTGAAGTCTCTTTTATTCCCCTTTCTATCTTCCCTTGGGAGGGAGGAGGTGAGGGGTAATAGAGAGCAATTCTGTCCTCCGGTTGTCTGGGGTTCACCTTTAATATTTAAACCAGAACAGTGATGCAGCCTGGGGACCCTGGGGAGCTGCGTGGGCACCCTGGGGGGGAAGCCCAGGTACCCTGGGGAGCAGCATGGGTGCCCTAGGGGGAGTCTGTGCACCCCAAGGGGGTGCCTGGACACCGTGGGGTGCAGCATTGGCACCCAGTGGGGGAGCATGAGCACCCGGGCATGCAGTGTGGATGCCCCAGGGGGGGTGATCCTGGGCACCCTGGGGTGCTGCATGTGGCCCAAGGGGAACCTAGACACCCTGGAGTGGAGCCCGGGTACCTCTGGGGTGTGCATGGGACACCCCGGGAAGCTGAGCAGGCACCCCAGGGTTGGCATGGGCATCCCGGGGAACAGCCTGGGCACCCCAGGAGGGAGTCTGGGCACCCTGGGGTGCACCCCGAGGAGTGGCCTGGGCGTCCCGGGGAGGGCAGGACATGCGGGCAGCGAGCCGGGGAGCCCGGGAGATCCCCGCTTACCGGTGTCGGCGGCGACCCAGGGCAGCAGGAGGGCGACGGTACCGCAGAGCAGCGGCAGCAGCGGCCGCGCCATCGGCCGGGGCGGGAGCGGGGGTCACACCGGGCGGGCTCAGGGCTCCCGCGGGGGGTCCCCGGAGTGGCCCCGCCACCCGCCACCGGCCATGCCCGGCGTGGCTCGAGCCGCTTTCCCGGTCTCCCGGTCCTTTCGGTTTCACTTTCGGCACCGCGGGGATGGGGACGGGGAGGGGACGCAGCGTCCTGCTGGAGCCCAGGACGGGATGCAGGGCCCGGGGAGGGGGGGTGCAAAGCCCTGGGGGGAGGGGGGTCGGTACCCGAGGGGGGATGCGATCCCCGGAAGGGGTTGAGGGGGTGAATTCTTGGCGGGGGATGATGAGATACCCGAAGGGGACGCAGTCCCTGAGGTGAGGTGCAATACCGGGGGGGTGTAATATGGATGGGGGGGGGGGGAGATGCAATACTGAGAAATAGGGGGGGGGGGGGGAGATTCACTGCCGGGGGTGTTGAGATACCGAGGGGCGGGGTGCAATACCGGGGGGGGATGTAATACCGGGAGGGTGCAATAGCGAGGGAAGGAGGGAGGTCAGACACCTAGGGTGATGCAATACCGGGCGGGGGGGGGGGGGGAAGGAGGAGGGGGTGAGATAGAAGGGGAATGGGGTGGGGAAGGGGGTGCGAGTCCCCCTGCTCTTCTGCCCCCCAGTACTTGGTGTGATTCCTTCTCCCCGGGTCACCCAGCAACCTGGAAAAGTCAGGTATGGATTGGGAAGGGCAGAGTGCCAGAGCACTGAGGCACCTGCTTAACCCAACTGGCTCCCTCTTCCCTTATTCTTTGGGGACAATAATGACGATCTGTCACCTCCTGCCAACCCAACACATCCACGTGTGTATTAAAATCAGTGGAGAATTAGTGACCCCCCCAGAGCACCTGGCTCGTGCCATCCCCCATATTCCTGGGAACAGTTTTGGTGATCAGTTCCAGACAGGACAATACAGGTAGTCCAGAGCCCACAGTGGGGTGATGCCAGAACTGATGAGAACTCCAAAATCTAGCAGGTTCTGGGCAGGTGCAACTAGTGGAAAGCACCAGAAATCCAAGTTGGGCTGAAATGGAAAAAAGTACCTGACAGGTCAGTTAGTGGAATGGTTTGGGTTGGAAGTGTCCTTAAAGATCTAGTTCCAACCCCCCTGCCATGGGCAGGGACACCTCCCACCAGACCAGGTTGCTCCAAGCCCCATCCAACCTGCCCTTCAACACTGCCAGGGATGGGGCAGCCACAGCTTCTCTGGCCAACCTGGGCCAGGCTCTCACCACCCCGTGGGGAACAGACTATTTTTACTTCTCCCCCCAGCAGGTTCACCTAAGGCAGGTGGTTCACCTAGAGCAGGTAATTCTCTCCTCAGGGAGAGATCATTAACCTCAGTTAACCTCCCCTGGAGCAGAAGAGGGTGGCCCAACAGGTTGACAAACCACTTGACCCTGCCAAGTGTATTTTAGGAAGAGCAACACACGTGGCTTGCAGACCTTGAGAACCAGGAGTATACCAGAGGATCATGACGTGAACCTGCTGCACCAGGGGTTCACCATGTAAGTGGTAACCCTGATCCCCAGAGCTCGTTTCCATTGTTCCCATGTTTGCCTTGCTGTTGGTTGAGCACCCTCTTTAATGTGTGTACTCTGGCCAGGGCAGGTTTCACGAGTGCTCTGAAAAGCAATCAGCAGGTTAGAGTTCACAACGGGCTTACACAAGAGCTGAGGGTGGTAATACTGGGATTTGGTAAATAAAATACAGGCTGCAGAGACTTCATCCTTCTCCAGCTGTGGTTCAAAACCCATATAAAACCCAATCGTGCCATCACTGCTTCTGGGTGAGGATTTTCCCTTGTGAGAACAAGCTCTGGAGATATAAAACTCCAAGGAGATAAGAAGAACTATGCCTGGGTGTTTATATTGGCCAAACTGGAGAGTGGTGATGCCTGAGAAGGACACATTTTCTACAAAAATCAAGAGTTATTGAAAGACTATGGCTGCTGATTTCAAGTATTGCCTGATCAATCTTGGGGAGCCCTTGGAGACCTGTCCCCCAACATAGCATCAAAAGATCCTTCCCATCTTGTCCTACGCACCAAGACAAGGATGAGACCTTAAAGCATCCCTCCTGGTGGGATGTGGAAATAACCAAGGGCTGAACCCATCTTCTGTACTCTCAGAGGGCTTCACCATCCCATGTCCAAGATAACAATTTAAGAGTTGAAGGAGAACAAGGAAAAGAATATCCAGCATTTGTAGGCAAGATCATTTTCTGATAAAATCTAAAATACCCTGCACTTCTGCTTGCTTTTATGTGTTGAAGCACATTGGAAAACGTCATTTTTTGGATGTAAATTAGTAGAACTGGTCAAATGGAGTGGTTTTGCTGCCCAGAGGAACACCCTGATGATAGGTATGAACTCCTGCTGTGTTTGTGGCATCTGTCCAGACAGGATCCTGCCTTTCCAAAAGCTGCTCCTGAGCTTGATGAGGGAAACTGGTCCATCGTTGGCAATCCCAAGCACAAATCCAGGCTGGGTGGAGAATGGATTGAAAACAGTCAGGAGGAGAAGGACTTGGGGGTGTTGGGTGAGGGGAAGCTCACCAGGAGCCAGCACCATGTGCTGGAGCCCAGAAACCACCCGTGTCCTGGGCTGTCACCAGCAGTGTGACCAGCAGGGCCAGGGAGGGGATTGTCCCCATTTACTCAGCTCTTGTGAGACCCCACCTGGAGAACTGTGTCCAGCTCTGGAGCCCTCAGCACAGGAGAGACATGGAGCTGTTGGAGAGGGTCCAGAGAAGGGCCATGGCAATGATGGGAGGGCTGGAGCAGCTCTGCTCTGGAGACAGGCTGGGAGAGTTGGGGGTGTTGAGCCTGGAGAAGAGAAGGCTCCAGGGAGACCTTGGAGCACCTTCCAGTGCCTGAAGGGGCTCCAGGAAAGCTGGGCAGGGATTTTGGACAAGGGCAGGGAGGGATGGGATGAGGGGGAATGGATTAAAAGTGGAAGAGGGGAGATTTAGGTTAGATATTAGGAAGGAATTCTTCCCTGTGAGGGTGGTGAGAGCCTGGCCCAGGTTGGCCAGAGAAGCTGTGGCTGCCCCATCCCTGGAAGTGTTGAAGGGCAGGTTGGATGGGGCTTGGAGCAACCTGTGGGAGGTGTCCCTGCCCATGGCAGGAGGGTTGGAACTAGATGACCTTTAAGGTCTCTTCCAACCCAAACCATTCCATGATCCCATGATTCACAAGGCCAGACAGGATAGAGGTGAGAATGGGTTAGACAGCATGAACAAAACTAACTAAATGTACCATTTCTAAGAGCAAGGTTAATTTTAAGTAAATCCAGTCTCAGAACTTTTTTGACTGAATCACAGAATCATAGAATCACAGAATCACTAATATTGGAAAAGACCTTCAAGATAATCTCGTCCAACTGTCCACCCTACACCCCCGTGACCACTAAACCATCTCCTGAAGCACCACGTCCACCCATTTTTTGAATACCTTCAGGGATGGTGCCTCCACCACCTCCCTGGGCAGCCTGTTCCAAGGCCTCACCACTCTCTCAGTGAAGAAATGTTTCCTAATATCCAATCTGAACCTCCCCTGGTCCAACTTGACCCCATTTCCCCTTGTCCTGTTGTTGGTCACTAGGGAGAAGAGGCCAACACCCACCTCACCACAACCTCCTCTCAGGGAGTTGTAGAGAGCAATGAGGTCTGCCCTTGGCCTCCTCTTCTCCAGGATGGACAGCCCCAGCTCCCTCAGCCTCTTCTCACTAAGACCTGTTCTCCAGACCCCTCATCAGCCCAGCTGCCCTCTCTGCACCCCCTCCAGCACCTCGATGTCCTTCCTATCCTTTGGTGCCCAGAACTGCACCCAGTGCTCAAGGAGCAGCCTCACCAAGGCTGAGTAGAGGGGCAGGATCACCTCCTGGTCCTGCTGGTCACACTATCCCTGATGCAGGCCAGGTTGGCCTTCTTGGTCACCTGGGCACACTGCTGGTTCATGTTCAGCTGCTCTCAACCAGCACCCCCAGGAAGGAAACCCTACTGCAGCTCTGTGACACCAGGCAATGACCCAGGATAAATTCCATCTGGTGGTTGAAGCTGGATCAAAAACTGCTGCTGGACTCCTCAGGTATCAGCTGGCCCAATGCCCAGCCTGGCACTGGTTGCTGAAGCTCTGTGTAATTCAACCCAAGCTTCTGCACAACACTTGGAAGCCTTAAAATCCTGGGTAAATAGATGTTGTTGGTTTTTTTTTTTCCCCTGGTCCTGTTAGAGATGATTTTTTCCTCTCAGTCACAGGGTGCTTCATTACCTGATACGCTGGAGAGCAGCCCTGTGGAAACAGACCTGGGGGTCCTGGTGGATCCAAAGCTGGCCAGGAGCCACCACTGTGCACCTTCAGCCCAGAGAGCCAACAGCATCCTGGGCTGTATCCAAAGAAGTGTGGCCAGCAGACCAAGAGAGGTGATTCTGCCCCTCTACTCTGCCCTGGTGAGACCTCACCTGGAATACTGTGTCCAGCTCTGGAGCCCCCAGCTCAAGAAAGACGTGGACCTGCTGGAGCGTGTCCAGAGGAGGCCACAAGAATGATCCAAGGGCTGGAGCAGGTCTTGTATGAAGGCTGAGGGAGTTGGGGTTCTTCAGCCTGAAGAAGAGAAGGCTCCAGGGAGACCTCATAGCACCTTCCAGTGCCTGAAGGGGGGCTGGGGAGGGGCTTTTTACAAGAGCACATAGTGACAAGACGAGGGGTAATGGTTTGAAACTGCAGGAGGAGAGATTTAGGCTAGAGATCAGCAGGAAATTATTCAGTGTGAGGGTGGTGAGATACTGGAACAGGCTGCCCAGAGAAGCTGTGGAGGCTCCATCCCTGGGGGTGTTCAAGCTCAGGCTGGATGGGGCTCTGAGCAACCTGGTCTGGTGGGAGGTGTCCCTGCCCATGCAGGGGGGTAGGAACTTGATGATCTTTAAGGTCCCTTCCAACTCTAACCATTCTATGATTCTATGATTTTCTCAGCAGCCTTGAAGCCCTTTGCAGACATCTCAGACAGGGTCAGCAAACAAGCAGGGATTCTTCTGAGAGAACCTGTGCCAAAAAAGTAATCTCAGATCAATTACCCTCCAGAACAACATCCTTCTTGCCATTGAAAACGAAGCCCAGACAGACGCTGGAGCCGGAGACATCCAGGAAGATGAACTCTGCCCTGCTGTCCAAAGGAGCACAATCAGCAGCCACCCACTTCCTCTGACCTCCACGTGCACTTACAGGGTGTCAGGTTCATGATAAGGCTCCAGCTTTGCCGTTTTTAATTAATGGTGGCAGCAGATGTCCTGGCACTGAACATGCAGATGTCACGGGATCGGCTGGAGCTCTGGTCCCCCGGGACTGCACTTGGGAATGAATCACTGAACAACAACAGCACAGCTTCCCACCCCGTAACTCCCAGCAAGGAGAGCAGCCTTGCAGGCAAGTTCTTTGGACAGAACAAAGCCAGGAATAATTAATCCTTCACTGCAGCAGCTGTGATGTCTTGTTGGAGAAGCCAAGGCCATCATTTCTTCTCCCTTTCTTAGTCTTGAGGGGCTAAAATGAACCAGGATCCAGGGTAACGATCACATCTCCATTGGTGGTCAGAAAACTTTTTATCTAAATAAAGTAGGATTTTTTTCCACAGACACTTTGGAATCCACTTCAGATTTTCCCTGTATCCCAATTGAAACAGAACCTGTGATTCTATTTTATGATTCTATGATCTTTAGAACTCCACAAAAGAGACTTTAATGCTTATTAAACACAACAGTCCAGCTTTGGAAATCATGGAATCATGGAATGGTTTGGGTTGGAAGGAACCTTAAAGATCATCTAGATCCAACCCCCCTGCCATGGGCAGGGACACCTCCCACCAGACCAGGCTGCTCCAAGCCCCATCCAACCTGCCCTTCAACACTGCAAGGGATGGGGCAGCCACAGCTTCTCTGGCCAACCTGGGCCAGGCTCTCACCACCCCGTGGGGAACAGACTATTTTTACTTCTCCCCCCAGCAGGTTCACCTAAGGCAGGTGGTTCACCTAGAGCAGGTAATTCTCTCCTCAGGGAGAGATCATTAACCTCAGTTAACCTCCCCTGGAGCAGAAGAGGGTGGCCCAACAGGTTGACAAACCACTTGACCCTGCCAAGTGTATTTTAGGAAGAGCAACACACGTGGCTTGCAGACCTTGAGAACCAGGAGTATACCAGAGGATCATGACGTGAACCTGCTGCACCAGGGGTTCACCATGTAAGTGGTAACCCTGATCCCCAGAGCTCGTTTCCATTGTTCCCATGTTTGCCTTGCTGTTGGTTGAGCACCCTCTTTAATGTGTGTACTCTGGCCAGGGCAGGTTTCACGAGTGCTCTGAAAAGCAATCAGCAGGTTAGAGTTCACAACGGGCTTACACAAGAGCTGAGGGTGGTAATACTGGGATTTGGTAAATAAAATACAGGCTGCAGAGACTTCATCCTTCTCCAGCCGTGGTTCAAAACCCATATAAAACCCAATCGTGCCATCACTGCTTCTGGGTGAGGATTTTCCCTTGTGAGAACAAGCTCTGGAACTACAAAACTCCAAGGAGATAAGAAGAACTATGCCTGGGTGTTTATATTGGCCAAACTGGAGAGTGGTGATGCCTGAGAAGGACACATTTTCTACAAAAATCAAGAGTTATTGAAAGACTCTGGCTGCTGATTTCAAGTATTGCCTGATCAGTCTTGGGGAGCCCTTGGAGACCTGTCCCCCAACACAGCATCAAAAGATCCTTCCCATCTTGTCCTACACACCAAGACAAGGATGAGACCTTAAAGCATCCCTCCTGGTGGGATGTGGAAATAACCAAGGGCTGAACCCATCTTCTGTACTTCTGTACCCTCACAGCCAAGAATTTCTCCCTGGACACGTTTCAGGGGGACTGTGTGGTCTGAGGGGACAGTATCAGCCCTGTGGGAGAACACTGGGTCAGGAGAGCACTGGGGGCCACAGTGAAACGTGAGCAGGGTTTGGCAAGAGCTGTCTTCAGTCTCTCATGTCTAAGTGAAGGAGCCACGTGATGTCACCATGGCCACCCAAGACTCAAGGCTTTAATTTTAAACTAGAGAGGAGGTTCAGAGGTCTGGGAAGGGGCTCCTGTGGCTACATGATGTGAAGGTTACCACCTGCAAAGCAACACAGCAAGTGTGGGAATCAGAGAATCAGAATGGTTTTGGTTGGGAAAGACCTTGAAGATCATCAAGTCCAACCATTAACCCAGCCCTGCCAAGGCCACCACTGAGCCATGTCCCTCAGCACCACATCTCCAGGGCTTGGAAACCCCTCCAGGGATGGGGACTCCAGCCCTGCCCTGGGCAGCCTGGGCCAGGGCCTGACAACCCTTGCCAGCAAGAAATTGTTCCCCAGATCCAATCTCAACCTCCCCTGGCACAACTTGAGGCCGTTCCCTCTTGTCCTGTCGCTTGTTCCTGGGGAGCAGAGACCGACCCCCCCTGGCTCCAACCTCCTCTCAGGCACTTGCAGAGCCAGAAGGTCTCCCCTCAGCCTCCTTTGCTCCAGCCTCAACACCCCCAGCTCCCTCAGCTGCTCCTCACAAGTTCTCCAGACCCTTCTCCTTCTGCTCCAGCCCCTTCCCCAGCTCCGTGGCCCTTCTCTGGACACGCTCCAGCCCCTCCATGTCCTCCTTGTCCTGAGGGGCCCACAACTGACCCCAGTACTCCAGGTGCAGCCTCACCAGTGCTGTGAAGTGGCAGACCAAAGCCAGGGGAGCCCTCAGCCACTTGGATGTTTGAGGTAGGCAGGAGCCAGTTATCTGAAACATGCCCAGATAACATTCCCTGGACTGCACCAACATGAAACTTGGCCACGCTGCGGCCACCTTGCTGAGGAACCACTTGTGCTTTTTTACAGTTGCCCAGCCATGAGGTGAGATGGCAACATGCCCACTGGAGCCCTTGTCCTTCTCCATCCTTCTCCAGACCTCCTGTGTCATCCCCGTGCTTGGCAGCAATGGCTTCCAGCACGGATGGCAGCTGTTGAGTGGCTCAGTGGCACCCACGACCCAAGAAACCCCTCCATTGCCTCGCAGGTCGGCCACCGCTGTGGGGAATGGCACCCAACGAGGGATCCATAAAACCTCTGGGGTTGTTTGAAGGTCCCATTGTTGGAAAAAACCTCAGAAATTCAGAACGATGTGATGGTTTTGTGTAAGATGGAACGTGTAGATGCAAGTTAACAATTATAGTCAGAAAGGCACATCCTTAGTACCACAGTTGGCACTGAGTGAGGACACCCTGCAATAACTAGGCCTAGGAGAAACAATTATAAAGATGTTTTGAGGGTGTTTCATGTACATCACGAAATTGGCGAGGAGACTCAAGTCCATTGGACCTAAGGAATGCAGATTGTGATAGAAAGAATTAAAATCGAGTAGAGGTTGATTACTGAACCAGTCTTGGGCAGTTGGAGTTACAGAACTTACAATATTGTGTCCTCTGGGTGAACGTAGCTCATTATAATGTCATTATCATATTAAAAATCACACCCCCAGGTCAAAGAGGCCCCTGCCCAGGTGAAGACCCTTCCCCTGAGCATGTGCGATAGTAGAAATAGCGATGTAACCATATTATAATGATATGTAAATCACTAACCAATCACTGCAGGGAGGACAGACTTGGGAGGCAGCTAACTTTATAGTTTTGTGTATAAATATGTCGTGAAAAATCTCATTTGGTGTGCTCGATTTGTGGGAAGGCCCCAAGCACCCAGGTTTGTGCAAAGGTGCAAGAAATCACGTCCCCTTTCTAGTCTGTGTTTAGGGTGCGATCTTCAAACGGTAACACAATCACCATGAAGGAGCCTGTTTGCGCCCCATCTTCCAGAAAACCTTGTTGAGGCGTTAATAACCCACAACAGCCCGTTTTTTGGTTTAATAGTTTGAGAAGAGGCTGGAAGGAGGGAGCAGCGTCCTCCTCAGGAGGCAGGAACTGCTGCCATTGCTGCCGAAACACCAACTGGGCAAAGGTGCCTCCCCCTTTCTGAGGGGAGCTGGTGGCTGAAATGTGTGTTTACTTTTTTGACAGGGTGTTTTTCAGATGGTCAGTCGGTCGGTCTGTCAGTCGGTCGATCTGTCAGTCGGCCGGTCAGTCAGCGGAGGCCAAGCACCCCCTGCCAAAATGGCGCCGCGGCTCCTTTAAGAGCCGCGCTCCCCCCGGCCTGGGGAAGGGGGCGTGGCTTGGAGAGACGGAAGGCGCCCGGCGGCCCGACTCGCTTAGGAGATTGAATGACAGCGCCGCGGCCCAATCAGATGGCAGAGTGTGAGGCGGGACTTCCGGCGGGAGCTCCCGCCGCGGTGCAGCTGGAAGGGAGGGGGGGGGCGACCGCCGGCGACATGATTAAGAAGTTTGATAAGAAGGACGAGGAGTCTGGTACGGGGATGGAGGCGGCGGGGGGGAAGCCGAGAGCGGGTTCAGGGGCGGGCATGGCGGCACGGCCCTTAGGGGAGCGTTCGTGAGTTGGCCGGCGAGCGCCGCGGCCTGTAGCGGCCGCTGAGGTGAGGGAAAGAGTAGTGGCCGCTGAGGTAAGGGAGGGTAACGGCTGCTTAGAGGGGAGGTCCCACCTGCTTTCCGGTGTCTCGGGCTGCCTTGGAGCCTCTCCCGGCACGTCAGGGTGGTCCACGGGCTGCTGGGCCCGCCCCGGATCCCTGAGGCCACTCTTGGAGGGAACCGTTTCCTCACAACCTTGCAGGCTGGAGCTGATGGTCTCTTCCGTCCCTTGCTGTGGTGAGGAGGAACGATGCTTGCAAGGCGTGATCGGGGGCCGCTCCTTTGCCCGGCATTGGGGTAGTAGCCGTCCCCACAAGCAGACCTTGTGGTTTGAACTGTGTCGGGAGTGGTTGTGTTCAAGCACCCGGCGTGCGGGGAAAAAAAAAACCCGTCACAATAGGCATGGAGGTGAATGATACCATCACCTGCACGTTTTCGTTACATAAAATTGCCTGGAAATTAAGGTCAGGTTGCCTGTAGGATCTGATGTGCTCAGTTGGGTTGAGTTTCAGCTTCGTTCTCAGTTTCCTTCTGCTTGGGGTGTAAGAACTGAAGAATAAATGAACTGAAAATGAAAAGTTACCGTTGGAGGAAAAGGGTCAGAAGCAGTAGTGAGGGTGTGGAGGGATTTATGTGTCTGTGACAGAGGCTCTGAGATGTGGTTTCACTGTGTGGATGAGAAGACTGATCTCTGTGTGCTGCTGGTAGAGATGTGTCATCTCCAATAAATTAATTATTCAGCATCCTTCCGAAGTCTCAAAGGAGCAGACAGGCTTTCTTACCTTTCTTCTCTGAAATTAAAGGCTTCCCCTAGCTTTTGTGGTGGGTTGACCCTGGCTGGATGCCCACCAAAGCTGCTCCATCACTCCCCTCCTCAGCTGGACAGGGGAGAGAAAACAGAATGGGAGGCTCGTGGGTTGAGATGAGGGTGGAGAGAGATCACTCACCAGTCACCACCATGGGCAAAACACTCTTGGGGACAAGAGTTTAGTTTATTGCCAAGCAAATCAGAGTAGGATAATGAGAAATGGGAAACAAATCCTACAACACCTTCCCCCCAGTAAATAGTTTTACAGAAAAGAGTTATTAAGGCAAATTTGCAAGTAAAAACCATTCTTCCTCACCCTCCAGATATGTGGAAAGTGACTCTCTCCTTTCCCCCCCCCCCTCTGTAATTCTGAACACGCAGCTTAAGGAAGTGGATTCCAAGTTGTTGATGGAGAGGACACACCAATTATTCCAAGAATGTCCCTGTAGCATTGAGGTGTTTTTGTAGGAGCTGTTCCTGCATGTTCAGCTCTGTT
The DNA here is from genome assembly GCA_020745705.1 of Hemiprocne comata. Taxonomy (NCBI): domain Eukaryota; kingdom Metazoa; phylum Chordata; class Aves; order Apodiformes; family Apodidae; genus Hemiprocne; species Hemiprocne comata. The sequence goes on along the minus strand of CM036586.1, from coordinate 1,490,914 downwards.
GTTTTTTGTGAAGAATGCAGTTCCTTCACTGAGAGATCTTTCTTGTTCCTCAGGCAGTGGCTCGAATCCTTTCCAGCACTTGGAGAAGAGTGCTGTGCTTCAGGAGGTAGGAATAATCATGGTATAATCGTGTTGAACTCTTGGTTTTGTTGGGTTTTTGGGTTTTTTGTCTTCAGAAAGTATTAGCAGGTTAAGGAGGTTTTACAGAGCAGCTCTCAGGAAACGTGAATGGGTGAATTCATATGGTTAATAGAGTTAACTTCATTCCTAGAGTTAATCACAAGGTATGTGAATGAAGTGCCCATGAAGTTACTCTATGAAGGGTTCATGTATGGTAATTAGATTAGATCTGGTTTCTGCCTCCCATGGGTGTCCAGAGAAGGGCCACGGAGCTGGGAAAGGGGCTGGAGCAGAAGGAGAAGGGTCTGGAGAACTTGTGAGGAGCAGCTGAGGGAGCTGGGGGTGTTGAGGCTGGAGCAAAGGAGGCTGAGGGGAGACCTTCTGGCTCTGCAAGTGCCTGAGAGGAGGTTGGAGCCAGGGGGGGGTCGGTCTCTGCTCCCCAGGAACAAGCGACAGGACAAGAGGGAACGGCCTCAAGTTGTGCCAGGGGAGGTTGAGATTGGATCTGGGGAACAATTTCTTGCTGGCAAGGGTTGTCAGGCCCTGGCCCAGGCTGCCCAGGGCAGGGCTGGAGTCCCCATCCCTGGAGGGGTTTCCAAGCCCTGGAGATGTGGTGCTGAGGGCCATGGGGCAGTGGTGGCCTTGGCAGGGCTGGGTTAATGGTTGGACTTGATGATCTTCAAGGTCTTCACCAACCAAAAGGATCCTGTGTGGCCATGCAGGATCTCAGGGTGCTCTTTTTGAAGAGGTCCCCTGCCTGTTCTCCTCCCCTCACTCACTGTACCATGTCACAGGTTTTTCTGCTCCTCTTTGTGTCCTCCCAGAATGATTGCAGGTGGTGAGGTGAACGTGGGGATAAAGAATGGGGAATGTTGGTGGTCACAAAGAGCTTGAAGTCAGAACCTCATTTCAGTCGTGTGCTCTCCCAGACTAGGGCTAAATAGCATTTGGGCTGCAGATGCTTTGGAAGGAATTCACAGAATCCCAGACTGGTTTGGGTTGGAAGGAACCTTCAAGATCATCCAGTTCCAACCCCCCTGCATGGGCAGGGACACCTCCCACCAGACCAGGTTGCTCCAAGCCCCTGAGAACTGAGTTATCATATTTTTAATTTAATGTATTTTTGCTAATTCCAGCTGGCAAACCAAGTCATCATCCTGTGTTCAGGTTGCTTGCCCATCCAGCAAACCAAACACAAGAGCTGAATGACAGGAGTCTGCTCACTGGGACCCGTTTTTAGAATGAAAAAGATTATAAACTGCTTGTTAGGAAACAAACTGCTTTACTTTTTGTGATGAAAGAGAAATGATGAGTGTTGGGTCAGGCTGCAGTGGTGTTTGTGCTGTGTTTGTAGGCACGACTCTTTAATGAGACCCCTATAAATCCACGAAGATGCCTGCACATCCTTACCAAGATCCTTTACCTGCTGAACCAGGTAACTGTTCCCATTCCATCCCAGCATATTCCTGAGTCTAATTTCTGGTAACTTTGAGTGGGAAAGAAGATTTGGGAGGGGGCTTTTAAGGAGATCAGAAATGGATGATGACAGTGGTTTTTCTCTCCCTGCTTTCATGCTGTTCTCAGGGTGAACACTTTGGAACCACTGAAGCCACAGAAGCTTTTTTTGCAATGACCAGATTATTTCAATCCAACGATGTAAGTACCTGGTGTTTAGCACTTGCTGCCTCCCTGGTTTTGTCTGGATTTGCAGTCATTACAAACCAGTTGGATATTGGGATGTGGAAGAGGGTGAGGCAGGTTCTTCAGAGGACACACTCTGCACACCACGTTACCTGCTGGAGGCAATTTGTGGTTTGGAAATAAATGACTTGAGTAATAACACAGGTAGTGCTGCAGGTTGGTTTTGGTGCTGGTTTTTGGGGTTTGTTTTGAGTTGAATTACTGTTGTAAAGAATGTGAATAAAGTCTTAATATACAAATCAGTCTAATTTTATTAGGCCGTTGGTCACACTTGCAAATAATCCCCATTTGCTAAACTCAAAATGGAATTTAAAAGTTGCCTGTAGGTGAGATTCTCTGGAACAACTCACTCTACTCATGAGTCAGCATGGAGTCAAGGGATGAGAACATCCTAAAAATGCTGGATTGAGCTCTGGATTGTGCTCAATGTCAAGTCCTTCTTTGCTCTCTTTTGCAGAGAGTGTAAGAACTCAGAGGGGTGATGGGTCTCCTTAATTTGTGTTAACAATTAACTGGCACTTCAGGTTTTTAGAGACTGAGCTGAGGCAGGTTTTGTGTGTAACTGTTGAAAAATGGAGTGGAAATTTTGGAAGTGCAGAGTGTTTGGGACCTTGCTCATATCCCTATTTTACAAAATAGGGTTTTTAATGTAAATATGTCAGATGCTTTCAAAGAATGGAAGTGTCTGCGTAATTCTATTCTTAAGAGTAACACAGATCAGAGGCAGTTGGTTTTAAAGCTTTTAATTGTTAAGTGTGAAGCTGCTGCATACTGATGTATCACTTCTCTCATTAATGTGCTTTTTTTTTTTTTAGTCTTACCACATTACATGATATTATATCTCTCATTCTTCTGGTTTGTTTGGTTGCTGGGAGTAAGGCTGTCACCCAGTTATCAAACATAGTTTTACTTGTGTATAGGAGAGGGTGCTCTATTTAAACCTTATTTAACTTTGAAAGCTAAAGATCTAAATTTTAAGTTTCTTCCACTTGGAAAACTTCTAGGAAGTGTGTGTTCATAATTGCCACTGAGGGTAATGGTTTCCTGCACTGCTCTTTCCCAGCAAACCCTGAGGAGGATGTGTTACCTCACCATCAAAGAGATGGCCACCATTTCTGAGGACGTCATCATTGTCACAAGCAGGTGGGAGAGCTGACAGAAAACAGGATGGCACGGCCCTGAAACAAGTGGCTGCACCTGAATGTGTTGGTTTCAGCTGCCCTGGGTTTCTGCAGTTAGGTTTTATGAAGAGAACAGCAAGGGGAAACACATCGTTGCATGTGGCAGAGATTGTGTCAACATATGAAGTGTGAATTTCTCCCTGCCCTGTTGTTGCACTTTTCTAAACAAGCAAGAGGCTGCCTGCAGTTCATCACTCAGTTGCTACTTGGTTTTCTCGTTTGTTTTGTTACTTAAATTCCTGGTTTTGTGAAGCCTCTGGCTGTGACTTCTGTCACTGTCAGAGCAGTCAGGGAGAAGCAGAGCAAAGCTCTGCTCAGTCCACCACCTGAGCTATTGGTTTTTTTGGCTACAGAACAGACATGACAGTTGTTGTGAGAGCAAAGGTTGGATCTGTGGCCTGTGCCAGGTGGTTGGTTTATTTTATAGATGTATTTTTAAAGCTGTTCAGCAAACTTTAGCAATTACCTAAACCAGAATCTGTTGTGGCAGAGAGAAGAGCAACAGCAAGGAGGAGAATGGCTGAGCTGAATAAAACAGTCTGATATTAATAACTATCAAATAACTGATTATTAAGAAGTTGTTTCTAGAGCTGAGCAGTTACGTGCTAACAGCTGAATGAGCTGAGGTGAATGTCAGAAAAGGAGCAAGACTTGGAGATACTCAAGAAGTGTTCACAGGGTGTCTTTGATTGTAGTTTGACCAAGGACATGACAGGGAAGGAGGATGTGTACCGAGGCCCGGCCATCCGAGCGCTCTGCAGGATCACAGATGTGAGTACTCATCACTGGCAGCTGGGGAGTGTCCTGAAACAAACATTGTTCTCTCCAGTGCTCTTATTTTTGTAGCAGGAATGAAACTGCTGCCCCAGGGAGGACTGCTGGGAAGTCCTCTGCAGGGGTGGGGAGCTCCGTGGGGCTGGAAATGTGGAGTTGGAGGCAGGAGCTTTGGAGCTCTGGTTTCTGATCTGAGGTTGCTTTGCTGTTGACTTTGATCATAGAATCATGGAACGGTTTGGGTTGGAAGGGACCTGAAAGGTCATCTGGTTCCAACCCCCCTGCAGGGGCAGGGACACTGAACCTTTAGGACTGAGCAGCTGATACTCATGTCTCCCTTGCAGAATTTTGCGTTTTCACAATGAAGCAAAGATTGTTTTTTTCCCTGAGAGCCTTATGAATATGCTGTACATGTATTTTTGCCATATAATGCTTTTCTGTTCTGCCTCCAAAGTACCAACACTTTTCCTTTTCCCTTTCCTAGGGTACAATGTTACAAGCCATTGAGAGGTACATGAAGCAAGCCATCGTGGACAAAGTCCCCAGTGTGTCTAGTTCTGCACTCGTGTCTTCCTTAGTAAGTAAAGCAGGAGGTTATTGTAAATGTGTTCATCGTGTTGTGGAAGGGCTGGGAGGGCTCATCTGCTGCATATGTAGCTTTGCCTGGCCTTTGATTTCCTCTTTCTTCATCTCCTTTTCCTTTGAGATGACTCTTCTTTGTCTCCTCACTGGAAAATAAACAAAAAAAAAAATAGTAGCAATGGGCTTTCCTTTGTCTCAAGCAGACTTTGTCTTATTAAAATCCCTCCTCAGCATTCTCTTGCTTTAGAGTACACCCGTTGTAAAGTGCAAAGTGCTCAGTCATTTCTCTCTGCAGTCAGTGGAGAACATTGATTTCTCTGGGGAGGAGCCTGGTCTGTTTGGAAAAGTCAAGCAGCATGATGAGTGGGAAAGGGCTTATCAGTTTGGGGAGAGGGAGAGAAACCAGCCTGTTTTGTGCTGTGGAAAAACCAGCAGGTGATAACAGCAGCCTGCTTTGTGCTCTGCAAAAACAAATCCAGGGGATTGCTGCCCTGAGAAGACTGCAATTGAAGATTATTGTTGCTGGTAGGTAGCAGGAGGGCAAGATGGAGAAGTTAATTTTTTCTCTCTCCCTTGGGTAGGAGAAAAGGCTGGAAATATTAACTTGTGAGGTTAATATTTTTCTGAGAGGGGAGAATACAAGTGAAAGCAGAGTGGCCTGAGAGTGAGATGTAAGAAAGCCAGTAGGTTATAGGTGCATAGGACAGAAACTGGCTGCATTGGTGAATCAGGTAGGAGGTCCAGCTGATGAGGTGGAGTAGAGCCTGAGGGTGCACACAAAGCTGCATCACAGAACCACAGAGTGGTGGGGTTGGAAGGGCCCTATGGAGATCATCTAGTCCAACCCCCCTGCTAGAGCAGGATCCCCTAGAGCAGATCCCACAGGAACACATCCAGGTGGGTTTTAAACATCTCCAGGGATGGAGACTTCCTGCTGGACTGACTCCAGGCAGGTGAATTGTCCTAGTATTGTCTTCTGTCTTCTTTGAACAGCAACAAAACCTCCCTGAGTGACTTTTTATTGAAAAAACACCTCCATACAAACAATCGAGTTGGGAGTTACTGTTACCTGTAGTATGCAGCAAAGCCTTAGGTTGTCTGGAAGTTTTTAAAGTTATAAACTACAACCAGGGCTCCTGGTTCCTCACTGAGCTGTTGCTGTTAGTGTGTCTGCAGTCTCAACTTGTGGCTTCTTCCAGCACATGATGAAGATCAGTTACGATGTGGTCAAACGGTGGATCAACGAAGCTCAAGAAGCAGCTTCTAGTGACAATGTGATGGTGCAGGTATGTGGGAGGGGGGCTGCCCCAGGAAGCTCTACACACACTGCAGGGTTTGAAGGGTATTCTGGGAGTTCTTGAGAGGACCTCAGAAAAAGCAGCAGGTTTTCCTTTCTCCCTTACTCTTCTCGGAACAAGAATTGTGACCTGAGGGAAACGAGTGTTTCAAAAAAATCAATCATTTCTCTGTGTTCCCAATGCAAGATTCTTAATTAAAAGCTGGCTCTTTAGTGCCCTTCCCTGCTAACCTGTGAGCTGGGATGCTGCTGTTTCTCAGCAGCTGTTTCAGAACAGCTTTGAGTTTTCAGAAAGCTTAAAAAATGATCTTGCTGCCTCCCAGAACACCAGCATCTCTTGTCTGGGCCTTCAGAAAAATGTGCCACTTGCTGCAGGACCACAGAGATGAGCCCAAATATCAGCAAGATCTCTGTATTAGCAAAATCTTTACACAAATACTCCACAAACAGCTGTGAAAATGAAACTATTCTGCACGTTCAGTGTCCCAGACTAAGGATCAAAACCAAATCTGTAAAATCAGCTTTGTTCCTGCCCAGTTAGCAGCTTCATTAAGCCTTACTCTGAATCAGTCTTATGGCAGAAAAACCCAAAACAACTTGGCAAGCAACTGGAAATGCTCCTTTGTGCTTTTACCCTAAATGCCTCAAGGATTTTTGTGAGGTCAGCTGTTGTTTAAAGACCTTGGGGTACCCTGGATGCTGAGTGTACTGGAAATGCAAGTGTTGCTGTGCAGTGTAATTGAGTTAACTGAAGCTTTTTGAAGTTCTGACACTGAATGGGGAGAAAAGGGAGTAAATGAACTTTAGGGATGTCTTCATCTTCAGCAATATGTCGAGGCTGTCCTGTGGTGGGCAGGAAAGGGAAGGAAATACTGCAGATCTTGGTAATTTATCAGGAAATTCGGATCATTTGGGATTAGAAGGTATTTTTGCTAGGAAACAGCCATTATTAGCCCTCTTACAGTCCTCCTACTAGTCCTCTTACAGTGACTTTTCCAACTGCAGTTTGTATTCAGTGCCTGCACTGTTTCTGGTTTCCTAGTATCATGCTCTGGGGCTGCTCTACCACCTTCGGAAAAACGACCGCCTGGCAGTCTCCAAGATGCTGAATAAGTTCACTAAATCTGGACTGAAATCCCAGTTTGCCTACTGCTTGCTGATCCGCATTGCCAGCAAACTCCTGAAGGAGTCTGAGGAGGGGTAAGAGCCAGGATGGCAATTACAGGACTAATTAGAGTTGGAGGTGAACAGTAGCTGTGTCCTTCCTGTGCTGGGGGCTCCAGAACTGAGCACGGGGCTCCAGGTGGGGTCTCTGCTCTGCTCGTGAGACCCACCTGCAGTGCTGTGTCCCATCCTGGAGCACCCAACACAAGGAGGTGGAGCTGTTGAAGTGAGTCCAGTGGAGGCCACAGAGATGATGGGAGGGCTGGAGCAGCTCTGCTCTGGAGACAGGCTGGGAGAGTTGGGGGTGTTGAGCCTGGAGAAGAGAAGGCTCCAGGGAGACCTTGGAGCACCTTCCAGTGCCTGAAGGGGCTCCAGGAAAGCTGGGCAGGGACTTTGGCCAAGGGCAGGGAGGGATGGGATGAGGGGGAAGGGTTTCCAGCTGGAAGAGGGGAGATGGAGATGAGATCTGAGGGAGAAATTCTGTGCTGTGAGGGTGGTGAGAGCCTGGCCCAGGTTGGCCAGAGAAGCTGTGGCTGCCCCATCCCTGGCAGTGTTGAAGGGCAGGTTGGATGGGGCTTGGAGCAACCTGGTCTGGTGGGAGGTGTCCCTGCCCATGGCAGGAGGGTTGGAACTAGATGATCTTTAAGGTCCCTTCCAACCCAAACCATTCCATGATTATTTTTGTTAAAGCTCGGGGAAATCTACACACAGAGAGCAGAGTTAAAAATAAAACTCAGAATGAGAGACTGAACCGAGTGTGAGTGAGTGTGGCAGTTGTGTGGTGGGGTCTGTTGATTTATTTTGGCTCCTCATCACAAAACTGAGCTGAGAGCAGAATGAAAACTGCAAAACAAATCTCTGGAGAGGTGGAACAATTTGTACTTTGTCTAGGGAGGTGCATTTCAACTGCAATAAGGATCTGTATTGTTGGGGTATAAACAGAAAGATCTCTGCTATTCTGGTCTGGCACTGGCAGAGGTGGGCATAGTTACCTGAGAAATAATGAAGTATTTATTTGCTGGAGTGCAACAGTTCTAGCTTGAAGGAGACAATGTGAAGGTGAATAAAGTCACAGTAAATAAGAAGGTTAAATTCAAGTGTGAATGGAGCAATGTGGTGGTGTAAGAAACATGAGGCAGCACACGAACTTCTTTTTCCAGGTTCTCAGCAATGCAGTGTTAGTGGGAAATCATGGAATCCCAGAATGGTTTGGGTTGGAAGGGACCTTAAGGATCATCGAGTTCCAACCCCCCTGCATGAGCAGGGACACCTCCCACCAGACCAGGTTGCTCAGAGCCCCATCCAACCTGAGCTTGAAGGCCCCCAGGGATGGAGCCTCCACAACGTCCCTGGGCAACCTGTTTTGTTTTGTTTGCAGCCAGGAAAGCCCTCTGTTTGACTTCATTGAGAGCTGCCTGCGGAACAAGCACGAGATGGTGATTTATGAAGCTGCTTCTGCAATCATCCATCTCCCCAACTGCACAGCCAGGGAGCTGGCTCCTGCTGTCTCAGGTTGGTCCTAGAGCCCTGTGTGCCCCTGCTGGACCTGAAAGAAAGGGTGGGAAAGCACATCAGAGGCAGTACAACGTGACTAAAATACTGGACTCAAAACCTGGGGTTTGATTTTTTTTTTTTCCCAATTTTCTGATTTTTCCCCTAATAAGAGGGATTTGGGGTGAGAAGCAGCTTGATGCCTTTTCCCCGTTTCAGCCACAGCTTTAGAGAATGGGCACTAGAGGTGGCACAGGGTGATGTTTGCCTTCCTCCAGCTGCAGGGATTTGGGGTGCAAGGTACAGGAGAAGCTGGTGGCACAGATGTGCCAGAGATGACTACACAAACTACCTCTTACTGATACAAAGTGAAAAACAGGAGGTTATTTTTAACTTACTTGTGAAGCTGGTGATAAATTATGAATAGAGCTGCACCAACATTTAGCAGCACAGGGTTTCATGTGGATACATTAGACTTTCCTCCCCACTCTGTCTGAAAGAGACCAGATCTGGTTTTCTGCTGTGATGAATTCTCACTGAACTATTTGCACCTCTCAATATCAAAGCACTGACACAAGGGAACTTCCCTTTCCTCACCTGGTATGGTCATGAGGGCTCTCACCTCCTGCTCCCCAGACATTACTGGTGCCTAGAGTTACAGAACTGGGAGCTGTATCTTTGTTAAACAGTCTCTATTCTGTAACATTTTGTTGTGAGTTACTTCTTTTGATTATTTTTTTTATTGTTTCCAGTGCTGCAGCTCTTCTGTAGTTCTCCCAAACCCGTCTTGAGATACGCAGCTGTACGGACCCTTAACAAAGTGAGTGCTTCCCACACCTTCTGAACAAGTGCAAACCTCTGAGCATCAGAGGAAGCCAGACTTGAGTGCCTGAGGGAGTGCTACCTACAATAGAGGGCCTGCTCTTGTCATTACTGTCTTTGGAAATATTCCATGTAAATTGGCTTTTCCACACCAAATCTCCTGGTGCGACAGACATCTTCTGTATTCAAGTGATGTTTGCTCATTTCTGGAGCTCAGGGCTCTAACAGGCTGATAACTCCTGAGCTCTCAGCTGTAAGGAAGCAGAGTCTCGGATATTTAGTGCTGCAAAAAGTGGGAATAGGATGTGTGTGAAGGAAATAACCTTCTGGTTTCAAAGCTGCAGCCCACAACAGCAACAGTTTGAACAAAACGAACCTGAGCTTTGATTGCATCCTGTCAGCAGTCATATGATCATAGAATCACAGACTGGGTTGGGTTGGAAGGAACCTTACAGATCATCTAGTTCCAATCTCCTTGAGTGGGCAGGGACACCTCCCACCAGCCCAGGCTGCTCCAAGCCCCATCCAACCTGCCCTTCAACACTGCCAGGGATGGGGCAGCCACAGCTTCTCTGGCCAACCTGGGCCAGGCTCTCACCACCCTCACAGGGAAGAATTCCTTCCTAATATCTAACCTAAATCTCCCCTCTTCCACTTTTAATCCATTCCCCCTCATCCCATCCCTCCCTGCCCTTGTCCAAAGTCCCTGCCCAGCTTTCCTGGAGCCCCTTCAGGCACTGGAAGGTGCTCCAAGGTCTCCCTGGAGCCTTCTCTTCTCCAGGCTCAACACCCCCAACTCTCCCAGCCTGTCTCCAGAGCAGAGCTGCTCCAGCCCTCCCATCATCTCTGTGGCCTCCTCTGGACTCACTCCAACAGCTCTATGTCCTTATGTTGAGGGCTCCAGGAGTGGACACAGTGCTCCAGGTGGGGTCAGTGTAGGTTTAGTCACAATCCCATGGAACAGAGCAGTGCCTGAGGGGAAAAAAAAAAAAAAAGGTCTTTGGTTCTTGCCCTATCCAAAGTTTTGAATTGTAGGATGTTGTTGCTCTGATATAATTAGGAACTGCATTGTCCACAGGTGGCCATGAAGCATCCATCTGCAGTCACTGCCTGCAACCTGGACCTGGAGAACCTCATCACCGACTCCAACCGCAGCATCGCGACCCTGGCCATCACCACCCTGCTGAAGACAGGCAGTGAGAGCAGTGTAGACAGGCTCATGAAACAGATCTCTTCCTTCGTGTCAGAAATATCAGATGAGTTTAAGGTGTGGCATTGGAGGCCTCTGCTCTTTCCAGCTGCAGGTTTTTCTCCCCTTTTGTTTTTCTGAAGCTTTTGCCATTTGTTAATCCTCCAGTGACTTAAGTCTGATAGAGCAAAGCCAGCTTGACATTCAGGTGTAATCCTCTGGTTTACAATGTAAATACAGAGTCATTTCCTCCCACCACTCCAAGGAAGGATAAATGTTTGGTGAATTCCTGGCTTCTGTGCAGGATCTTGTAAAATCTTGCACTGCCTTCTGGTTGCCTCTTTGGAGAGGAGGAGGGATTTCAACTCTTCTATTTGAGTCTGTATCACTTTGGTGGGATATGTAGTCAGGAAATAAGTGTGAACTGTAAATTTCTACCTAATTTGTCAGGTTTAGTCACTATGAAGTCAGGAAATAACTTGGTTCAGGATGGTACCTGTCCCTTTGGACACCATGGAGTTGCCTTGAAGAGCAGAAAGTCATTGTCCCCTAGTGTACAGTGAGCTTAAGCTAGAAAAAGAATCAGACAAGCTTAAAACTGCAAAGAGTTTTAAAGACAAAATGTTATTAGTTCAGTTAGAATTAGGCCAGAATCATGACTGGGCAGAGGAGGCACATTTTTAATGAATGAAGTTCATCCTAAATACAGTCCCTGTAGCAGAGTCAGATGGTGCAGCATGCCAGCACAGGGCTGACACGTGCTCAGAGCCCACCTCCTGGTTTTTATCCTCCTCATCCATGAATTTAACAGCTCAAGGTGACAACTTGAGGTAGTGAGAAGCCTGTGTTTTTCACAGAAAAATAAATGCACGTGACTGACATCCTTCTCTGTTGTTTTGCAGGTAGTGGTAGTACAGGCTATCAGTGCTTTGTGCCAGAAATACCCTCGGAAACACAGCGTCATGATGACCTTCCTCTCCAATATGCTCAGGGATGATGTATGTTGGGAACTTCCTTTGTGTAGTCGTTGGCAGGGGGCTCTGAGAGATAATGAGGGGTCTCTTCTGTCTTCTGTCAGTGGTTACACAGCAGTGGTGGGGCCTGATTGGCTGCCAAGAGCTTCTTTATAGAATCATGGAAGGGTTTGAGTGGGAAGGGACCTTAAAGATCATCTGGTCTGTCCTCCCATGCCATGGGCAGGGACACCTCCCACTAGACCAGGTTGCTCCAAGCCCCATCCAACCTGCCCTTCCACACTTCCAGGGATGGGGCAGCCACAGCTTCTCTGGGCAACCTGGGCCAGGCTCTCATCACCCTCACAGCCAAGAGTTTCCTCCTCATGTCCAACCTAAATCTCCCTCTTCCAGTTCAAAGCCATTTCCTCTCGTCCCATCCCTCCCTGCCCTTGGCCAAAGTCCCTCCCCAGCTTTCCTGGAGCCCCTTCAGGCACTGGAAGGTGCTCCAAGGTCTCCCTGGAGCCTTCTCTTCTCCAGGCTCAACACCCCCAACTCTCCCAGCCTGTCTCCAGAGCAGAGCTGCTCCAGCCCTTGGATGATCTCTGTAGCCTCCTCTGGACTTGCTCCAGCAGCTCCATGTCCTTCTTATGTTGAGGACCCCAACGCTGCAGGGTGGGGGTTCTCATGAGAGCGCAGTAGAGCAGGAGAATTACCTGAGTCTTGTGGGTTAGACCTGTCTGGAATGTGCTTGTGAATTAGAACTGATAGATCAAAACCTGATCTGAAGAGATGCTCTGATGTTGTGTGAGGAGGGCCTGGGGAGCCCCTGTTAGGTCACCCAGCACTCCTTCTCTTTTCTTTTTCTGTGCAAATGCTTGTTTTCCCTCCATGGACAGGGGTAATTGAGGCGTGAGGGGAACTGAGCAGCACTGTGGCCTGAGCTCTGCCTGCCGGGTCAGTGTCCTTGATTTTCCTTTCCCAGGGTGGCTTTGAGTACAAGCGAGCTATTGTGGACTGTATAATCAGCATCATTGAGGAGAATCCTGAGAGTAAGGAGTCGGGCTTGGCTCACCTCTGCGAGTTCATTGAAGACTGTGAGCACACTGTCCTGGCCACAAAGATCCTGCACCTGCTGGGGAAGGAGGGGCCGAGGACTCCATCCCCCTCCAAGTACATCCGCTTCATCTTCAACCGGGTGGTGCTGGAGAACGAGGCTGTGAGGGCTGGTGAGTGCAGCTCCAGCACTGGGTGGTTTCACCTCTGAGCTCTGAGGGCTGGACTGGGCTTGGGAGTGGGAGGCAGTGGTTACTCTACAGGCTCTGAAGAGCTGTTACCTGCATCCCCTGTGATTTTTATCCTGCCATGAGTTTTAAATCCTCATCCCACCTGAGCATCAGCACTTGGTCCTGCTGCTTTGCAGAACAAAAGCAATATATTAGAATCATATCATAGAATCATGGAATGGTTTGGGTTGGAAGGGATCTTCAAGATCATCCAGTTCCAATCCCCTGCCATGGGCAGGGACACCTCCCACCAGACCAGGCTGCTCCAAGCCCCATCCAACCTGCCCTTCAACACTGCCAGGGATGGGGCAGCCACAGCTTCTCTGGCCAACCTGGGCCAGGCTCTCACCACCCTCACAGCACAGAACTTCTCCCTCACATCTCATCTCCAGCTCCCCTCTTCCAGCTGGAAACCCTTCCCCCTCAGCCCATCCCTCCCTGCCCTTGGCCAAAGCCCCTCCCCAGCTTTCCTGGAGCCCCTTCAGGCACTGGAAGGTGCTCCAAGGTCTCCCTGGAGCCTTCTCTTCTCCAGGCTCAACACCCCCAACTCTCCCAGCCTGTCTCCAGAGCCCCCCCCATCATCTCTGTGGCCTCCTCTGGACTCTCTCCAACAGCTCCATGTCCTTCTCGTGTTGGGGACTCCAGAGGTGGCCCCAGCCCTGCAGGGGGGTCTCAGCAGAGCAGAGGGGGACACACTGCTGGTGACAGCCCAGGACACGGGTGGTTTCTGGGCTCCAGCACATGGTGCTGGCTCCTGTTGAGCTTCTCCTCACCCAACACCCTCAAGTCCTTCTCCTCAGGGCTGCTCTGCATCCATTCTCTGCCCAGCCTGGATTTGTGCTTGGGATTTCCCCACCCAATTTCAGGACCTCATGTTGAACTTCATAAGGTCAGCATGAGCTTCTAGTCCCTTCTTTGAATGTCTCCTAAAAGTGAGAGGTAATAAGTGAGGAGGGGACAATGCTACTTCCCTGAGAAGCATAAATGTCTGCTGTAGACATATTTTTATTTGGAAATCTCCACTCCATAAGGTAAGGATTCCTCCTTGGAAGCATGTTGCAGACTGGGTACTTCCTTCCTGCAGAGCCTTTGCCACAAACCCTTGAGAGTGTTCAGCCTTTTTTCACAGCTGGGACTTGGAGGAATATCAGCATTGGCTTGATCTCCTGCATGTTGGAAGTGGAAGTACTGCTGGGGGGGGAGGAAGCACAACAAGCTCACAAATACAGCCTAGTCCAGATTGCATTTAATTTTTGGTGACAACTCTTTTGGTCACAGTTGGGAAACTGTGACTTGGGAACACATGAAACATCCCTTAGAGAGTGTACCCTGTCCAGAAACTTTGTGATTGTAAAAATACAGATTATTTTTTTAACCACCGAGACCATAAAGCTTTTACTTCCTGATAGAGTTTTCTCTTCTTTCTATGTGTGGAATTTCTTCAAGCCAGTGCTGAGCACAAGTTAGATCAGTTTCAACAGGTGGGCTCCAAGTGGTTGTTGGGGGATTTCAGCTCCTGCAAAGTCACTAGATGCAGTCTGGCCTTGGTCAGTACTGGATGTGTGTCACCTCTGTGTGAGAGAGATTTATTTGGGGGTGTGAGCTATCCTCATGGCAGAGGAGCCAACTTTCTGTAAGGGCATGGAGTGATAGGACAAGGGGTAATGGTTTTTAACTGGAAGAGGGGAGATTTAGGTTAGACATGAAGAGGAAATTGTTGGCTGTGAGGGTGGTGAGAGCCTGGCCCAGGTTGGCCAGAGAAGCTGTGGCTGCCCCATCCCTGGCAGTGTTGAAGGGCAGGTTGGATGGGGCTTGGAGCAACCTGGTCTGGTGGGAGGTGCCCCTGCCCATGGCAGGGGGATTGGGACTGGGTGATATTTAAGGTCCCTTCGAACCCAAACCAGTCTGGGTTTCTGTGAAGCTTGAACTTGCCCTTCTCTGTTAGAGAGCTCTCTCAGAACAGAGTTGTAGGGCTATTGAGTTGATCTTGTTCTTTATTCCCTGACACAAAACTATTTCCATATGAAAATACAGAAATAGTTTAGTCTTTCCTTAACACTAAAAGTTTTATGGTCTGGAAGTGAAAAGTTGTGTAAATTAGAGCCTCAGGACAAGAGCACACACAGTGCTTTGATCATGGCTCTGAGAATCTGTTGTGTGTGGCTTGAGCACCTCTGACATCTCCACTTTCTTCTCTAGCTGCTGTGAGTGCTCTGGCTAAGTTTGGTGCCCAGAATGAGAATCTTCTTCCAAGCATCTTGGTGCTTTTGCAGAGGTGAGTGGGTGTGGTTGGGCTGTGCTGAGCTTCTGGGTGACACGGGGCTGTCTGGATCCACAGAAGAAGCAAGGTCAGAACTTGGATTGGAGTTGTCACAAAAGTACCAGTAGAGGAGTTGGTGTCTTCCTTCCAAGTCTTCCCTCCTGGCCTCAGGGAGCATAGTACTGCTGGAGATAAGCAAATGATGGGTGTGGTTAGTCATGGAAACATCTGATAGCAGTCTGATCTGAGAATGTTCCTCAGTGGGTAATAAACAGGCAGTGGTTTAGTACATTTTTTGCATCCCTTGAAGGAAGAGAAAATATATTTCCATGTTACTCATAAATAGCTTCTGTGTGTGGTTGAGTAGTGATCTCAGGTGTTGCTGTTCCACAGGTTGGTGTCTGGGAACAAATCCTATGAGGAGCAGCTGAGGGAGCTGGGGGTGTTGAGGCTGGAGCAAAGGAGGCTGAGGGGAGACCTTCTGGCTCTGCAAGTGCCTGAGAGGAGGTTGGAGCCAGGGGGGGTCGGTCTCTGCTCCCCAGGAACAAGCGACAGGACAAGAGGGAACGGCCTCAAGTTGTGCCAGGGGAGGTTGAGATTGGATCTGGGGAACAATTTCTTGCTGGCAAGGGTTGTCAGGCCCTGGCCCAGGCTGCCCAGGGCAGGGCTGGAGTCCCCATCCCTGGAGGGGTTTCCAAGCCCTGGAGATGTGGTGCTGAGGGACATGGGGCAGTGGTGGCCTTGGCAGGGCTGGGGGAGCAGTTGGACTGGGTGATCATAAGGGTCTTTTCCAAGCAGGACGATTCTGTGATTGTCTCTTGTTAAGACCATTCAGTCTCCTTGTCTGTACCATAAAGTGATGTTCTCCAGCTGGACAGCACTGTGTCAAAACAGTGTAAACCCTTCCTGCCAGGTCTGACTTCTCTGGCGTGAGGGATAATTCCAACCATGAAGTGCTTGAGGCAGAAAGCAACTCCAGCCTTGGTGCAAGAAAGGACTTGAGCCATGGAGGGAGGGAGGGAAGTTCCCAGGGGGGAGGGAGAATCTGTTTATAAACTTCCTGCTTTAATTGAAAAACAAAGTGGGTGCTTGAGCACGCAGCCAATTTTTCAGTCTGAAGTAGCAAGTAGCTTCAACTTGTTTATTTTTGTACTCGTCTATTTCTTCCCCTTTTGTTCCACCCTGAAATAATGCTATAAAAAAAAGATTCCCATCAGAGTTACTAGTTATAAAATGCAGGTGTGTATTTTGTAATCTATCAAGTGTGTGTGGTGTTAGTACTTCACATGTGCATCTCCTTTAATCTGAGTTGTCTGGTGTGACAGTTGCATATGAATTTCAAGTTAAACTTCAACTATTGTGTTGTATAAAGACTTTTTTTGGCATAATCTGAAAATCCTGGAATGCCAGGTTGGAAGGGACCTCAAGGATCATCTGGTCCAAGCTCTCTAGGTACTACTCTAGTTGATAGGAGGTGGCTCAGCACCCTGTCAAGCTGAGACTTCAAACTGTCCCATGTGGGGGAATCCACCACTTCCCTTGGGAGACTATTCCAATGTTGGACTGTCCTCATGGGGAACAATGGACCTCTGGTGTCCAATGGGAATCTTCCCAGGAGCAACTTGTGCCCATCACCCCTTGTCTTTCCCATCTGACTCCTTGTCAACAGGGAGTCTCCATCTTCTTGGCAGCCACCCTCCATGTACTGGTACAAGGTAATCAGGTCTCCCCTGAGCCTTCTCCTCTCAAGGCTGAACAAACCCAGCTCTCTCAGCCTCTCCTCATGTGGCAGGTCCTCCAGTCCATTGAGGGAGCTCAGGCTGTCATTGCAGTTTGGAGTCCAGTCATAGAATCACAGAATGGTTTGGGTTTAAGGGACCTTAAAGATCATCTAGTCCCAACCCCCCTGCATGGGCAGGGACACCTCCCACCAGCCCAGGTTGCTCCAAGCCCCATCCAACCTGCCCTTCAACACTGCCAGGGATGGGGCAGCCACAGCTTCTCTGGGCAACCTGGGCCAGGTTCTCACCACCCTCACAGCCAAGAGTTTCCTCCTCATGTCCAATCTAAATCTCCCCTCTTCCAGTTTTAATCCATTCCCCCTTGTCCTCTCACTACAAGCCCTTGTCCAAAGTCCCTGCCCAGCTTTCCTGGAGCCCCTTCAGGCACTGGAAGGTGCTCCAAGGTCTCCCTGGAGCCTTCTCTTCTCCAGGCTCAACACCCCCAACTCTCCCAGCCTGTCTCCAGAGCAGAGCTGCTCCAGCCCTCCCATCATCTTTGTGGCCTCCTCTGACTCACTCCAACAGCTCCATGTCCTTCTTATGTTGGGGGCTCTCCTGATGTCCTGAGCTGGCTGACTGTTGTCCCCTTGTCCCCACAACAGGTGCATGATGGACAGTGATGATGAAGTTCGGGACAGAGCGACCTTCTACCTGAAGGTGCTGCAGCAGAGGCAGATCACCCTGAATGCTGCCTACATCTTCAATGGTCAGTGGCAGAAGGGAATGCAGCCTGAGCTGTTATTTCACATCCATCTGGGTGGGCTTTGTTGCTACTATAATTGTTCTCTGTAATTTGGGTAAAAATAACTATAAAGGACAGAACTTCAGTTTTTTTTCTGGCCCTGCCTCTTTCCTGCAAAGTGCTTGTGCCACCTGGGAGTGGCAGTTTTGGCAAAATATGGGGAGGATTGTCTGGGACAGAAGCAGGAATGTTGGTTGGGTTTTTTCATTATTTCCTGTTCCTTCACTTGGGACAGTTGTTTTTTTTTTTAACCTTTGTTCCATCTTCTCCGTTACAAACTGGGGATTGTTGCCAGGGTTGGTTATAAAAATGTTTTATGGTCTGTGGTTGAAAGTTCCTGTCAGCAGCACATGGAACATAGTTTAGACTGTTGCAAGAGGGCTTTTCCTTGAGTAAACTGTTTAGGCTGCAGTACCCTCTGGAATGGCAACTTCCTGTGTCATTGTCAGAGCAGTTTTTTTCATTCTCTCCAGTATCTTGAAGTACTTGGCATGTGAGTTTGTGTTTCCTGATGAATGAAAGTGCTTCCACCATTCTTTTTTTATTAGCCAAAGTCCAAACTGTATCTTTGTAGCTGTAAACTCTGTAGATTCCT
Source organism: Hemiprocne comata (assembly GCA_020745705.1). Classification (NCBI taxonomy): domain Eukaryota; kingdom Metazoa; phylum Chordata; class Aves; order Apodiformes; family Apodidae; genus Hemiprocne; species Hemiprocne comata. The sequence goes on along the minus strand of CM036586.1, from coordinate 1,472,976 downwards.
CACAAGAGTTTTTCCCTGCAGTCTGAACCAATGGACAGGCTGCAGAGAAGAGCTCTTGAAATAATCTTTCCTTATTTATATCTCAAGAGGGAGGTGACTGAGGCACAGAGAATGTTTTTCAGCCTCTGGGATGTTACTGCTTTTGGTGCAGTGGGCAATCCAAACTTCACCCTGTTCCTCTGGCAGTGCCTGCAGACCTCTCTCTGCCAGGCCCTCCTGTCCAAACTGCATTCTTCTGCCTGTGCTTCTGCTTTGCAGGGTTGACAGTCTCTGTTCCTGGGATGGAGAAAGCCCTGCACCAATACACACTGGAGCCTTCAGACAAACCTTTTGATATGAAAACAGTTCCTCTGGCTACTGCACCAATCTTTGAACAGAAACCAGGTAACACTTGAGCTTCGTTTCACTGGGCTGCAGGCAGGGCTCTGAGCATCCAGGTTGCTGCAATGACACTTGATGTCTGTGAACTGGCTGCTGTCCTAGAAGGGTCATGCCAAGAGTGGAGGTGGCTCAGCTCAATGTCCTACAGGTGACAGTGTCACTGGCTCTGCAGAAACAAGCCTGCCTCATCTTCACAGATAAAGGAAGATGGCACTTCTTCCAAAGGAGCAGGGGTTGGCAGGAATGTCATTACTTAATCTGCTCATCTCCTTATCAGAGAGGAGTTTGTACATCATCAGAAGGTTCATGGATGTTGGAAAAAAAGTTAATTCCAGAAGTGCTTTGTCACTTCACTGGCTTTCTTCCATGTTCTTGCACAATTCTTGCATTTTGACTTTGTGCAATTTCTTAAGAAGAGGTTTGGGTTGTTTGTGGGTTGTTGGTTTTTTTTCCCTTCTCCTCCTCCTCCCAGCTCTTTTTCTGGCTGCTCTGGACTGAAGAGCAGTTTCTTCATCATTACTCAAATATCTCTCCTCTCCTTACAATCCAGTATTGCCTCATGGAAAACATGTTGCACAGAATCACAGAACAGTTTGAGTTGGAAGGGACCTTAAAGATGATCTAGATCCAACTCCCCCGCAGAGAGCAGCCCTGAGGAGAAGGCCCTGGGGGTGGCAGGAGATGAGAAGCTGGACATGAGCCACCAGTGTGCACTGGAACCCAGAGGGCCCATTGTGTCCTGGGCTGCATCAGAAGAAGTGTGGCCAGCAGGGCCAGGGAGGGGATTCTGCCCCCTACTCTGCTCTGGTGAGACCACACCTGGAGTGCTGTGTCCAGCTCTGGAGCCCTCAGCACAGGAGAGACATGGAGCTGTTGGAGAGGGTCCAGAGAAGGGCCATGGAGATGATGGGAGGGCTGGAGCAGCTCTGCTCTGGAGACAGGCTGGGAGAGTTGGGGGTGTTGAGCCTGGAGAAGAGAAGGCTCCAGGGAGACCTTGGAGCACCTTCCAGTGCCTGAAGGGGCTCCAGGAAAGCTGGGCAGGGACTTTGGACAGGGGCAGGGAGGGATGGGCTGAGGGGGAAGGGTTTCAAACTGAAAGAGGGAGATTTAGTTGAGATGTCAGGAAGAAATCCTTCCCCATGAGGGTAGGAAGGCACTGGAACAGGTTGCCCAGGGAGGTTGTGGCTGCCCCATCCCTGGAGGTGTTCAAGGCCAGGTTGGATGAGGCTTGTGCAGCCTGGTCTGGTGGGAGGTGTCCCTGCTCATAGCAGGGGGGTTGGAACCTGATGATCTTGAAGGTCCCTTCCAACCTTCATCATTCTATGATTCTATGCATGGGCAGGGACACCTCCCACCAGCCCAGGCTGCTCCAAGCCCCATCCAACCTGCCCTTCAACACTGCCAGGGATGGGGCAGCCACAGCTTCTCTGGCCAACCTGGGCCAGGTTTCCATGTGTGTGAGGATCCAGGCTGGCAGGGTTTTGCAGCAGAATGTGTGAAACGCTACAGGTGGAGGAATTTTTAGTGGAGATACAACAGCATCTCAGACTCCTGCACGGTGTAGTTGAGAGCACAATCTCTTTGCTTTTTTACTTCTCAGAGATTGCCCTCGTGACCAGCAAGCCTGAGAAGGTGGCACCTTCACGTCAGGATATATTCCAAGGTAGGAGAGAAGATCTGTGGGTCTCCAGCACTTGGATTGTTGGGAGAATTGCCACGGGTCAGACAGGAGCAATGAACCTGTCACTAAATGTCTGTCATCTTGTCCTTTCTGTGCAGAACAACTGGCAGCCGTTCCAGAGTTTAAGAGCTTGGGTCCATTGTTCAAGTCTTCGGAAGCAGTGCAGCTCACAGAAGCAGAAACAGAGTATTTTGTTTGTTGTATTAAACACGTGTTCACAAATCACATCGTTTTCCAGGTAAGAAGTTACACATTTCTGCCAGGGTGCAGTGGGAGTTGGTCCTCAGTGGTGCCTGGATAAAGCTCAAACAGTGCTGTCACCTGGAGAGGACAGCTTCTCTCTGAAGAGACTTGAGGGTAGAGTTAAGAGGGTGTGTGCTGGAAGCCTCAGCGATCGAAAAGAGGGTGTGGGTTATGATCCCATCTGTTCAAGTGAACAGTGTTCTGGGTTGCATCAAAAGAAGCATGGTCAGCAGGGCCAGGGAGGGGATTCTGCTCCTCTACTCTGCTCTCATGAGACCCCCCTGCAGGGCTGGGGCCACCTCTGGGGTCTCCAACACCAAAAGGACACGGAGCTGTTGGAGCGAGTCCCCAAAGATGATGGGAGGGCTGGAGCAGCTCTGCTCTGGAGACAGGCTGGGAGAGTTGGGGGTGTTGAGCCTGGAGAAGAGAAGGCTTCAGGGAGACCTTGGAGCACCTTCCAGTGCCTGAAGGGGCTCCAGGAAAGCTGGGGAGGGACTTTGGACAAGGGCTTGTAGTGAGAGGACAAGGGGGAATGGATTAAAACTGGAAGAGGGGAGATTTAGGTTGGACATGAGGAGGAAATTGTTGGCTGTGAGGGTGGTGAGAGCCTGGCCCAGGTTGCCCAGAGAAGCTGTGGCTGCCCCATCCCTGGCAGTGTTGAAGGGCAGGTTGGATGGGGCTTGGAGCAACCTGGTTTAGTGGGAGGTGTCCCTGCCCATGGCAGGAGTGTTGGAACTAGATGATGGTTAAGGTCCCTTCCAACCCAAACCATCCTGTGATGCTGTGAACTCTAGTAAAATTGGAGAGAGAAGCTGTTCAGCGAGAACTACCAGCTCGATCAAAGATGTGGGATGTCAGCTATGTGCTGAGGAGTATTGTGGCTGATTTGAGGGAAGATTCCTTATTATTTCTTTCATGTTAAAGTCCTTCTTGGGTTCCTTTTCTGCAGTTTGATTGCACAAACACGTTGAATGATCAGCTGTTGGAGAGGGTCACGGTGCAGATGGAGCCGTCGGACGCGTACGACGTGATCTGTTGCATCCCGGCGCCCAGCCTGGCTTACAACCAGCCAGGCATGTGTTACACCCTGGTCCAGATCCCCCAGGATGATCCCACTGCAGGTACCCACTGGGAGGGAGTAGTTCTGCCCCACAAATCCCTCAAACCAAGTTCTTGGAGAGCAGATAATGTGTAGGGTGTGGGATCTGGCGAGTGCGTACTGAGGTTCTAGCACTGTTGCTTTCTGATCTCTCACATGTGCTGGTTTTGATGTGGAACCTGTGCTTGTGCAAAATAGTAGACACATTTCTTAACTCATCAGTGGTATTGGAGGATCAAAAATGGGATGTTAAAGAGGACAGGAGAGCAGGCAGGTAATGGAGGAAACTGAATTTACTACATTGCATCAGTGACAGGAGCATATTTGAAAAATTGATCTCTGTTGGTATTCAACAGTTAGTAAATGGAAAATGCAAACAACAACAACAACAACAAATAGCCTGGGCCTCTGTGTGTTTGACTAATGCAATTTCCCCTGTCTTTAGAGAATTAGAAACAAATAAAATTAGGAATGAGAGGTTTTCTTGGGCATAAAACTTTTCTTTCATACTTAATAGAATCCCCATTGGGCTTGCAGTTGGTGTAACATGACTCAGCTCATCAGCAGGGTGGATTTCTTGGTTATTGCTTTAAGGGAAGATCAGAAGCAGTCTGAATTCCTTCAGCTGTGGTTCTGGATCATAATCCACTTGTCAGAAGTTTTTCCTGGAGGTGCAACTGGATCCCACTGCAGGACTTTGCACTGTGCTTGTTACACCACAGCCCTGGCATATTCCTCCCCCTTGATCCCCCTTCTGGCCTCCATCTTAGAGTCTGGAGGGGAATTTTATGGGAAGCTGAAAATGCTTTGACTACAACCAGGTTGTTTTGGTTTGGTTTTGTTGTTGTTTTTTTTTTTTTGGAAGTGAGGGCTCAAGCAAAAGAAACTACCACTAACCTCTTCTCCTCCCCAGTTGCTTGTACTTTCAGTTGCACAATGAAGTTCACTGTTCGAGACTGTGACCCAAACACAGGTGTGCCAGAAGAAGATGGTTATGATGATGAATATGTGGTAAGTTCAGGATTTTTGTGGGCTTTTGGGTTTTTTTCCCCTTGTCACTAATGCTGAGTACAGGTGGCCTCTGGGTTGGTGGTTTCCTTTCAGATCTGAAGCCAGGAGGAGAGGAGAGAAAGGCAGGCCTGCCTGAAACAGTCTCAAAATTTCCATTTCCAACATATGGCAGCTTGTAACTTTAAATCTTCCCCCCCCCCCCCAAAATCTTCCCCCCCCCCAAAATCTTCCCCCCCCCCCCAAAATCTTCCCCCCCCCCAAAATCTTCCCCCCCCCCCAAAAATCTTCCCCCCCCCCAAAATCTTCCCCCCCCCCAAAATCTTCCCCCCCCCAAAATCTTCCCCCCCCCCAAAATCTTCCCCCCCCCCCAAATCTTCCCCCCCCAAATCTTTCCCCCCCCCCCCCAAATCTCTCCCCCCCCCCCCCCCAAAAATCTTTCCCCCCCCAAAATCTTGCCAATAGTTTAGTGCCCTGTGGAGACAGAAAGGAATAACTTCCCTTGTCTTCTAGCAGAACTGGGGCCCAGCCTTTCTCTCCACCCCAAGCATTTGCACTTCTGTTTATTTTGTGTTATCAATCACTAAAAAAAAACCCCACAAGGTCTCAGGAAAGTGCCTGTCTGTTGGGCTTGGAGGAATTAAAAGCTCCTTTTGGATTCTGGGAAAGGATCTCTTCTTGGATGCCCAGTAAGGGCTAGAATGGGCTTTGGCTCACAAAGCAGTTGCCCCATTTTCTGCTCTCCTTTAGTCTCACTGATGTTTTCCTGTCAATGTTAAGCAGATAATCACCATCAATGTTATTTTCCCTCTCTGCTTTTTAGATGCTATTACCATGTGCTTCTCCTGAAGTTAAAGCCAGGCACACCAGAGTTGTCTTGGCCAAAGGCTGCTGTCTCTCCTGGTTTTTCTTTATAAGCTTAGGATTGTTTCTGTAACTGGCAGCTGAACATCTCCCTTGCTTTTCTGTCAGCTGGAAGATTTGGAGGTGACTGTGTCTGATCACATTCAGAAGGTTTTAAAGCCCAACTTTGCAGCTGCCTGGGAAGAAGTGGGAGATGACTTTGAGAAAGAAGAAACCTTTGCACTTAGTTCCATGAAAACCCTTGACGGTGAGATGATCTCTCCTCATTTACTGGTGACCCACAGAGTCATCCCAGGAAATCTGCCAGGCTGGGGATATATTTAGTGTGGTAGGAGGAGAATTTGCTGCCTTCCAACGTGACAGGTCCCAGCAACGAGGCTTTGTGTTGCCATGCTGGGATTAGTGAGTGGAGGTCTGGCAGTGCTCTCCTGCTTGAGGCTGGTGGAAGGGAGTGGTGTGTTCCTAGGCCACCAAGACAGCAGAAGGGACACGACCAGGTAGGTGTTTTGGTGGGGCTGGAAGGAAGATGATGATGGGGATGGTTAAGCCACACGGGTGCTTAACACTTAGAGAGTGTTCTTTAATTGCAAACTGGTTCTCACAGGAAGCTTGGCACCAGCCTGGGGGTAATTTTTCTTCTTCAATCTCTGACTGCAGAAGCTGTCAATAACATCACCAAGTTCCTGGGCATGCAGCCCTGTGAGAGGTCAGACAAAGTGCCAGAGAACAAGAACTCACACACACTCTACTTAGCTGGTGAGTATTCATTGAGCTCCATGTTTCCATGTCCCCACGCAGAGTCTTGCTAAAAGAAGGGAAGAGGTTTAAGAGATTCTGCTCTTGTTCTGAGAGTTTTTCTCTATAGAAAAGTGAAGTGAAGCAGTGAGTTGAAGGCAGCAAGTGCTAATTTGGAGCCTGCTGTTGCAGGTGTTTCTTAGGCCAGGCTCTCTGTCTCTCAGAACAGAGATGTTCCACCTATAGACATGGCAGTGAATCCTTTGAATGAAGAACTTCCAGAGCAGACACCTGATTAAATTCCTTGCCTGTTGTTAGCTCAGAAGGGGGGTCCCCAGGACCATCTTGTTTTTAGGTTCCTGTCACTGAAGACACCCCCTGGATTGGCTGGCAGTCCCCACAACTCCTTGTTTAGTGGCTGTGCTCCAGTTCTGGGCAATCCTGGGAAGTCAAGTGCTCTACAAAACTTTTTTGCAGTTATTAAAGCAAAACTGCAATGAACATGACAGAAGGGTTGGATCTCAGTTTATTTCAGAGGAGGAATTGGTAACTCCAGGTCTGTTTGTGTAGTGATGTGGAAGGTGATAGAATCATGGAATGGTTTGGGTGGAAAGAGACCTTAAAAGTCATCTAGTTCCAACCCCCCTGCATGGGCAGGGACACCTCCCACCAGACCAGGTTGCTCCAAGCCCCATCCAACCTGCCCTTCAACACTGCCAGGGATGGGGCAGCCACAGCTTCTCTGGCCAACCTGGGCCAGGCTCTCACCACCCTCACAGCACAGAACTTCTTCCTAAGGTCTCATCTCAATCTCCTTTCAGTTTTAATCCATTCCCCCTCATCCTCTCATTCCCTGCCCTTGTCCAAAGTCCCTCCCCAGCTTTCCTGGAGCCCTTTCAGGCACTGAAAGGTGCTCCAGGGTCTCCCTGGAGCCTTCTCTTTACATCAGCCTAGTCCTCCAGCAGCACTTGCTGATTGTTTAATTAGGACCGTGTCCGTTCTCTTCAGTCTTGGCCTCAAGAGCTTAGACGATTTGGGGGTTTTTGGTATTTATTTCCCCCCTTTCTGCAACTGGCAATAGTCTGAATCTTGCACCAGGTTGTTGGCTCCTGGATGAGGCCTAGATCACCAAGCCTCTCTCTCTTCCAGTCATCTCTCCAATGTCCCTTTGTCCCCAGGTGTGTACAGAGGTGGCTGCGACGTGCTGGTGAGGTCCAGACTCGCTCTTGGAGATGGTGTGACCATGCAGGTGACAGTCAGGAGCAAGGAAGAAACACCTGTAGATGTCATTCTGGCTGCTGTGGGCTGAGTGTGACAGCACATCAACTGGTGGAAACCTCCTTTGCAAGCACTGGTTGGGTATTTCCCAGCTATCAGCCTGTCTGTCCTCTGCATGTAGTTTTTATTCCTCAGTTGGGTTAAATATTTTGTATTTACAGTAGTGGCAGTAGTGGCTGGCTGGTACTGAGCCTTCCCCTTGGCCCCTTCCCTCCTTACACATTCCCATCTAACTTATTGCATCTCTGGCTACTTGCAGGAGAGCAGGGCAGCTGAAAGATGCAGGTGGTAAGAAAATGGAATCAGACTTTAGTCCAAACTGATTTTTATTAACAGAAAATAAACACTGGTCCAAGTGGTGGAATTCATATCCATTGCTGTTAATAAAATAGAAATTTCTTGTTCTAATTCTGTCTGCTTCAGTACAGAAAAAGTAGCCCATAAGGGCTGTTTCCTCAGGAGAAGCCACTTATTCCTAAAGGGATGTTATGGAATTTCAAACATCATAAGTTAAAAATCACCCCAAAACTGCAGTCTGCAAATTTACAATCCCTTGATGCTCATCTCCCCTGTTCCACACAGAAAAAAAATCAATGTACAGAGAGAGATTAAACTTCACCTGTCAGGGCATATTCAGTTCTCTGAGCCTGATGTCAGAAAATACCAACCAACACTGCAGCCTTTTCCTGGGCTCAAAGATGTGAAACATCCTGTATCAAAAGTTGGGAGGAGAGGAGGAAGGAGGGACTTTGTGGTGGTTTCCTTGGGAGAGGGAAGTTGGGAAGAGAGGAGGAAGGAGGGACTTTGTGGTGGTTCCCTTGGGAGAGGGAAGTTCTGCATCTTTCTGCTGATGACCTGTTGTTTCTTTAGTATTCAAGTCGGGGGTGGGGGGAGGAAGAAAGGAATAGTATTTTAATGCTAATTTAAACTTCTGTCCCAGATCCCTGTGGCTGGAATAGCTATTGCTTGGAACACCTTGGCTTTTCCTAGTGCCAGTAGTGGGTATTCTCCTTCCTCTAGGGAAGCAGGAGCTCCTGAGATAGTCCCAGGGGGTAGTGTCAGTGAGCAGCTCTGCTTGTTGAACTGAAAATTGGAGAAACAAGTGATGTGGTAAAAAAAAAATAGAGGTTTAGAGCTTGCCTTTGAGTAACTAGCCATTAAAAAGTGATTAGTGAAGACATAATTAGTGCTTAAATGCCCTTTCTGGGGTGCAGAGTGTCGTTGCCTGTACTTTGGGGGATTATTTGGGATATTGAGCTCTCCTGCTGCCTTTAGGCAAGCTCAGTTTCAGGTTCTTCAGAGCTGACAGGCTGTCCAGGTGTTGTAACACTGGATGGAATTTAAACTCAAAAACCAACCCAACATCCATCTTGGGAATATTCCAGGGGTCCTGTCTTCCTGTGGCAGGCAAGGTGGCCTGGCAGTGAAGGCCAGAGAGGCCTCTTGGACTGACAGACCTGCCCTGCCTCCCTTCAGGTGTCCCTGTTGTCCCCTTGAGCCCTCCTGGCTCTAAATACAGAGACCAGCCAGTCAAGAAGCAAGATGAGAGCAGGGCTGGAAGAGCTGCCAGCATCTTGGAACTCTACTTAGGTTGATGGTTTTGTCCAAGCCTCCCTGCAGGCTCATCTTTTTCTGGTGCTCAGAGGATTTAACTGCATGAACCCAGCAGTTTGGCAGCCAAAGATGAGGGTGTTAGTGGCAAGTGTTGGATATGGAGATAAAAATCAAGGTTTCTTCCTGCCCCTGAAGCCTGATTCATGAACAGAGAGTGAGACCTGAGCTGCAGCAGCTCAGAAGGAGTTGATGAAGTTCAGATAGGCGTTCAGGAAGCCTGTGGGATCCTCCAGCTGTGGATAGTGGCTGATGTGGTCATCCAGCACAGACACCGTGGACATGGGAAGCACCTTCCTGTTGGAAGAGTGCAGCAAGGCTTGAGCACAGGAACCTGCAGCAGGCTCAGCCCACAGCCAGCCAGAAGCCACCAGTGAGGAGGACAGCACCCTGTGGCACAGCTGGGATTCCCCCCATTAATAATGGTTTTGAGCCCCAAAAAAAAGCCTGTAGCAGCTACGACTTGACCACTCTTCCAAGTCCTGGATTTATGTCAGGTTAGTTTGGAGGAGAAGACTACCTCAGTCAATAAAATCTTAGCTCTGTCTGAGATGGTTTTAAAATGTGTGATGGATTGGACTGGGAAGTGTCTCTTTCATGCCTAAAACAGGGAAGCAGTTTCCAAACTGCAGGAGGCTCTGACTGAACCACCTGGTGGGAATTAGCAGCAGCCTCCATGAAAGAGGAATTAGAAGAAGTCTGAGACAAATGAAACCCTGGTTGCATGTTCCCACTTTTTGGCAGGTATTGTCTTACTTGTAAAGCTGAAGAAACTCAGGGTGTGGATTCACAGGGTCCAGGGGCCCGTAGATTAGATGCACTGCAAGAGAGAAGCACAGGGAGAGCTTTTTATACTCAAAAACATCCCACACTAAGGCAAGGAGACCTGTTGGAGGCTCTTCCCCCTTTATACCAGAGCTTGGGAAGCTTCCAGCAGAGCACTGAGCAAAGCAGCAGCCAAAGGGGCTCTTGCTTCTCTGCCCTGGGGTCAAGTTCAGCCTCCAACCCTCCTGCAACCACCAAACCATTCCTTGAGTGGCTGCAACTTCTCTTGAGCTTGAAAAGCCCCTCAGCTTCCCTGGAGAAGCTGGAGATTGTGAGCCAGCATAAAGGAAAATGACCTCTGCTCAATGGAACAAACTTTTTCCTCTTAAGATCCCAGCTCTTCACCGTAACCCAGCCTTAAACTGGAGCAGGGAATTTTGCTCCCTCTGCACAAACCGGATTTGAGCCACGTTCTCCTCATCAGAAGAATGAGAAGCTCCAGAGTTTGGTGGAAGGAGCCAGCACCTCACTCCAGGGCCAGCAGGCAAGGGGGACAATTCCCAACACCCTACCCAGGAAATCAAAGCAAATGGATTCCTACTCACGTGGGACAGAGGTGGACATCAAGGCCCCAACCCAGCGGTCTCTGTGCTGCTTTCTCTGGTTGATGTACTGCAAAATGCTGAAGAGAAACCTGTTGTTAGACAGCAGGTGGGACCTGCATCTCCCACAGACCACCTCCTTGGGGCAGCAGCAACAGAAAATCAGCCTGCTGAGCAGGCCCCAGCTTAGCAAACAGCCTAAGGTGGGGTTTTTAATTATTATAAAAGTGTAAATGAGGTTGGGACCGTGACTCCAGGTCTCGCCCCTGCCAGCCCGAAGTGCACAGTCCAGGTCTGAGTCTTCTGGGAGGTAACAAAGTTCATTTACGAAGGGGGAACCAGCCTGTGTAGTCCAGGAGGGTGGGAGGATGAGGTTTGAATCCCTTCCCAGCTGAGATGGAAGCTGGAGTGGGGTCCAGGGGAGAGCAACGAGGCTGGGGAAGGGACTGGAGGGAAAGTCTTACAGGGAGAGGCTGAGGGAGCTGGGGTTGTTTAGCCTGGAGAAGAGGAGACTCAGGGGGGACCTCATCACTCTCTACAACTACCTGAAGGGAGGTTGTAGGCAGGTGAGGGCTGGGCTCTTCTCCCAGGCAACCAGTGACAGGACGAGAGGGCCTGGCCTGAAGCTGCTCCAGGGGAGGTTTAGGTTGGATATCAGGAAGCACTTCCTCATGGAAAGGTGATCAGACATGGGAATGGGCTGCCCAGGGAAGTGGTGGAGTCACCACCCCTGGAGGTGTTCAAGGAAAGGCTGGATGTGGCACTGAGTGCCCTGGTCTAGCTGATGTGGTGGTGTTGGTCATAGGCTGGACTTGATGATCTCAGAGGTCTGTTCCAGCCTCAATCATTCTGTGATGCTGTGAAATTTGGGTCCTCTGCTCCCAGTCAAATGCCACCGGGTTGGGAGGGGGGGTGCAGTAAGTCATGGTGGGCTGCAGGCAACGAGCACCAAGAGGTCAGTTACCCCCAGGCCCCCTCAGCAAACCCCACACTGCTTCTGGTGACAAAGCAAAAAGCAGTTTGGTAACCAGATCCTGTGAAACTGCTTCAGTGCCCTGCAGAAGAGGAGTCAACACAACCACTGTGTGGGGGGGAGTGCAGGAGAAGGTAAATGGGACTGGGCAGGTCTTGGAGTGAATCACATGAAGTTTAACTTATGAAGTTTAACTTCATGTTAAACTTCATGTTAAGGAGAAGTGCTGGATTTTGCAGCTGGGACACGGTGACCCTGGATACACAGACAGTCTGGGGGGTGAGAGGCTGGAGAGCAGCCCTGCAGAGAGGGACCTGGGGGTTCTGGTTGAGGGCAAGTTGAACATGAGCCAGCAGTGTGTCCTGGCAGCCAGGAGGGCCACCCAAGTCCTGGGGGGCATCAAGCAGGCACAGCCACCCGGTCGAGGGAGGTGATTGTCCCACTTGACTCTGCACTGGTGAGGCCCCATCTTGAGTCCTGTGTGCAGTTCTGGGCACCACAGCACAGACAGGATATGAAGCTGCTGGAGAGTGTCCAGAGGAGGACACAAGGTTGGTGAAGTGTTTGGAGGGGATGCCATGTGAGGAGTGGCTGAAGGCACCTGGTCTGTTCAGCCTGGAGAAGAGGAGACTGAGGGGAGACCTCATTGCAGTTACTGCTTCCTCACTAGGGAAGGAGGAGGAGCAGGCACTGACCTCTTCTCTCTGGTGACCAATGATAGGACCCAAGGGAATGGTAGGAAGATGTGCAGGGGGGAGGTTTAGGTTGGACATTAGGAAGGGATTCTTCACCCAGAGGGTGGTGGAGCACTGGAATAGGCTCCCCAGGGAAGCAGTGATGGCACCAACCCTGAAACTGTTCAAGAAACATTTGGACAATGCCCTCAGGGACATGGTATGAACCTTGGGGTTGTCCTGTTCTGGGGCGGGAGTTGGACTTGGGGATCCAGGCTGTCTGAGGAGGTGTTGGAGCCACCATCCCTGGAGACATCTAAAAAGACAGATGTGGGGAGAGGGTTTGGTGGTGGACGTGGCAGAGCTAGGGTAGTGGTTGGACTTGATGATCTTGAAGGTCTTTTCCAACCAGAATGATGATACTATGATGATACTAAATCCAAACTGCTGAAGGCTCCTCAGCCTGTCTCATCACCCCAGCCAGCAGCTCGGGGTGACTCCTTGCTTCAGCACAGCTTGGGCAAGTATCCCTCAGTGGAAGAGGCAATTAGCAACCACCCTTTGGGGAGGCTGAGCTGTTTGGGCCTTACTGTGTGCTGGGATTTGGCTGGAGATTGTCCCCCGTGGGAGGACAGAGGGAGTTGGCACACTGGGGGTGAAGGACACAGGCCACTCTGGATGGGGATAGTAAACTCAAAACCACCAGCCCAAGGTCCTTCCAAATGTTCCAAACTGGAGAAAAGCAGATTTAGCTCCAGTTGTCAACAAAAAAACATTAATTCAAGCCCCTGATTTCCAAAGAACTAAAAAAAAACCCCACACTCCAGCTTCAGTGTTGTCCTCCCACTATGTGTGGGCTCAGATCCTCCTGACTCCAGAGGTCCTTTACCTGCCTTGCATCACCCCAGCAAGAGTCCCTGCTCCTACATGACATCCCAGCTCTTTTTTGGGGCACAATGATGATCCCCAGACCCCAAGAGAAGCAGCTGGAGACTGGGGAGCCGATGTCCAGGGACTTTGGCTGAGCTCCAGTAACCTTCAAGCTGTGGTGTGGCTCTGCCTGCAAACAGAGGGACACTGGGGGGTGACTTGGGCAGGCTGGAGAGCTGGGCAGGGAAGGACCTGATGAGGTTCTACAAGGACAAGGTACTGCACCTGGGGAGGAACAACCCCAGGCACCAGTATAAGTTTAGGGGTGGAGCTGCTGGAAAGCAGCTCTGAGGAGAAGGATCTGGGAGTCCTGGGAGACAGTAAATGATCCATGAGCCAGGAATGTGCCCTTGTGGCCAAGGAGGCCAATGGAGTCCTGGGGTGCATGAGGAAGAGTGTGGCCACGAGGTGGACAGAGGTCATTCTCCCCCTCTACTCTGCCCTGCTGAGGCCCCATCTGGAGAAGTGGGACCAGTTCTGGGCTCCCCAGTTCAAGAGAGACAGGGAACTGCTGGAGAGAGTCCAGGGGAGGGCAACAAAGATGGTTGGGGGGTTGGAGCATCTCCCTGATGAGGAAAGGCTGAGAGAGCTGGGGCTGATCAGCCTGGAGAGGAGAAGGCTGAGGGGAGACCTTCTGAATGCCTCCAAGTATCTCAGGGTGGGTGCAGGGAGGATGGAGCCAGACTCTGCTCAGTAGTGCCCAGGGACAGGACCAGGGGCAACGGGCACAAGCTGGAACATGGGAAGTGCCACTGAAATATGAGGAGAAACTTCTTTGCTGTGAGGGTGACAGAGCCCTGGGACAGGCTGCCCAGGGAGGTGGTGGAGTCCCCTCCTCTGGAGACATCCAAGACCCCCCTGGATGCAGCCCTGTGGGATGTGCTCTGGGTGATCCTGCTCTAGCAGGGAGTTGGACTAGAAGATCTCTAAAGGTCCCTTCCAGCCCTGACGATTTGGTGCAAAACTCATGTCCCACAGCAATGAACAGACGTACCTGTCAACGACGAGGTTGCCGTCGTTGGTCCGCACCGCTGTCCACATGTCCCAGTACTCGGCCTGTGAAGGCTGCGTGTAGGGCCCGAAGACTGCCCCGAGCCTGGAGAATGGCCAACAAGAAGTTCAGAGCTTTAGTGTCCATCTCAAAAACTGGCCCAGGACATAAAACACTTGAGCACTTCCAGCTTCCAGTGGGAAATGCGCGGGTGCGGGTGCGAGCGCGGCACGGGAAGTTGTCCCCCAAATGCAGTCAGTGTTGGACCAAGTGACCAGCCTGAAGGGCTTTTTGGGGGGAAAACAGAGAGTTTGCAGCATCTGATAAAAATCCCTGACTGTGCCACCCACCTGCAGAGCGTGGGTGGGGTTTCCATTGCCTCGGTCAGACGTGCAAGGCTTGATAATTAGAATCATGGAATCATTAAGGTTGGAAAAGACCTCTAAGATCATCGAGTCCAACCATCAACCCAACACTCCCATGCCCACTAAACCATGGCCTGAAGTGCCACGTCTACACATCTTTTAACACCTCCAGGGATGGGGACTTCAGCCCTGCCCTGGGCAGCCTATTCCAGTGCTTGACCACTCTTCCAGGGAAGAAATTGTTCCCCAGATCCAATCTCAACCTCCCCTGGCACAACTTGAGGCCGTTCCCTCTTGTCCTGTCGCTTGTTCCTGGGGAGCAGAGACCGACCCCCCCCTGGCTCCAACCTCCTCTCAGGCACTTGCAGAGCCAGAAGGTCTCCCCTCAACCCCCTTTTCTCCAGCCTCAACACCCCCAGCTCCCTCAGCTGCTCCTCACAAGTTCTCCAGACCCTTCTCCTTCTGCTCCAGCCCCTTCCCCAGCTCCGTGGCCCTTCTCTGGACACGCTCCAGCCCCTCCATGTCCTTCTTGTCCTGAGGGGCCCAGACCTGACCCCAGGATTCGAGGTGTCCCCTCCCCAGTGCCCAGCACAGGGGGATGATCCCTGTCCTGCTCCTGCTGGCCACACCAGTGCTGACCCCAGCCAGGCTGCTGGTGGCCTCCTTGGCCCCCTGGGCACACACTGGTTCATGTCCAGCCCCTGGAGACCAACCCCCCAGGTCCTTTTCCCCCGGGCACTTTCCAGCTGCTCTGCCCCAAACCTGGAGCGTTGGGGGGGTTGGTGTGACCCAAGGGCAGGACCCAACACTGGGCTTGTTGAACCTCATACAGTTGGCCTTGGCCCATGGATCCAGCCTGGCCAGGTCCCTCTGCAGAGCCTCAACCCATGGATCCAGCCTGGCCAGATCCCTCTGCAGAGCCTCAACCCATGGATCCAGCCTGGCCAGGTCCCTCTGCAGAGCCTCAACCCATGGATCCAGCCTGGCCAGGTCCCTCTGCAGAGCCTCAACCCATGGATCCAGCCTGGCCAGGTCCCTCTGCAGAGCCTCAACCCATGGATCCAGCCTGGCCAGATCCCTTGGATTTCAGTGTGCAGTGAAAAACCACCTGGTTTATTATTAAGCTGAGGCACTTCTCCACCCTGGAGAGGGAATGGCCCCAAGGATCAAGGTCATTCAAATCCAGGGTTAAGTATCTCCTGGGACAGTGTTGGTGGATCTGCTCACCTACCACATACCCACTGGGCTAATTCCTACCTTGGCCCCTCCCTGCTTGGCTCTCACCCCCCTGTGGACTGTGCCCAGCAGCACGGAGACACCACTCACCCTCTGGAGAAGAAAAAGAAGTTCATCAGCCGCGTGATGATGGGGGACAGCAACCCCCCATCCTTGAGGATCTTGGGAGAAAGGAAAAAAGGAGACAGCACCACTTGGCATCGTAGAGAGGTATCAATCCTGCCTCCTCAGAGGACTTTTCCCCCAGCTCCCCGTTTTCCCAGCCCCTGGGGATGTAGGTGAGCTCTTGGCAGTGAGACATCAAGGGGTGATGAGCTGGGACATTTGGATGCCACGAGCTGCATCCTGGCAGCTCCTGCCCTTTCCCCACCACCCCTAACGATGCCTGTGAGCAGCTCCGGTGCCACGACCAAAGTGGAAAAAGCAGAAGGGATCTGAGCCAGGTCCAATCCCAAACTCAGTCAGGGTTTCTCCTCGAGGGGCGATTTGGTAGGAAGTAGAGGGGGGAGCAGCTCACCTGCTGGATGAAGCGGGGGTAGTGAGTTTCGGGGAAAATCCCTGGAAGGAGGGCAAAAAACAAGAGTTGTGACGCTACGAGTGTTTTGCTTCACGTCTCCCAGTCTCTCCCCTTCTTCACGGGGCCACGAGAAGCAGCACAGGCAGCTCAAGGACTTAATTAAGTCCTTTAATTGCAGTCGGCTTGGGGTTCGGGTGGTGATGGAGAGGGGAAGGACATCCTGTCCCATGGATCCCACCCAGCCCACCACGCCAAACAAACCTTACCTCCATTGGATAAACAGAGGCTGTTGATCAAGATGCTTCCAGTTCTATTGTGCTCATACCTGGGGACAGAGGAGAAGAAGGTGAAAGGCCTTCTCTAGGCTTCAAGAAGTGACCGACCAGCAGGTTGAATGAAGTGTCAGGTCATCTCTATTCCCCTGTTATCCCCAGTTCAATAAGGAGCTCAGGAGGGAAGTTAAACATCCTACCAGCCAGGAAGTGATGGTTGGGAGCCTCAGATCTGCCCACCATGGACGTGCCCTGAGACCTCCCAGCCTTCGTTACCACTCTAGGTACAGGGAAAAGGGGGTTCTGCACCATGTCCTTCCACTTATCTGCTGGGAATCATCTTGAGGGGGACAACAAAGAGCAGCCAGAGCATCAGTGGTTGCAGTGACCTGTGCAGCAGCTCCTGTGCGACCGTATCCCCGTAGTCATGGGACAGGAGGTTAATCCTCTGGTGGTGGAGGCCGAGGTGACGCACCAGCCCCTCCACAATGCTGGCTTGCTCGAAGATGGAGTAATGGTGGGGCCTCTGCAAAGCCAAGCAGGAGAGGAACAGCAGTGATCCAAGGGCTGGAGCAGCTCTGCTCTGGAGACAGGCTGGGAGAGTTGGGGGTGTTGAGCCTGGAGAAGAGAAGGCTCCAGGGAGACCTTGGAGCACCTTCCAGTGCCTGAAGGGGCTCCAGGAAAGCTGGGCAGGGACTTTGGACAAGGGCAGGGAGGGATGGGATGAGGGGGAATGGATTAAAACCTGGAAGAGGGGAGATTTAGGTTAGACATGAGGAGGAAATTCTTCCCTGTGAGGGTGGTGAGAGCCTGGCCCAGGTTGCCCAAAGAAGCTGTGGCTGCCCCATCCCTGGCAGTGTTGAAGGGCAGGTTGGATGGGGCTTGGAGCAGCCTGGTTTAGTGGGAGGTGTCCCTGCCCATGGCAGGGGGGTTGGGACTAGATGATGGTTAAGGTCCCTTCCAACCCAAACCAGTCCATGATTCTATGACCCATCGTGAGCCCACAAACTCTTAAATAAACACCCAAGCTGAAGAATATGGGGTGGAGACCAGCAGTTTGCAAGCCTGGACAGAGCAGTTGGGATGTCCTGGGCCAGCAGTTATGTCCACAAGCCCATAGGAGCACTGCCCACATCCCAGAGAGGTCAAGGTGTGCTTTGGAGTCACCTCAAACCCAATAATAGCAAGGTGGTGACAGAGCCAGTCTCCACCACACACCTTCCTCATCCTTCCCACTATTATAATGTCTTATTCCTTTTCCAGGTGGAAATGGGAGAACTGGACTGCAACACCAATTTTCCGGGGTCGTTGGCAAGGCAGAACAACCTCTGGGACCAAAAGCATCTCCAAAACTCCTCCTCCCAGGCTACTTACAGGCTTGTCACTGAAACCAAATCCTACAAAATCCAGAGCAATCACCCGGTGAAACCGCTGGGTCAGCCCTTCCCAGATCTGGAAAGAGGAGAAATGCATTTTAAAAACAACAGCAATGGAGAGAGGAAAAATCCCCAGACAGCTCCTTCCAGCTCCAAGAAAACCTCAGGAGGTTGAAATTTCCCAATAAACAGCAAGACCATCCTAAAAAAAAACAAACCCACCCCCAAACCAACCAAGATATAGTTGTGGGTTTTTTTCTTCCTGCTTTGGGCTCCAGTGTGGGAAAGGGGGATGTGAAAAGAGCTTGGGTTCCATGCAGTTGGGAGAGGAAAGGGGCTGATAACCTGGTACTCACAGAAGAAACTCCTCTGGAGCATCACCCACCCTGGGCTGACCATCACCTGTGTCCACCTGCTCATCCCTGGGAGGGAGAAACCCTGGAGTTTGTTGTCAGCATCCAACCCTGCTCCCCTCACCTTGCACCAGTCGTAGCTGGAGGTTGGGAAGCCATGTAGAAGGACAACGACGTCGGAGCTGCCGACGGCACCGGTCGAATCTGGGGAGGGAAGGAGGCACCTCAGGGTCAGCTCTTTCCCCTCCTAATTTCCATCCCCTGTTGCCATTCTCCCCGCTGGCTTTGGAAAACTGGCTTTGGAAACCCAGCCAGATGAGCCACCATGGCCACCAGCACCAGCTGCTCGGTGCAAACCAGGGTTTAATTCAGCACAATTTAATTGCAGCTGCCCCTAAGTTGCCACGATGGGTGACAACTGCTCCAGCAATAAGGTTTTTCTGGGATCTTTTCCTTGCTGTGACCCATCAGAGACTTGGGATCCTTCCCTCCCAAAACCAAGGTCCTGCCAGTGCTGCAAAAGAACCAAACTTGGTGGTTTTACCCAATTGAAATGTTTGGTTTACATTTTGGAAGGGATTTGCCATCACCCCGCCTGGCCTTGGGGACATCCTTGGTGCCACCAAGGGGAGCAGAGTCCCCAGCCCCGCTCCCCACTGGGACAAACCAGATGTCCCCAGGGCTCGGCACAGCCCCATCACCTCTGTAGAAGATGTTCTGGTTCTTGTAGGTGAAGTAGCCTCCAGAGGACCTCCAGAAGTGGAGAGCTGGGGAGAGTCTGGGGGGTGGGATGTGGAGGTAGACGGCGAGGAGGGGCACGGTCAGCAGCCCCACCTGCACCCACCACTCCTTCATCCTGTGGCAGAAAGTGAGGAACTTGTTGACTGGGATTTGCTCCATAACCCCCACATCCCCATAACCCACCCCCATGTCCCCAAAACCCCCAGGTCTCCCTAACCCACCCCCATGTCCCCCAAACCCTTGCACACCCATAACCTACACATCCTTGGGGTGGCAAGTCCATGACAGAAAGTGGTCTTTGATGTAAAGGTTAGAGAGGGTCTGAGGGGAGAGGTGGGCCCCGTTTGGGGTCTGAGGGGTGGATGTGGCCCCTATAGGGGGTCTGAGGGGGGGCACATCAGCCCCATGGGGAGTCTGAGGGGGGATGTGGGCTCCACAGGAGGTCTGAGGGGAGACATGGGCTCCATAGGGCATCTGAGGAGGAACATGGGCCCTATGGGGGTCTGAGGGGGGACATGGGCTCCCTTGGGGCCAAAGGGGGGATATGGACCCATAGAGAATCTGAGAGGGAATGTGGCCCCATAGCGGGGGGGTTGAGGGGGTGTGTGACCCCACTGGGGGTCTGAGGGGAGACATGGGCCCTGTGGGGGGCCTAGGGGGAGAACTGGACCCCATTGAGGGGCTAAGGGGGGATGTGAGCCCCATTGGGGGTCTGAGAAGGGAGACAGGCCCCACTGAGGGGTTCCATAAGGGGTCTGCGGGGGGTCATGGACCTCATGGAGGACTGAGGGGGGACAATGGGCTCTATAGGGGGTCTGAAGGGGATATGGGCCCCTTAGATTTGAAGGGGGCCATGGGCCCCATGGGAGGACTAAAGGGGGGGACACTGGCCTCACAGGAGGTCTGAAGGAGGACCTGGAGGGGGACTTGGGTTCCACAGGCGGTCTGAGGGGGTTATGGACCCCCAGGAGGTCTGAGGGGGGACAGGGGCCTCACCGGGAGCGTGGGGGGGATGTGTCCCTAGTCTGGGGGTCAGAGCGGGTCAGGGGAGGGGGACACCATGGCCCCGCCCCCAGGCCACACCCCTCAACAAGCCCCGCCCCGTCCAGCCCAGGCCCCGCCCCCATGAGTAAGCCCCGCCCCTCGCCCCCCCCGGGGGCAGCCCTTCCCCCAGGCCACGCCCCCTTTCCCCCTGAGAAGGGCCAGGCCCCGCCTCCTGGTGGCGGTGGGCGGAGCCTGCGCTCCTGGCGGGGCCGCGGGGGGAGTCGCGCGCCTCACCTGGCTCAGGTGCTGCGACCGCGCGCCGCCATGGCGCTCCGAGGGGCGGGGTCAGCTTCTCGCCCCGCCCCCGCGCATGCGCCTCGCCGCCACGCCCCCCCCACCCCGCTCTTCCCGCTCCCCGCGCGCGCAGCCGCGGCGTTCCCCGTTGCCCGGCGACGGCCCCGTGCTGTCAGGCCGCGCTCGCGCCCTCCCGCGGCCTCTGATTGGCTGCGGGCAGCAGGGGCGGCCAATAGGAGCGGGGTTTGTTGCGGGGGGGTGGGACGTCAGAATCGGCCGGCTGGTGGGAAGGAAAGGAGAGGAGAGGAGCGGAGCGGTGGGAAGATGTTGAGTTGGAGGAGTGTTGGGGACCCGAAGGTGGGACAAGGGGCTCTTCCCTTCACCCTCAGCCTCCTGCCGGCGGGCGGGGACCGAAGGGAGGCCCCGAGGGTGGGTGTAGGAGCGGGGGGACCGGGGGTACTGGACCTGGAAGGGGGGAGGACCCGGGGGGCCCGGGCCTGAGAGCGGGGCCGACCCGGGGTACTGGACCTGGGAGCGGGGACGAGCTGGGGGACCGGACCTGGGAGTGGGAAGGATCCGGGGGGACCGGGCGTGGGAGCGGGGAGGACCAGACATGGAAGCAGGGAAGATAACACCGGGGTTGCGGAGCCTGAGAGCGGCTGAGAGCCGGGGTGCCGGGAGGACCTTTGGGGACCAGAGCCTGGGAGCGGGGATGACCTAGAGTACTGGGTCGGGGAGTGGGGTAGATTCGGAGTGCCGGGCATGGGAGCGGGAAGGACGCGGGAGACTGGGCGTGGGAGCGGGGTGGGACCCGAGGAAGCGGGTTGAGGAGCAGCGGCCTCCTTTCCTGAGGGGTACAGCCCTGCGTGGCCCATGGGTTCCTGGGGGCTGCGGGATATGGAGACTGATTCAGTGCCCGGAGGGTTGGGGGGCTCTCGGGAGCCTCAATGGACTGGTGCAGCCTCCAGAAGATTCACTAAGGGCAGGCGGGGAGGTTTCCTGCGGTCCCTGGAGCCGGGTGTGCTCCAGGTGAGATGGGGGTGGAGAGTGGAGAAGAGAGAAATTTGCTTCTTGAGGCTTTAAAGTGGTGATTTGGCAGGGATTTAATATCGAGTTGAAGAAATTCTGGGCTGTGAGGGTGGGGAGAGCCTGGCCCAGGTTGGCCAGAGAAGCTGTGGCTGCCCCATCCCTGGAAGTGTTGAAGGGCAGGTTGGATGGGGCTTGAAGCAGCCTGGGCTGGTGGGAGGTGGCCCTGCCCATGGAGGGGGGTTGGATCTAGATGATCTTGGAGGTCCCTTCCAACCCAAACCATTCCATCATCCAGAGCTGTGTCCTTCTGCCTGAGCATGGAGGGTGTCTCAGAGGAGGCTTGTGGCCTTGCTCCTCTTTGCTCTCTTAGAGCTCTTCAAGTCACCTCTTCTGTTCCTGGTTTTTTGGCTTTAAAACAACCACAGGGCTCTCTCTTGACTCCCTCTTACCTTTCCCTTTCTGAAACAGATTTTAACCAGGCGCATCCCTCAGAATCCCAGATACCAACATATAAAAACCCGCCTCGATACTGGTGAGTGGAACTGGTGCAGGGGAAAAACCCCACACGTGGGTGTAGGAGGACACCAAAATATGCTGAATATCTGAACTCCCTCTGTCCTGAGCTGCTTTACCCCCAGCTTCTGTGCAGCTCTGTCAGGACTTGCATCATGTCTCACCTAATTATGTCATGCTCTGTCATGCCAGGAGCTCTGAGCAGCCTGGGCTGGTGGGAGGTGTCCCTGCCCATGCAGGGGGGTTGGAACTAGATGATTTTTAAGGTCCTACCAACCCAAACCATTCCAGGTTTCCCCTAGAAATTCCTGGTCTTGGACCTTCTGCGTGTGGGTTGTTCTTGTATAACTAGTATCCTGATCTGGATGATCTCCAAAAATTATTTGGGGAAGATTTGGCTTGTTGTTGTTCAAAGAGTTGAATTTTATCCAGTAACACCCACCTGTAGTATCCACACAAACACCTGGGGGAAGGGACAGGGTGGCCTCAGTTGGGCTTGAAGCAGGATGTCAGGGCCAGGATTTGAATCCCAAGCTCCATGATTTCAGCTCTGGAACACACAGAGTTTTGGATAGTGAGATAAATGGTGGTACTTTTTGATTCATGGCTGGCTTGTAATGTCGTGGGGAAGGAGGAGCTGCAAGAAACATTTGTTGTTGTTCTAGGCTGATCTTTTTTGCCTTCTAAAAACAATTAAGGCTTAAGGATGCTGAGGAAAAGCACTCATTAAAAAATTGTAACATCTTTTCATTACAGGAAACAGTTTCTCAAAGTACACTGAGAAGTTGGAAGAGATCAAAAGAAGTGAGTATCTGGAGAGGAGCAGAAAAATACGATTGTTTTAATTGGGAAAGACCTTGAAGATCCTCCAGTCCAACTGTTCCCCCAGCCCTGCCAAGGCCACCACTGCCCCATGTCCCTCAGCACCACATCTCCAGGGCTTGGAAACCCCTCCAGGGATGGGGACTCCAGCCCTGCCCTGGGCAGCCTGGGCCAGGGCCTGACAACCCTTGCCAGCAAGAAATTGTTCCCCAGATCCAATCTCAACCTCCCCTGGCACAACTTGAGGCCGTTCCCTCTTGTCCTGTCGCTTGTTCCTGGGGAGCAGAGACCGACCCCCCCTGGCTCCAACCTCCTCTCAGGCACTTGCAGAGCCAGAAGGTCTCCCCTCAGCCTCCTTTGCTCCAGCCTCAACACCCTCAGCTTCTCCTCACAGGACTTGTTCTCCAGACTGTAGCTTGTTGTAGGTTAGTTCCAAACTGGAGGAGCATTGAGGAGCTGGGTTGAATCCCAGACCCTCCCTTTGCTTGGGAACCTTCACTCAGGTGATTCCCACCAACTGCAGAAACTCCCAGCAGGAGGATACAAAGATGCTTCTACCTTGATTCCTTGCTGGGCACCTTCCACTTTGTCCTGCTCCTTATTTCTGTCTCTCTCACACTGCTTTACAGATTGAACTTAAGAAACCAGGTGGGCAGGTCCAGGGGTCTTCCCAGATCCTTCTTCATGTAACTTTGATTGTGGAATAGAAACCAGACAGGAAAAGAAGTTCTCTGAACTAAGAAAACTAGACTAAACTCATCTGGGAAGACTCAGACTGCACTACTGAGACTTTATTTCACTTTTAAAAACATGGTTGAACTTGGTCTTTTTTGTGCAATTAGATTTTAAATCAGAATACCCCAAGACAGGGCAGGGAAAAGCTCATTCCTGACTAAACTCATTTATTTCACCAGAACAACATCATTTACCAGAACAACTTCCCTGTTTCCAAGATTTTGGATTGTTCAGGCTAATAAAAGCCTAACTAATTTTTATTTCAGTCTGTTTTCTCACTGAAAATAGGCCTTTAAAAACAATTCTTACTCCCTGATTTCCAGCTTCTGTCAGGATTATTTTCCCACCAAGAGCCAGGAAAGCTATTAAAGCTTTTTCTGAAGCTGAATTTACTGATGGGAAAGAAAACTCCTCCCCATTGATGAGGAATAATTAGGGTTTTGAGTGTCCAGTGTTAGTTCTTAGACCCACTTTACCATGTTCCTCTAAGGTGACAGTGTCCAGCTCATCAGGGAGGTCACTGATCTGTCACTCGACTATATTTGGGCTCATCTTTGTGCAAAATGGTCCTTTGTTGCTGGTTTATTTGTTGTTCTACCACGGGTCTTTGGGGAAAATCAGAAGAGAAATGACCTTGATTTCCAAAATCCTCTGTTGACTGAGATTTCAGTGCTTCACACTGAATCACCATCGCTTCTTTATCTCTGCTGAAAATCTTGTTTTATGGGTCTGGTTGGTTTTCAATCAGTGCCCTGAACCTGATTTCCTTTCAGGTTGGAGTCCTTTTGTTTCCTCTTGGTTCCTGGAGCCCAGTAGAAGCTTTTTTTCTCGTTCTCTTTGGGCTGAATAGACACCTTGTGTTCCCAGGCAGTTTAGAAACTTCTCCCCCTCCATTTCTCATGGACAGATGACACCATTTGGACACGACTTGAAATACCCAGTACAGGGAACTCTCTGTCTCTTGTGTAATGTGAGAGGGTGGGACTTAACACCACGAGCCCACTGTGGAATCAAAAATGATAAGAGAGCTGCAATCACGAGGATTTGTCCTTTGGAGGATTGGTTTGAGGAGAGACACCAAGACTTTTCCCTTCCTCTGGTGTTACCTCACTCATTTCTGAAGCCCCGAGGAGCATCTCCTTGAATGCACAATAATTCCAGCTTCAGACCAGTTTGCTGAAGCAAAAAAAAATGTCTGAAAATCCAAATGGATCATCCAGGACAGAACCAGGTATGTTGTGTTGCTTCTGTAGTTGGAAACTGTCTGGTAACTGCTGGGGGGGCTTGTGCAGGTGTTCAGCTTCTTCTGCTCCAGGTTGGGCTTTGTAGTCACAGGTTTGGTTTCTCTTGTGGATAGAAATAATTTTGGGTGGTAAAGGCAAGATCTAGGTCATAAAAGCTTGTTCTGGGATAAATAATCCTTGCTTGAGGTGGGAGGGAACCACCCAGGAGCTGTTTTGGATGAGCACTGTTCTGCTGTGTCAGTGTTTATGTACATCCAGCACTTCAGAAACTTGGATGCTTGTATTTTTCCTTCTAAATTAAGTGTATTTCGTGGTCTTCATGTGACTGAAGGGCTCTTTTGATCCATGGTTGGGGAGTTTTAATCATTTGGACATGGGCTACATGTGGGTTTTGTGTCAGGCAGATGAAATGGGCTGGATCAAAGATAATTATTGCTCTTATTTCCAAGTTTTAAAGGGAGGTTTTAGCAAACTGAGCTCAAAACCAGGTGGTTCTGCAAGAACCACGAGGATCATTTTCAAGTTCATTGACCTTCTGAAATCTCCTTGATGCAAAGGTCTTGTACTTCAGACCCAGGGTTTGAAGTGCATGATGCACCAGGGCATTTTGGATGGGCTCCTTCTTTCTAAAACAAGTTGTTTAGTAGCACGTGGACATTTCTTTGCAGCTTCATAAACATGATATGGGGTAGGATGTTGAATCTGGGAACTCTGCTCACTCTGAAGGCTGGAAATGAGTTGACTTTCCTCTGCAGGAAAAGTATTTAAGAGGGAAGGGTAGGAATAAGAAACAACCTGGAAGTGAAAGCTCACAATTTCTCTTCCTGTGTCTGCTCTGTCACCATAACGTGCCCATGGGCTGTGACCATCTTGTCCAGAATGACTGTTGGGAAGGGTGTGATCAATGGTTGTACTGGGAAGAGACTTCAGCCTCTGGGATTTGTGTGGCTCCTTCTCTAAACACATGTCAGCTGGAGAGTTCTCATGAGCTAATTTTGGGGTCATTTCTGGTGTGCCACAGAGGCCCTTCTCCCTCCTCTTCCCCTGCTGAAGCTAATGGAGCATCCAGCAGATGGTTTTTAGAGGATTGAGACCTGTTGAACTGGCTGGATTTGCAGAAAATCCTCTTCTGTGCTTGTTAGCCCTGAGCAGCTGGAGAGAGACAGCTTTGGAATATCCTCCAACAGTCACTGAAATTGTCAGAACAATGTGAAATATTTTTCTTTTTTAATAAAAATGAGTCACTTGGGAAGTGGAGCCTGCTCAGGGAGGAGGAGGAGGAAGGAGGAGCAATTGAATTTTTCTGGGAGAGCTGAGCTCCAAGACCTTGGCTACAGCTGCAGTGCCTGACACAGGAGGAATTTTCTTCACCTTCTTTGCCTTTTCCTGCCAAGTGCAGGATTGATTTTTTTTTTTATTATTTTTATTCCCCCCCCATCCTCTTATGTTTCTAGCTGTGGATTTCCCAAAGGCTGAGGCTTCCATTGCATCCCATGGGAGGCTCTTTCATGTCGAGATGTTCCTCCTGATACTCAGCTTTGCTCTCCTGCCACACCCCCCCTTTTGTTTCATGCTGGAAGTGTTTACCCATCTTGAATATCTCCTTGCAATCAGCTTCCCACCCTTGTCATCACTTATTTAGCACCTTTAATCCCTGCCCTGGCTGCTTGCCAGTCATCCCACCAGACCACTCAGCTTTCTTCCTACCTAAGCTTTGTCTTCAGGCTTAAGATGCAATTAATTAGCCCAGTTTCCCCCCTAGCAATGACGTTCTTCAGGTTGGTGGCCACACCACTCTGCTCCTCAGCAACTCCTGTCAGTCCTCAATCCCTTGAGATAGTGTAGGGGTCACAATTTAATTGTCAGAGCAAGTGGGAAAACCTGGAGCATTTTAATCAGGAAGATTAAATAGATGCATTTAGTGTTTGAAAAGGCAGTTGGAGATATTGGAGCCCTGTGCTCAGCTTCTGCTGGAACTTTGCACAGATTGAAAAGTCAGGTAAATTAAACCACAGAATCCTGGAATGCCAGGTTGGAAGGGACCTGAAGGATCATCTGGTCCAAGCTCTCTAGGTACTACTCTAGTTGATAGGAGGTGGCTCAGCACCCTGTCAAGCTGAGACTTCAAACTGTCCCATGTGGGGGAATCCACCACTTCCCTTGGGAGACTATTCCAATGTTGGACTGTCCTCATGGGGAAAAATGGACCTCTGGTGTCCAATGGGAATCTCCCCAGGAGCAACTTGTGCCCATCACCCCTTGTCTTTTCCATCTGACTCCTTCTCAATAAGGAGTCTCCATCTTCTTCACAGCCACCCTTCATGTACTGGAACATGGTGATAAGGTCTCCTGAAGCCTCCTCTTCTCCAGGCTGAACAAACAAAAAAATCTTTTGGTTTAATTGACTTTGGGACCATAGAACTGTAGAATGGTTTGGGTTGGAAGGGACTTTAACCATCATCTAGTTTCAACCCCCTGCATTGCCAGGGACACCTCCCACCAGACCAGGCTGCTCCAAGCCCCATCCAACCTGCCCTTCAACACTGCCAGGGATGGGGCAGCCACAGCTTCTCTGGCCAACCTGGGCCAGGCTCTCACCACCCTCACAGCCAACAATTTCCTCCTCATGTCTAACCTAAATCTCTCCTCTTGCAGTTTTAATCCATTCCCCCTCATCCCATCCCTCCCTGCCCTTGTCCCAAGTCCCTGCCCAGCTTTCCTGGAGCCCCTTCAGGCACTGGTGGGCTTCAAAGAAAGGCAGGCAAAGTGATACATTCATGGAACTGCTTCCTTCCCCCAGCAAGGACAGAAACCACCAAATAACACACATTTGAGTCTAAAAGCAACTAAATCTGCATCCTTGAAACCTATCTGGACACGATCTCTCCTCATCACTGCTATCACTTGTCACAAAGTCTTCAGGTTTGCTGCTCCCACCCTCCAGCTCCGTGCCCAGGAATCCTGCCTGGTTGGAGGAAAGAGTCCCTGCAGCCAGCTGGGGCTGTCCCCTGGTGTTTCCAAAAATGAATTTGACTGAAAATTGACCTTGTTCTCTTCTCTTTTGTATTTGAAGATTACAGATACAGAAAGGATGAGCTGTTTAAAAGGCTGAAGGTGACAACTTTTGCCCAGTTGGTACGTACAGGTCCCTCTCTGGCCTCTGAAAGTTGTTTTTTTGTTAATACCTTTTATAAATTTTGCTTCATCTCAAGCTTCCTGTGTAGCCAAATACCCTTTAGTGTGTCATTCTCCTGCATGATCTTTTTCCTGCCCTCAGAGATTTCCCTTTTGATAAAAGCAAACCCTCCCAGCCAATCTTCTCAGGGTGATCAAACACTTTTGATTTCCTCTGGCAAAGAAGCTGATTAAAAAAAAAAAAAAAATCAAAACAGAAATCAAATTTCAAATTCAAGTTTGTGGTGAGTCTGATTTTGAAATTTGTTCACTGTTTTGTTGGGTTGTTTGGTTTTCTTTGGTTTCCATCCTTTTAAGAGGATCTTGAAGCCTCTTACAAAAGAAAAGGGCTGTTCAGATCTGACCTGGTCAAGCAGCCTGAAACTCTCCCTAATTGTGGGTTTCAGTGCAGAAGGTGCAGAAGTTGTGACTTAAAGGCTTCCTGCATGGTTTTTCTTTTTAATTAAAAAGCTGATCAATAAATAGAGAGTGGTGTGTTGCTGATGTGTTGGCTCAAGAAAATGAGTGAAAAGGAGAAGATGACAAGCTTGCTTTGAAGGAGAGAAGGAAAGGGAAGGTTAAACTTGGAGGTAGAGAAGGAGTTGGGTTTCTGCAGACTCATAGTTCCCCTGGATTGTTAAGACCAATCCTGTGACTCTTGCTGGTTGAATCACAGAATCATTTGGGTTGGAAAAGACCTTTAAGATCCTCCAGTCCAACCATTCCCCCAGCCCTGCCAAGGCCACCACTGCCCCATGTCCCTCAGCACCACATCTCCAGGGCTTGGAAACCCCTCCAGGGATGGGGACTCCAGCCCTGCCCTGGGCAGCCTGGGCCAGGGCCTGACAACCCTTGCCAGCAAGAAATTGTTCCCCAGATCCAATCTCAACCTCCCCTGGTGCATTGAGTTAAACAAGTTTTGGCTTGAGGATGGTTTTTCCTTCAGCTGCTCCTTCTGTCTCCCAGTGACGCTGCTGCGTGTGTCTCCAGGTATCGTTGCTCTTGTTTCCTGCAGGTGATCCAGGTCGCCTCTCTATCTGATGAAACCTTAGAAGTGACAAATGAGGAGCTCCACAAGCTGGAAGGTAACAAGATTTATTGTAAGCAGAAAGAGAGAGAGCTGTAGGTGGCTGTCATGTGGTCAGCTGTGTCCTGACAGACATCGCTGACTGATCAGCAAGTCTTTGAAGCAGGAGGAAAAAGTAACTTCCCCTGAAGCCTTTGCAGTTTGGGAGCAGAAACACTGCTCAACCAGAGAGGCTCAGAGCCATGGAGTCATGGATGGTTTGGGTTGGAAAAGACCTTTAGGATCACCCAGTCCAACCATTCCCCCAGCCCTGCCAAGGCCACCACTGATCCGTGTCCCTCAGCACCACATCTACATGACTTGGAACCCCTCCAGGGATGGGGACTCCAGCCCTGCCCTGGTAATTCCAGTGACTGACAACCCTTTCCAGCAAGAAATTGTTCCCCAGATCCAATCTCAACCTCCCCTGGCACAACTTGAGGCCGTTCCCTCTTGTCCTGTCGCTTGTTCCTGGGGAGCAGAGACCGACCCGCCCTGGCTCCAACCTCCTCTCAGGCACTTGCAGAGCCAGAAGGTCTCCCCTCAGCCTCCTTTGCTCCAGCCTCAACACCCCCAGCTCCCTCAGCTGCTCCTCACAAGTTCTCCAGACCCTTCTCCTTCTGCTCCAGCCCCTTCCCCAGCTCCGTGGCCCTTCTCTGGACACGCTCCAGCCCCTCCATGTCCTTCTTGTCCTGAGGGGCCCAGACCTGACCCCAGGATTTGAGGTGTCCCCTCCCCAGTGCCCAGCACAGGGGGATGATCCCTGCCCTGCTCCTGCTGGCCACACCAGTGCTGACCCCAGCCAGGCTGCTGGTGGCCTCCTTGGCCCCCTGGGCACACACTGGCTCATGTCCAGCCCCTGGTGACCAACCCCCCAGGTCCTTTTCCCCCGGGCACTTTCCAGCTGCTCTGCCCCAAACCTGGAGCGTTGGGGGGGGTTGGTGTGACCCAAGGGCAGGACCCAACACTGGGCTTGTTGAACCTCATACAGTTGGCCTTGGCCCATGGATCCAGCCTGGCCAGGTCCCTCTGCAGAGCCTCAACCCATGGATCCAGCCTGGCCAGATCCCTCTGCAGAGCCTCAACCCATGGATCCAGCCTGGCCAGGTCCCTCTGCAGAGCCTCAACCCATGGATCTAGCCTGGCCAGGTCCCTCTGCAGAGCCTCAACCCATGGATCCAGCCTGGCCAGGTCCCTCTGCAGAGCCTCACCCCATGGATCCAACCTGGCCAGGTCCCTCTGTAGATCATTTCTACCCTCAGGCAGATCAATGCTGCTTTACTAAGGCTTTTCTGAAGTCCAGGCAACAACATCTCCATCCTTCTTGCAAATAAGAAAGTTCCTCAGACTGCCAAGTTTATTGTAGTGTCATTTATCAAGAACTACATGTTTGATTGAATTCCTAAAATGATATTTTGAGCCCTTAAAAGTCATCTGGCTCTTAATTGTTCGTATCTTGAGGCTCTGGGTCAGTCATCCTGATAAGAGGATCAAGATAAGCCTGTCTTGAAGAGACAAACTTTCTTCTAAGAATAGAAACTGGCCTTAAAACCTGCTTGTTTATTTCCTGCAGTGTTTTAACTCTTTGTGCCCTGTTCTCTCCCCAGATGGTGATTCTGCTTCTCCAGATGCTGAGCTCCAGGCAGGGATAAATGGGAAAGGCAGCTCTGAAGGGCCACCCAGTCCAATCCTCTTCATAAACAACACAGGAGATGGAGAATCCTGTCGGTCCACGCTGCAGAGGTACATCACTTGGGTGCAGAATGCTCTTGGCACTCATCATAGGGTCATAGAATGGTTTGGGTTGGAAGGGACCTTACAGATCACCTAGTTCCAACCCCCCTGCATGGGCAGGGACACCTCCCACCAGCCCAGGCTGCTCCAAGCCCCATCCAACCTGCCCTTCAACACTGCCAGGGATGGGGCAGCCACAGCTTCTCTGGCCAACCTGGGCCAGGATCTCACCACCCTCACAGCCAAGAATTTCCTCCTAATGTCTAACTTAAATCTCTCCTCTTGCAGTTTTAATCCATTCCCCCTCATCCCATCCCTCCCTGCCCTTGTCCAAAGTCCCTGCCCAGCTTTCCTGGAGCCCCTTCAGGCACTGGAAGGTGCTCCAAGGTCTCCCTGGAGCCTTCTCTTCTCCAGGCTCAACACCCCCAACTCTCCCAGCCTGTCTCCAGAGCAGAGCTGCTCCAGCCCTCCCATCATCTCTGTGGCCTCCTCTGGACTCTCTCCAGCAGCTCCATGTCCTGTCTGACAGTTATTTAGTGTGTCTGACTTGCCAAGTTCTCCACATTAGCAGCTTCTTAGAATTATTCTCCCTCACCTCAAAGTCACTCAGGACATAAAACACCCAGACTTGACTGATCCAGAAGGTAGCACGTTCACCTAGCAAGGCTGTGTTTATATTTTATATTGGTAAAAATAAAATCAGTCTCCTGGGATGTACTGGGGAGCCTGAACAAGACTCTCTCCATTTTTTTGTGGTGTTTGGCTGGACTGGAATATTGGAGCAGTCGATGGAACAGCACTTTGACCTGGTGAAAGAAGTATGGAAGTGCTCAGCATGAGAACCTTCTCCATAACCTCCTCTTTCCTCTTGCAGTCTGATAAGTGGAGTTGGTGAACTGGATATGGAAAAGGACACTCCAAAGAAGGTGGACCCTCGGGTTAAAGACATGCCTTACCCTGACTGTCCCTTCCTGCTCCTGGATGTACGAGACCGAGATGCCTATGACCAATGTCACATTGTTGGAGGTGAGGAGGCCAGAATCCCACAGCAGATCAGTCTTAGCTGGGATTTTCAGCTTTTTGTGTCACTTTTTTCATGTGGCTTCATTTGTTTTTCCCCATGACGGCACATCACTTGGGTGCAGAATGCTCTTGGCACTCATCATAGGATCACAGATGGGTTTGGGTTGGAAGGGACCTTAAAGGTCATCCAGTCCCAACCCCCCTGCATGGGCAGGGACACCTCCCACCAGCCCAGGCTGCTCCAAGCCCCATCCAACCTGCCCTTCAACACTGCCAGGGATGGGGCAGCCACAGCTTCTCTGGGCAACCTGGGCCAGGCTCTCACCACCCTCACAGCCAACAATTTCCTCCTAACTCCAACCTAAATCTCCCCTCTTCCAGTTTTAATCCATTCCCCCTTGTCTTTTCACTCCCTGCCCTTGTCCAAAGTCCCTCCCCAGCTTTCCTGGAGCCCCTTCAGGCACTGGAAGGTGCTCCAAGGTCTCCCTGGAGCCTTCTCTTCTCCAGGCTCAACACCCCCAACTCTCCCAGCCTGTCTCCAGAGCAGAGCTGCTCCAGCCCTCCCATCATCTCCAGGGCCTCCTCTGGACTCTCTCCAGGAGCTCCATGTCCTCCTTGTGTTGGGGGCTCCAGATCATCCAGTACACCCATCTTGCCTGGCAAGGCCTGAGGGCCCAAGCTGATGTTAATCCTTTATTCACTGGGTTTCCAAGCCTGTTGAACTCCTACAAGTCCTTCAGTTGCATTCCAGGGTGTGTGATGGTTGGTGTTCAACCACTGCATGATTTTTTTGCTCTTTCCTTTTCCTCCCCTGCAGCTTATTCCTACCCTATTGCAACTCTGGCCAGAACCATGAACCCCTACACAAGTAACATTCTGGAATACGTATCCTTTGCATCTCAAGGGCTGGAATACAATTTTTAAAAGACATTTTTTTGGGAGGATGTTGGTGAGAAATTCCAAAAGCCATGGGAGCTCTAGCAGTTGCTGGGTTAGGGCCACGTTTAATCAACAAATTCTGGGGGCTCCAAGGAGGATAGGAGAGGAGGTCCTGGCTGCACTTACCTGTTGTGGCTCCACTGCCACCATCAGATGCCAGATTCTGGTTCCTCGAGGCTGTAATGCCTCTTAATTCTGGTGGGAGCTGCCTGGATTTGACTTTTCTTGGCATTTTGGTTGCTGGAAGGCCCAGCTGTGCTCCTTAAGCTGTCACCAGAGCTTTGAGCTTCTCAAGGGATGTTTTCATCAAGTCCTTTGGCTTCCTCTCAGCACCTTGCTGGGGCTTGGCTTTCCTCCAGGGGACAGAGAGAGGATTACTAGCCAGGATTAGGCTGATCACTTCCCAGGTTGGTGACTTGTGAGGGCTCCAGGGGGAAAGGGGGGGGTTTGTAAATTAAGGTGCTTCTTGCTGTTGCCTCTTACTAACCTTCCCAACCCTGGTGGACACTTGCTGCTGGGTCTACACCCAGTGGGGAAAAGGTGTGTCCTTCCAGCCTCTGGAAAGCCCCAAGCACTGAAAAATCAGTTTTAAAACACCACTGAAGGAAAAACCTCCTTGCCTGGTACTCACAAAGCAAGCAGGGAGTCTCTCAGGTTCCAGTCCTGTTTGTTTGTGTGCCTTCTTCTCTCGAAAAAGGATTAACCAGCACCTCAAGTTTACAGCTGGGTCCTTAGCTCTTCTACCCACCAGAAAAATGCACATGGAAAAATCATCATTTTGTATGACAACGACGAGAGGCTGGCGAGCCAGGCTGCAACCACCATGTGTGAGAGGGGCTTTGAGAACTTGTTCATGTTATCTGGAGGTAAGTTGGGGTGGGCAGGACTCCCTGAGACCTCGAGTGGGTGGATGGAGAGCTGAGAGCAACATTGTGTGAGCTGGAGACTGGAAAGAGCTGGATAAAGTCATAGAATCCCAGAATGGGTTGGGTTGGAAGGGACCTTAAAGATCATCTAGTTCCAACCACCCTGCATGGGCAGGGACACCTCCCACCAGACCAGGTTGCTCCAAGCCCCATCCAACCTGCCCTTCAACACTGCCAGGGATGGGGCAGCCACAGCTTCTCTGGGCAACTTGTTGCAGTGTCTCACCACCCTCACAGCCAAGAATTTCCTCCTAATGTCTCACCTAAATCTCCCTTCTTCCAGTTTTAATCCATTCCCCCTCATCCCATCCCTCCCTGCCCTTGGACAAAGTCCCTGCCCAGCTTTCCTGGAGCCCCTTCAGGCACTGGAAGGTGCTCCAAGGTCTCCCTGGAGCCTTCTCTTCTCCAGGCTCAACACCCCCAACTCTCCCAGCCTGTCTCCAGAGCAGAGCTGCTCCAGCCCTCCCATCATCTCTGGGGCCTCCTCTGGACTCACTCCAAAAGCTCCATGTCCTTCAGCTCTATCAAGTGTTTTCCAGTTTCCACTGATCCCATCTTAGCTGGTGGTCACTGATAACATGTGATCTGTGTCTCTGCAGGCCTGAAGGTCCTTGCACAGAAGATCCCAGAAGGTCTGATCACCGGCTCGCTCCCCATGTCCTGCCAGGTGGCACCACCCCCTGGATCTGCCCGAAAAAGGACCTCTCCCAAAGTGCCACCCACACGTGCTGAGAATAAATGGAGGTTTTCTGCAGATGATCTCCAGAAGATAAAGTATTACCTAGAAGAGGAGCACAGTCCTTCAGACCCTGCCAGTAAGTCTCCAGGACAAGTGCTGCAGCCACACTCTGTGACTCTGGAGCCTTCCTGGAGCAGTTCTCTGCTTTCCTAGATCCTTTCCAGGAAGCTACTGGGAGAGGGAGAGTTTTCTCTAAACTGACTGAGAAGATCCACCAAAACCTCTGCTATCCCAATCCTAGAGGACTATAATAGCAAAATCCTGGACCTGCTGATGGTTCCATGGATCATTCAGCCCAATATATTTAAATGTCTTTAGGTTTCACTGGTTGTTAGTAGGTTTTTCAAATTCCTGGACCTGCATACCTAGATAGAAACTGCCTAGAACCACCCCCGGGTTATTGATGGATCTTAGAGCACCTTCCAGTGCCTGAAGGGGCTCCAGGAAAGCTGGGCAGGGACTTTGGGAGGGATGGGACAAGGGACAATGGCTTTAAATTGGAAGGGGGGAGCTGGAGATGAGATGTGAGGGAGAAGTTCTGTGCTGTGAGGGTGGGGAGAGCCTGGCCCAGGTTGGCCAGAGAAGCTGTGGCTGCCCCATCCCTGGCAGTGTTGAAGGGCAGGTTGGATGGGGCTTGGAGCAACCTGGGCTGGTGGGAGGTGTCCCTGCCCATGCAGGGGGGTTGGAAGTAGATGACTTTTAAGGTCCTTTCCCACCCAAACCATTCCATGATTCTGTGATACGTTCCCAGTGACAGGCAGCAGATCACTTGTGTTTCCTGGTGCTCCATCACCCACAGCTTCTGATCTCTTTCCTCCCCCTCAGGCCGTCTCAGCCGTGGTTCTTCAGGCCGTGACTCCAAGTTGACAACCTCGAGGAGCAGCTCCAGGAGCACCACTGGCAACGTGGGATCCCTCACCTCCCGCTCACTCAGCAAGAACAGCCTCCAGAACAGACCATGGAAATAAGCAACGGGACCTTCTTCCACTGAACACATGGATGTCCAGGTTCTGGGAACCCTGAGCAGCTCACAACTGGCAGCTCGGGTAAGGCTGAGGGAGCTGGACGTGGTTGACCTTTCCTAGAAGCAGGAACGGGATCACTTTGGCAAGGCTGACTTTTAGGTGCAGTGTCAGGACAGAGCTGATATCACTGATTCTGTAGACGTGGGAGGGAACTGGTAGTAAAGCCAGTGTGACCAGTAGGTTCTACCAAGCTTCTAGTTCAGACCCATCCATTTGTGTCTGTAACAACAAACCCCTCCGTGCTGTGCCCAGAACCACAGACTCTGCCAACAGGGAGAAGGGAAATGGGCCAGAAATCACCTGGGAGCAAAACCCTTGGGTGTTTTGCAGCAGAGATACAGACACTCAGCAACTTGCCAAACTTGGAGCGAGGATTCCGTGAGTTCTTGGGGTTTATTTTCTTAAATTATGTCAATGAACAGAAGTATTTATAATAAAACTCTTGGAAATGATGCCCAGTGTGACACTAACCTGAGAGTCGTGTTTACCCCTGGGCAGTTTGTGAAACAATTATGGATTTTTAAAGGTGAGCTGGAGGAGAAAAGAACTGATGTATTTTTGCCCACCCTCCCCTTCTCTTCTCCTTTATTGTCTCAAAGGTTTGGCTTCTAACTGTGCTTTTTCTGCTGTGGACCTTGCTGTGGTTACAGAGAGCTCCTGTGTGGTGGGTTTTTGTTGTAAATGAGGTTAATAGAAGACTAAGGCTGCTGGATGTGCTGAGCAGGGTTTTAGGTGACAAAGTCAGAGGGCAAAATCATCTGCTGTGCTCCCCTTCTTGGTGTGCAGGCAAAATATCTCCCGGGTTCCACTGTGCACTGGTGGTTTGCTCCTTTTCTGACCTGCTGGAGCAGGTTCCTGGTCACTGGAGCTACAGGAAATGACAACATCCATGGAGGAGCCAGTCACTCTTCTGCTGATACTTCCCTGACCATCTCAGAGGCAGCTGCAAGTCGAGGTTAGGAGGCAGAACATGGTTTTGTTTTGTAAAAGGCTTTTTGGAGGCAAACTCTGTTCTTCAGGGGAGCAGCAAAGAGCTCTGCAGTTCCAGTGCCTGATAGAGGCTGGGAATTCATTCCCAGTTACACCCTTGCTGGTGGAGCTTCTTTAAGGTCAGGGTGACTGTAGGGAAATTTCCCTCTGCCCTCTCACCAGGGTCCCTAAAACCTCACAGGGACCATGAATGTGGGAACTGAGGCCTGGATAGGGAATGATCGTCGTGGCTTTCACCAAATTGGTGCTTCCACCAAACCAGTATTGGCTGGATGACCTTGGAATTGTACAATCATGGAATGGTTTGGGTTCCAACACCTGCATGGGCAGGGACACCTCCCACCAGCCCAGGTTGCTCCAAGCCCCATCCAACCTGCCCTTCAACACTGCCAGGGATGGGGCAGCCACAGCTTCTCTGGGCAACCTGGGCCAGGCTCTCACCACCCTCACAGCACAGAACTTCTCCCTCACATCTCATCTCCAGCTCCCCCCTCCCAGTTTTAATCCATTCCCCCTCATCCCATCCCTCCCTGCTCTTGGCCAAAGTCCCTCCCCAGCTTTCCTGGAGCCCCTTCAGGCACTGGAAGGTGCTCCAAGGTCTCCCTGGAGCCTTCTCTTCTCCAGGCTCAACACCCCCAACTCTCCCAGCCTGTCTCCAGAGCAGAGCTGCTCCAGCCCTCCCATCATCTCCGTGGCCTCCTCTGGACTCTCTCCAACAGCTCCATGTCCTTCTGGTGTTGGGGACCCCAGAGGTGGCCCCAGCCCTGCAGGGGGGTCTCAGCAGAGCAGAGGTGGACAATCCCCTCCCTGGCCCTGCTGGTCACACTGCTGGTGACAGCCCAGGACACAGGTGGCTTTCTGGGCTCCAGCACACGGTGCTGGCTCCTGGTGAGCTTCTCCTCACCCAACACCCCCACGCCCTTCTCCTCGGGGTTGTTTTCAATCCATTGAACTCATCTGACACTACCTGGTGACAAAGCAGAGCTGTCTACTAGAGACATGGTAGGTGGTTACAGAGGTGTTCTCCTCACCATCCTTTACCTACAGGATTGCTGAGCTTGATCCAACTTGGGCTTGTGGGGTTTTTTTGGGTTTCAGTGGGGTTTTTCTCCCCCCCTTTTTTGAACTGAGCAATGTTTAACAGACCCCAAAACTCACCTGTGATGCGGATCATCAGGGGATCATCCTGGTGAAAGGACAAAGTGAGAGAAATTCCACCTAATTTGGCAGTTTAGGACTCAACATCCCTGAGCTCATTTATCACATTTATTGTGTCTCCATGAGTCTCAGATCAGAGCAGCCTTGATACAGGGACTGGAAGTCTCATTGTGGTGAGATCCATAACCTCATGTGTCTCTGGAGAAGAACAGGGTGAAAATTCCAAACCTTTGATGCTGCTTTGGGATCCTCTGGAGGGAGAATAAGGGGAGAAATCGAGGGGCTTGGGGCAGAACCAGCATTTAAAAGGTATTAAATGTTTTGAAGAGCTGCATGACCCCGTGTGTGCAAATCCACACTGATATTTTTGTATGTCACACAATCTGATGACAGGGGGGTAGCTTAAAGCTCCAAACTTCCCCCCAGAAAAGCTCTTGGATGTTTTAAGTTGCACAAATTAGAGCTGGTTTGTACAAACCATCCTTCCAACCCATCCACTAAGGACCACTCGTGTCCCAGGTTTTCATAGGGAGCGTGGACGTGTGGCCTGTGAGAGTTGGGCTGGTCAGGTGTGAAGATCAAACAATGAAAGCTCTTATTTCAGCCCACCTGGAGGAAGCTGGATGTGTCCCACCATCTTACTCACTGCTCTGCTTTCCTGTTCCATCACACTTCTGGAAGTCTTCTTGGTGGTTTAGTTGTGGATGAGTTTCTTTTGAA
Organism: Hemiprocne comata; assembly: GCA_020745705.1. NCBI lineage: Eukaryota > Metazoa > Chordata > Aves > Apodiformes > Apodidae > Hemiprocne > Hemiprocne comata. The sequence goes on along the minus strand of CM036586.1, from coordinate 1,435,166 downwards.
TGAAGTAGCTTGTCCTCCTAGGCCAGGCCAGTTGGCTTTCCATGGCAGGGCAGCATCACCTCTGGAGAGTAGAATCATAGAGTGGTTTGGGTTGGAAGGGACCTTAAAGACCATCAAGTTCCAGCTCCCCTGCAAGGGCAGGGACACCTCCCACCAGACCAGGCTGCTCCAAGCCCCATCCAACCTGCCCTTGAACACCTCCAGGGAGGGAGCATCCACAACCTTCCTGAAATTAGACTTTCCACTCGTCACTGGTCTCCATCTGGACATCAAGCTGTTGACCACTACTTTTTGAGTGCCAATTCCTTATCCACCAAGTGATCCATCCATCAAATCTGTATCTTTCCAATTCAGAGACCAGGATGCCTTGCAGGACAGTGTCCAAATGTTTCTTTCAATGCTTTGAGCTCAAAGCAGGAGCTGCAGGGACCTGGTTCATGTCCATGTTCTTCTCTCGCAGCCTTGGGAAGCTGAGTCACCTCTTGGGACTCTTGTTACTGAGTGGCCATCCTCTTAGGTGGCCTAATGAAAGAAATAAAGAAGTTTTCCAAGGATTTTGGTACTGAAGCCTGGCAGAAATGCCACGTGTAGCTCTGAACTTGCAACGTGGCTCATGTGGCTTCGTGGTCTGATCTTGATGTCCTGAATCCGCTGCTCCTTCCTGCTCCACTTTTATGTTGTAAATGAAACCAAAGCATGGACCAAAGTGGCATCTCCTGCATAATCCAGCTGGTAGCTTGTCTAGGCTGGTTGTCTGGAAGAATTCTACTGCCTGGTGGCTTTATCTGAATGTGCACAGGAGAGGGGGGAGCCAAGAGAGCCATTTAGAAGCTCCTTGAAGGACAGGGACAGGTACAGCCCCCAGGGTCCCACCGGTGTGTGAGCAGGAGATCATTCAGCTCCATGAGCACTTGGAAGTGTAGAAAAAATGCATCCATCTGAAAAAGGAGGTGAGAGGAGTGGTCATTGTGTTGGCTTCAAGTCCTGGCTTTGCTCTCCAGCTGTGGGAGACAGATCCAAAGTCCCTGGCTGCTCTTGGCTACGGGAAAACCTCCATCCGAAACGGATGGACAAAAGTAGTTGAAGCAGTTTGAGATCCTCCAAATCCAGAGTATCAAAGGGAGAACTGGATTTCCCTGTTGTCTTGGTGGATTTGTATGGTTTTGGACTCTTGACTTGGTATTGCTTGGAGGATAGAGTCAGACCCTGTAGAGCCCGAGAGTTGTAATTGTTTCATTGAATAAAAAGTAAATGACACCACGTGGTTGAGTTTGTCTTTTCAGGGTGAGCTTGGAGAGCGTGGAGTGGTGCCTGGAGAATCTGGGATTCGTGGAATCAGGGATTGGGTTGGAAGGGACCTCAAAGATCATCTAGTTCCAGCCCCCTGCCATGGGCAGGGACACCTCCCACCAGACCAGGTTGCTCCAAGCCCCATCCAACCTGCCCTTCAACACTGCCAGGGATGGGGCAGCCACAGCTTCTCTGGGCAACCTGGGCCAGGCTCTCACCACCCTCACAGTGAAGAATTTCCTCCTCATGTCTCACCTAAATCTTCCCCCCTTCCAGTTTTAGTCACAGAATCACCAAGGCTGGAAAAGACCTTTAAGATCATCAAGTCCAGCCTATGACTAGTCCATTCTCCCCCTCATCCCATCCTTCCCTGCCCTTGTCCAAAGTCCCTCCCCAGCTTTCCTGGAGCCCCTTCAGGCACTGGAAGGTGCTCCAAGGTCTCCCTGGAGCCTTCTCTTCTCCAGGCTCAACACCCCCAACTCTCCCAGCCTGTCTCCAGAGCAGAGCTGCTCCAGCCCTCCCATCATCTCCGTGGCCTCCTCTGGACTCTCTCCAACAGCTCCATGTCCTTCTTGTGTTGGGGACCCCAGAGGTGGCCCCAGCCCTGCAGGGGGGTCTCAGCAGAGGGGGACAATCCCCTCCCTGTCCCTGCTGGTCACACTGCTGGTGACAGCCCAGGACACGGGTGGTTTCTGGGCTCCAGCACATGGTGCTGACTCCAGTTGAGCTTCTCCTCACCCAACGCCCCCAAGTCCTTCTCCTCAGAGCTGCTCTCCATCCATTCTCTGCCCATTTCTGGTTGTGATTACCCCCACGCATGGGTAGGACCTTGCAGGGGCAGGGGTTGGTCTTCCTTCCCTCATGGAATTGCAGCAGGTGAGGAGGGACCTTTCTAGCAGCACTCCAAGTTGATGTTCAACCATAAAAACCCTCAGAATAAATCCTGCTGACCCACCTTGGAGCTGCCCCAACCCCCTCAGGGCTGAAGAAGGTGGACACCCCTCCTGCCAACCCAGCTGCCATGTCCAAGGTCTCCTCTTTACTTGGTAAGTGCCAAACCAAACCTCATCCCCTTCCATCTTCTACCAGAGCAGAAGGGGAAAAAAAACCCCAAACCATTTTGTTTTGCATCCCATTATTTTCATACCCTTTTTAATCCTTTTTTCAGGCCACGGGGCCACCACGTGCTGTTGGTGTTGGCCACTGCCATGTGCAGTCTCCAAGAAAAAAAGCTTTTCCACATGACTTAAAAAGAAAGGGAAAACAACCAAAGGCCTTTCTCAGCCTTCTTCACGTTTGTTTATTTATTGCTTTCTCTTCCCTCCACAGCTGGTTCAACCATCATTTGGCCTCCAGTCCTGGTTAGTAGAGGTTGTCCAGCGCGTGGAGCATGATGACCTTCAACGCCAACCACGTCTCCTCGGCGGTGGGGATGATCTGCTTGGCAGGGAGCAGGAACCCGTAGCGCCCCGTGTCCCTCAGCTCGAAGGTGAAGGAGTATTTGATGCCCTGCTCGTAGGTCCAGTCAATGGTTCCTCCACTGGCTTTGTCTGAGAAGGGGGAACAAGGGGAGGGATGAGAAATGTCCATCACTCTGGGTATTTCTTGGGAGCTTTTTGGCTAAGGGGGGGGGTGTGTGGGAGCATTGGGTGGAGTTCTGGGGTCCCCAACACAAGGAGGACATGGAGCTGTTGGAGAGAGTCCAGAGGAGGCCACGGAGATGATGGGAGGGCTGGAGCAGCTCTGCTCTGGAGACAGGCTGGGAGAGTTGGGGGTGTTCAGCCTGGAGAAGAGAAGGCTCCAGGGAGACCTTGGAGCACCTTCCAGTGCCTGAAGGGGCTCCAGGAAAGCTGGGGAGGGACTTTGGCCAAGGGCAGGGAGGGATGGGATGAGGGGGAATGGATTAAAACTGGAAGAGGAGAGATTTAGATGAGATATTAGGGAGAAGTTCTGTGCTGTGAGGGTGGTGAGAGCCTGGCCCAGGTTGGCCAGAGAAGCTGTGGCTGCCCCATCCCTGGCAGTGTTGAAGGGCAGGTTGGATGGGGCTTGGAGCAGCCTTGTCTGGTGGGAGGTGTCCCTGCCCATGCAGGGGGGTTGGACCTAGATGATCTTTGAGGTCCCTTCCAGCCCAACCCATTCCACGTTTCTATGAAACCATTCCATGGTTTGGTTCATGGTGAATTTCTGGCACAGCTGCCCCAGCACTCACAGATGGTGGTGATGATGCTGCCATACTTGTATTTGGTGCCATACAGAGAGGACAGAGCTGCCACCGCCTTCTCGGAGAGCTCATGCTGGGAACACACAGAAGAGAGCAAGATGAGCCAGAGAAGGGGAAAACCTGTGGGATACATCCTGCAGGAGACAGCTTCTGGGGCCTGAGTGAGTCCTCAGGGTTTGACAAGAGGATCCAGGACTTCTTCCCAGCTTGCCAATGCCCCCTTCACCTTTCATGATGGAGGTTACTTCTCCTTGGAGGAGGAGAGCAGCTTCACATCAACCCAGCCCTGTTCAAACCACCCCATGAGCCCTACCAGTTCCTTCTCATCAGGGGCTGGGGTGGAGGTGTAGCCAAAGGGGTAGAGCAGGAGCTGGGAGTAACTGTGGATGGAGACGAAAGCCTTGATGTTCCCATGGTTCTTCACAAAGTCCACGATGGACTTGACCTCGGGCTCCGAGTTGGCGTAGGGTCCACGGTACGTCTCCGAGCAGGGGTTTCCACTGGCCCCAGATCCTGTGGAGATGTGAAAATGCAGTGTGGGTGTTTGGTGGCTTTGGTGGCAGTTGGGTGGTTCAGAGAGTCAAAGGGCAAAAGGTCTTTTCCACTTCCAAGCCCAAGAGCTTTTCCCACCCCTCAGCTGTTTGGTGGCCAGCGAGGAACGCTCTTGGGGTTCCTTCTAAATGTTTATGTGATGGCTTTCATTTGTCATCTCCACCATACTGGTCACTAGAGGACACCAAAACCTTGGTGGAGCCCAAACCCACATCTTTTCCCCAGGGAGCAAATCCCATCCCTTCCCAAGGGGACATCAGTGGATCTTTCTGAAGCAGAAATGGCCTCAGAGCCTCCACCTGAAGGGTGGAAACCCCCCCACAGGGTGAATGGGGGAGCTCTGACCTCCAAATCCTGCGTCCCAGTTGCGGTTGGGGTCCACGCCGACGCAGATGGAGCCCGAGTTCTTGGACCTGGTCTTGCGCCACATGCGATTCTGGAAGGGCAGAGATGTCTCAAGGTGTGGTGTCCAGGGTGGGAGCTCCATCAGCCTCAAGTGAACGAGGGAGCTGATATCTTGGAGGGTCTAATGGGTCATGGCGGTCCCCTTCCCACCCCTTGTCAATGTAGGATTTGAGCTTTTAGGGGGTCACCATGTGCAGACCCATCCAGCATGGCCATAGGAGCCAGGGAGAAGGAAACTAGGGTGGTACCTTGGTTTGGGTGAAGGCAAAGCCATCTGGGTTGGTGACAATCTCCAGGAAGATGTCCATCTTGTCCAGGATGGAGGCCAGACCTTCGTCCTTCTCATGATCCAGGACAATCTAGAGAGGATGGTGGTTTGGTGCTACCTGGTGCTGCTGGACCTCTGTCCCTTCCATGGGGTTGGCCACCTGGCATTCACCAGTGGCTGCAGGACCTTGTGGCCCTTTGGGGACACAAGAGGTGTCCTGGAGGTGCCTGTACCTTCTTGGCAAACCAGACGCCGCTGGCCTGTGTCACCCATTCCCGGGAGTGGATGCCGGTGTCGATCCAGACAGCCGGACGGTTCGTCCCTCCTTTGCTGAACTGGAAGAGCAGAAAAGGGGGGATCAGCTTTGTCCCTGCCCCCACTCCCCTCCCCGGGCACCCCATGAACCCCAAATCCTCACCTTGAGAACGTAGAGGGGACGGTTCTCCGTTGACCGGCCAATCTCAATCTTGCTGACCAGGTTGGGGTTCTCAGCCACCAGCAGGTCCATGAAGGCGTAGATCTGGGGGAGAGGGATGGGGAGGGGGGGGGTCACTCCCACCTCACCCCCTGCCCTTGCTGCACGTGGAGCAATTCCAAGATGCAACTTTTCAGTTTGTTTCCCTCCCCCAAAACGCCCCAAATCTTGCTCTTTCTCACCTCATCCAGGCTGTGGTAGCTGGCATAGTTGAAGGTGTCGGTGGAGAGCGGCATCCCGCGGCGGCTGCGGAGCATCTCCAGCTGCTCGTCATCCACCAGCGCCTGGGGGGACACGGGGCAGGATGAGACCTCATTGCCCCACCAGCCCAGACCCCAAAGTCTCACCCGTTGTCCCTCTGTCACTGCTGACCTGCACATCCTCGATCATGATGGAGTAGGAGACACCGTTGGCCTCCAGGTGGGCTTTGAGGGGCTGCAGGCTGGGGAAGGGCACGCGGATGTCGACCGGGTGCCCAAGGCCACGGGGTGCCAGCCAGAAATCCAGCTGGAGGAGGGGAAAGAGAGATGGGGGGTTGGATCCAGCCTTGGGCAGCCCCACCAAACCAGCTTCTGTCTTGCTTTTCAGCAGCTGAGCCCTTCATCCACATCCAGCACCCCTTCCAGCTCCACCATCCCACATCTAGCCCCACCATCCCACATCCAGCCCCTTCCAGCCCCATCATCCTACACCCAGCACCCCTTCCAGCTCCACCATCCCACATCCAGCCCCACCATCCCACATCCAGCCCCTTCCAGCCCCATCATCCTACACCCAGCACCCCTTCCAGCTCCACCATCCCACATCCAGCCCCATCATCCCACATCCAGCCCCATCATCCTACACCCAGCACCCCTTCCAGCTCCACCATCCCACATCCAGCCCCACCATTCCACATCCAGCCCCTTCCAGCCCCATCATCCTACTTCCAGCTTCTCCCCCCCCCCCCCCCCCCCAGCCTCATTCCCTCTCTACAACGTGGCTTGGGGGGTGCAAAGCAAAGGCCATGGTCTTGGGGGGGTGTCCCTAAAAGCCACCCCCACTGTTACACCCAGTACCTGCAGCTCCTCGAGGTCCTGCAGCTCCTGCACCTTCTGCAGCTCCTCATCGTTGGTGGGGATGATGCGCAGCACCTGGTGCCTGTGGGGTCAGGGGGTGCTGGGGGGGGCTCTGGGAACAACCTCCAGCCCCCCCCATGGGTCCAACCTAACCCCTCACTCCATCCACCCCCCCCACCACCACCCTGGGGATCTGCACCGAGCCCCTTCCCAGCCATGTCTGTGCCCACCTCGGGGCTGAACCAGCTTCTTCTGCCCCCACTGATGCCACTGTCCCCATCCTGGCCACCCCCCCACCAGCCAGAACCCCCCTCCCCTACCCAACAAAAGTCTCGGTGGCAGCAGCCACTGCCACCAGGGCAGCCAGCAGCACGAGGGCCCTCATCTTCAGCTGGAAGCTCCCGTCCTGTGTCCCAAGGGCACCCCACAGCCACTTAAATCCCATCGGGATGGTGGCCACCAGCCTGGTGTCACCCAGCTGTCCCCTTTCCCAGAGCTGTGGGAAGGCTCCAGCTGCCACTGGCCAAGGTTGGGCACCTCTGTCCTGCTGTGTCCCCAACCCCCCCACCTCTTCTGTGGCAATCCCAGACCTGGCCAAACGTGTCCCAGGAACCAGCCAGGGCCGTTGGTGAGTCACTCGGTGGGGCAAGAGGTGGGGAGGTGCCAACATCCCACCACCCACGGCTTGGAAAAGGGGACAATTGGGTGGAGAAAGCGTGAGAAGGTGGAATTTGGCACCGAGGGGCTTGGCAAGGTGAGGACCTAAAACGTGGCCATGTTTTGGGGGGGGCGGGGGGGTGACCATATTGGTGTAAAGTTTGGCATGGGACAGAGGTGGGAGCAGGTGACACGCATCCCAGGTGGCAAAAAATAAACTAGCAACTGGTTGGAAGATCTTTGCACTCAAGGATGGCCTTGAGGATGCCCAGTGTCTCCCCTCCCAACCCTGGGGAAGGGATAATGGAGCCAACCTGCCCCAAAACCACACTAATTTGGGTCTGCTTGCCCCCCCCAAAAATCCAGCCACTCCCAAGTGGTTTGGTTGCCCCAAAAAAGCACCCGTCCTCTCTCAGGTCCTTCAGGGCTGTTGATCCCCATGGATGGACACTTGTAGGGCCAAAGCCATGAGAGAGGAAATAAACACCTGCAGGGCTGGAAGTCCTTTTTCACCATTTTTTGGAAGTCTAGCATGAAGAAAGAACAGTCTTAAACCATGAAGAGCCTCCAGGATAATTTATTGAGATGAAGGGACACCTGTGGAAGGCACCAGGTTCAGTATGGATGCTCCAAGACGTGGACCATGATGTCCAGCAGTGCCGGCCAGGTCTCAGTAGCGGTGGGGATGATCTGGGTGCTGGGCAGGAGGAAGCCATAGCATCCAGTGTCCCTCAGCTCGAAGGTGAAGGAATATTTCACCCCATTGTCGTAGGCCCAGTCGATGGTGGTGCCATCTGCCATGTCTGTGGGGAGAGGAGGGGAGATGTGATCCCAACGCTGAGCGTTCGTGGTGGCCATGACACCACAGGAAGGGGAGGAGACACATACAGATGGTGTCCACCACGCTGCCGTAGGTGTATTTTGTCCCATAGACAGCAGCCAAGTCACTCACTGCCTTTTTGGCCAGTTCATTCTGCAAAGGAGAGCCCAAAAGTGGTGAGACCTGGTGGACCAAGACCTTGGGGCAGCAGGATCTAGAGCCCAGCATCATTTTGCACCCCCCTCTGCTCTTGTTTTTCCCCAAAACACCCTTAATTTTTGATGGACAACTTGCAATCACCCTCCCTCCCAGAACCAAGTGATGGGCTTCCATGTGCAGGTTGCATCTAACAAGAGGAATAGGGAGGGTCCTGGGATGATCTGACCTGACTCTTTCAGCAAGGCTGGTGTTCACAGTCCCATATCTACGTTTTGGGGCCATCTCACCAGTTCCTGGTGGTGGGGTGCAGGTGCTGTCTTGTAGCCATAGGGGAAAAGGAGCATCTGGGAGTAGCTGTGGATGGAGATGACCGATTTCACGTTCCCGTGGCAAAGGATGAAGTCCACGATGGCTTTCACCTCTCTCTCAGAGTGGGCATAAGGGCCACGGTAGATCTCAGAGCAGGGGTTGCTGCTGGAGCCAGAGCCTGGGGCATGGTGGAGAAGGCACCATGCAGAGAGGCTGCCCAAGGAAAGGGCCTCTAGCCCCCAGGTTTCTCCCCTCCAGCAAGAAGCTTTGAGGCTTTGAGGGACAAGTGATGGTGGGCCCACTCTCACCTCCAAAGCCCGCGTCCCAGTTCCGGTTGGGGTCGACACCCACGCAGTGGGAGCCGGCATTGATGGACCTTGTCTTGCGCCACAAGCGGTTCTAGGGGCAGACCATGGTGAGACCCCCACAGGGATGTGAATTCCCCCACCTTGGAGGACAGATGACTCAATCATTTGCAAGGATGGGTGGAAACTACCTCCACCAACTTCCTGTCCCACATGAGGACGTCACTCCCAACCCAAAACCCATGGCCAGCCATGGTTGCCAGAGCCAAACACCAACACAAGTTCCCCCTCCACAGTGTCCCCAGACTCACGGAGCTGTGGGTGAAGGCAAAGCCATCAGGGTTGGTGATGATCTCAAAGAAGATGTCCATGTTGTCCAGGATGGCTGTGACAGAGGGGTCCTGGCCATACTCCTCAGCGATCTGCACAGGGAGGGAAGCAGGACCTGCTGTGGTGACCCTTGGGAATGAGGGATGTGACCAGAAGGCACCACGGGGAGATGTTAAACAAAAGGTTGGGGTAAGAACTGGGGTCCCACATCTCAGGACACGTGGTTACCTTGTTGGCCGTCCAGATGCCGGTGGCTTGGGTGATCCACTCCCGCGAGTGGATCCCGGTGTCCAGCCAGATGGCCGGTCGGTTGGATCCCCCAGTGCTGAACTGCACAGAGGGGGGGGTGGGATTTCAGGTCCATCCCCTCCCAGGGCTGGGCAAGGTGGAGGTGCCCCCAGGACCCACCTTCAGCACGTACAAGGGTCTGTTCTCGTAGCTCTGCCCGATCTGGAGCTTGCTAACGAGGTTGGGATGATCCTCCACCAGCCTGTCCATCCAGTCGTAGATCTGAAAGGAGGAGCTGCTGGGTCACGTGCTCATCCTGCCTCTCGTTTAGGCACCTTTTATTTTTTTGGTATCCAGAGCCAGATGCAACATGCAGAGCTTCCCTGGAGAAGACCTGGTGCTTCCCTGGAGAAGACCAGGTTCTTGGACCTCTGTGCGAGCAGGGAGATGCACATGACAAAGGCTTTTGCAAAAGCAGATAAACTGGGGGTGGGTGGAAATCATGGAATCATATCATGGAATGGTTTGGGTTGGAAGGGACCTCAAAGATCATCTAGTTCCAACCCCCCTGCCATGGGCAGGGACACCTCCCACCAGACCAGGCTGCTCCAAGCCCCATCCAACCTGCCCTTCAACACTGCCAGGGATGGGGCAGCCACAGCTTCTCTGGCCAACCTGGGCCAGGCTCTCCCCACCCTCACAGCACAGAACTTCTCCCTCACATCTCATCTCCAGCTCCCCTCTTCCAGCTGGAAACCCTTCCCCCTCAGCCCATCCCTCCCTGCCCTTGGCCAAAGTCCCTGCCCAGCTTTCCTGGAGCCCCTTCAGGCACTGGAAGGTGCTCCAAGGTCTCCCTGGAGCCTTCTCTTCTCCAGGCTCAACACCCCCAACTCTCCCAGCCTGTCTCCAGAGCAGAGCTGCTCCAGCCCTCCCATCATCTCCGTGGCCTCCTCTGGACTCTCTCCAAAAGCTCCGTGTCCTTCTGGTGTTGGGGACCCCAGAACTGGACACAGGACTCCAGAAAAAAGGCTCTGAGATTTCCCAACACCATCACAGCCTCCATTAGCCACCCACAGTTTGATTCCCAAAGTTAAGTAGAAGATGTCAGGCTGGGAGGGGCCAGGAGAGGCCACACTGCACGTGGAGGGATGCCTGGTCTCCCTGCTCAGCTAAAGGAGAAGAGTCATGTCCCAGGGAGGTCTCATCACCACCACAAACATCACCACACGGGTGCAACCACGGCATGGGCTGAGCATGACCCCAGCAAAATGAAGCAAATGCTCTGCAGAGCAAAGTACCTCCTCCATCGTGTGGTAGGAGGCAAAATCAAATGTGGTGCTTCTCTCTGTCCTCCTGGGCTTAGTCATGTTTTTCTTTTCCTCATCCAATAATTCCTGTTTAGGAAGGAAAAAACCACCATGAAACAGTCTGGAAGGAGCAGGGGGTTGGGTTTTTCTTCCATGTCCTCATGAATCCAACTCTTTGGACCTTCTCTTGGCATTGAACTGCAAGAGCTCACCCCACTCCCCACCACAGCTCTTACCTGAACGTCCTTGATCATGATCCTGTAGGAAATGCCATTGGATTCCAAGAAGATTTTGACTGCTTGGAGGCTGGAGAAAGGCACCTGCAGGTCGGTCGGGTGGCCCGGGCTGGTGGGGTGACGCCAAAAGTCAACCTGGGGTGGAGGAAAGAGCTCGGCCCCATTCCATGCTGGTGCTCATCCTTTGAGCTCCCCAGCACCAAAAGGGGTCTCAGAGGAGTTTCCCATGAAGGTCTTCGGGCAAGTGCTGGGCCACAGATGGGTACCCAGATGGGTCAGGGTCCCTTTGCCTCACTCAGTGCGTCTCCTACAGAAACATCTCTCAGCCCAAGTTGTTTGTTGGCTGCAAAAGTCTCTCTGAATGATGAACATTTGTGATTTGAGAAGGTGCAATGAGACACCAGGGTCACCACGGGCTGGTTTTGCTCTTTAATTCATTAGAGGTATCATCTCCTTAGCTCAGCTTCATGGGGCAGATGCTGCTTCCCACCACCCAGCTCCCTCCTGCTGCTCCCACTGCTTACATTTTCCACCAGGACTGACCCCCTCAGAGCAACCAGGGACCAGAGCTACGTCGTAATTTGAGCAATAAAATGAAAATCAATAAATGTGATGACATTTTTAGACCTGAACACTCAGGATCAATGATGCTGCAGAGGCTGAGGTGTTCCTGCTCCGTCTGGAACAGAAGAGCTCAAAGTGCCCCAAGATAAATATTCTATTTATAGAGCCATAAATTATAAGGATCCAGAATGGGAAGGGAAATCAGATGCGTGGTGAAAAGGAAGGAGCCCTGGATGTCTCATAGAACCACAGAGTGGTCGGGGTTGGAAGGGACCTCTGGAGATCATCTAGTCCAACCCCCCCTGCCAGAGCAGGATCCCCTAGAGCAGATCCCACAAGAACACATCCAGGTGGGTTTGGAATGTCTCCAGGGATGGAGACTCCACCACCTCCCTGGGCAGCCTGGCCCAGGGCTCTGTCACCCTCACAGTACAGAAGTTTTTCCTGATGTTTAGGTTGACCTTCCCGTGCTCCAGTTTGTGCCCATTGCCCCCTGTCCTGTCACTGGACACCACTGAGAAGAGTCTGGCCCCACCATCCTGACACCCCCTGTAGATATTGATCAGCACTGATGAGATCCCCCCTCAGTCTCCTCCTCTCCAGCTGAACAGCCCCAGCTCCCTCAGCCTTTCCCCACAGGGCAGATGCTCCAGTCCCCTCAGCATCTCAGTGGTCCTCCCCTGGACTCTCTCCAGTAGTTTCTTGTTCTTCATGACCTAGGGAGCCCAGAACTGGATGCAGTCAGGATACCAGCTGTGGCCCCACCAGGTCAGAGCAGAGGAGCAGGATGACCTCCCCCCACCTATTTGCCACAGTCTTCTTGATGCACCAGGATTCCATTGGCCTTCTTGGCCACCAGGGCACATTGTTGGCTCTGTTGTCCACCAGGACCCTGAGGTCCCTTTCCCCAGAGCTGCTCTCCAGCAGGTCACCCACAACCTGTACTGATCCATGGGGCTGTTCCTCCCCAGATGCAGCACTCTACACTTGTCCTTGTTGAATTCTGTGAAGTTTCTCCCCATCCAGCTCTCCACCTTGTCCAGGTCATGCTGGATGGCAGCACAAACTTCTGGTGTGTCAGCCACCACTCCCAGTTTTGGGTCATCATCAAACTTGCTGACACTCTGTCCCTTCATTCAGGTCATTAATGAAGATATTGAACAGGACTGGACCCAGTGCCCACCTCTGGGGGACTCCACTCCACAGGTCTCCAACTAGACTGCCTCACTGACCACAACCCTCTGAGCTCTGTCCTTCACCCAATTCCCAACCCACCTCACTGCCCTATCATCTCCTGGGTCACCATTTTACCCCAGGGGATGCTCAGGGCCCCATCACTGCTCACCTGCAGCTCCTCCTGCTCTCCCAGCACCCTGAGCAGGGTGAGCTGCTCCTCATTGCTGGCCATGATGCGGAGGACCTGGTCCCTGCAGGGAGGCAGAGTCATCAGCACATACGGGAGCGACGACAGGATGGGGTGGAGGAAGGAGTTGAGTCTCCAGAGCTGACGTGGCCCCATCACAGGCTGGGTGGAGGCTGTCAAAGGTCTGCACTGGCTCGGTGGGTTGGAAAGGGCATGAGTTGTTGGAGGTTTGGTGTCAAGAGCAAAAAAATGCAGGTTCAGAAAAGCCATGGTGGGAACAAGAGCAAGTGCTGGAGAGCCCGAGGTGGTCTCCATCCTTTCTTTGATCACGAGAGCTCCCAAATTGTTAGGAAATATCTCACATGGATATGTTCTGTCTACAGGTTGGGTATTTCCTAACGTAGCTTCTGCTCCAGCCCAGCCCCCGGGGCTGGGTACAGCCCCCAGCAGAGAAGGACATGTTCTCCTTCTCCAGCAGCAAGGCTTCCCCATCTCCTTCCCCTGCAAAAGCTCGGGGTGATGCCTTCAGGATTTAGCATCCCCTAATTTCTACCCTCCACAGCAGCTAAGAGGATGGTCAAAACCTCCCTCCAAAGTCAGGGTGAAACCTCATCTGTCCTGGTGCCCATGTGGCAAAACCTGATGGATTTTCCTCCTTTGGGATGTTGCCCTTCCCATTGACCCCAAAGGAGGGCAGATGTGGCCAGGCATTTCTCACCCCAGCCTCTGTCCCCACCCAGGGTGTCCCACCCCCCCCCCATGGCTTTCATCAGGACTCACCCCACAAAAAGCTGCTCGCCGCAGGTAGCTGCTACCAGGGTGGAGAAGACCAGGAGGATCTTCATGGTGAGTGGACACAGATGAGCCTCAGCCCCCCCTGAGGACATATATAGCCCCTCTATACAGTGTCCCAGAGACACGCGTGGACCTTCTCACCAGGGCCACACCTGCTGCCCCCACAGAGCTGGCAGTGACAAACAGACAAGCCAGGAAGGGTTCCCAGGAGCCTGAACCTTTGCTTGAGTTGGCAAAGTCAATAAAAGCAGCCAAATTAGGGAAGATCTGATAATGACTCCCTCAGAACTTGGGTCCTGCTGCTGGGGACAACACCTGCCCGTGAGTGTCACAGTCACCATCACCACCCAACCCACAGGAGGGGGACGGTGGGCTGGTAGGACCCCAGGGGGCACAAGGACACAGTGCTTCATTTCCACTCATTTCTTTCTGACAGAGCAGCCTGGTCTGGTGGGAGGTGTCCCTCAACCCCTTCAAGGGGGTTGGATCTAGATGATCTTTAAGGTCCCTTCCAACCCAACCCATTCCACGGTTCTAGGATTAGTAAATCAAGTGAAATTTTGATTAGAAAAGTATCTTACCAATTACTATAAAATAACTATCAGAGAAGCAAGCATGTGAAGATAGATGTTTATCACTCATGACTCACATGCACACTTACATATACATCTATATATAAAACTCTATATTATTCAAATTTTTACCGGTGCCGTTCATCGAACTGCTCCCAGGAGCTGGGCCAGGTGATGGTGGGTGAAGTCTCACTTGGAAGATGATGGGTGTCACAGTGTCCCCAGCAAGGGTCTGAGGGACGTTCACCCGGGGTTAATGCTTGGAGACAAAGAGGCTCGTTTTGGGGTAGGAAACGAGTTATTTTCATGTCCTTCGTGCAGATAGATGAGCAGGCGCAGGACAGCAGCTCCTGAGCTGACTTCTGGTGCCTCAGGAGGTCAGGTGGTGATAGTGGTTTCTTTGTTCCATGGGTTATAGCAGCCTCTTTGTTCCCCAGGTTATAGCAGTGTCTTTGTTGGGCGCTTATCTACCATGGCCTTGAGCTCCTACCCGTCAAGGATGTTGCCAAGGATGCTCCAGGTTCCCGGGCCAGGTTCCCAGGCTGGCAGACATCATCTGGGTCAGGGTTTTTTAGCAGACATCTTCTAATTGTGGGGTTTTTCCCATTAAAACCTGGTTGTTTCTCTGGTCGGGGTCTGTTACGGCTTCCCAATGCGGAACCGGTGATGTTCCTGGTCCTGGATGGAGGTGCAAGAGGTCCTCATTCAGGCAGGATCATGGGGTAGCTGAGGTGGGAAGGGACCACAGGAGGTCTGCATCTGACCTTCTGGAAGGTATCTACAGCTCTGGGGGCAGACCAGATCCTTCCATGTTGAGTTTTGGAGTCCTCCAAGGACTGTCCTGCTGGTGGAAAAGCATTTTCCTGGCTCTCTCTCAGCTGACGCCGTTGTCTTTTCCATCACACTTTGTGGTGAAGAGTTTGGCTCCATTTCCTCAATAACCTCTTCAGAGGGATGGGAGTGTCTCCATTAAGCCCCCACCACCACCCCAAAGCTGTCTCACCTCCGGGCCAAACTGGCCCATCTGCCCCAGCACCCCATCATGGGACATATCCTCCCGTTCCTTTTGGTGGCCTCCATTGATCTTACTCCAGGTCTTTTTGGTGTCAGGGTCCAAAAACTGGATGCATCTGTCATCAAGCCAAGCACTTACAAGAAGAGGGTCCAGGTGGCCTCAAGACCTGGATGGTTGGATGGAGCTTCAAAGCCAGGGCAAGGCCATAACCCCAGCCAAGGTTCCTCAGGCTCTGTAGCTCCTGCCTATCACTTACCACAAGGTCCCCACTCTGGTGGCAGCAGGTAGGCTGGATCCAGGAGCCAACTGTGTGCTCCAGGTCCTTCCCATCACTGGGAATTGACCAAAGGTATTTTTATCACCAGCTGAAGGACAGGATTTTGGAAGCAGGTGCCACCAGATGGGACCATGAGCAGAGGGGACAGGGACACATGCAGGGAGCACTGGCTGCTCCATGGTTGGGTCTGCTTTCCAAAACAGCTCCACTTAACCCAAAAACAAACCCACGTGCTGCTTCCTGAGGCCTCAGCTGCACCTCCACCCTCCTCTCCCTACCAACAGCCTCATGTCCTTTGTGTCTGAACTAACATTTTACTCATGGTATCAGGTGTGTTTGCTCTCCTGGCAAGCTCAGGGAGGAGTGAGTAACTCACCAGCTGCTGGGGGGGTCACAGGCCATGGAGATAAACCTGTTAGACTTGATAAGCCCTGATCCTGCAAAGCTCCTGTGCACAGTCCTGAGGTGGTTTGCTCTTAATCCCCAAGAAATTAACAGTCTGAGGAGCAGAATGAGGGAGTTGGATCCTGAGGGACCACGGACTGTTCTCACCCAGGTTGCCCAGAGACGTGGTGGAGGTCCCATCCCTGGCAGTGTTGAAGCTCAGGTTGGATGGGGCTTGGACCAACCTGATCTGGTGGGAGGTGTCCCTGCCCATGGCAGGGGGTGGGACTAGATGATCTTTAAGGTCCCATCCAACATAAACCAGTCTGGGATTCTATGATCCTCCCACCTCCATCCTCCAACTGTGCCCACTGGGCAAATCTGGGAAGGAGAAAAGGGGCAGGAGAAATATTTGGCCAGGAGACCCTCCCTCCCACCAGCAGCCTGGCAGCATCCCGAGGCTCGTTAAAGGAAATTAAATTCCTTTAATCAGCCTCACAGCCTGGATTGTGCTGCTTAACACCAGGCCCTCTACACCAGCCCCCTCTGCCCCCCAGAAGTGAGCTCTGCCCCCGCCCCCAAGGTCACAAGAGCAGCAACACAGGGCTTGTTCTGCACCAGGAAGAAGGACTTCTTCCCTGTCCCTCCAAACAGCCACTGGACACCACCCCAGCAGATGATCCTCAGCAACTTTGCTGATGATACCAAACTGGGAAGGGTGGTGACACTCCAGAGGGCTGTGCTGCCATCCAGTGTGACCTGGACAGGGTGGAGAGTTGGGCAGAGAAGAACCTGATGAGGTTCAATAAGAGCAAGTGTAGGGTCCTGCACCTGGGAAGAAAGAACCCCAAGCACCAATATGGGTTAGGGGTGGAGTTGCTGGAAAGCAGCTCTGAGGAGAAGGATCTGGGAGTCCTGGGAGACAGTAAATGATCCATGAGCCAGGAATGTGCCCTTGTGGCCAAGGAGGCCAATGGAGTCCTGGGGTGCGTGAGGAAGAGTGTGGCCAAGAGGTGGAGAGAGGTCATTCTCCCCCTCTACTCTGCCCTGCTGAGGCCACAGCTGGAGAAGTGGGACCAGTTCTGGGCTCCCCAGTTCAAGAGAGACAGGGAACTGCTGGAGAGAGTCCAGGGGAGGGCAACAAAGATGGTTGGGGGGTTGGAGCATCTCCCTGATGAGGAAAGGCTGAGAGAGCTGGGGCTGATCAGCCTGGAGAGGAGAAGGCTGAGGGGAGACCTTATCAACGTATCCAGGTATCTAAAGGGTGGGTGCAAGGAAGATGGGGACAGGCTCTTCTCAGTAGTTCCCAGTGTCAGAACGAGGGGCAACAGGTGCAAGTTGGAACACAGGAAGTGCTACTTAAATATGAGGAAAAACTTCTTTACAGGGAGGGTGACGGAGCCCTGGGACAGGCTGCCCAGAGAGGGTGTGGAGCCTCCATCTCTGGAGATGTTCAAAACCTGCCTGGATGCAGCCCTGGGTAAAGTGCTCTAGGTTATCCTGCTTCAGTGGGAGAGTTGGACTAGATGGTCTCTAGAGGTCCCTTCCAACTCTGGTGATCCTGTGAGTGTGTGATTCTGTGATGATAATGCCCACGGGAAGCCCCAGCTGGAACGACGCTGCAGAACTGGAGCAATTCCCTTCTAGATGTGTCTGGTTTATCACTCAAGTGCTTCAGCAGCTCTGAAGAGTTCACAGCACCTTCCAATCCACACGTTCCTGTCCCCTCAGCACCCTGGGAGCCAGTTTTTGGGCTGGTTGGGAAGAGGAGGTCGCTGCAGGGGCAGGGAGGTTTGCAGAGGGACAGGACACTGCTAAGGGCTGGTGTTGCTCCCAGGAAAATTAATTTTGTGTTTCCTAATGGAGCTGGAGCTGCAGAGGGGACAGGGCAGTCTGGAGCAGTCAGGAGAAGGGACACCAGCATCTCCTCCTTTCCCAGCACACCCTTCGTGGAAACAGAGAATCATGGAATGGTTTGGGTGGGAAGGGACCTTGAAGATCATCCAGTCACACCCCCTGCCATGGGCAGGGACACCTCCCACCAGACCAGGTTGCTCCAAGCCCCATCTAACCTGCCCTTCAACACCTCCAGGGATGTGGCCTCCACCACCTCTCTGGGCAACCTGGGCCATAGTAAAGAACTTCTTCCTAATATCCAACCTAAGACCCCCCTCTTCCAGTTTAAAGCCATTCCCCCTCATTCCATCCCTCCCTGCCCTTGTCCAAAGCCCCTCCCCAGCTTTCCTGTAGGACCCCTTCAGGTACTGGAAGGTGCCCTAAGGTCTCCACGGAGACTTCTCTCATCAGCCACACCAATGCTCACATCTTCCATCCTCCTCTTGTCACTGTTCCTACTGTGTCTCCTTGAGAGGGACCACAACTGTGTCCTAAAACCTTCTAAAGGGTCTACCACACACACAAAGATGCAGTGAACAAGACAAGCAGGAAAGATCTTTTCCATGCAGACACAGGTTGCTGTAGCAGGAATGCACAAAGGGTTTTTATTCAGCCAAGTGCTTGATCACTTCAGCTGTCTCAAGCCCACCAAGGGAAGTGGATTTATGAGCTTGCTGCTCCAGACAGCTGACCCCACCCCAGCTTTTAGTACGGGTGGTCTCTCACGTGCTCCATGATTTTCATCAGACCCATCCAGGTCTCCTCTGCAGTTGGGATAATCTGGTTGGCTGGCAGGAGGAAACCATGACGTCCAGTGTCTCGCAGCTCAAAGGCATAAGAGTATTTGATGCCATTGTCATAGCTCCAGTCAATGCTGCCTCCACTGGCTTGGTCTGAAAGAGAAGAAGATCCAGAGGGGTGAAGAGAGGATCGGGGTGATTTCTGCTGTCTGATCTTTGTGAGGGACAATGATGAGGTTTTTATGGGAACACTTGGCTCCAATGTTCAACTGATGGTGACTCTACAGCAGCATCACTGCTTCCAAGAGGGAAAGAACTTGGATTCATAGTCCAACCATTCTCCCAGCCCTGCCAAGGCCACCACTGCCCCATGTCCCTCAGCACCACATCTCCAGGGCTTGGAAACCCCTCCAGGGATGGGGACTCCAGCCCTGCCCTGGGCAGCCTGGGCCAGGGCCTGACAACCCTTGCCAGCAAGAAATTGTTCCCCAGATCCAATCTCAACCTCCCCTGGCACAACTTGAGGCCGGTTCCTCTTGTCCTGCCACTTGTTCCTGGGGAGCAGAGACCGACCCCCCCTGGCTCCAACCTCCTCTCAGGCACTTGCAGAGCCAGAAGGTCTCCCCTCAGCCTCCTTTGCTCCAGCCTCAACACCCCCAGCTCCCTCAGCTGCTCCTCACAAGTTCTCCAGACCCTTCTCCTTCTGCTCCAGCCCCTTCCCCAGCTCCATTGCCCTTCTCTGGACACGCTCCAGCCCCTCCATGTCCTTCTTGTCCTGAGGGGCCCAGACCTGACCCCAGGATTCAAGGTGTCCCCTCCCCAGTGCCCAGCACAGGGGGACAATCACTTCAGGGGGGATGGGACACAGAGACTGCTCCCCTGGGACAGCCCATCAAAGCTCAGACTAGCAAAATACTCACAGATAGTAGTGCAAATGCTCCCCACTGTGAAGGTGGTGCCGTGCACAGCCCGGATGGATCTGGCAGCAATTCTTCCCAAAGAATCCTGGAGAGAAGAAGATGAAGGACAAGTCAGAAAGTAGCCATGTTTCATGAAACTAAACGTTAAGGTTTCGCCAACCTGAACCACACTCGTGGAAATCTCCAGAATCTTTCACAAAATCTCCAGTTTTTCACAGCCCCCTCAATAATCTAGTGCCAAATCAATCCATTTCTTAATCACCCGTATCTGTGACAACACTCACAGCCTCCATGGTGTTCCTGGGAGGTGACATTGCTTGGGAATTAAATCCTAGCAGGTTCTATAGCTGATCATCCAGTGCTTCACCTCCCCTATTGTTTTGTCAAAAGAAGGTTCAAAAGATACTAGAAAATCCCAAGGCAGCTGGAGATTTTCCAACAGTCAGTGGTCAGCTCTGTGCTCACTTCCACCACATGGTGGTTGTAGAGAAAACAGAGCCAGGCTCTTCTTGGAGGTGTAGGGAAAAAAAGGATGAGGGGCAACAAACAAATCAGCACAAGGGGAATTGCTTTTAGGTATCAGGTATTAAAAGAAAATCCCCACGACAATGAGGGAACTTTGGGAAGGGCTTGAAGAGGCTGTGGAATTTGTCTTTAGAAATATCAAAACAATGGAGGGAAACTCAGCTGGGCAAGGCCCTAAGCAGCTCAGTCCAATGTTGGAATTGGCCCTGACTCCAAAGCCTGCCTGCTTTCAGCAGAAGGTTAGACTAGAGACCTCCAGAGGTCTTCTCCATTGGAATTATGATGGTGAGATCCATATCACTGCATTAAAGCAGAAAGAAGGAAACATGGATGAGCAAAGAGGGCTGAGATTGGGTGGGGGTGGCAGATGTTTGCATATGACCAAGAGTTCTCTTTTAAAGGTGTTGCATCACACCACGGTGCTGTTCACTCTCAGGGGTGGTTATATGGAAGGCAGAGTTTTGCCTCTTGTTTCAATCCTGATATCTCACTGTAATGCTTGAGAAAACCAGCTGGAGAGAAGGGAGGAAACTAAAACCAAATCATTATGCCTCACCAGCTCGGCATAGTCTGCTGGTCTGGTGCATTTATAGCCATAGGGATACATCAGGAGCTGAGAGTAACTGTGGAGGGTGAGGAAGGCCTTGATGTTCCCATGATTCTTAATGAAGTTGACAACAGATTTAACTTCCACCTCCGAGTTGGCACTGGGCCCACGGTAAGATTCAGAGCAGGGATTGTTGCTGGCTCCAGGACCTGTTGGTGCAAGGAGGGAACAAAGGCAAACCCGTAAGAGCTGGCAGTCATGAAAGGTCAACGGGGACCAACACAAAGCCAGGCTCTCCTAAGGACAGGCCTTCAGCCACAGGCAAGGCCTTAAGTGCTGGTAAATGCTCAAGCAGCAGCAACAGAGCATGAACTCAGAATCAGTGAAAAAAAAAAAAAGCATCGAGTCCAACCACTAAACCTACTCTGGCAAGGCCAGCACTAAGCCATGTCCCCAAGCGCCACATCTAGACGACTTTTAAACACATCCAGGGATGGTCACTCAACATGTTCCAATGTCTGAGAACCTTTTGAGGGAAAAAGTTCTTCCTAATGTCTAGTCTAAACCTCCCCTGGTGCAGCTTGAGGCCATTGCCTCTTGTTCTATCAGCATTCACTTGTGAGAAGAGACCAGCACCTGCCTCTTTACAACCTCCTTTCAGGTAGTTGTAGAGGGTGATGAGGTCTCCCCTCAGCCTCCTTTTCTTCAGGCTAAACAGCCCCAGTTCCCTCAGCTGCTCCTCATAAGACTTGTTTTCAAGGCCCTTCACCAGCTTGGTTGCCTTCTCTGGACACGCTCCAGCACCTCAATGTCTTTCTTGTCTTAAGGTGCCCAAAACTGGACACAGTATTCAAGGTGTGGCCTCACCAGTGTCGAGTACAGAGGGACAATCACCTCCCTGGTCCTACCTGCCAGACTACTCCTAATACAGGCCAGGATGCCATTGGCCTTCTTGGCCACCTGGGCACACTGCTGGCTCATGTTCAGCTCCCTGCCAATCAGAACTCCCAGGTCCCTTTCTACTGGACAGCTTTCCAGCCACTCCTCCCCAAACCTATAGCATTGCATGGGGTTGTTGTGGCCCAACTGCAGGACCCAGCACTTGGCCTTGTTGAACATCATACAATTGATCTCAAGGGACATACTTCTAGATTATATAGATTATTTCCTTCATCTGGTGCTCACTGGCAATTAATCAATGCAAAATTATCTTCACAAAAAAGCAGCTACCATCCCGTTTGACCATTTTTGTCCTGGATCCTTTATACGAAGGCCAATTGCTGCTCCTCTGGAACAGGATCCAGGAATAAGAAAGGGAACTTTCTTCTTAGGGGCAGCCAGGATCCAGCAACTTCATTCCTACCTCCAAAACCTGCGTCCCAGTTCCGGTTTGGATCAACTCCAACACACACACTGCCTGGAATCTTGGAGCGGGTTTTCCGCCACATGCGATTCTAAAACCAAACACACACACACGATGGCTTTGAAAAGGAGCAAATCTTGGTCCTTGCACCAAAACTGCTGCCCAGAAACAGCTGCCATTCAGCAGGAAGGGATCCTAGGATTGAGCCTGATATTATTGCTGATGGGCTGGTGCCAAGATGGCTCAAAATAATGAATTGATTAAAACGGGTTAGACAAGCAATTAGTATTTTGGGCTGCCCAGCTCTTTTGTAACTGCTTCCTACAGCCATAAGAAATGGACTTTAAGACCCTGCTTTCCTCACATATTTTCCCTTGGAAGAGCCTGACAGCTCCCCTCAATCAGCCCAGACACACAGCATGCCTACTCACTGTGGTGTGTGTGTACACGTATCCATCAGGGTTGGTCACTGGCAGCAGGAAGATGTCCATTTTGTCCAGCAGAGAGGTGATGGATGGATCAGTTCCATAGTCAGAGGCAATCTAAGCAGGGGCAATAGGGCACACTCTGATTACCAGCATATTTCTTTCCCCTGTGCTTATGCTCTAGCAGGCAGGGACAGAAGGAGGGCTGGCTTTCAGGGCAGGGAAACAAGAATTACTCTTTTATCTGCTGGTTGTCACTGTTCCTCGTTAGCTTGGAGAATAAATGAATCTGTTTCACTATTTTATTCTGAAGACAGGAAGTTAATGGAAGGGGCAACAACATTTTCTCCTGACTACCCTGGAGAATGAGGCAAGGCTGGCACTGAGATTGAGAGGGACCAGGCAGGTTGGGAATATACAACTGTGCTGTACTCCTTGGGTGGCTTGGTCATTTTCAGCAGAATTGAAATGCTCATTTATAGAGAGCTGGAAGTTTTTGCCCTTTTGTGGAAGGTAACCAATGATCCAGTGTTCCTCTGTGTCTGCAGACCCAAGCAGCTCACTAATCTTCAGGAAAGATTATTCCTATCGAGCCTGCAGTCCTCAACAATTTCATCTGTGCTACTACATTTTGTCTCACTAAACTTCTCCCAGCCACTCTAACAATACACAGCATTTTTACAGCATCACAGAACCACAGAGTGGTCGGGGTTGGAAGGGACCTCTGGAGATCATCTAGTCCAACCCCCCTGCTAGAGCAGGATCCCCTAGAGCAGAGCCCACAGGAACACATCCAGGTGGGTTTGGAATGGAGACTCCACCACCTCCCCGGGCAGCCTGTCCCAGGGCTCTGTCACCCTCAGAGTACAGAAGCACTTTCTCAAATTCAGAAGCATTTCTGATCTTTGTCCAGGCAGGGGTCACATTCTCTCAAGTGGGTTGTTTGAAGAGGGGTGAAGGAGAGAATTAGCAGAGCTGGCTAAACACATACAGCTGTGAGATATTTTTAAGTAGTCAGAGGCATTTCCCAAGGTAAAAACAAAACCCATCAGTGCTGAAGTGACCTTTTTAGCTATCCAGACAGCACTTGCTTGGGTGACCCACTCTCGGGAATGGATCCCGGCATCGATCCAGATGGCAGGACGGTTCTGTCCTCCGGTGCTGAACTGCCAAACAAGACAGAAAGTTTTAAAACTCTCACTGACACCTTTTAGTCCAGAACATCCCAGGATGCTTTGGACTGAATTGTGCTGTATCTATAAAATATCCCACCTTCTGTGATGTATCTCATACCTTGAGCACGTACAAAGGCCGTTTTTCATAGGATTGCCCAATCTGGAGCTTGCTGATAATGTTGCTATACTCAGATACAAGATTATCCATCTCTTCATAAATCTGAAATGAAAAGCCATGATGACATTTATATTACATTTATGTCCAGCACCACCCAGAATAATTATAGGACCTGATGAAATTTGTGTTTCTCTCCTTTTGCCTTCACTACCATGACCTCTCCAAAGCCCCATCTCACTTATGTCCATGTAGTAAGTGCTGTTCCTAACATCCCCAAGCAGAAGGAAGCACTGCTACATCACCAAGATCTACTTAGATCAGGAATAAATTCAAAACCCTCATTAAGAACTTGACAGTTAACAAGGGTGTGTAGTGATAGGACAAGGGGCAATGGCCTTAAACTGGAGCAGGGTAGATTTAGATTAGACATTAGGAAGAAGTTCTTTACAATGAGGGTGGTGAAGCACTGGAACAGGTTGACAAGAGAGGTGGTGGAAGCCTCATCCCTGGAGACATTCCAGGTCAGGCTTGATGAGCAACCTGATCTAGTTAAAAAGGTCCCTGTGCACTGCAGGGGGGGCTGGACTAGATGACCCTTTTAAGTCCCTTCCAACCTCACATGGTCTATTCTATGATTCTAACTTCTGGTAGTAAAAATACCTGACCCTCTGCTCTGCTTGATGGCTACTGCTTTCCTGTATTTCCCTCTTTCATGATGTATTTATTTCTCTATCTCTTTTGAGGGTCAGAAGGAAGGGTTTTGACAGAACTCTGCAGAAGAGTTTATCAGAGAATCATGGAATGGTTTGGGTAGGAAGGGACCTTAGAGATCATCTAGATCCAGCCCCCTTGCATGGGCAGGGACACCTCCCACCAGACCAGGTTGCTCTGAGCCCCATCTAACCTGGCCTGGAACACTTCCAGGGATGGAGCAGCCACAACTTCCCTGGACAACCTGTTCCAGTATGTCCCACACTTGTCTGTTCCAACACTCTGCCAGGGAAAGCTCATTGCGTTGACCACAAAATGAATCCATTTAAAAACAAAACCACAGGGCAGAAGAAGCTGGAGAGACATTTTAGATCTTCACACAGAATGTCTGATGGAAGAGAGCACGAATAGAGGGCAGGAAAAAAAAAATCCTCTTCCCCCAAAGCTGAGGTACTCACATCATCTAAAGTGTGGTAAGTTCCATAGTCGAAGCTGCTGCTGCCGCGCGCCCTTTGTTGGCTGTCCAGCATATCTTGCTTTTCTTGGTCTAAAACAACCTAAAAGAAGCCATTGGAATGTTGAGAAAAGCCTGATTAACTTGCAAACTTCTGACCAAGTGCTGATCTCAAATAACAACCTGATGCCACTGCCTACAGGCTCCAGACCCACAGACTGGAGCAAACAGCTGCTTCTGCTGAATGGATCTGTAGTGAGGTGGGCAAGAACACCAGTGTTCAATGGTCAGCATTGAGGTTTAAATGCTTGTTAAGATCAACACAAATAGCTCTGGAAAGCTGTGGGAGGGGAAAAAAAAACAAACCCAAAAGGCAGTGTTTCTGCTGAGTTAATGCTATTTGAGGTGCCATTTTGGGATCACTGCACATGAAGAAATGTCAGATTAGTGCCCAAGGGGGTGACTTTTCTCTCACCCGTAGCGTATAGTTCTGTTGGATTATGATCCAGAGCTGCTCTTAACACAGTTTGATTCATTATCTGTGACTTAAGTGTTGTGATTCCCAAGCTTCTGAGGCCAAAAGGCCACAAAAAAATTCCAAGGGGGTTACAAGAAGAGCCCCAAGAAGCCTACAAGTTTATTGATGTCACTATTCAACACGGTTTTGGAGAGCATCTACAGAGTGATGTCTAGTTTCCACAGCACAGCAGTGATCCACAGATCATCTTGGAAAAATTCATCCACGGGCTGAAAAAAATAAGGGGAGGACCTCATGGAAAGCAAGGTGGAGAAGGTGCCATGAGTTAATGAACGAGGCCAGATTGTGAATCCCTATTTGTTTCCACAGGATGTAAAAGGTAAATATGTGCCAGTGGCATTGCCTACCTGCAGATCTTCAATCAGGATGGAGTATTCAATCCCATAGGATTCCAGGAAGGCTTTGACTTCTTGGACATTGTTAGCAGGAACTCGCACATCCACAGGGCGGGCAGGGCTGGAGGGGCTTATCCAGAAATCCAGCTGAAAAGAGAAAGGAAAATGGATTTGGTTTGGGGAGAGGGTTGTGCAAACAGCTCTTCTGAAGCTTTAGAAAAGCTGATTTTTCCCAACTTAGGAATATTGTGCCCCTCACGCTCCCAGCACGCTCCGTTCCTCAGCTTGGCCTCACCACAACCTTGTGTCAGTCAATGGGACCAACTCACCAAGAAACCAAGATCTGCAGGAGGCTGAAGTCAGCATTTCCACTGGCTTCAGAGCTTCACTCATAAAAGCAAGAGGAAATGTCAGTCTTCTGTGATGCTTAGTTTGCTGCTCTCCCATTCACCAGCCTCAAGAAAAGCTCCATATGACAGCATTTGCTAATGTGAAACCCATGGGTTTTATTTCCCCTTTGGTAGAGCTTTTCTAAATCTTCATTTCTATCTTCTTCCAACAAATATTTTTAAAGGAAGTGATGATAAAAGTTCCCACCCATGGCAGTAAGAGCAGTAATTTTAGTGTTTCAAGGCAATGTAGACTCTAACTAATAAATCCCTCCCACAAGGCCAGGAGACAAGTCCAAAAATGTTAGCATCCCCCCCTTTAAAGACAAGCTTTTTGATAATAAGATTAAGAGCAAATCCATTAAAATCATGGAATCATAGAATAGTGAAGGTTGGAAGGGACCTTCAAGACCATCAGGTTCCAACCCCCCTGCCATGGGCAGAGACACCTCCCACCAGACCAGGCTGCACAAGCCTCATCCAACCTGGCCTTGAACACCTCCAGGGATGGGGCTTCCACAACCTCCTTGGGCAACCTGTTCCAGTGCCTTCCTACCCTCATGGGGAAGAATTTCTTCCTGATGTCCAACCTAAATCTCCCCTCTTTCAGTTTAAAACCATTACCCCATGTCCCCTCACTGCCCTCTCTGGTGAAAAGTCCCTCCCCAGCTTTCCTGGAGCCCCTTCAGGCCCTGGAAGGTGCTCCAAGGTCTCCCTGGAGCCTTCTCTTCTCCAGGCTGAACACCACCAACTCTCCCAGCCTGTCTCCAGAGCAGAGCTGCTCCAGCCCTCCCATC
This sequence comes from Hemiprocne comata, assembly GCA_020745705.1. Classification (NCBI taxonomy): domain Eukaryota; kingdom Metazoa; phylum Chordata; class Aves; order Apodiformes; family Apodidae; genus Hemiprocne; species Hemiprocne comata. The sequence continues at coordinate 1,408,643 of CM036586.1, read as the reverse complement.
ATCTCCGTGGCCCTTCTCTGGACCCTCTCCAACAGCTCCATGTCTCTCCTCTGCTGAGGGCTCCAGAGCTGGACACAGCACTCCAGGTGTGGTCTCACCAGAGCAGAGTAGGGGGCAGAATCCCCTCCCTGGCCCTGCTGGCCACACTTCTTCTGATGCAGCCCAGGAGATGATTGGCCCTCTGGGCTCCAGTGCACACTGGTGGCTCATGTCCAGCTTCTCACCTCCTCCCACCCCCAGGTTCTTCTCATCAGGACTGCTCTCCAGCCATTCTCCCCCCAGCCTGGATTTGTGCTTGGGGTTGTGCTGACCCAGGTGCAAGAGTATGAGTGTAAACCCACTAAGAAGAAATAAGAATGCAGACACTCCCCAACACCAGGCTGGTACTACAACCTGAAGATCCAACACCAAGTGTTGAGACAGTAAATTTATTTATGGCAGGTGCCACAGTGTGGTATGAACCTTTCAAATGGGATGCAAAGTCCTACCCTGGTTAAATCCAACGCTGAAATGTTGAAAAGTGCCTCTGTGGTAATAACATACCTCAAGGTGTTCCAGGGATTCCAAAAACTGTAACTTCTCGACCTCCTCGTCATCTCTTGTCTTGATTCGGAGAACCTGGTGCCTGCAATGAATCAAGAAGTCTTCAGAAACAGTTTCAAAAAGGGGACTGGTTGAACGAACTTGTTCTGAAGATTATGAATTTGGTGGGTAGTTACTTGTGTGCTACAAGCCCATCTGCACTTCTTTAATGCAGTTGCCTTGGTGTCACCTAGAGTTCAACCAGCAACCTGCAGAGCCAGGCCCACCACAAGGACACTAGATTCATGACTGGTTAAACAGCAATCTTTAAGATTTCATCATAAGACATCAGCTGGATGAGTTTTAGTTGCTTACAAGGATCAGTCTTCCATCTAGTCATTATTTTTTGTCAACAACTTGCAGAAAGCAAAATTCTGGTTGAGTTTGCCAATGACCAAAGGTTTGGGGAGCATTACCCAAGAAATCAAACCACTAAATCTGATGTTTCCTTCACCTTTCTTCAGTTTAGTAAAGACATTTGGATAACTTCCTTGTGCTGTCAGAAGCTGATAACATCAGAGGGTGGTTTGTACCATTCCAAGGGAATGAATCACTGTATGGAGGTACCTCACTCCACTGGTTAGAGAGGTCACCTCAGTGATTGACCTAGACTATGCACTGCACAACATCCCGTGATGACAACGTACAGTCTCTTTAAGTTGTTTTCAGATCACTAAAAACATCAATCCTGTTCAAATAATGTCCCAGGCTGCTTGGTAAATCAGCAAACAGAACCACGAGGAGAGGCCGATGAACCCAACCTTGTTCAGGTGGATCTCACTGCAGCCTACAGCTACTTGAGAAAAAAATTACAAACTGGTTTTGGCAGGGGGAGATGATGATAACAAGGGGAAACAGCTCCATGCCCTGCTCTGAGCAGGAGGGGGGAACCAAAGATTTCTGGAGGTCCCTTTCACCCGATGTGTTTACGAATTGACAAAAGGATCTTTGAACAACAAGGGAATGCAGCAGGTGGGGGACAGAAGATCCTATTCTGGAAAACAAAGGGGGATTCTTGTGACCAGCAGGTCAAGGGACGGGATTCTGCCCCTCTGCTCCACTCCTGTGAGACCCCCCTGCAGGGCTGGGGCCACCTCTGGGGTCCACAACACAAGAAGGACATGGAGCTGTTGGAGAGAGTCCAGAGGAGGCCACGGAGATGATGGGAGGGCTGGAGCAGCTCTGCTCTGGAGACAGGCTGGGAGAGTTGGGGGTGTTGAGCCTGGAGAAGAGAAGGCTCCAGGGAGACCTTGGAGCACCTTCCAGTGCCTGAAGGGGCTCCAGGAAAGCTGGGCAGGGACTTTGGACAAGGGCAGGCAGGGATGGGATGAGGGGGAATGGATTAAAACTGGAAGAGGGGAGATTTAGGTTGGACATCAGGAGGAAATTCTTCACTATGAGGGTGGTGAGACCCTGGCCCAGGTTGCCCAGAGAAGCTGTGGCTGCCCCATCCCTGGCAGTGTTGAAGGGCAGGTTGGATGGGGCTTGGAGCAGCCTGGGCTGGTGGGAGGTGTCCCTGCCCATGCAGGGGGGTTGGATCTAGATGATCTTTAAGGTCCCTGTGAGACCCTGTTTCCAACCCAAACCATTCCATGATTCTATGATTCTGAAGGAGATTTGGAAGCCATTAGGAATTCATATCTGGAAGTACATCACGTTGTAGCCCAAAACACCCATGTGCTCCTTAGCCTGGGGTTACTACAAGTGAGCTGGAGCATTAACAGTGTGTTTGCAAATGGCATTTGGTGCTGAAAACATTTGGGGTGTTTGTTTCCAATCTCTTCCCCAGGCATCTGCCCTTGGCCACTGTTGGAGACAGAATCTGCTGGCACCCCCTGCGAGCCCTGGAAACTGGAGATGACTCAGAGGAAACCGACCAGAATAACCACAGAATTGGAAACCACATCTTAAAACAGGATGAACAAAGGACTTGGCAGCTGAGCTCAGTTGTGTGTGTGTTTATTTACTAGTGTGGCCTCAACTGCTGAGAAGAGACACTCATCAACACCAGGTTCCTCACTCTGGCCAGCTGAGGTATCAGATTCTTTTGATGGACAAAATTAAATGAGCATTGAAGGCACTTTACCACATTAATAACTTATCATTGGATTCTCCATCACCACCGGCTTTATTTCTGGATTGGGTTCTTCTGGGAAGAGATGAGGCTCCTCAACCACAGCTACTGGACATGACTGAGGAATGAATTCATGAGAATGCAGCCTACCTTATGCCAGAGTCCAGATTAAATTATTTAACAGGCTTTACAAATCCTAGGGTTGTAGTAAATAATGGACATTATCTCTTAATCCTTATGTCTTAATATCAAGATTTACTCACTGAAATCTAGTGCTCACTCTCTACATCTGAGGAAGTATCTATTATCATAGAATCATGGAATGGTCTGGGCTGGAAAGGATCTCAAATATCATCTAGATCCAACCCCCTGCCATGGGCAGGGACACCTCCCACCAGACCAGGCTGCTCCAAGCCCCATCCAACCTGCCCTTGGACACCTCCAGGGATGGGGCAGCCACAGCTTCTCTGGGCAACCTGGGCCAGTGTCTCACCACCCTCACAGGGAAGAATTTCTTCCTAATATCCCACTTAAACTTCCCCTCTTCCAGTTTCAATCCATTACCCCTTGTCCTCTCACTACAAGCCCTTGTAAAAACTCCCCCCCCCAGCTTTTCTGGGGCCCCCTTCTGTTTTTAATAATCATTTACTGAGGTTCTTCCACAGAAAGACTGTGAGGAAATACACCAGGAGGTCATTTCCCAATGGAACGTACAGATAATGGTTGGAAATAAGGATTCAAATTGTGTAGAAAGGCCCTGAAGAGGATTAAGCATTTAAAGAGAAATAAGAAACTTCCAAACCAAAGGGAAGCCAGTGACCTTTCCCATCTGAGGCCAGGTTCTGGTCTTTCAGCTCTGCTTTGTGCTGGACAAAGATCTGTCAAGCTGACCACTCAAGCTTTGCAGAGAGGTTCAGCTCCAGATCAAGGGTCCAGTCTGCTCCCTAAGTACAGTTAAAGCCAAACCAAAACCTTGGGTGAACATGAATTTAGAAGCTCAACTCTGCAGCTAGAGCTTCCCCTTAGAAAACCTAAATGAGAGTAGAAAGTGGTGCCTTCAAAAACCAGAGTACCAAAGCCAGAAGACAGGTCAGTCATAAAAAGCAAAGAATGTGCCCCAAGCAGACTTTGTAAAGTTAAGATCACGAGAAACAACAATTGGCAAACAAAGCTGTAAATGAAAAGTCTTCCATAAAAACCAGAACTCACCCAACAAAAGTTTCCAGGCACAAGGAAGCCCCAAAGAGGGCACTGAAGATCAAAATCAGCTTCATGTTTGATGTGAGGTTCAACTCAGCCTAGCAGAGGTGAATTTATACAGGACTTGTTAAGAAATCCTTTTTTTTTTTTTCAGATAAAACATATCTGTAACCCATGTGACGACGTTCTCACATTTATCAGAGCTTTCAAGGTGACCAACAGATAGCAGGACAACTTCACCTCCAAATAAATATTTTTCCACTGACACATTCAAACCTCGAAGGGAGGAGTTGTTTTCCAAGCTTTGCCCACAAAGCTCCTCCATGTCCTTTCACACATTTTTCTAGGCAGAGGAAAACAAAGTCAAACTGAATGTCATCCCAGCTCCCACTGGGGCTGAGGAGCTCTACCAGTTGACTTTTGGTCATGGGTTTTTCTCCAACTATAGGTTTCTGGTAGCCCACTCATTGTTACAAAGAGGCAGCCAGTAGAAAGATCTCACTCCAGCAAAAATACTCAATTTGAGTGATTATTTCCTCAAAATAATTTCACTCTGGTGAAATAACCACTGTGGTGATACCATGGAGGCTCTGGGTCCCATCTGCTATGCAACAAGTTCTGATAGACTAGGCCAAGGTGATGCTTTAAATTCACTCCTATCTACAAGCTACAGACTTCTAGATACAAGCCAGACAGTTTAAATATATATTTTAATTGAAATTATTAGCATTTCTCCAATATTCTGCTGGGATAGTTTCCTATAGGACAAGAGGTAATGGTTTGAAACTGCAGGAGGAGAGATTTAGGTTAGAGATCAGAAGGAAATTGTTTAGTTTGAGGGTGGTGAGATACTGGAAGAGGTTGCCCAGAGAAGCTGTGGAGGCTCCATCCCTGGGGGCCTTCAAGCTCAGGTTGGATGGGGCTCTGAGCAACCTGGTCTAGTGGGAGGTGTCCCTGCTCATGCAGGGGAGTTGGAACTCGATGATCTTTAAGGTCCCTTCCAAGTCAAACCATTCTATGATTCTATGATCTGGCCAGTGCTTCAAGCAAATGAAGGTTGCAGCAAGATCCACACAAAAGTAGGTTGTACAGTAGGAGGAGAAAAAAAGCCTTGGGTGAATAGGAACCTAGAGGAGCTCAACTCTGGAGCTAGACCCTTTTCCTTGGACAATCTTGCAAGAAATCCTCTTCTAATGAAGTAGCCTTCTCAGGAAGAGGTGACACAAGTTTGAAGTGCTGAAACAGCCACCGTTGGGTCATAGAATCATGGACTGGTTTGGGTTGGAAGGGACCTTAAAGATCATCCAGTCCCAATCCCCCTGTCATGGGCAGGGACACCTCCCACCAGACCAGGTTGCTCCAAGCCCCATCCAACCTGCCCTTCAACACTGCCAGGGATGGGGCAGCCACAGCTTCTCTGGCCAACCTGGGCCAGGCTCTCACCACCCTCATAGTGAAGAATTTCCTCCTCATGTCCAATCTAAATCTCCCCTCTTCCAGTTTTAAGCCATTACACCTCAAACTACTCTCAGCTTCAGCATGCCTGCAGGGCTGCCCCTGATCCAGTAGCTCTCCAGGCCCTTTTGCTCTTGAGCTGGACTCTGTCTACATCTGGCTTTGTGGGGAAGACCCTCCATCTTGTTCACCTTCCATGAGGGTGTCCAGACACTTGCACTGTTATTCCCATCGGAGCAGCAATGGCGATGGGTGCTCTCCTGGCTGAGCTTTGGGAACCATCTTGCTTGCCTTTGGTCGTGGGAACACCCAGCTGTGGTTGTCCCAGAATGAACAGGTAGAGCCAGAGGGCTGTTGGATACACTTTTTGTTTGTCCCATTAAAAATATTACCGAGGAAAAGCCAGGTGCTGACCCTGCTGTGACACCTGGGCTCCTGGGAACCAACACGGGACAGAAGGGAGATGGTTCAACGACCATAATCACCCCCAGGGCCCTGAGGAAAGGAAACCTCTGACAATCTCAGAGGATCTCACCCATCAGCACCTCCCTGAGGAGCATCCCTCCACCTTCACCCCCACCCTACCCCTTCTGCAACAGTGCCAGTGGCTTCTTGTCATGGGTTCACAGCAGACTTGAAGGCCAGCCCTCATGTTTTTGGGAACATGGGGAGCCCCAGGCAGGGATTGTGCCTGTTGTGACACACAGGAATTAGTCATCCTGCAACTGTTGCACCTTGGGGGCCAACTCTGGAGAACAAAGCTCTGCAGGGAGGTAAGACATCTTACTTTTTACAATGAGGGTGATGAGACCCTGGCCCAGGTTGCCCAGAGAGGTGGGAGGTGCTCCATTCCTAGAAACATTCAAGGTCAGGTTGGATGGGGCTTGGAGCAACCTGATCTAGTTGAATGTGTCCCTGCTCCCTGCAGGGGGGTTGGACTATATGACCTTGAAAGGTCCCTTCCAACCCAAATTATTCTCTGATTTTCTGATTCTAGCCTAACCCAGTCTTTGGGACACAAGCAGATCTCAACTCCCCTCAACAAAAAATCAGGTAAGACGAGTTTATCCTAAGAGGCAGGAACCAACATGAGGATTTCCTGCCTCCAGCACTACAGTAATTCTGGTGAAAGCCAAATCCCAACTGTAGCTTATGGCCTTCAACATTTCACAGAGAACCAACAGAGTGCCCACGCCACCTCCTGTGGATTCACTCTTTGAAAACAGGAAGGAGGGACTTCACTGAGGGCAAAATGAGAGCTTGCTTCATTACTCATGCTACATCCTGCATGGATTTAAAGGCTGCCAAGAGATCCTGCCAAACGTGATGTCAGGATCCATAATATGCCAACAAGCTCCAAGGGTCCTGACCAACCTCATCCAGGACCTTGCATTTAAGAAGCTGCATTGAAGCCCAAACCTTTGTGCCCACTCCTAAGCCCCCCCTGAAGGGGCTACAGAAGCCCACAGGACTGTGACCTCCCACTGTAGCCACAAGGTCCAGTAGGGCTTGGAAGTCAGCCTTGAACCACAGAGTAACCTCTGGGTGAAGTCCTGCTCAGGATGAAAGTCAAACTCTCTGTGCTCAGCTCAGGGCTCCAAAACACCAGAGCAAATTGGGGAGCTGCAAGAGCAGGGGTGCACCACAACAGCAGCCAGAAGCCAAAGGTGACAGCAAAGCAGGTGGAGTAGAGAACTCACCACAGACAACACGGCCCCACAGGACCCCAACAAGAGAAGCAGAGCAAGTCTGGTGGCACTGACCAGGAACAACCACAGTCCAGATGCTCAGGTAAGTCCACAGTCACACAGCAGGTCCAGGATGTCAAGACCTACAAACCCAAGTCCACCATGCAACCTCCTGCAGCTCAAACAAGGACCAAACCACATGGCCTCAGCTTAAATGCAGCTCCTCTGGCAAGGGGTGGAGGGTGTATGGGTGGGGGCCCTACAGGAGGACAATTAGTGCTCTCAGGGCCCTGGCACACTAACTTGGGCAGGGTGGGACATGCTCTCTGCACAGTCTGAAGAGGATGTGGTATCATGCAGTGAATCACCAACATCCTGGTGACATGTGAAGAAGTGAAAGGTTAAATTAATCTTGTCTACCCAAAGTTTGGTTTGTTGCTCATACTCACCATCCCAATGTAAGGACACTTTGCCTGAGGGACAGAACGGATGCAACTTGCCCAGCCAACTAGAAAGGCCTCAAAAGACATCAAATGTAGGTGGAGTTACTCCTTTTCTGTGAAGTCATAGAATCACAGACTTGTTTGGGTGGGAACCTTAAAGATCATCCAGTCCCAAACGCCCTGCATGGGTAGGACACCTCCCACTAGACCAGGTTTCTCCAAGCCCCATCCAACCTGCCCTTCAACACTTCTAAGGATGGGGCAGCCACAGCTTCTCTGGGCAACCTGGGCCAGGCTCTCACCACCCTCATACTAAAGAATTTCATCCTAATGTCTAATCTCAGTCTCCCCTCTTCCACTTCAAAGCCATTCCTCCTCATCCCATCCCTCCCTGCCCTTGGCCAAAGTCCCTCCCCAGCTTTCCTGGAGCCCCTTCAGGCACTGGAAGGTGCTCTCAGGTCTCCCTGGAGCCTTCTCTTCTCCAACACCCCCAACTCTCCCAGCCTGTCTCCAGAGCAGAGCTGCTCCAGCCCTCCCAGCATCTCCATGGCCTCCTCTGGACTCAAAGATGATCAGACAAAGTCCAGACCTCTGCTGTTGCCCCCGTCTAGAACAGGTTCTTGCAGCCAAGATACAGCTTAGTAATCTCTCCTATCACATGAGAAGGGTTAACTGAGCCCACAGCTTGTGTCCCCCTCATCTCCCATCCTCTCAAAATAAGCGTTTGGCAATTCAGTAGGAAAGGGGAGGGAAGGGGAGACGACCAGTGCTGGACTGAGGTCTCCTTGTGCTCCTGCTGCCTCCCTCGTCCCCTCTGCTTAAGTTCTGCATCACGCCCTGCTCTCTCACCAGGTCCCAGGCATTTTCTAAACTGCTTTTATGAGCCCTGCACAGACCTTAAAAAGCTCCTACTTCCCTTTTTGAACCGCTCTCACTTTTGTCAGAACACCATCTTTTATCTTGGGCTTTCTGGAGGATCCGTTTCAGGGAAGTAACATCACACGGATGCTGTCAGTGAGAACAACACAAACACTACCTCCTTAATATCTAGGGGGAAAAGACATATCCCTTTGCCACTTCCACTGAGACCCTCAACAAACCCATATTCCTCAGAAATCCCAGACACATTTCACCTTTGGGTAGAAATGTTTCTCTTCTCCTCATCTCTCCAGCTGGACCTGTAACACCGACACGGCTCCATCGGCAACTCATCTCCTGGATGATCCAAGTTAATTGGCTGTAACGCAATTAATTTGGGATTACTGGAGAGAGAGCTATTATTTCTGTAAGTCATGGATTCTTTTCACGTTCCTAATACCCAAGGCACCTCGGGAATGCCCTGGATAAGGAGTGAGCAGGGATTTTAGCACGCAGCTCACTATTTGTAGATGAGACCGGCTTAATTTAAGGAGCAGAACCCTCATTTTGATATCTCTGGAAAATCTGCAGCTGTAATAACACTGACTGCACTGGAACCACTTCTTTCCAACACAAATTTCCTTAAATAAGCAAGTCAAGACCTTCAGCTTCCCAGGGTTGTCGCCAGATTGCACGTGTCTGAGCCACGTGGCAGTTTATAACACACCAGGTGCTCCAACAGGTCATGTTGGAGCTTTGCATTTTAGGACAGAACGGAAAAAGATTAATTGGGAAGGGACTGGGAGAGATAAAATTAGTTACACTGAATCCCAGAATTGTCAGATGTGGAAGAGACCTCTAGAGATCATCCCGTCCAACTCCCCTCTTAAAGCAGGATCACCCATGGTACACTCCACCACCTCCCTGGGCAGCCTGTCCCAGGGCTCTGTCACCCTCACAGCAAAGAAGTTTCTCCTCAGATTTCAGTGGCACTTCCCATGTTCCAGCTTGTGCCCGTTGCCCCTGGTCCTGTCCCTGGGCACTACTGAGCAGAGTCTGGCTCCATCCTCCCTGCACCCACCCTGAGATACTTGGAGGCATTCAGAAGGTCTCTCCTCAGCCTTCTCCTCTCCAGGCTGATCAGCCCCAGCTCTCTCAGCCTTTCCTCATCAGGGAGATGCTCCAATCCCCCAACCATCTTTGTTGCCCTCCCCTGGACTCTCTCCAGCAGTTCCCTATCTCTCTTGAACTGGGGAGCCCAGAACTGGTCCCACTTCTCCAGCTGTGGCCTCAGCAGGGCAGAGTAGAGGGGGAGAATGACCTCTCTCCACCTCCTAGCCACACTCTTCCTCATGCACCCCATTGGCCTCCTTGGCCACAAGGGCACATTCCTGGCTCATGGATCATTTACTGTCTCCCAGGACTCCCAGATCCTTCTCCTCAGAGCTGCTTTCCAGCAGCTCCACCCCTAACCTATACTGGTGCCTGGGGTTGTTCCTCTCCAGGTGCAGGACCCTACACTTGTCTTTGTAGAACCTCATGAGGTTCCTCTCTGCCCAGCTCTCCACCCTGTCCAGGTCACACTGGATGGCAGCACAGCCCTCTGGAGTGTCACCACCCCTCCCAGTTTGGTATCATCAGGGAACCTGCTGAGGATACACCCTGTCCCCTCGTCCAGGTCATTGATGAAGATGTTGAACAAGACTGGACCAAGTATTGACCCCTGGGGGACACCACTGGTTACAGGCCTCCAACTTGACCCTGCTCCATTGATCACAACCCTCTGAGCTCTGTCACACACCAGCTCTCAACCCACCTCCACTCATCTAGCCCACACTCCCCTGGTTTCCTGATGAGGATTACCTGCACTTGGACATTAAAGACTGCTTCTACTAGTGACACCACCCCATGAGGTGGGTTCCAAATAATAACTTCTGAGGTTGTGAAAGCCTTTTAGGCCAGGAAGTTTTGTAGAAAGGCCACAAGAAGCTTTTGCTGAGGGCCAGCAGGTGTCAGCAGAAAACACAGAATTAAAGAGTATCTTACTCCAGCACAGCAGACAAGACAAATAATCAAAATGCCAACGCAGGAGCAGAGTAGGGTTTTCCTTCTGATTCCCCCAAAGCCTTCCTCATCCTCATCATATTCCCTCTCTTCTGGTTTCTGACTAGCACCAGAGAGCAAGTAATACCTCCAAAGAGAGGAAAGAGTATCCCACGCAGCCTCGGCGCTGGACATGGGACACGGGGGCCACCCCCTCTCCAAGGGACAAGTGTCTCCATGTTGGGAGCAGCCCCTCCACCACCCATTGTCCAGCTAACCATCTCAGGAGGCCTCGACGTGTCAGCCATGGGGACCATGGCATTGTGAAGTTGCCTTTTTTCTGCCCGTTGGGTCCTTTGTGATCCAGGGAAATTTGAGGAGTCCACCTGCTCACAGCAGGGGGGGTTGGAACCTGGCGATCTTTAAGGTCCCTTCCAACCTTCACCATTCTGTGGTTCAAAAAAGCTGGAGTGCCCTCAGGTCCTGCTGATCTGCAGCATTTGGGGGATGTTGGGTGGATTCATCTCCTCTCACTGGAGCTGTGTCAAAGCTGCGAATTGCACCAAAATTAGACTCTTCTTCCTCTGTAACTGACGAAGGGCGATTCACCCTGTCCTCAAAGAGATGTTTGACACTGGAAGGCTGAAGAAGGCTTTTAAATAGTCCTTAAATATTATGCTTTTCTTGCTTTCATCCTCTTGCTTAGGAAATGAGTTAAAGTCAAGAGATTTTCAAACCAACTGAATGTTTGAACCATTGGCATGGATCTACTGAGACAACATTCATCCTCTTTAAATTTGCCTCCTCCAACTGTATTTTTATTATCTTCAGTTTCCAATAACCAGCTTTTTATAAAGGAATAACACATTTCACCATCCTTTACACTGGGACAACTTGGAAGTGACTGTATTTACCCAAATTAGAAACAGAGAAGGAAAAATTAAGAAATAGGCCAGATATCTCAGATAATCAGAATAAGTCACAGACTGGTTTGGGTTGGAAGAGACCTTACAGATCATCTAGTTCCAACCCCCTGCCATGGGCAGGGACACCTCCCACCAGACCAGGTTGCTCCAAGCCCCATCCAACCTGCCCTTCAACACTGCCAGGGATGGGGCAGCCACAGCTTCTCTGGGCAACCTGGGCCAGGCTCTCCCCACCCTCACAGCCAAGAATTTCCTCCTAATGTCCAACCTAAATCTCCCCTTTTCCAGCTGGAAACTCTTCCCCCTCATCCCATCCCTCCATGCCCTTGGCCAAAGTCCCTGCCCAGCTTTCCTGGAGCCCCTTCAGGCACTGGAAGGTGCTCCAAGGTCTCCCTGGAGCCTTCTCTTCTCCAGGCTCAACACCCCCAACTCTCCCAGCCTGTCTCCAGAGCAGAGCTGCTCCAGCCCTCCCATCATCTCCGTGGCCTCCTCTAGACCTGCTCCAACAGCTCCGTGTCCTTCTTGCGTTGGGGACCCCCAAGCTGAAGCCTGTTCTCCTGTACAGCCTGCAAACAGAGCCAGCCTCTCTAAAAAGCTTTACCTGATAACCACACACCATCTGATAACATGTTACAATGTGTAATCAGTTAATTGAGCTATAAAAACAACGGGAGGAAACACAACAAGGCCTGTGTGTCTCTGCAGCAGCGACTCACCACTCACCGCCCCCCCCGCCCCCCGCGCCATCTTGACACCATCCCCGGAGCGCCCCACACGCCGCCCGCCTCACGCGCCCCTTCCCGCCAAAACAGGGCGGTTGTCCCCATAGCAACAGGCCCCGCCCCCTCCCTCGCGCGGCGCTGGCGGTGACGTCACCGTGGCGGCGCGCAGGCGCATGAGCGCGGCGGCCTTTGCGGCGCGGCAAGTTCCTCTGCCCGGTCTGAGGGGAGCCCTGCCCTGCCCCCTCCACATACACCCCCCCGGCTGGGGAAAGGGGCTCCCCCTGCCCTTCCCTGAGGGGAACTGTGTGTCCTCTCACCTCCCCTGGCCTTCAGCCCTGCGGCAGGTACTGTGACCGTCCTCCCCCCAGCATGGCCTGGCTCCTCGGGCCTGCACTAGTGGGGAGGTTCCCTGAGGGAGGCTGCCTAGAGGTGGGCAGTGTCTGGCAGCGAGCCGTATGTGAGAGAGCTGGGGGCGGGTAGAGCTTTGGGGCCGCCTCTGTGTGATGTGTCAGAACGTGGGGGGGAGATGTGGGGCCGCCTTTGTGTGAGAGGGGTCAGGATGGGGGGCGGGGGCGGAGATGTGGGGCCTCTTCTGTGTGACAGAGCTTAGGATGAGGTGCGAAATGTGGGCCCTCTTCTGTGTGAGAGGGGTCAGGATGGGGGGTAGATGTGGGGCCTCTGTGTGAGAGGGCTTAGGATGGGGGGGGTAGATGTCAGGGCTCTTCTGTGTGACTGGGCTCAGAAAGGGGGGCAAAATGTGGGGCGTCTTCTGTGTGAGAGGGCTCAGGATGGGAGGGGGGTGAGATGTTGAGCCTGTTCTGTGTGACAGGGGTATGGGCAAGGGAAGCTGTGGGGCAGTTTGTGTGTAATGGCGAGGTCTGGGTGAGGGGGACAGTGAGGCAGGTTATTGACAGTGGCGTCTGGGTGGGGGAGTTGTAGAAACCACCCCGGGGTGGCACGGGGGTGCTGGGTGGGGGGGAGATGTGGAGACTGCCTGTGTGTGACAGCGGGATCATGGCAGGGGAAACTCAGAGGGTCCCTGTGTGTGTGGCAGGGGAAGCTGAGGCAGGTATTTCATGTGTGACACTGAGATCTGGGTGGAGGGTGCTGGGGGGTCTGGGGCAAGGGGAGGTGTGGGGGACCTCGGTGTGTGGCCCTGGGGTCAGTGCCTTCAGGGTAGCCAAGGTGAGGCCTTCATTCCTTACTGTGCCTTAGCAGGTGAGGGCAGGGGGTAGGGGAGGGCATATTTCAGTCTGGAGGTGAAAACCCTGCCCCCAGCCCTCCTAAATTAGTAGAATGGGACCAAATCTCTCTTATTTCAGCAGCCTAATAGTACAACTTCTGCTTTTGCAGGAGGACGTGGTTCAGAGGGAAAGGGTGGGAGTGTGGGGAGGGGGGGACAGGATCTCTGCTTAGGGCTGCTCCATTTCTCAGTGTGGGAAGGGAAGTCTTGAGGCTCAAACTGATTGAAAAACCTGTCAAAAAAAGTATCAGGCAACACTGAGGTGACAATACTGACAGTGAAGTTAATTAAATAAATACTCAGTATTTTTTTTGCTGGTAAAAATAATGTCTTTTTTTTTTTTTTTTCATACACTAAACATGACTCTGGCTGAAGATAAAGTCAATTTATGTAGTTTGTTCTGGATTTCTGCTTTTTCTTCTTTACTCTTGTGCCGACTGAGAACCTTACTGTATACATTTGACAGATTTTGTCTTTTCCCTGTGTTTGTTGTTACCATAGAATGACACCAGAACAGAGTCCAGCAACTTCCCTCATCGACAGGACCATCAAGATGAGGAAAGAGACTGAAGCCAGGAAGGTGGTTTTGGCCTGGGGGCTCCTTAACATGTCAGTTGCAGGCATGATATACACTGAAATGTAAGCTCCTTGTTACCTCTGATTCAAACAACTGAAGAATCCTACTTGGTAGATCCCTAAATATTTCCTGGGACTCAACAGTTGCAAAATTATAACTGTTTGTTTTCCTTTTCAGGTCTGGAAGACTCATCAGCTCCTATTACAACATCACATACTGGCCACTCTGGTATATTGGTGAGTCACTTGAAGCATTTAATTTGATTTTCAGGATTCTTCTATTTTTTCACTTTTCAGTCTTATTGCTAGAAATGTATCTTCTAATCCAGCCATGTATTTATTTAATTCATTTAAATCAAACCTTAGTTTTGGTTTCTGTTATGCTTGAAACTGTTGGGATTTCAGTGTTTTTAGTGACAGGTGAGGAGTGTTAACAGCTTTCTTAGATATATCATGAGAGGGCACGTTTGCTGCTTTAAATATGTTTAATGTGTGGAGAACACTGCAGGTTTTCCTCAGTTGTACTGTGGGTGGGGATGACATTTCACAATAGTTAATGTTTGTTTTGGATAACTAATGGTGTCAATTAGTGTTAGAGGATGAAGCGTGAGAGGGAGAAAAGTCATGAGATGAGGGACAGATGATTTGATGGAAGATGATTTTTAAGAAATACTCTGAATCTTGATTGCAGTAGTTTATGTCCCTTTTGGAAAATCACAGAATCACAGGATGGTTTGGGTTGGAAAGGACCTTAAAGATCATCCAGTCTCACCCTCTGCCATGGGCAGGGACACCTCCCACCAGACCAGGCTGCTCCAAGCCCCATCCAACCTGCCCTTCAACACTGCCAGGGATGGGGCAGCCACAGCTTCTCTGGGTAACCTGGGCCAGGCTCTCACCACCCTCACAGTCAACAATTTCCTCCTCATGTCCAACCTAAATCTCCCCTCTTCCAATTTTAATCCATTACTTCTTGTCCTCTCACTACAAGCCGTTGTCCAAAGTCCCTCCCCAGCTTTCCTGGAGCCCCTTCAGGCCCTGGAAGGTGCTCCAAGGTCTCCCTGGAGCCTTCTCTTCTCCAGGCTCAACACCCCCAACTCTCCCAGCCTGTCTCCAGAGCAGAGCTGCTCCAGCCCATTTTTAAAAATTCAATTTTAGCAATATCAATCTGAATATAGAAAGGAAAATTATCTCCTATTGTTCTTGCATAAGAAGGTGAAGAAATCCTAGATATTTACCAAAATGTTTACTTATTTATATCTCCAACAACGACATATTTTAATTGTGCATCTGCCTGTTTTTTGTCAATAAGACCCTTTCCTTGTTCCCTGTGCTCAAGCTGTGGTAAGACCCTCTGTGTTTCCTCCAGAACTTGCCCTTGCATCTCTGTTCAGCCTGAATGCCCTCTTTGATTTCTGGAGATACTTCAAATACACAGTGGCACCAACGAGCCTGGTCATGAGTCCTGGCCAGCAGACCCTGCTGGGCTTGCAGAATGCAGGTGGGTGTAACAAATATCTCTGGAAATCTTTTTTATTCTTCTCTTTTTTTTTTTTTTTTTTAATTTTGAGATGATACCTTTCTCAAATGCAGGATTCTTTAGTGAACTGAGCTCTGAATTACCTCGTCTGATCTGAGTGATAAACTGAATTACTCATAGAATCAGACTGGTTTGGGTTGGAAGGGACCTTAAAGATCATCCAGTTCCAACCCCCCTGCATGGGCAGGGACACCTCCCACCAGACCAGGTTGCTCCAAGCCCCATCCAACCTGCCCTTGGACACCTCCAGGGATGGGGCAGCCACAGCTTCTCTGGCCAACCTGTTCCAGTGTCTTTTCCAGCTTCTGTTTTTTTTCCTGTCCGTGGCCTGACTGCATAGTTCTGTAGGGGCCAGATTTTTCTCCTGTCCTTTCTAACACCTTTACAGAATTGCTTTAAGATAGCATCATGTGTCCATTTTGTTCTGCATTTCAAGGGGGGAGGAGAGTTTGAGGCTGTTCATTCTGTTTGTTCCTCACTGCAGCTGTACAAACCACCCCACCCCGTGAGCTGGCAGCGAAGAAGGTCCCGTCTGCGACGCCTTCTCCTCCCATCCAGGGTCAGAGTGTGCTCAGTTACAGCCCGTCCCGCTCTCCCAGTGCCAGCCCAAAGTTTCCCACTGGTTGTCTCACGGGGTTCAGCCCTCAGCTCCAGGCTCTGCCAGGCACCAGCCCTTCCTACAGCAGTGCTGCCACTTACTCACCCAGCAGCAGCTACAGTAAGGTAAGGACCAAGGCAGCTTCCAAGGGGACAGTTTGCTCCTTTTGTTGTCCATAGGCCATCAAAGCTGAGCAGCAGCCAGCAGAGAGTTGTGTGTTTGCTCCTTTTGTGAATCAGATGGAAAATCGTCCTATCAGGATTGGTCCTGTTTCCCTAGTGTCACTTCCCTTGTTTTAGAGTGGCTACTTCGTTCCAGAGCAGAGCAAAAAACAAGAAACCAAAATACAAAGGAGGGAGTGTTCAAGGGCAGGTTGGATGGGGCTTGGAGCAACCTGGTCAGTCTAGTGGGAGGTGTCCCTGCCCATGAAACTGGATGATCTTTCAGGTCCCTTCCAACCCAGACTCTTCCACGATACAATAAAATGCTGTGATTCTATCAAAAACCCCAAGCAGGAGTTTTTTATATTCATGTTGTTTTAAGGTGGAATTCTGTCTCCCTCACGTGACACAACCATTTATTTTTATCCACCCAAGGCTTCCAGCTTCAGCCCCTCTCCCAGTGGATCCCCATACACCACCACTGTTGGACCAGTGGAGGGTGGTGGCCTGAGGTCTCGTTACCGCTCTTCACCCATTCTCTATAATTCTCCTGCTGGCAAAGAAGACTACATGACAGACCTCAAGTCACTGGACACCTTCCTTCGAAATGAAGAGGAGAAACAGCACAGAGTTCAACTGGGTAAGTAAACGTGTGATGGGAAAAGCTTGGTGTGGAGATGATGTTGGATTTATTTGAGATTGGCTTTTGCAGATGAGCAAAGCTGCAAAAGATTCCAGTACTAGTTCAGGCTGGAGAAGAGAAGGCTCCAGGGAGACCTTGGAGCACCTTCCAGTGCCTGAAGGGGCTCCAGGAAAGCTGGGCAGGGACTTTGGACAAGAAGTAATGGATTAAAACTGGAAGAGGGGAGATTTAGGTGGGACATCAGGAAGAATTTCTTTCCTGTAAGGGTGGTGAGATCCTGGCCCAGGTCGCCCAGAGAAGCTGTGGCTGCCCCATCCCTGGCAGTGTTGAAGGGCAGGTTGGATGGGGCTTGGAGCAGCCTGATCTGGTGGGAGGTGTCCCTGCCCATGCAGGGGGGTTGGAACTAGATGATCTTTGAGGTCCCTTCCAACCCAACCCATTCCATGATTCTGTGGTATGATTCTATGGTAATCACCTTGGTAAAGGTGGCTGCTGGCCGGTTTGGTCTTCCAATGAGTAACTAGGACATGAGGTAGGACACCATCATTGCTACACAGCTCTGTGGCTTAGGAGCTTCAGGAAGTTTCCCTCCAAAATATTCCTTTGGATAGGATGGATGCTGCTCTTGCAGCCTATGGGAACGTGTGCTGATGGATTACCTCTGTCACCTTGAGGAGAGGGTTATCTCATGGAGGAGACATTTGAGATCACAGGGGTGAGTTGCCCACAGGCAGGTTTTGTCTTGGGTAGGGACAATCGAGAGACGTGTGGAATCAGTGTTTGTGCAGACTGGCTGCAGCCCGTGTGTTGGTGGCAGTTAGTGTTCCTGTCTCTTGTCACAGACTGACCTACTGCCTCTGCTGGGGCTTCCAGAATTACTTGGCAACAACTGTTCATGACTGTTTCATGATGAATCGTTGCAGGAAGCTCTGATTCCAGCTCTCCTTCCAGCAGCCCAACATTTTGGAACTACAGCCGTTCCATGGCAGACTATGCACAGGTGCTGAGGAAGTTCCAGTATCAGCTGGCTTGCAGATCCCAGGCTCCCTCAGCACACAAGGATGAAGCTGATCTGAGCTCCAAACAGGCTGCAGAAGAGGTAAATTCTGTGGTCAAGAGGGAGAAACAGGCCTCTGAAATACACAACTTGGTGCACAGGTTTGGATTGGAGCTGTATCAAAAATGCTGGAGAGAGAGAAATCCTCTGGCATTTAACCACCTGCATACAAGCTTCACTAGAAATGGAATTTCCAGTTTCTGAATTGTAGTTGGAAAATGCTTTCTCCCTTGGAGAGCGAGGCTCACACTGACTGAAATACATTTGTGACATAAAAATGACATAAAAAATGTGCTGCAACTGCTCTGTGTTTAACCCAGTGGAAGAGCTGAAAGACAGAAAGCATCAGAGCAACCTGGTCTAGTGGGAGGTGTCCCTGCCCGTGCAGGGGGGTTGGAACTAGGTGATCTTTAAGGTCCCTTCCAACCCAAACCATTCCATGGTTCTGTGCAAAAGCCTTGATGTTTGCACCTGAAAAAAGACCTGATGCAAAGGAACACACTTCCTGTGGCTTCAGTTACACTTAATTCATTTTCTTTATTTCCTCCATTCATCTAATGAGGCTTCCTGTTCAAATACCTGTGAAACCAAGCCTACACTTCACACCACTCTTATCCCAATAATGCTTAAAACTGAACGTGGGCCAATGCAAGATGATTTGTGCCATGAGTAGAGTGTCCTGTTAAGTTCTTAATAAACCTTCCCATAGGTTTGGGCACGGGTGACAATGAACCGACAGCTCCTTGACCACATGGATTCCTGGACTGCCAAGTTCAGAAATGTAAGTCCCATCTCCAAGGAATGCCAGGTTTTTAAGAGCAAGTGCAGCTGAGTGGACAACCACCTCCATGGCCCTGGTTGGCCCATGGTTTGCTCCCAAACCTCGGGCCAGCTTCCTTCAATTCCCCAATCCCGTGACGTACAAATCCCACACCTACTTTGTTATCAGCTCCTTGATTTCCTGAAACAAATGGGAGAGGGAGTGGACCCAGCAAAGTATAAATCTTTATGGATAGAGGGCTGTGCTCCATAATACCCCTTATTGTTCAGAAAAGTTTTATCTGATCCTTTGTGGAGATTTGTTTTCCTGACTCCTTTACATGGAGTTTTCTGGCCTTTTAGGAGGTATTAAAGAGTTGTTTAAACTCTGCCTAAATTGATATTCTAATTGAATTACTGTTCTCCTTCCTTGGCATCACTTGTTAAGCTGCTTTGTAACAATAATGACTAGTGGGGCGTGAGTTAAGACCTGGGGTTTTTTTTACATCTTTTTGTTGCTTCTGACCTCTTACATTTTCACCTTTTTCTTTCCCAGTGGATCAATGAGACTATTCTGGTACCTCTTGTCCAAGAGATCGAGTCCGTGAGCACTCAGCTGAGGAGAATGGGGTGCCCAGAGCTGCAGATTGGAGGTGGGATGAGGCAGTAGCTTTGGGTGAGGGTTGATGGAGGGGCTGGGGTGATAGAAATATGTATAAATCAGGTGATTTTTAAATCAGGTCTGTTAAATCTCTCTGTTCCATTTCCACTCTGTATGGGTGTGGTCTTTGTTCCATGTCACACATCTCATTCAGCTGGAAATGTTCTTCCTAAGACTTCAGGAAATATTTATGAAGTCACACTGATGCTTGTTTCATTTGAAATTCATAAACCTCCCTTTTTATTTATTTATTTTCCCCTGAATTTACTGCTGGGGACTTACAGGCTCAAATTCTCATAGTAAACTGTCAGAAAGGATTTTAAGACTCCCAGTGTCTCCAGTCCTACGTGCTTTTCCAAATTCTTCCTTAAAATCAGCTGCTTTCTGAAAGAAATATTTGCTTTAAATTCTGATGAACTGGAGTTGTGTAACTGCTCCTCTGCTTCAAATGTATATCCCCTTCACCACGAAGTGGATCTGGTGGGCTGCATTTCCATTAGATCCACCTTTCTGGGCAGTTTGTTGTAGTGTCTCCTCAAGAGCTGCATCTGTTGTGGTGCCTGTAGAAAGACTGGTCAGTGCTGGTCTTGTCCCCACCTCATTATTCCCCCTCTGCTCTTCAAAATGGATGTTGCTTCCTTATAGCTTGTATATTCTGTGAAGTACCTGCTGCTTCTCTGGGATGGAAATGAGTATCTGGGGCAGTGTCACATGGTAAATATTTCAGAGAATCATGGAATGGTTTGGGTTGGGAGGGACCTTAAAGATCAACTAGTTCCAGTCCCCCCTGCCATGGGCAGGGACACCTCCCACCAGCCCAGGCTGCTCCAAGCCCCATCCAACCTGCCCTTCAACACTGCCAGGGATGGGGCAGCCACAGCTTCTCTGGCCAACCTGGGCCAGGCTCTCACCACCCTCACAGCTCAGAACTTCTCCCTCACATCTCATCTCCAGCTCCCCTCTTCCAGCTGGAAACCCTTCCCCCTCAGCCCATCCCTCCCTGCCCTTGTCCAAAGTCCCTCCCCAGCTTTCCTGGAGCCCCTTCAGGCACTGGAAGCTGCTAAAGTGTCTAAGACCCTAATTTTATTTTTGGTTTGTATTTGAACTATCCAGTTATTTTTCTAGATAACAACCTGTCTCATCAGTTGGTCACCATTAAAACAGGGTTTTAATTGTTTCAAATAAATACAGTAACAATTTTGCTTTCACCAACAGGTAATATTTTAGAACATATTTAAGCAACCACATAGCTTTATAGACATCTTAATTTTGTAAGGAATTTGCTCCTTTATAATTTTAATAAGAGATACATCTCCTTGGGTAGGTACATGTGATACATGCAAAGTTAAATTTGGATGAAAACTGGAATTCATTTAAAAATACCATCTTCATCTGCTAAAAAAGGAAAAGCAGACATTTCTCATGGCTACAAACATTGTCTTTTAAACACTTTGTAAGTATAATTCTCTCTGGTCACTGTGTCCTCCCAGATGACAGAATGAATATTTCTAGGACTTCAGATGGGGCAGGAAAAAGGAGAGCACTTGGCAGCAATGTGTCTGGGGGTCTGGGGTGGTTGTAGCTGACCTGCCCTGGCTCTTCCTGTGTTGCAGAAGCCAGCATCAGCAGCCTGAAGCAGGCAGCACTTGTGAAAGCTCCACTCATTCCCACCCTGAATGCCCTGGTGCAGTACCTGGATCTGTCACCAAACCAGGAGTATTTGGTGGAAAGGATCAAAGGTACGTGGTGTCACCCTGCTGAAACACTTCCCTTCCACTGTCAGGTGTTGGTGGCTCCAGTGGAGATGCCTGAAGAGTCATGGCAGGGATGAGAGCTGCTTTTAAGCAGGAGAATCATAGAGTCACAGAGTGGTTGGGGTTGGAAGGGACCTCTGAAGATCATGGAGTCCAACCCCCCTGCTGCAGCAGGAACACCCAGGGCAGGTCACACAGGAACACGTCCAGATGGGTCTTGAAAGTCTCCAGAGAAGGAGACTCCAGATGGGTCTTGAAAGTCTCCAGAGAAGGAGACTCCAGATGGGTCTTGAAAGTCTCCAGAGAAGGAGACTTCACAACCTCCCTGTGCAGCCTGTCCCAGGGCTCAGTCACCCTCACAGGAAAGAAGTTTCTCCTCATGTTGAGGAGAGATGTTTCTTCCCAGCTTTCTCTTTTCCCAGTGACACAGGACTTGGATGTACCTTTGGGGATGGTTTTGAAAAGCTTCACTTCTCACTTTCCCCCTGTGTGCTCGGGGTGCAAAGTGCTGCATTTAATCCATGAATTACAAATAAAAACCACCCTGTAAATTTACCTCCCGTATTATTATCTTTACAAGCATTTCATTAGCTGCACTTTTTCCTATTTTGTACACCAGAAACCTGCATGAAGCCCCTGAAACTAGCATCAAATACCACTTTTATACACTTTTAACCCCCAGTAAGTGACTCCTGTTGCTTTCAGAGCTTTCTCAGGGAGGATGCATGAGCTCATTCCGATGGAACAGAGGAGGGGACTTCAAAGGCCGAAAGTGGGACACTGACTTGCCCACTGACTCCTCTGTAAGTTTTTGAAGACCTCTCATTCCAACAACCTAAATTAGTTTTGATTTGGAAGGGGAAGCCAGGAAGTGTTTCGAGGAACGTGGGAAAATCCTGTTTGCATCATTTACACACATAATCCCGTTGTAGTTGGCGAGATTCCGTGGGGAATCATGCAAAAGGCAGGACTGCTGGGTCATTTTATGGGAAACCTGAAGCTGTTGCACTTCCTACTCGAGAGAAAACTTGTAGTGACCTTAGCACCTTCATCTGCAAGGTCAGGAGGAGCAGCCCCTCAAGTGTAAGGAATGACTTAAAAATTCAACTGAGGGAATTAAAATAACTTTTAAAAACACCACGGAACAATCCAGGGGGTAGAAAACAGGCTTTGGAGGGTGACTCTTCAGCTAAACTCTGTATCTGAAAGTAGAATTTGGGTGATTAATATTGTATCCCCCACTGTAAACAGATTTTCAGTTCCTTGGGAGAATAAAACCCAGGAATGTCAGAGCTTCCCAACTTTGCTGACAAATACCTAATGAGATCCAGTTGCTGGAGTTGTACAAAATCAGTCCTGAAATGGGATTTAATTTTCTGTTTGTGAAAGTGATTAAATATCTGGTAGTTTTTTGGCCACAGGGCAAATCTTGGTGTCTTGAAGTCAGTAGGGTAAAGAGCTCCAGAGTGTTTAAAGATCATGAGACAGAGAATTCAGTCTTTTATCACAACCAGCTGGGAGAGGTGGTGTTTGGGGCAGTAAATGAAACTTTGAAGAGTTCTCTGATTTAAGAGATGAAAATAAACAAAGTTTTGACATCACTTACTCAAGATCATCACTATAAAACAAGACTATTTTCCATTTTTTGTTCGTCACACTGGAGGCAACACAAAGCTCTGATTTCCAAGGTGCATCTCCCAAAATTCTTGAGGTTTCTGGCATTTAGCCCAGAGAAACTCTTTTTAGTTTTGTCTGTGGAACAGATCCTGTTCTGGAGAACAAACACAGACATCAGCAGATGACAGCTCATTTACCCACATCAAATGTTGAGGGCTCTCCAGGAAGGGTTAGAACACACACAGGCTGTGGTGTGTGTGGTTTTCTGGATTCTCCTCCTAGGACTTGATTTTAAAATGTTGACATTTTTAATAAGATTTGTGGCCAAGCTCAGGGTTTCCCAGTGATATTAATTTTGCCTTTCTGAGGAAAAAAGGAGAAATCTGCTGGGTTGGTGCAGTGTCAGGGAAGCTGTATTTTAATTTCATCTGCCAATCTCAGCCAAAATCCTTCCAGCTTGTACCAGAGCCCATGGATAAAACAGCTGCCCTGGAGAGCCCAGCCTCCATATGCAAATAAGATCCATGACTCTGCCAAATTCTGCAGGAATTCTGAGATGGTGGCAAGAAAGCTGCTGTATTTTGAAGGCTGCTGAAGTGAGATTTGGTTTTCTCTGCCCAGATCATCATGCACGTGTTCTGCACTTACCTTGACTCCAGGCTGCCTCCTCACCCCAAGTATCCTGATGGGAAAACCTTCACTTCCCAACACTTCATTCAGACCCCGGATAAACCAGGTACTGGCACTGACACTTCACTGCTCCTTGATAGAGTCATAGAATGGTTTGGGTTGGAAAGGACCATAAAGATCATCCAGTTCCAAGCCCCCTGCCACGGGCAGGGACACCTCCCACCAGACCAGGTTTCTCCAAGCCCCATCCAACCTGCCCTTGGACACCTCCAGGGATGGGGCAGCCACAGCTTCTCTGGGCAACCTGGGCCAGGCTCTCACCACCCTCATGGTGAAGAATTTCATCCTAATGTCCAACCTAAATCTCCCCTCTTTCAGTTTGAAACTGTTCCCCCTCATCCTATCAGTACACATCCTTTTGTCCAAAGTCCCTGCCCAGCTTTCCTGGAGCCCCTTCAGGCACTGGAAGGTGCTCCAAGGTCTCCCTGGAGCCTTCTCTTCTCCAGGCTCAACACCCCCAACTCTCCCAGCCTGTCTCCAGAGCAGAGCTGCTCCAGCCCTCCCATCATCTCCGTGGCCTCCTCTGGACTCTCCAACAGCTCCATGTCCTTCTGGTGTTGGGGACCCCAGAGGTGCCCCAGCCCTGCAGGGGGGTCTCATCAGAGTGGAGCAGAGGGGGACAATCCCCTCCCTGGCCCTGCTGGTCACACTGCTGGTGACAGCCCAGGACACGGGTGGTTTCTGGGCTCCAGCACATGGTGCTGGCTCCTGGTGAGCTTCTCCTCACCCAACACCCCCAAGTCCTTCTCCTCAGAGCTGCTCTCCATCCATTCTCCTCCCAGCCTGGATTTGTGCTTGGGATTGCCCCCACCCATGGGCAGGACCTTGCACCTGGCCTTGTTGAACTTCATGAGGTTCACATGGACCCACCTCTCCAGCCTGTCAAGGTCCCTCTGGATGCCACCCCTTCCCTCTAGTGTGTCACCACAAACCTGCTTGGAGTGCCTCTCACCAACACCCCTGAACATTCCCAGACTTTTCCCCCTGTCTTTTCCTTCCCAGACACTTCCAATGAAAACGTGTTCTGCATCTACCAGAGCAGCATCAACCCTCCCCACTACGAGCTGATCTACCAGCGCCACGTCTACAACCTGCCCAAGGTACCGTGGCCTTCGTGCCCTCCTCCTGCTGCCAGGAAATTAGGTTTGATTTGGGTTGGGATTTTTAGGAACTAGCCACATTTACTGGGTATTTACACCCAGGCTGGCCCAGTGCAGGAGTTAAACATCAGTTTGGCCTTTGACCACACATGGTGCTTGGCCTGCTACTAAATAACAGCTTTAATATCTATTTAAGAGACAAAAGTACCTAGGTAGTAGCTTCCTGGTGTTTATTTTCTGACAATTTATTTATTTTAAAATAAGTCATGTGCATGGTCACCCCTTAGGGCCAGCTCATCCATAGGAGTTCTGGGGGGAAGCCTCCAGCATCAAAACAGTGAAACTCTTAAATTTCATTTTAATTTCACAGTGAATTTTCATTTTATATTGTTGCTGGGTCTCTGCTTTCCAAAAAGCTCCAGAATTTGAAGCATTTGGAGATGATCACCTGATCTACTAGGAGGTGTCCCTGCCCATGCAGGGGAGTTGGATCTACATGATCTCTAATGTCCCTTTTCTCTTCCTGTGGATTCAGGGCAGAAACAACATGTTCCACACCTTGCTGATGTTCCTGTACATCATAAAGACAAAAGAATCCGGGATGTTGGGGTGAGTTTCCACCATTCCCGGCATCGCGCCACGTGCGGGACGTGAGCAGAGCTGCCCTGGTTGGAAGCACTGTGTCTTGAAGGCACTTCACAGCAAACAAGCTTTGCAGCCCAGAGACCACCCGTGTCCTGGGCTGTCACCAGCAGTGTGACCAGCAGGGCCAGGGAGGGGATTGTCCTTCTTTGCTCTGCTCTGCTGAGACCCCCCTGCAGGGCTGGGGCCACCTCTGGGGTCCCCAACACAAGAAGGACACGGAGCTGTTGGAGCAGGTCCAGAGGAGGCCCTGGAAATGATCACACAGACACAGATACATGATGCTGACTAAAGTGTCAGGGTACAGCTTTCTTTCTAATATGTTCCCAAATGCATGCTTTCTACAACTCATGGCCAGGAAACACTAGAATCCCATGTCAGTTTATGAGATAAGCTGGGCAATGACCTAGTTACTGGCTCAAAAGGCTCTTTCTAAAATTCAGAGTCTATCAGCAAGTATCAGGCCTGCAGTCATGGTTCCTCTGGGTCAGTAAGTCTTAGATCTGGTTGAAAGTTGTTTGGCAGCACAGAAACTCACTTGCCAAGATGTTCTACAGTCGACATCTTCTCTGACACCTTTCTCTTTTCAAGAGAAAGCATAAGAAACCTTTGTACCTGATAGATTTAGTTTCCCCACCTCGATGAAACGAGAATCTCTGACTGGATAACATGGCTCTTTCCTCCCCAAAGGAAAAAGCAAGCAAACAAACAAGTAACTTTGGAGCTGTTCCTTCAGGTATATGGCTTTCCTTTATTCTTATTCTTGCCTCCTGGTGTGCCCTAACTGATGGTAGCTAATTCAGTCACTGCTGATTTGCATGGCTTCAAGAGCCAAATGGGTTAACACTCAGATGAGTCAGGACCAATAAGCTGTCCTGATTATCAACAATTTCTCACCTAACTCCCCCAACAAAGGAAGGAGCAGCACTGACTCATTTTGATACAGCTCTTATTCTTTTTTGCCATCGTTTTCGTCCTTACCATGCAAATCCCTTATTTCTCCAATAAAGAGGATATTGTGCAAGGGCTAAATATTACAGAATCACAGAATCACACACAGAATCACCAAGGCTGGAAAAGACCTTTAAGATCATCAAGTCCAGCCTGTGACCAACACCACCACACCATCTAGACCATGGCACTAAGTGCCACATCCAGCCTTGCCTTGAACACATCCAGGGATGGTGCCTCCACCACTTCCCTGGGAAGTCTATTCCAATGTCTAATCACCCTCTCCATGAGGAAGTGCTTCCTAATATCCAACCTAAACCTCCTTTGGAGCAGCTTCAGGCTGTGCCCTCTTGTCCTGTCACTGGTTGCCTGGGAGAAGAGCCCAGCCCCCACCTGCCTACAACCTCCCTTCAGGGAGTTGAAGAGAGTGATGAGGTCCCCCCTGAGTCTCCTCTTCTCCAGGCTCAACAACCCCAACATCCTCAACCTCTCCCTATAAGACTTTCCCTCTAGTCCTTTCACCAGCCTTGTTGCTCTCCTCTGGACCTGCTCCAGCACCTCAATGTCCTTCTTGCAGTGAGGGGCCCAGAGCTGCACACAGGACTCGAGGTGAGGCCTCACCAGTGCTGAGCACAGGGGGAGAATCACATCCCTGCTCCTGCTGGCCACACTATTCCTGATCCAAGCCAGGATGCCATTGGCCTTCCGGGCCACCTGGGCACACTGCTGGCTCATGTTCAACCAGCTGTCCACCAGCACTCCCAGGTCCCTCTCTGCTGGGCTGCTCTCCAGCCACTCTTCCCCCAGCCTGTGGTGCTACAGGGGGTTATTGTGGCCAAAGTGCAGGACCCTGCACTTGGTCTTGTTGAATTTCATGCTGTTCATGATGGGAGGGCTGGAGCAGCTCTGCTCTGGAGACAGGCTGGGAGAGTTGGGGGTGTTGAGCCTGGAGAAGAGAAGGCTCCAGGGAGACCTTGGAGCACCTTCCAGTGCCTGAAGGGGCTCCAGGAAAGCTGGGCAGGGACTTTGGACAAGGGCAGGGAGGGATGGGCTGAGGGGGAAGGGTTTCCAGCTGGAAGAGGGGAGCTGGAGATGAGATGTGAGGGAGAAGTTCTGTGCTGTGAGGGTGGTGAGAGCCTGGCCCAGGTTGGCCAGAGAAGCTGTGGCTGCCCCATCCCTGGCAGTGTTGAAGGGCAGGTTGGATGGGGCTTGGAGCAGCCTGGGCTGGTGGGAGGTGTCCCTGCCCATGCAGGGGGGTTGGAACTAGTTGATCTTTCAGGTCCCCTCCAAGCCAAACCATTCCATGATTCCACAAAACACTGCAGCGGGACAACATTGACGGTGTTAAAATCATCATCTCGGTTGAGACACAATCTCAATTTTTTCATAAATCTGGATAAATCTGATGTGCACCACCAATAAAAGCAACGTCCAGATCCTCTTCACTCTGCCAGCCCCACGTCCCATGCCCAGCACAGCCCCACCCCTGCCTGTTGAGACACTGACACGTCGAATGGGTTGGGTTTTATTTCCTATTTCAATTTTCTTGCCGTTTATTGTGATCACGTTTGGTTTTTCAGGCGGGTGAACCTGGGTCTATCCGGAGTCAACGTCCTGTGGATTTTTGGGGAATAAACACTCCAGGGGGATCCCAGCTCAGAGGAGCAGCGAGCGGAGCAGCTTCGTTACCTGCTTGACTTAATTAATTTCAGCTCTGCTCTGTGGGCAGAGGGGACTCGTTTTTATCTCCCGTGCGGGTTTGGTGACCAGAGTGTTGGAAACATTTTGCTGCAGCGGCGCTGAGACGCGGGAGCACCGGTGGGTTCCCTGCCCGGCTCCTCACCTGAACAAATCCTGCTTTAAAAGGGGTTTTGCAGTTTCTGTTCCATGTGTCCATCCGTGGTGTCATGTCTGAACCGAGGTTAACTGGTCTGAACTGAGGTTAACTGGTCTGAACTGAGCTTGACTGATCTGTACCGAGCTTGACTGGTCTGAGTTTAACTGATCTGAACTGAGAATAACTGATCTGAACCAAGTCTAACTGATCTGAACCAAGTCTAACTGATCTGAACCGAGGTTAACTGGTCTGAGTTTAACTGATCTGAACTGAGAATAACTGATCTGAACCAAGTCTAACTGATCTGAACCAAGTCTAACTGATCTGAACCAAGCTTAACTGGTCTGAATTTAACTGATCTGAACTGAGAATAACTGATCTGAACCAAGCTTAACTGATCTGAACCAAGTCTAACTGATCTGAACCGAGGTTAACTGGTCTGAGTTTAACTGATCTGAACTGAGAATAACTGATCTGAACCAAGTCTAACTGATCTGAACCGAGGTTAACTGATCTGAACCAAGCTTAACTGGTCTGAGTTTAACTGATCTGAACTGAGAATAACTGATCTGAACCAAGTCTAACTGATCTGAACTGAGGTTAACTGATATGAACTGACCTTAACTGATCTGAACTTGGAACTGACCTTAACTAATCAGAACTGACCTTAACTAATCTCAGTTGACAACCAATCTGAACTGAGCTTAATTGATCAGAACTGAGTTAAACTAATCTGAACTGAACTGCTCTGAACTGAGTTAAACTGCTTGTAACCAAGTTTAACTGCTCTGAACTGATCTGAAGGGCTCTGAACTCAGTTTAACTGATGCAGAACTGGGTTAAACTGCTCATAACCAAGTGTAACTGCTCTGAACTGAGCTTAACTGACCTCAGAACTCAACTCCCACTGTGCAGCTGTGGGCGTGTCATCACCTGGGATGGTCCAGTCCTTTGGCCAACGGGATCCCGAGGAATTCCAGATGGGTCCAGGAAGAGCCACGTTGAGACTCGTTTTGGTTCATCCGATGCTGGATGATGATAAAACTATTATTGTTTTAATTGTAATCAGGTTTCCTGCCCCTGCGGGATGTGCTGGGGGGTCTGTGCTGCAGGGGAAGAGGAAACGGGGTTTGAATTGTGGGGTTTGGAAAATACCTTTTCAATTTTATATTCCTTTTAGTATTTTAATGTTATTTTTCTGAACAACATCAGCACCACCCCCCAACCCTGATCTCCAACCAGGTCCCTTCAGCCCCACCCCAGCATCACCCTTCCTTTAGCTGTTAGTTTATTTTTACTGCTCCCATCAACTTTTTCCAACATCACCTGGAATTCTGGGGCCGTTTCAGACCAGCCCGAGGTTCCCCCTGAGGCTCCATAATCCTTTGGGAACACCAAGAGTTTTCCTATCGGTTGGTTCCCGGATTAAAAGAGTGTTTCCTCCAAGGTGTGTTTGGATTTTTTCCTGTGGTTCAATGTCACTAAATCCCTGGAGGAGGGACCGGAGGTCCCGGTTTGTTCTGGGTTCCCTCACCAAGTGACCCCCACGCTCTAAAGGCTCCTGAAGTGCAGGAATTTTCATCTTTCGCCCCCCCAAAAAACGGGGTTTGCTCCTGAAGGGCCCGTCCTGGGGCACCCGCGGGAACAACCGGGAGCCACCGCGACCCCTTCCCGAACGTGGCCCCGCTGCCTGTGCGCCCTGATATACCACCCACCCCCCCCGCTTCCCACCCCCACGGACCCCGATACACCGCGCACGCCGCTCCCCCCGAGATCCCCGTCCCTGTGCACCCCCACGCACCGCACATGCTGGTCCCCGCGCACCCGGATATACTGCGCCTCCTCCCTCCGTTACCACCCCCCTCACATCCCTGCGCCCCCCCCGATACACCGCGCAGCCCGGTGGCCAAGCACCCTGGTCCCCCTGGACCCCTTTATACCTCGCGACCCTGTTCCCGCGCACCCCACATCCCCGCGCACCCCGATACACCGCGCACCCCACATCCCCGTACACGCCCATACGCTGCGCGTGCTGATCCCTGTGCACCCCGTTATACCACAAACCCCCCGTTGCCACGGCCCCCCCATCCCTGCTTCTGCCCCCCCCCCCACATCCCCGCGCACCCCGATCCCCACGCCCCGTGGTCCCCGTACACCCCGATATACCGCATCCTACCCCGTTTCCGCGCCCCCGCTCCCACACACACACAACCTCACGCCCCTCGCTACACCGCGCATGCCGCCCCCCGGCAGAGGAGGGGGCGGGGGGCGGCCCCCGGGGGCGCGCCCCGCGCATGCCCGGCACCGCCCCTTAAATACCGGCGGGTCGCGGGGAGGGGGGGAAAAAAGAACCGGCATCTCCACCGCTCCCGGGACCGCCGCTGATTCCACCATGGCCACCGAGGGGGAGCTCGGCCGCCGCCGCCGCTGTTGCTGCGCGCAAGATGCGCCCGGTGAGCGGGAGGGCACCGGGGCGGGGGGGGTTCTCCCCTTCCCGCATCACACCGGGGGGAGGCTCCTATCCCGGGGGGGTCCCCTCGCCCGAGCATCACTCTGGGTACCGGGAGGTCTCTCTGTCCTGGGTACCGGGGTGTCCCCTCCTCCTGAACTGGGCCCTGGGGTGTTGTCTCCCCCATCTCAGGCGCGGGGGGTCCCCCCTTCCAAGCGTTGCACTGGGGCCTGAGGTCACCTCCTATTCCGGGCCCAGGGGGGTGGTCCCCTCACTCCAGAACATCCCCCCCGGTACCCTCCGGGGCTTTGTGTGTCTCCTGTGGCGTTTGGGGACCCAAGTGCCACCTCAGCAGCACCCAGGTATCCAACAGTGCTGAGCCTGGGCAGGACATGACCCCAACGTGACTCCAACTCCTCCCCTCCAGATGGCCCCAAGGCCACCAAGCCCCAGGGTGACAATGACGGCCCCCGCCGGGACTCCCTCTGTGACCGGCACTGTGCCACCATCAACAATGTGCAGGGGGACCTGGGGGACCTGGGCTGCCACCTGCAACGTCCCCGTGTCCACCCAGGTAGGTTGGCCATGGGATGGGCTGGGCAAGGGGCTCCAAGGGTGGGGTCCCCACACCCCCCTATCACCCCCCCCATCTCACCCACAGTGACATCCACCCCACCCTGCTGCCAGCAGCACTCGGACGAGGTCTGTGAGAGCTGCGTGGTGAAAACCACCCTGACGGCTGAGAACGCCGTGGAGGCCAACAAGCTCTCCAACAACTACAAGGTGGGTGCCCGTAGTGTGGGTGGGCGCACCCATGGGTGCTCCTGGGGGGCTGTGATGGGTTTTCTTTTTCTCTCCACCCTCAAAAAAGAAACCCAACAACAACCTCAACATCTCTGCAGTTTGGCTTCAAGAAATGGAAGAGCCACGTGACGGCGCGGCCCTGGGAGGACCGGTCGGAGATTGTCAAGGAGCTCTACTCTGACCTCAACGTCATCCGGGGGTCTGGAGGTGGGTGGCCTTGGGGACAACCCTGTGTGGTGGCAGCATGGATTTGGTGCAGGTGACAACGGTTCCATCTGGTGTCTCCCCT
Organism: Hemiprocne comata; assembly: GCA_020745705.1. Taxonomy (NCBI): domain Eukaryota; kingdom Metazoa; phylum Chordata; class Aves; order Apodiformes; family Apodidae; genus Hemiprocne; species Hemiprocne comata. The sequence goes on along the minus strand of CM036586.1, from coordinate 1,377,281 downwards.
CCCTCAGGGTCCACAGTGACGTGTGGGAATGTCTTCTACCTGCTGCTCTTTGGTTGGTGGCTCTCGCTCCTCTACATCCTAGTGGCTGCCATGATGTTTGTCACCATTGTGGGGGCTCCTTATGGTGAGTCACCAATGTGGGACCCCCATGAGAAGGGTGGGATGAGCCATGGGTCTTCTGGTTGAGTCTTAAATGGCACCAACAGGTGCTGGGGTCTCTTGGGTCCCTGAGGGGTGGCCTTGTAGCTGGAGGGGACACTTGCATCCCCAACAGAGCTGATGCTTGTGTCCCCACAGGGCGGCTCTGCTGGCACCTGGCTGGGTATTTCCTCTGGCCCTTTGGCAAAGTGATCCAGAAAGTGGAGGTAACGGCAAACCTCAAACCAGGACCTAGTGGGGGGACAAACTGGGGTGTCCCATTCCAGACCCTGACACCCCCCGTGTCCCCCAGGTCCCCAGATCCCACCAGGTGTTGAGCACCAGTGAGACTGGCACAGAGGAGAGCTCAGCCCTGCTCGGTGGCCCCGTGCCACGGCGCTGGCGCCCACGGTGCTGGGAGGCCACTGGATACTGGGTGAGCCCCGTGCTGGACACAGTGACACCCCCTTCCCCAGCATGGACACCCCAGGAGCCCTCCATCATGGTGGAGATAGCACCCATGGGTGCTTCCTCTCCCCTGGGGTGGGCGTTTTGGGGTGGGTAAATCCTCAAGGTGACTTCCTGTTGGCAGCAAGGTGCTGGTGCCGTGGTGTGGCTGTGCCTGGGCTACCCAGCCCTGGTGTTGGCCCACGGGCTGGTGTGCCTCACCGCGTGGCTCCTCGTTGTCCTCATCCCCGTGGCCAAGCTGAGCGCCCGCGCCGCCGCCCGTGTCCTGCTGCTGCCCCCGCAGAGGGTGCTGGTCAAGCACCTGAAGATGGTGGGTGCCTCCTGCCCCCTGCTGCAGGGTGGATTTTGGGGTGGTGGTGGGGATGGTCGGAGCGGTGTCAACCCACTTGTCCCTGTGCAGACGGAGGTGCCACTGGAGGGGGAGTTGATCCTCTGCTGCTACCGCGCCGCCAACCCCTACTACTACAAATACGCCGTGGACGGCATCAACGTCTTTGCTGTCAGTATCCTCTGGGGGGCTGGAGTAGGGAGGGCGTGGGGGGGCCGACCCCAAATCCCACCCCATCTCAGTCATCTCCTTGACCAGCCACTCCAGACCTTCTGCCGCTGGTGCTGGTGACACTGGTGCTGGGCTACGTGGACAGCCACAACCGCCTGACCAGCTCCTCCATCAAGTTCACCTTGGCCTTGCTCTCCATCATGCCTCTCTCCTACTACATCGGGATGGCCATCGCCAGGTCAGTGGTGATGGGGGGGGGGACACCTGGTGGCAAGGTGGGGACACATGCCAGCCCCGCTGATGTTCTCCTTCTCCTCCAGCATCTCGGCCCAGAGCAACTTCGCGGTGGGAGCGGTGGTGAACGCCACGTTTGGTTCCATCACTGAGCTGACCTTCTACATCACAGCCCTCATCAAGGGCTCCCGTGAGGGCAACCGCTGCTACGCCGAGATCGTCAAGTCGGCGTTGACGGGGACGCTGGTGGGCTGTGTCCTCTTCGTCCCGGTGAGATGAGGTGGCCACGAGAGCAGCTGGTCTCTGCAGGGAGCTGGGAAGATGCTGTGAGCAAAGACCTGATGGGGGTTTTTTTTTCTCCATCCCCAAGGGTCTGTGCATGGTGATCGGGGGCATCCGGCACCAGGAGCAACGGTTCAACAGCCGCTCAGCGGGTGTCAGCTCGGCCCTGCTCTTCCTCTCAGTGGGAGGTGGGTTGGGGACACTCCTCCCCCCGGGTTTTGGGGAGGGGGGGGAGAGGTCCCACCAGCGTGGGCTTCTACCTCATGTCACTCCATCCCTGCAGGTGTCTTTGCCCCAACACTCTTCTCCAAGGTATATGGGAAGCTGGTGTGCGGCGAGTGCCACAACGTCACCCAGAACCCACTGGGCCACTACTTGTGTCACAACTGTCACTTTGACCTGGTGAGTGAGGACACAGACCCCCAGCTGCTGGGGTTTGAGGTTGGGGATGCTCTGAGCCCACCTGGCTCCTGCTCTTGGTGGTGGCAGTGGGACTGTCTCCTGTCCCCTGCATCCCCATTGACAGGCTCTCTCTCTGCAGATGGACAACAATGGCACCCTCTACTACAGCCACGTCCAGTGAGTGTCCACAGGGTTGTCCCTACATTGGGGTGACACCTCTTGGGTTTGGTCATGGTCCTGCATCCCTCCCAAGTCCCCCATTACCCCAGTGAAGGGCTCCAATCCAGCACCCCACCTCCTCCATCCCCCAAGGCACATCCCCTGGGGTCTCCATGGCAGACCCTGGTGTCACTGAACATGTCACCCATGTCCCACAGACCCCTGGTCTACACCGTGTCCCTCCTGCTTCCCGCTGCCTACCTCATCGGCCTCTTCTTCACCCTGAAGACTCACTCACACATCTATGACATCCACATCAGTGACTGTCACAGTGAGTGTCCCCAAACTGTGGGATGTCTTGGGTTCTTCTCACCATCCCGGGGTGTCCCACCATGTCTCTGGTCTTTCCCCAGTGCCTGGCCACCACCACAGTGCTGTGGTCCACTGGTCCCGCTGGCGGGCCCTGGTCATCCTCTTGCTCTCCACCCTCTGCATGTCAGCCTGTGCTGACCTGGCCACGGAGCACATCAGCCCCATCCTCACCAACTCCACCATCTCACAGGTGAGTGTGGGGATGGTGGTAAGCCAGGTTTGGGTGGCACTGGGGACAGATGTGTCCTCAAGGGATGGGAACCTGACCTGGCTGTGGGGTTGGAGCCCCGAAAGCTGGGGAAAAGAGATGCTGAGGTGCTCCATGCACCTCGAGCATGCTCAAGGATGTGACCACCATGGATGTGGTCAGGATCAGGCCATGTGCACGTGTTGATGTCACCTCTTCCCCACAGTACTTCATTGGTGTCACCGTGCTGGCCATGGTGCCTGAGCTGCCAGAGATTGTCAATGGCATCCAGTTTGCCCTGCAGAACAACCTGAGCTTGAGGTGAGATGGCTTTTGGGGTGTCCTCCAGCATGGTCCCCATGCCCTGTCCCAATCCCATGGCTGTGCCTTGGTGCCAGTGATGGGCCACCCAGCTTCAGGCCACTGGCGGGTCAGATCCCTGCCAACTTGCCCTCAGGAGGACTTCAAGCCACCCAAAAAATGGGGCCAGAACCAGGCTGGGCTCCATGATTTGGTTCCTCATGATAGGTTTTTTTTCTCACCCTGAGCTGAGTGACCAAAGAGCTGCTGGAGACCTGGATCTTGGTGGCTTTTAACCTCTCTGTCCTCCCCAGCATCGAGATTGGGAACTGCATTGCTGTCCAGGTCTGCATGCTCCAGATTCCCATCCTGGTGCTCTTCACCATCTTCTATGTGAGTAGCCCCAGGACAGCCCCTGGGTGACCTCCCCGGGAGGGCTGGGGACACACAGACATGGCAAGGGCACAGCCACCATGCCCCGTGTCTCCTCTGCTCAGTGCTGGGAAAAGTGTGGCCAGATGTGTCCTACCTTGGCTGATGTTGTCCTCAGCCCTAGGGATGTGTGACAGAGGGCCTCCAGTAGGTGACATGCAAGTCCTGGTTGCCCATCAATCCAAAATCTCTGCTTCACAGCCGACCAACTTCACGCTTGTCTTCAGTGACCTCCACGTCTATGCCAGCATGTTCAGCGTGGTGCTCATGAACTACATCTTCATGGATGGCAAATGTGACTACTTCCAAGGTGACCACTCACCCGTGAGGCTGCTGTGGGACTTGGTGTACCCACCTTCCCTGAGCTGATGGGGTGGGGGGGCTCCTGGAGACAGCCCTGGGGTCATCTGCTTGCTGCAGCTTTTGGCATGTGGCACTGGAGCAATTCTGGGGCCCTGGTTGACCATCTTGGAGGTGCCACCCAGCAGCAGCTCCAAGGGGCATCACTCCCTTTTCTCCCTTAAGGAGTTTTAAACCCCTTTTGATTGAGGTTTTGCACAGGACTTTGTGGAGGTCCTCTACAGTGGGCTAAGTGGGACCACACCAGGTCTTGAAAGCAACCTCCCTCCTTGCTCCAGGGAGTAACATCCTCCAACCTGCTCTGTCTGCCCTAGGCACGGTGCTGGTGATGGTCTACTTCATCCTCCTGGCTGTCTACTTCTTCGCCCCATCGCCCAGTGGTTGCTGAGGTGGTTTGGATTCTGCTGCCTCCAACCCTCCTGTTGGGTCTGGCACTCATCGGGGCCTTATCTGGTGTCTCAGGGACTTGGCCAGGTTGGCTCTTGTCTGGGAGCATCATTTGCTGAAGCTCCTGCTGCTGCCTGGCTGCCCTGGTGGGATGCCAATGGGGCCTCAGTGATGGGAAAGGTGGTGGCCACAGGAGCACTCCTGAACCAAGAAGGAGCCTCCAGGCTCTAGAGCACCTCACTGAGGTCTTCCCAGCCCACACGTGTGGCTGGGAGGAAAACTGTCCTTAGTGGAGGGTCTTGAAGGAGGTTTCCATGTGGTCTTGAGAACAGACCTGTCCCTGGGGATGTGCTGCACTGGGAGAAGGTACCTGAGAAGAGCCTCATGCCCTTCCAGACAGTGAGTGATTCTGGGCCTGGAAGGGACTCGGGTCTGGGGATCACAAAGGGCTTCCTGATGGTACTAGAAACTCACCAAAAAAGTATTTTTCATCTGTTTTGTCATTAAAGCAGTTTTGTACAAATCAGAAACAAGCTCCTTTCTCCTTCAATGAGCTGTTGTCACCTGCCTGGACCCCTCTGTGCCCACCACCCTGCTTAGTGATGGTCTTGGGGTGATGGCTGCTTGGTGCCCACCAAAGCTGGTGTTCGATGTGGTGGGTGCTGGGCACCAGAGATGGCTCAGTTGGAGCCAGCATCCCGGGGAGTGCAGCAGGAATGGCCCTCAATGTCCTCTGTCACAGCACCAGAGCAGGTGGCAGGGGAGACCCACCACCATGCCATGGGGACAGAGCCAGTGGTGAGTTCTACCTCTCTTCCTGATGCCCCCCAAGCTCCAGCTCTTGGGTCATCCTTGCTCAGAGGTCTTCAGCAGGCCCCTAAGGGTCAGAGATGACTCCTGGTGCTGTTGGCAGGATACGAGGTGTGACATGTTGGGGACCAGCTCATCTGCCTCTACCAAGGGAGATGCCAGTGGGTGAGGTGAGAGGACACAGCAGGTACCTTGGACTGATGTATTATCAGAGCTTTAAAGAAACCCCAAAAGCAAAACACTGACAGGTACATAGTGCAGGTGACACAACTCCTGTGTCCCTTCTGGGAGATCCCCAGGTGAGGAGGTGGAGCTGGCTGATGGCAGCAGATGGGCTTCACCCCACAGGCAGTAGAAGATGGAAAAGGGGTGGGATGGGAGGGCAGAAGATAGTGGCACAGAGCATGTTCTCCTGCTTCTCCTCTGAGGATAAACAGAGAACATCTATGCTGGGGTGAGGGATGCTTGGGACTTCTCCTGGAGCCAGACCCAGCCTTTGTGTCTGGGAGCAGTAGCTGCTGGTGGCTCCAAGGATGTCCTGAAAAGGTCCTTTATCACCCCAAGCTGCTCTGCTTGGTGCTGGTGGTAAGTGGTGGGGTGGAGGCAGCAGGGATGTCCCACAGCCCCCTGTTCTGAGTTGGCATGTGGCAATGGGACAAGGGAAGGGTTTCCAGCTGGAAGAGGGGAGCTGGAGATGAGATGTGAGGGAGAAGTTCTGGCCTGTGAGGGTGGTGAGAGCCTGGCCCAGGTTGGCCAGAGAAGCTGTGGCTGCCCCATCCCTGGCAGTGTTGAAGGGCAGGTTGGATGGGGCTTGGAGCAACCTGGGCTGGTGGGAGGTGTCCCTGCCCATGCAGGGGGGACTGGAACTAGACGATCTTTAAAGGTCTCCAACCCAGACCATCCTATGATGCCTTTCTCTGTCTCAGTGTCCCATCCTGGGCAGCATCATGGTCGCTTTCAACTCCTCTCCTTCCACCAGTTGCTGCAGAAGCTGAATCCTTCCCCTCTCCTGTGGGGACCTCATGGCCCTGCCCTGCCAGGGGCAGTAACACTCTTCTCTTTGGAGTAGGGTTTTGCACAGAAGGACTTCAGTTGGCCTTAAAATGGAGAAACCAGGACTTGAGTGTCACCTGGGCTGGAGGTAAAGACAAGCAGGAGGTGGAGCAGGAGAAGCTCTGGAGCCTGAGTGAAACCTCTGCCACCAAGAGCTTCAATCATTCAAAAGTTCAACGTGCAGCAGCTCAAGTGACCCCTCAAACAGCAGCTGGGAGCTTTGCAGTACTTAAAAGAACCAATTTGGGGGGGGGGGAAGAGCAGCAGAGCAGCCTCCAAGATCTTGTGTCCACCATGCAGCAGCCACCACAGGTTACTGGGAGGGGAGAGGTTCCTGGACTCCTACCAGTGGACAATCCTCTTTAGCAGCAGAAGCAAGTCCTGCTTCTTTATTTTGTGGTGCTCTTGTCCTGTGTGTTGGTGGAGGAATGAGACCAGCTCCATGGTGGTGGTGGAGGGCACAGGCAAACTCTGGGCTTGCACTTTCAGGGGTCCAGCCAGAGGAAGAAGCTTTGGGCACTTGTGTTTGGGTGACCCAGCAGCGATTTGGTGTGTCACAGGGACATCAAGGACTATATTGTCCTGCCTGGGTGGCTGAACACGTTCCACAAGATCTGAAGTGAAGATTAAGTGATGGGGTTAAAGGTGGCTGGAGCCAGGTTGAGGCCAGATGTGCTCCAGATCAACACCCACCACCACCTTCCCTCTGTTCACATCAGGGAGAAAGCTCCTGGCTGGTCCCAGGCTGCCAGAGCAAGGAAGACATAAGGAATCTGCTTCATCAGAGATCCAGGCTCAGATGGTTGGATGGGGCTTGGAGCAACCTGGTCTGGTGGGAGGTGTCCCTGCCCACGCAGGGGGGTCGGATCTAGATGATCTTGGAGGTCCCAAACCATTCTATGGTTCTAGGATGGGAGATGTCCTTTGGAGTAGGCAAGAGAAGCACCAGCACATGTATGACCAAGCTGCTCCAGTACAAAGGTCCCAGCAGAACTGGAGTCCTGAAGGCAAAGGAGAAGTGCAGACATTCAGCCTCTACAAGAGGAGGCAGAGAGCCACAAAGTTCAGGCCAGAAGAAGGAGATGGAGAAAAGGCTCATTGGCCCAATGTGGTCCTGCAGAAGAAGACACCATGAGCTAGGGGCAAGGAGAGCAGGTCTGGGGGCTGAAATGGGATCACACTCTCCAGGAGCAAAGTCCAGCTGAGGCCCCAGCCTTGCTCTGTGACACAAGGGGCAGAGACAACAGCTTCTGTGGGCCAAAGCACCAGAGAACACTCCAGCCATGAGGCCCAACCTTTATTTTTCTGGGCTTTGAAAGGAAAAAAAAAAAGCAATTGAGGCTACAGAAGAGGGGAACAATCTCTTCCCCAGGAGCAGGGGAACAAGTGGCAACACTTCAACTGAAGCTCAGGGCTGGGTGCTCCTGAGCTGGGTGGCAGTGACCCCATCAGCCAGTGCTGTTCAGGTTCACAACATGGAGTCAATGCTCTGCTTGCTTAAAACATAAATGCAACCTCTTCAAAAGAAACTCAAACCCCAAAGTCTCACCTTTGCCTTGGCTGGAAAAGTCCTGGGAAAAGGTGGATTAAAAAAACCTAAACACAACGAACAGAACAAAATAAAAAAGGCACTTAAAACTGGTCTCCAAAGGAAAAGGATTTTGCACAAACCCGATGGCAGCCATGAGGAGGTGCTCGGTTGGATGGTCACTGACAGGTGGTCTCCAGAGCTTGACTTCCCAGTAGATGAAGCACAGTGAGACAAAGAGACAGACAGACACACCCCTTCCTCTGCCTGGGCAGAGGTGACCACTGTGCCCAAGAGGAGGGTGAGATGTTCCCTCTCCCCTTTCCTTGCTGCTGTGTTTCCTGGGATGAGTGATCCATGAGCTTCCAAGGACCCACGTGAAGCCCACGCACAGCAACATCCCCCACCCCCAGGGGAACATGAAGCCCACCTAGAAAAAGACCAAGGTGTGATGGTGGTGGGGGGGGGAGGAACAAAAAGCTTACAGGTAGAAGATGCTGCAGGTTAAATGACAGCTCTGAACTCACCAGGGTGAGTTTTTGTTTAAAAAAAAACCAAGATTCAGCCAAACCTTTTCCCTCTCCTCCCCACCCCCAGGAAACTACACAGTAGTCCAGAAAGTGGCAACTTTGGAGCAGTCTTTCCAAGCCAACCTTTCAATATGAAAAGGTGAGGAACACAAGCCATGGGGTGTTTCAAACCACTGCACCAGAAGAGCTGCAGGGGAAAAAGCTTGGCTGGCTGCCCTGCCCCCACCTTCCAACCCTCTTCTGAAGCTCCAGGAGGTGGGAACATGCCCATGGAAACGCATGCAAAGCCTTCAAGAGCTCAGCCAGGAGTTGGGGTGGGGGAGGATGAGTGTCACCCAAAGCAGAAGAAGGGCTTGGCTGTCCTTCTGCAGTGTCCTCTCTTAAGATACATCTTGTGAACATATTAAAGTTGAATTTGCCACAGGTAAGCAAGGACATTCATTAAGCTCCCCAATGAAGTTGTGAGCACGTGCTGAGGACAGTTTGATGGCTGGATGCTCTGGATTAGTCCCAGAGAGCACACTTGTTTTTTTTTTAATTAATGGTGTAATGTAGAGATCCATAAATAAAAAGTGGATTTTCCAACAACTTAAACACTTCTAGAAAGGCATCAATGTATTTGCTGAGTAAGGCGCTGAGCAGGTTCCTCCATGTTCTTAGCAAGACCATCCATGGTCTCCATAAATAGGGGTGGGAAGGGGCTTCTTGAACTCGAGTGTGTCTTGGGCAGAAGCATGAGATGAGGTCTCATTTTAGTCGCTCAACGAGTCCCTGTGTCAGTCCAAGGTGCAAAAGCTGAGATCTGGAGAGAGCTGCTAAGTGAGGGAAATACTCCAGGAGCTTCTCCCATGACAGTTCCAGCAGGCTGGGAACCACCAGCCACATTTTGAACAAAGAGCCAGTCCGTTTGTTTTCTTGGATGTTGACCACCCCTCCGTGGACATACATGCAGCCAGCCTGGGTGGGAAAAGGGGGAGAGGGGAGTTATACAGGACATGGACCAAACTGGAACACCAGAAGGTGCTGAGGAGACGGACACAGCCAGGAACTCTCTGGAGGCCCAGCTGGACAATCAGTGGCCTCACACACCTTTGTGTGCTGGTCACAGGAGGGTCACCTCCTGAGCCAGTCACCTCAGGCTCCTCTCCCAGCCAAGAGGAGGAAACTGTGCTGCTGGAGGACATGTCCTGAAACATCCATCTGCTGGCTTAGGGTGCTTTGCTTTGTATTTTAGGTGAATTCTACCCCAAGAAATCAGTTTCAGGAGTGGGGCAAAGTGTTCATAAATTAGTAAAGAACCACAGTTAGCTTTCAGCTAAAAAATAATGTGTTTTTTTTAAAGGAACTAAAACCACACCACACAAAGACACGTCGTGCTCTTGATCAGCACAAGCCTGCTCCAGGAATGACACGAGCAGAAGACAGGGACAGCCCAGCTGCTGGTCTGCTCTGAGGGTGGCATTTCTTGAGGACACAGGAAAAGCAGAGGCCTTCCTGCTGTCCAGGAACCCACCTGCAGTCACGGAGCTGCCTGGGAAACACCTTCATCAGGCCTGGAGCTCCCCAGAGCCAGTTGCATTTATAACCACCTCCAAACGAGGTGACAACTGCTCTTAGAAAGGAAAAAAAAAAACCACCATTTCTGCCCTCAATTTCTGCCCTCACAGGTTGCCTGAGGTGACAAGCAGCTGAAGCCACAGTGACCTGCATTTCTTGCTGCCTGCTGCTTGTCAGCCACAGGTCTCCAAGCTTCTAGTTATGGGAAAAAGCTCTGGGAATGCCAACCTGCCCATTGGCAGTGGTTTCCAAAGAGGGCTGCTCACCTGCTGGGCTTTCAACCCAAGCTAAAACCAGTTTAATTTCAGGGGGGATTTGTGGTTTTGTGGTTTTTTGGTCTTTTGCATACAGGAATTGCTGTTCACACATGGAATTTCTCCTTGGAGCTGATGCAGTTTCCACGTGGCTGCTTTGAGAAAGGAGAGCATCCTGAGTGTCACCCCCCTCAACAGCTGTAGGAGTAAAAGGCATCACTGCAGTGACCTCACAGCAGCCTTCAGCCTCCCTAAAGACACCTCCAGCCAGTGGAGGTCACCTCCTGGGTCACATCAGCTTTATCTGCAGCCCACACAAACATCTGAGTGCTTGGATGAATGGCTTGAACTTCAGCTACGTGGGAAAGAAATGAGTCACTTACTGGTGTGACTGCAGCACAGTGGAAATACACTGGTTCTGGCATGGCAGCTGGGAGCTTGACCCACTGGAAAGTTTGGAGATTCAGCTTCCAAACATCTCCCAGAATGACTTCTCCATTATAGCCTCCACAAACAAACACATCTGTAAGAGAGGAACCCCAGGGTACCTACAGTCCCAGCCATCCTGCATTCAGCAACTGCAGAACGTGTGGTGACTGAAGGCAACGAGCACCTCTGCAGAACAGTTGTAGGATCAAGGCTTCTCCTGCCTCAACAGGAGCTCTAGGTACCTCCCACATCGGTCCCACCACAGTGCTCATCACCACAGAGGCCACTTATAGAACCACAGACTGGTTTGGGTTGGAGGGACCCATAAAGATCATCTAGTCCCAACCCTCCTGCCATGGGCAGGGACACCTCCCACCAGCCCAGGCTGCTCCAAGCCCCATCCAACCTGCCCTTCAACACTGCCAGGGATGGGGCAGCCACAGCTTCTCTGGCCAACCTGGGCCAGGCTCTCACCACCCTCATGGTAAAACATCTCTTCCTGATGTCCAACCCAAACTTTCCCTCTCTCAGTTTAAAACTGTTGCCCCTTGTTCTGTCACTACAGGCCTTGGTCAAAAGTCTCTCTCCATCTTTCTTAGCAGCCTCCTTTATATACTGGAAGGCCACAACAAGGTCTCCCTGGAGCCTTCTCTTCTCCAGGCTCAACACCCCAACTCTCCCAGCCTGTCTCCAGAGCAGAGCTGCTCCAGCCCTCCCATCATCTCCGTGGCCTCCTCTGGACTCTCTCCAACAGCTCCATGTCCTTCTGGTGTTGGGGACCCCAGAGGTGGCCCCAGCCCTGCAGGGGGGTCTCAGCAGAGCAGAGCAGAGGGGGACAATCCCCTCCCTGGCCCTGCTGGTCACACTGCTGGTGACAGCCCAGGACATGGGTGGTTTCTGGGCTCCAGCACATGGTGCTGGCTCCTGGTGAGCTTCTCCTCACCCAACACCCCCAAGTCCTTCTCCTCAGGGCTGCTCTCCATCCATTCTCCACCCAACACGGATTTGTCCTTGGGATTGCCCCCACCCATGGGCAGGACCTTGCACTTGGCCTTGCTGATCTTCATGCAGTTTGCACGAGCCCACTTCTCCAGCCCACCCAGGTCCCTCTGGCCCTCACTCTACTGGAGAATGGAAAACTCTGCTGCTGCCTCCTGATCCACCCCACAGGAGCACCTCTGATTTACACCACCACAAAAAGGATGAGGTACCAAAGAAACCCCTGAACAGTCTGGTCTCTGAAGAACTTGGCTTCCAGGACTTGGCCTTATTTTGCTTTTTGCAGTGGACTGTGAAGCTGAGAGGTTCATCACCCTGTTCATTACCCTGCAACCAGCAAGTCCCAAAGTACCATGGACACTCGTGGCTCAAATAGCTGATATTTTACACTGAAGTGGCCACGTGTCCAAAGCAGATTTATGTGTTGCACAAAAGACTGCAGAATTCCAGCCAGCAACAACACTGTGCAGCTGCAGAAGGACATTCCCCTACAGCAGCAACATCCCTCACATGAAAAATGGTGCCAACTGGGCAGCTTAAGGCCTGGTAACCAGAATGAAATCCTCTTCCAGAAAAGACATGTGTGCCCTCTGAGTTCTCTCAAACGTGTGTTGGAGGCCAGCAGCTCCCAGGCTAGGAGGATGGGCTCAGCATTGCTAGGTTGGATCAGATACACCCATTTTCAAGAGGCAGATCTTACCATTTTTAATCTGAACGCAGCTATGGCATCTTCTGGCTGCTGGGAAGCCTGAGGAGAATTTAAAAAAATATTAACTGCAGTTGCTTTAAAGTGCTTGGGCAAGTGGTGATTATATCTCAACATATAATCATGGATAAAAGTAGTTTTTTTCATTTATAAGAGGCTTCTACTGTCCTACAATCTTATGTATAACATTTCTAATTTAGCAACCAGCTGTTTCAGGAGGTTTGACTCCTACTTGCACTGCAGAGAGGGAGAAAATGTGTTGGATTCTCTTTCCTCACACACTCCACCTCTCCCCTCTGGCTTGGTGAAATAATAGAATCATAGAATCCCAGACTGGTCTGGATTGGAAGGGACCTGAAAGATCATCCAGTTCCCAACCCTCCTGCCATGGGCAGGGACACCTCCCACCAGCCCAGGCTGCTCCAAGCCCCATCCAACCTGCCCTTCAACACTGCCAGGGATGGGGCAGCCACAGCTTCTCTGGCCAACCTGGGCCAGGCTCTCACCACCCTCACAGCCCAGAACTTCTCCCTCACATCTCATCTCATCTCCAGCTCCCCTCTTCCAGCTGGAAACCCTTCCCCCTCAGCCCATCCCTCCCTGCCCTTGGCCAAAGTCCCTCCCCAGCTTTCCTGGAGCCCCTTCAGGCACTGGAAGGTGCTCCAAGGTCTCCCTGGAGCCTTCTCTTCTCCAGGCTCAACACCCCCAACTCTCCCAGCCTGTCTCCAGAGCAGAGCTGCTCCAGCCCTCCCATCATCTCCGTGGCCTCCTCTGGACTCACTCCAAGAGCCCCATGTCCTTCTTGTGTTGGGGGCTCCAGAACTGGACCCAGTACTCCAGATGGGGTCTCACAAGAGCTGAGTTAAGGGGGAGCAGCAGCCAAGCCTCCTACAAGGTTTCGGGGAACCCCCTGCTGCTATCCAGGCCAGCAAGAAGTCCCTCAGAGGGAGCAGAGATGATGTGTATCTTCTTTGGGAGGAGAACCAGCCATTATCATCTTTCCCACCCAGGGAGGGAGAGAAACCAAACTGCTAAATATGCTTCAGATGGGTTGGTCCTCACTGCTGAAGCTCTAAAGAAGCAGGACCTCAAAGCACATAGTGCACAAGGTGACAAAAGAGGCTTTCAGCCTGCCAGCAAACTGCATCTTCCAGCATCTTGGCCACTCTCTGGGAAATTTACAGGGGAAATTCCAAACTCACCAACTTTTTCTTGAGGTTTTGTGGTGATTTCCTCCCAGGTGTTGGTTTCCAGGTTGTAGGCATGGATCTGAAGGGACAAAGAGGAGCACTTAGATCCTCCTGGCTCTCCCAGCACTACCATGATGCAGTTAGAGGCTCTGACCCAGGGAGCCACTAGAAATAACACCTTTTTTTCATTAAGTGTAAAAACAAAACCAGATCATCCCAGACAGTGACTAAGCAGGTACAAAATCACCTTCCAAGTGTAGCAGCTTACTAAAGCTTTCATCTCAGGCCTTGCTATTTGAGCCCCACAGCTGAAGACAAAGGATATTGCTTTTAACAAAACCTGAAGCAATTAAACCCCACACCCTCCAGTTCTCAAAAGTGTTTAGAGAGACAGAACTGATACTGCATGTCAGGGGAGAAGAAATGCAGGGAAAGGAGAGATAAAAGCCATGTTCAGTGCTGCAGTTTTGACTGTTTTTTGGAAGTGGAGCACTATTCAGAGTCTCCTCGTTTATGATTTCAGCATTCAAGATGAATTCACTCTTCCCTCCTCAAACTGTACTGGAGAAAAACGTTCACCACAAGAAAGGCAATTAAAGCCTGTGAGGAAGGGAGAAGGCAAGAAAGGAGACACCGTATGAACAGCTGGATTGGACGGCAAGGAATTCCTCCCTTTTGGCACTTCCCCGTTTTGGCACAAATACAGCATTTAGAAAAGTGCTTGGAGATGACAATCTTTGAGAACAGGTCTACAGGAATGAAGCTGCTCTGCAGAGCAGTGTGGTCACTGGGCACCACAGATTCATCATCTCTGAGTCAACAGGACACGTGTTACAGAAACAGAACAATCTGCTCCTCGCTGTCTGGGGCTGTTACCAAGTCTTCCAGGCAAGGCCAGATGAAGAGACTGTGCTGGTTGTGCTTCACTCCTGAACATCCCCTACCCAGGCAAGCACTCAATGTTTGTGAGCACCTTACCTTATCTAAGGAATAAGCTGTCCAGGAGGTTCCACCTCCCAAGATATAAATCCGTTGCCCATCGTGTGCGATTTCGTGTCTGTACCTGGAGGTGCAGAGAAGGGACATTCAGCAGCACAAGGAATTAGTGCAAGTGAGGAACAACAAAACCTTCTGGCAAACACGATCAAGGTTGAGTGGCTGAAGCAGGCAGCCCAAGCCTGGCTATGCTGCATCAGTCCCTCGGGTTGGGAGCTTTCAGAAGATGTGGAAGCTTTTGTGAGGCATGTTCTGAGAGCAGAGCACCAGGGAACTTAAGCTCGATGATGTATGGAGCACCACGATGGCCCTGGATACTCCATCCTCTTCTCTCACTAAGATGGTCACTGACTGATCTCCATCTCCAAACCTTCCTTCCTCCATGCCATGCTACAGAATAGGACAAGGATGAACTGATCCTCTTCTCTCACTAAGATGGTCACTGACTGATCTCCAAACCTTCCTTCCTCCATGCCATGCTACAGAATAGGACAAGGATGAACTGGAGCATCTTCCCCTCCTCAGCACTCACCACCTGCCCTGCTCTGGTACCACTCAGACCAGATCAGTGTCCTGGCAAAGGCTTCACACCCCATCCTTACATCCCTCAGCATGCCAGGCTGCTGGAGCACCAGCTGTGCAAGGCCCACAGCCAAAAACACTGCCCTAGGAGTGCCCAGAAGCCTGCTCATGCTCTCTCAGCTTCTCACTCCCAGTAAAGGTGGTGACACCCCAGTGGAAAAGCTCCCCAAGACTGTCCCAGCATCTCACCTCTCCTCTGGCATGTCACAGGACATATTGTTTGGTCTCAGCTGGATCCACTCTCTAGTGTTGAGGTCGAGCTTATGTAGGTCAGTACTGTAAATGTAACCAGTTGTTCCTCCAAACACGTAGAGACAACCATTGATGATGGCCATGGCCTGGAAGGGAGCAGAGAGAAACCAGTTAGCAAGGACATGAGACACCAGTGTCTGAAAGAGAGAGAACTCCTGCCCTCCCAAAGCAAGACATCACTTGCAAAGCCCTGCCTGCAAGTGACAAAGTGACACGTTCAGGAGGAACAGGGAGGGCAAACAAGGTTGATAGACAAAGGATGGGGAGGGATGTGTCTGTAGGAATGGAAAGTAACTCCACGGTCACAAGATGAGGAACTAGAAGTGGAGCTGCTGAGTTTCAGCACCAGACTGGTGGTGTTGGTCATAGGCTGGACTTGATGATCTTAAAGGTCTTTTCCAGCCTTGGTGATTCTGTGATTCTGTGAAGACGGGAGATGGACATGAGATCTGAGGGAGAAATTCTTGGCTGTGAGGATGGTGAGACTCTGGCTCAGGTTGCCCAAAGAAGCTGTGGCTGCCCCATCCCTGGGGGGAGGCTGGATGGAGCTTGGAGCACCCTGGTCTAGTGGGAGGTGTCCCTGCCCCTGCAGGGGGGTTGGAACTGGATGATCTTTAAGGTCCCTTCCAACTCCAACCATTCCATCATTCTACGAATGATATCTGGAGAAGAGGAAACTCAGGGGGGACCTTATCACTCTCTTCAACTCCCTGAAGGGAGGTTGTAGGCAGGTGGGGGCTGGGCTCTTTTTCCAGGCAACCAGTGACAGGACAAGAGGGCACAGCCTGAAGCTGCTCCAGGGGAGGATCAGGTTGGATATTAGGAAGCACTTCCTCATGGAGAGGGTGATCAGACATTGGAATAGACTTCCCAGGGAAGTGGTGGAGGCACCATCCCTGGATGTGTTCAAGGCAAGGCTGGATGTGGCACTTAGTGCCATGGTCTAGATGGTGTGGTGGTGTTGGTCACAGGCTGGACTTGATGATCTTAAAGGTCTTTTCCAGCCCTGGTAGCTCTGTGTGATTCTGTGTGTGAAATCTCACAGAACCAAGACCGTCCTGTCTCTGTGAGTGACACCTGCTCTCTCCTTACACTCCTGTACACAGACAACACCTCCAGCTACCAGCAGAGACCTCAGTGCTCTGGCCCCTTTCCAACGACACAGCCCCCCCACGAAGGGCCCTCCCTCCTACCTGCCCGTAGATCCGGTTGGGTTTCTTCCCCCGGCAGCTGAGCAGAGCCCACCTCTTGTACTTGACGTTGCAGACGTGGACGTCGTTGCCGTTGCTCTCCCCGAAGGGGATCCCGGTGCCCCCAAACACCAGCAGGTTGTTGCCGTGCAACACAACTAGGAGAGAGAGGCAGAGCAGAGACACTTGGTGCTGTGAGATGCAGGAAAACAGAACAACTCTCTGCTCTGCAGGCAGGAGTGGCCAGGTGGCCAAGAGGGACAATGTCATCCTGGCCTGCAGAAGGAATAGTGGCCAGCAGGGCTAGGGAGGTGATCTTACCCCTGTGCTGGGCTCTGGGGAGACCTTGAATCCTGGGGACAGTTTTGGACCCTCTCTACAGGAAGGACATGGAGGGGCTGAAGGACATGGAGGGGCTGGAGCGTGTCCAGAGAAGGGCAACAGAGCTGGGGAAGGGGCTGGAGCAGAAGGAGAAGGGTCTGGAGAACTTGTGAGGAGCAGCTGAGGGAGCTGGGGGTGTTGAGGCTGGAGCAAAGGAGGCTGAGGGGAGACCTTCTGGCTCTGCAAGTGCCTGAGAGGAGGTTGGAGCCAGGGGGGGTCGGTCTCTGCTCCCCAGGAACAAGCGACAGGACAAGAGGGAACGGCCTCAAGTTGTGCCAGGGGAGGTTGAGATTGGATCTGGGGAACAATTTCTTGCTGGCAAGGGTTGTCAGGCCCTGGCCCAGGCTGCCCAGGGCAGGGCTGGAGTCCCCATCCCTGGAGGGGTTGAAGAGTCGTGTAGACATAATACTTATGGATATTGTTTAGTTAAGGACTTGTCAGTGTTAGGTTGAGGGTTGGACTCCATGATCTTTAGGGTCTTTTCCAACCAAGGTGATGCTGGGACTCAGTGGCAGCAAGTGCTCAATATTGTCCAACTACCCTCCAACTCCCACTCTGCACTGATGGCTTTGAAATGCTCTAGAAGAGAAGGAAGGGAAGCTAAAACCATGGTAACCAAAGGCCTACTTTTAACAAAAGGATAGTGAACAAAGAGACCTATTTTTGGATGCTTGGAGATGTCTGCTTGCACTGAGCACCCGCTGCTGAAAACACAACTATCAAGCTGAATACCTGAGGACCACCTCTTTCTTCTGGAATTTTTTCTTTCCCTCTCCCTCAACTGGAGCAAAAGGGGAAAGAAAAATCACAAATCCAACCCAAACTCCAGGCTTACTTGCAGAAAAGTTGGAAACAGGATCCAGATTTCCCAGTTTTGCCTAGTTTTGCATTCCACCAGGGACATGGATTAAAATAGGCTCCTCATAAACTGGGCTTCTCAGTTCATGAAGGACAAGGAACTACTGGAGAGGGTCCAGGGGAGGGCCACTGAGATGCTGAGGGGACTGGAGCACCTGCCCTGTGGGGAAAGGCTGAGGGAGCTGGGGCTGTTCAGCTGGAGAGGAGGAGACTGAGGGGGGATCTCATCAGTGCTGATCAATATCTACAGGGGGTGTCAGGAGGATGGGGCCAGACTCTTCTCAGGGGTGTCCAGTTACAGGACAGGGGGCAATGGGCACAAGCTGAAGCACAGGAGGTTTGACCTGAATATGAGAAAATACTTCTGTACTGTGAGGGTGACAGAGCCCTGGGACAGGCTGCCCAGGGAAGTGGTGGAGTCTCCATCCCTGGAGACATCCCAAACCCACCTGGATGTGTTCCTGTGGGATCTGCTCTAGGGGATCCTGCTCTAGCAGGGGGGTTGGACTGGATGATCTCCAGAGGTCCCTTCCAACCCTGATGACTCTATGACTATGACTCTACAGCTTCAGGAGGGAGTACATGGGAACTGAATTTCCATACGTACGTGACATGGAGGCTAGCTCCCTGGGCATGTAGCCTTCAGTGCCCATTTGATGCCAGGTGTCTGTAGCAAAGTTGTACCTCCAGAGCTCCCTGAAGAGGGGGTAGTCTTCATTCTCCGGCCCGCCGGACTCGTCGTAGTCAGGATTGTAGCCCCCAAACACGTACAAGTTGGCACTATCTGCCACACAACGATGGCCACTTCTTGCTGGTGGAGATCTGTGGCCTGGAGGAAAAGGAGGAAGGTCAAACAGCTTCAGTGAAATGGCAGCAGAGGAGCTGGTGACTAAAGGGCGGGACTACACCCGCCGTGGTGGTTCTCCAACAAGAGAGGATGGTATTTAGCCACAGGGGAGCTGTGTGCAGCCAGGAGGGAACAGCTCTGTAGGACAGATCCACTTCTCCAAGCAGGAATGGGGAGAGCTTCTGCCTGCCACCATCTCACTCACGTCCACTCAAGCCCCTGGAGCACACCTGCCTAAAAACACCTGCCTGCAGGTTGACTCGAGGTCACTCCCACGACAATCCTTCCACGTGGCAATCCTTCCATAAAAGCCATTTCTGAGGTATCTCACCAATTCCCCCTTCTGTCACTCCATATGGCAGCTTTCACTCAGGAAACAGTTCCAAAATATTTATATGTAAAGCTGCTCAATGGGAATGAAGAAGAAAAGTAATGGTTTGTTCTCCCTCCTACACAAACCTTCCCTCTGCTTCTTCTCTTTCGCTCTCCTGGCACCTTGTATCTCATGAAGACATTTTCCCCTTGGACACCAATGGACTTCCTAGACATACGGGTTGGGACTAGAAGATCTTCTTCCAACCCAAACCATTCTATGATTCTATGAAGTGATGTGGGTCTGATACAGAAAGTCAGATCTGCTCAGGGAAAGGCACCTGCACTGGGAGTAGACAACAGACAAAACCAGTAGAATAGGCAAAAACACCAACTCAGTCCAGGGAAGTCTCTCCAGCAATATTCTTGATGGACAACAGCAATTGAAGTCTCAGCTGACAAGTGATCAAAAAGCAACTCTGAGCTTGCTCAGAGCTCCTGGAGAGAGTCCAGAGGAGGCCCCGGAGATGATGGGAGGGCTGGAGCAGCTCTGCTCTGGAGACAGGCTGGGAGAGTTGGGGGTGTTGAGCCTGGAGAAGAGAAGGCTCCAGGGAGACCTTGGAGCACCTTCCAGTGCCTGAAGGGGCTCCAGGAAAGCTGGGCAGGGACTTTGGACAAGGGCAGGGAGGGATGGGACGAGGGGGAATGGATTAAAACTTGGAGAGGGGAGATTTATGTTAGACATTAGGAGGAAATTCTTGGCTGTGAGGGTGGTGAGAGCCTGGCCCAGGTTGCCCAGAGAAGCTGTGGCTGCCCCATCCCTGGCAGTGTTGAAGGGCAGGTTGGATGGGGCTTGGAGCAGCCTGGGCTGGTGGGAGGTGTCTCTGCTCATGGCGGGGGGGTGGGATCTAGATGATCTTTATGGTGCCTTCCCACCCAAACCAGTCTGTGATTCTAAAACACACCATTTCAAGGTGTCACCATCCCTCCCTCGAGCACCTCCTCACCTTGCTGCCCCCCAGCACAGGCCCACTTCAGTTCAGGTGACAATAAAGAGCAAACCAAAAAAATCATCAAAAGATCCTTCAAGACCCCTCACCCAAACAAACCAGTGACCTTCACCACCCTCTGCTCTCACAGCTCTTTTATGGACTTTTAGGATGGAAAGGGACCCAGTGAAGCATCTAATTAGAACTCATCATGTTTTCTTCTTAGAGCCTGTTACAATTATCAGCAGTGAATCAGAGGCACGGAGCAATAACAAATGAGGCAGCAAACATCTTTCCTCCAGGAAAGGTGAAATAAATGATTTGTCCAGACTGAATAATGAGTTTTAACTCAGCACAAGCAGCTGTGCTTAATCACACTCCCCGTTTGCTGCTGCTTTAGGCTCCTACTCTTGTTCAAAATTAAGCTGCTCTACAGGGTTCAGACAAACACCTTGTGGCTGAGTTTGGACAGATCTGGGTTGTTTCCAGCAATAACTGCATCTTGCAACAATCCCACTTAGAAAACTAATAAGCACTGGCTGAAAAGGAGGGGAATAAGTTTAAGGAATTTATGGAAAAATCTGTAATCCTTGGCCTGGTGACTGAGAGAGCTCAGTGCCACCAGGAAGCCAGCAGGCAAGAGGGGTGGATATTCCATGTACTAATAGAACCATGGACTGGTTTGGGTTGGATGGGACCTTAAAGATCATCTAGTTCCAACCCCCCTGCATGGGCAGGGACACCTCCCACCAGACCAGGTTGCTCCAAGCCCCATCCAACCTGCCCTTCAACACTGCCAGGGATGGGGCAGCCACAGCTTCTCTGCACAACCTGGGCCAGGGTCTCACTAACCTCAAAGGGAAGAATTTCCTCCTCATGTCCAACCTGAATCTCCCCTCTACCACTTTTAATCCATTTCCCCTTGTCCCCTCACTAGTTACTGGCCTCAGTGCTGGACTCAACTGTTAAATATGACATGCTTTAGAGGTGGTTCACAAAGGGAAAGAGAAACATCCATCCCTTTGGGCTTTTTACTTTAAACTCTGAAATTATCCAAAGAGATGGATTCATTTTCAAGTGCACCCCCTGACAATAAAGGCATTTACCATCAAGGTACCTGCTCAGACTTCTAGTCAGAGATGCTTTGAGAAGGCAATTCATCTGATCTTAAGTATCTGCAAACAAAACCCTGCTTGAGAAGTGCCCTTCTCTGCAGCCTAGAGAAGATACCCTAGCAAAGGGCTCACGTGTCTGTGCTGGCCCAAAGGGAGCTCATCCTCCTTGTTTCTTCTTCTCTCTTTGCCCTGAAGGTCTCCAAAAAGATGACCTGAAACAGGAGCTTAATTCCAACTAAGACTGGGAACACTGATGCACACATTTTGTGGCGGGGTGAGGATTTAATTCAACCACCCATTCAACTTAAAAGGTGTTAAGGAATTAGGTGTTCAACTATCACATTAACTATAGATCCTATTTCCCTCCAGTTGTAACACTTGCTATGAGAATTTTCCAGAGGGAAGAGAGGAGAATGAGGCTGAGTTTTACATAGAGACAACAGAGTAAGAGGCATCATTAAAAGGAAATAAATTAAGAATAAAACCAAGGAACCCTTCTCTGCCATTCACCTCTCAAAATTAAAAAGGGAAGACACCTGACTTTGCCCTAAAGCTCCAGAACAGGGAAGTTTCAACAAAAAGGGATCAATGGTTGATGCATGCAGGTCCTTGAGACAGCAAGGTGGGTACAGGTAGTCCATATGCAGCCCAGCTGGTTTCACCTTTTCCCTTTTACCCAGAGATCCATCTCCTATCTTTAAAACATTCTCTTTTCAAGGTATTTTCAGGACACAGAAAGGGCATCAGAAGCCAGAGCTGGTGTCAAACAGATACCTGCGACTACCCAACTGAGGTGGTCTGGAAGGACCATCCTTCCCAAGCAGCCATTCCTGTTCTAAGCCACATCTGCTGCTCTTTTCCTGCCTATTCCCACTGCTCTCACCAACAGCTCCAAGGGCTGCACTACAGGAACACATTTTTTAATTAACCACTCACTCAGTGACTGCCCCCTGCCAGAAGCTCGGGATCCTCACGGCAGAGCCAGGGGGAGAAAGGATTCCTGTTCCCAGTCCTACATTCACAGAATCACAGGGGTTGGAAGGGACCTCTGAAGATCATCGAGTCCAACCCCCCTGCTGCAGCAGGAACACCCAGGGCAGGTCACACAGGAACACATCCAGGGGGGTCTTGGAAGTCTCCAGAGAAGGAGACTCCACAACCTCTCTGGGCAGCCTGTCCCAGGGCTCTGTCACCCTCACAGGAAAGAAGTTTCTCCTCATGTTGAGGTGGAACTTCCTGTGTTGTCACTTGGTGCTGTTTCCCCTCGTCCTGTCACAGAACAGAAACTGGCCCATTCCTGACACCCACCCTGCAGATATTTATAGACATTCATCAGGTCCCCTCTCAGCCTTCTTTTCTCAAGACTAAACAGGCCCAGGTCTCTCACCTTTCCTCATCAGGGAGTTCCACTCCCTTCATCATCCTTGTAGCCTCTGTTGGACTCTCTAGTAAATCCCTGTCCCTCTTGAACTGGGGAGCCCAGAGCTGGACACAATACTCCAGATGTGGTCTCACCAGGGCAGAGTACAGGGGGAGGAGAACCTCCCATGACCTGCTGGCCACACAATGCATCCCAAGATACCACTGGCTCTCCTGGCCACGAGGGCACTTGGCTGTCCCATGGATAACTTGCTGTCCATCAGGACCCCAAGGTCCTTCTCCACGGGGCTGCTTTCTAGCAGGCCAACCCCTAAGCTATACTGGTGCATGGTGGTTTTTCTCCCCAGGTGCAGGACTCTACACTTATTCTTGTTGAATCTCAGTCACAACTCAGCTGCTCAGGGGAACCCCGGTGTCCTCAGCACTGAGCTGAGCACCAAACCACCCAAATGCTTCTTCCTGCTGTGCCTGGACTCCCAGGGAAAGGAGGGTTGGAAATGCTGACCAGAGCAAGGTTTCCAAAAGCTCAGGGTCAATCTCTGTAGCAAAAAACACCAGCAATTAGATTTTGTTCTGCTTGGGAATACCTGATTTTCTGCACTATCCAAGCAGAGCCCAGCTGCATTTGCTCCACACCCTGCTCCACATCTAAGGACTGACTTCTCTCCAAAGGGTTCACATTCCCAGCCTGCTGTTTTTAAGCTTTACTCTTCACTAACCCCTTTGTCTCATTGGACTAAACTC
This sequence comes from Hemiprocne comata, assembly GCA_020745705.1. Taxonomy (NCBI): domain Eukaryota; kingdom Metazoa; phylum Chordata; class Aves; order Apodiformes; family Apodidae; genus Hemiprocne; species Hemiprocne comata. The sequence continues at coordinate 1,354,359 of CM036586.1, read as the reverse complement.
TCCTGCTCACAGAGGCTCAGAGAAGATGACATATCTACCCATAAAACTGGAAAAAAATGATCCACCACATCTTCTGAGTCACCCATGCAAACACACTCACAAATGTGTCAATGAACCGAATGTTAAAGTGAGTTAAGTTGTCACCAAACTCTTCCATTCAGAATTGAAATTACTTTTAATTCACTTTAGGAGAAAGTCTTAGAAAAAGATGCCTCTAGTTCCATCTTTTTAAAGAAGAGACCTGAAAAAGCTGAATCTATTGAGGAGTTCATTCAGATCAGTTTCTTCAGCAGACAAGCTCTGTGACTTGCACCTCCAATAAAGGGCTGCACTTCCATTTAATTCTGTTTCATTGGATGATTCACATCTACTGAAATTCTTCCTCCAAGTTTTGGATCTGGTTTTGCTCCAGCACTAGTGGTGTGCAGTGAGATGATTACACAAGAGCAAACTTTAGATAGTGCAGGAAGAGGGAAACACCCAAGGGTTTGCCAACTTCCTCCTCCAGTTAGCAAAGCCCATCTGCCCAAGGGTTGAACCTGGCACAGGTTAAAGAGGTGCCCACCACCAAGTGAAGCACAGCAAGGCACCATCCCCCTCTGCTCTGCTGAGACCCCCTTGCAGGGCTGGGGCCACTTCTGGGGTCCCCAACATAAGAAGGACATGGAGCTCCTGGAGAGAGTCCAGAGGAGGCCACAGAGATGCTGGGAGGGCTGGAGCAGCTCTGCTCTGGAGACAGGCTGGGAGAATTGGGGGTGATCAGCCTGGAGAAGAGAAGGCTCCAGGGAGACCTTGGAGCACCTTCCAGGGCCTGAAGGGGCTCCAGGAAAGCTGGGCAGGGACTTTGGCCAAGGGCAGGGAGGGATGGGCTGAGGGGGAAGGGTTTCCAGCTGGAAGAGGGGAGCTGGAGATGAGATGTGAGGGAGAAGTTCTGGGCTGTGAGGGTGGGGAGAGCCTGGCCCAGGTTGCCCATTGGGAGCTGCCACAGGCTGCCCCATCCCTGGAAGTGTTCAAGGCTGGATGGGGCTTGGAGCAGCCTGGTCTGGTGGGAGGTGTCCCTGCCCATGCAGGGGGGGTTGGAACTGGATGATTTTTCAAAGCAGTCTGGGATTGTATGAAAAGCTGCCAGTCACCAGGCCCTGCTATGAATTCTAGACATGGGCAGTAGCAGCACGGTCTGAGGAAAAGAGGTTGCAAAGCTACTCACAGAAAATGGCTTTAAAATGGGCAGACATAATTTGGAAAGCATTTGGTTTCCCACTTTAAGACTTCAAAAGGAAAAGGAAGGCTGGGAAGGTGCAGTCACAAGTAAACTCCTTTTCCTTGGTCCCAGGGGCAGAAATGGGAACAATGACAAACAGAATGGAGTTGACACACTGTGACAGAGACATCATTAAGGAAAGTCCTAATTTAGGACTAAGCCATCTGATAGAAACTTGCTTGTTATGCATTGACCTCTTCACACCCTGTTAAATTCACCCTTTTCAAGTGATTCATTGAGTGACTCCAGAGGGAACTGCTCGGATGGCCCAGATTGACTTCGTTAAAGTGGATCCCTAATTGAACACCTCTCCTGCAAGAGGGATTATTGGAACAGGACAGTGAGCAGAAAGGAGGCAGGAATATCTCTTCCCGAGCTTCCCAATGTGAGGAGGAGACAGAGATGCTCATTAAGATTTAAAGAAATCCTTTATTTTGGAGGAGAAAGGAGAACGATCCTGAATGGTGTCCAACTCCCCTTCAAAATGTCCCTTTTACAGGGAGGATGAATCACCTTGGAATCATGGAATGGTTTGGGTTGGAAGGGACCTTAAAGATCATCAGGTTCCAACCCCCCTGCTACGAGCAGGGACACCTCCCACCAGACCAGGCTGCTCCAAACCCCATCCAAGATGAAGCTGAATTGCACCTGCTGGTCCATAAATACTGTTCCTATTCTAACACAAGCTTAGAAGTTGATCAGATTCCAACTCTGGGACCTTGACAGCTACAGAGACCTAGGGAAGGCCTGGAGAAAAAAAGAAAACCAAACCAACACAAAAATCCCTCGGCATCAGCAGATTCCTTGAGGTTACAGAGCAGATCAAATGCTACCAGCACACCCAGAGCCACAGCACGTGCCCACAGCCACAGCCACATCTCCTGCATTTCTCTACCACTTTTCAATAGGTCCATAACAAGGTTATAGAAGAAGAAAATCAACCTCCAACGTACCAAGTGGTTGCACTGAATCCCAGGCACCACAAACCTCAGGCGAGAGGCTCCTCCAGCAGAGCAGCACAAAGACAAGTTTTGAGGAACAAAAGCTTTTCCTTTCCATTCCATTATCCTCTCTTCCACGAGGGCAGGGGAGAAAAAAAATGCTGGCAGCATCTCCCTGGCTGGGTTAAACATGAGGGGAGTACCTGCTATTCCTGTTACCCAGCTAGCCAGCTGGTCTGTTTTAAACAAGAGGGGGGAACAAGGTCTAACTGGCTGAAATAGTGTCTTAAAAATAAAAATGAACAAGGAAAAAGTTGAGTAGGGTGCAGTTTTGACAGCTTGCATGAAACCACCCCTTTTGTTATCATGGCCATTCTGGCAAAGAAAGAACAAATACATCTATTAATCAATGAGGAGCTCTTGGCAGAGTAAGGTTCTACCTGTGGCATCGGGTTCTGCAGAATTTAACTCTTCTTTTTAAGGGAATTTTCCCTCATCACTCCCATGCCTCGTTACCAGTTCCCAGCAAACCAGCACAGCCCTGCTCTCCTGAGGTGGCAAATCCCAAAGTCCTGCCTCCCTTTCCCAACCCACCTATGAAGGGAGAGGCCCAGGGTCTGGGCTGTCCCACCATCTGCTCAGGAAATGGTAAGCAGAAAGGGAAAGAAGAATGACCCCAGGATCATTTATCCCAAGCACAATCCCACACACAGTTGCAGGTTGGGTGGAGAATGGATGGAGGGCAGCTCTGAGGAGAAGGACTTAGGGGTGGTGGGTGAGGAGAAGCTCAACATGACCCATCAGACCTGGGCTGTCACCAGCAGTGTGACCAGCAGGGACAGGGAGGGGATTGTCCCCCTCTGCCCTGCTCTGCTGAGACCCCCCTGCAGGGCTGGGGCCACCTCTGGGATCCCCAACACCAGAAGGACACGGAGCTGTTGGAGAGAGTCCAGAGGAGGCCACGGAGATGATGGGAGGGCTGGAGCAGCTCTGCTCTGGAGACAGGCTGGGAGAGTTGGGGGTGTTGAGCCTGGAGAAGAGAAGGCTCCAGGGAGACCTTGGAGCACCTTCCAGTGCCTGAAGGGGCTCCAGGAAAGCTGGGGAGGGACTTTGGCCAAGGGCAGGGAGGGATGGGCTGAGGGGGAAGGGTTTCCAGCTGGAAGAGGGGAGCTGGAGATGAGATGTGAGGGAGAAGTTCTGTGCTGTGAGGGTGGTGAGAGCCTGGCCCAGGTTGGCCAGAGAAGCTGTGGCTGCCCCATCCCTGGCAGTGTTGAAGGGCAGGTTGGATGGGGCTTGGAGCAGCCTGGGCTGGTGGGAGGTGTCTCTGCCCCTGCAGGGGGGTTGGAACTGGATGATCTTGAAGGTCCCTTCCCACCCAAACCATTCTTTGATTCTGTGTTGTGGAAGGGGAGGATGATTTTATTTTACAAAAGATTTAAATAAGTTGGTTCTGGCCACTCATTCCCAGCAGAATCAAATATAACCAAGTGACCCATCCAGGACCACTCATGTCCAGCACAGTGGGTGAAAGGACAACAGCTGCCAAGTCCTCATTACAATTCCTGGTTGGTCTTCATTTAGGACAGACTAGTTTTGGACAGGTCTCTCATCCCCTCTGGCCCCTCTGCTTTGGCCCCAGAGGTTTCACCCATGAAGTTTCAGGCAGCTCTACTGCCTATTGTCAGTGTTTCCTCATTTTCTCTTAAAATTCTTCCTGTGGGACTAAAAGGAAAAGGAGCAGCTTGGGCACCGACCTGCAACCATGTCCACCTTCTCCTGGTATCAGGGTGTGGAGTCTTCTGCTCACCAGACTTGTCCCTCCATCAACCTGCCCCCTTCAATCCTACCACTCCCAGTGCCAGGCCATGCCCTGGGTCACACCACAACATCACTACCACTACTCCTAGCAACAGAATTTCTATTTCAAGCACAATGTTTGGAAATACAAACTAAAGAACTGCAGGATGCCCAGTCAAAAAACACAACGTGGCTGTTGGTTCCCATCTTTCCAAAGCAACACACAGGGGTGGATAGCTAAGGTGTGTGCATGCCTCCTTTTTACTACTCCTGAAGGCCTTCTGAAGATGGTAGCAGAATTCTTTTCCCTCCTACCTGGCTTCTCAACACCCAGAAGAGCAGGTTTCAGTGTCTCCCTTCCCATGTGTGATTTCTGCAAGACTTTTGAAGGCCATTTAGGTCTGAAGGGCTGAAGTCAAAGCACTGCTAGCTCAGGGGAGAGAGAACAAGACAAGTCAACACTGACTTTTGACTCCAGCCTTCAAAGCTTCATCTTTTCCACAGCAGCCAGACAAAATAAGTTTACAAGGTGTGTAATTAGAGTCCTTTACAAACGTTTGGATAAGCAGGATGGGTCTGTGTCCTCGAGGACAAGGTTTAAAACCTGCTGGTCCATCCAGCCTCTCCAGACCACACAGCTCCCTTCCCTGGCAGGCTGCCCACACCTCAACAAACAAACACCCAAGGGAGAGAGCAGCTGTTCCTGGGACCCCAACACCCAAACAACAGCTCTGCCCGGGGCTGAGGGAGGCTGGGAGAAGCCAGAGGGTCCATTCGAGGATGCCAAACACAACCTGCCCCTGAGCTTTTCAACTATCTGAGCTCTCTAAAGCAGTGTGTTTCCAGGAGGACAATCATTCTCACATCCATCCAGGAGAGCTTTTGGGTTTGGATGGGAAGGAGTCAGAGAGTTGTAGTCAATGGGGCAGAATCTAATTGGAAGTGTGTGACTAGTGGAGTCCCTCAGGGGTCAGTACTGGGACCGATGTTGTTCAACATCTTCATCAACGACCTGGATGAGGGTATAGAATGTACCCTCAGCAAGTTTGCTGATGACACTAAGCTGGGAGGAGTGGCTGACAGACCAGAAGGCTGTGCTGCCATTCAGAGAGACTTAGACAGGCTGAAGAGTTGGGCGGGGAGAAACATGATGAAATTCAACAAGGGGAAGTGTAGAGTTTTGCATTTGGGGAAGAACAACACGATGTCCCAGTACAGGTTGGGGGCTGACCTGCTGGAGAGTAGTGTAGGTGAAAGAGACCTGGGGGTCCTGGTAGACAGGAGGATGACCATGAGCCAGCAATGTGCCCTTGTGGCCAAGAAGGCCAATGGCATCCTGGGGTGCATTAGAAAGGGTGTGGTTAGTAGGTCAAGAGAGGTTCTCCTCCCCCTCTATTCTGCATTGGTGAGGCCACATCTGGAGTATTGTGTCCAGTTCTGGGCCCCTCAGTTCAAGAAGGACAGGGATCTGCTTGAAAGAGTCCAGCACAGAGCCACAAAGATGATTAAGGGAGTGGAACATCTCCCTTATGAGGAAAGGCTGAGGGAGCTGGGTCTCTTTAGCTTGGAAAAAAGGAGGCTGAGGGGTGACCTCATCAATGTTTACAAATATGTAAGGGGTGAGTGTCAGGGAGATGGAGTTAGGCTCTTCTCAGTGATGACCAGAGATAGGACAAGGGGTAATGGGTGTAAATTGGAGCATAGGAGGTTCAAGGTGAATATCAGAAAAAATTTTTTTACTGTGAGAGTGACAGAGCACTGGAACAGGCTGCCCAGGGAGGTTGTGGAGTCTCCTTCACTGGAGACATTCCAAACCCACCTGGACAAGTTCCTGTGTGATGTGCTCTAGGTGACCCTGCTCTGGCAGGGGGGGGTTGGACTAGATGATCTTTTGAGGTCCCTTCCAACCCCTAGGATTCTATGATTCTATGATTCTATGTCCAGAACGGGTCTGTGTCTTCACCCTGCTTCTCAGAGGCTTTTATTTTCAAACTTCATAATCAGATATTTCCCATGATTAGTAGAACAGGAATGGGACTGTAACACCCAGAAGGGCATCCCAGAGCAGGGAATAAATGGGGTGGGGGGCTCCACAGTCCTGGGAGGGGTGATTCTGGAATGAGGGCCCAGGCTGCCACAGGATGAGATGTCAGCCCAGTCCTGTGCCTTGGGAATGATGATTCTTCCTTTTCCACCTTCCTTCTGGCAGTGTTGGGATGGGGGGGGGTTTGCCTGGATGTTGGGGTCACCCCAACAACTCCAAGATAGAGGGAGGAGGTTGGGGGTTAACCCACAATTGTAGAACTGGGGAGATCATCCCCACTCCAATGGATGAACAGTCCTTATGGGTGAACTGTCCTTACTGAGAAACCAGAGCACAAGAGGAAACTTGTGCCCCAGGAATGTACGTGGGACAGATTTTACACCCCTAAACCTGAGGGTTCCTTGGGTTGTCTGGTTTTCAAAAAAATGCCCAAGGAAAATAAAGAAAGGAATTCTGGAAAACCCTAGAACAGCCCAGGTTGGGAGGGATCTGGAAAGATGGTCCAACTTCTCGTGGGAAAGGGAGCTGAGCTGAGATTATCCAGCACCCTCTCCAGCCACATCCTGAAACCTCCCAGTGACAAATCATGTCCCTGGGGAGGTTGTTCCAATGACTGACATCACTGTAAAAAATGTCTTTACATCAAGATGAAACCTCTCCTGGTGCAACTTGTCCCAACTGTCCCTTGCCTTCTCCACATAGCTCCTTGTGAAGAGAGCTCCTCCATCCTCTTCATAGCTGGAAAGCTGTGATGATGCTCCCCCCAGGCCTTCACTTCTCCAAGGAGAAGAGACTTGACTCCTTCAAAGGACTTCACTCCTTCTCCCACATAGACCAGGTTCTCTGGTTCTCCAGCCCTTCAGCCATCTCCTCTGGACCCTCTCCAGTCTGTCCATGTCCTTCTTGACTTGTGGGGACCACAGCTGGACACAGAACCCCAGGGGTGGCCTGACAAGAGTTGAGTAGAGCAGGATGATCCCATCTCTCTCTTGGCAAGTAAAGCCCCTGCAGATGCAGCCTAGGATCTGTTTTGGCTTCAGGCTTGTTCCCTCACATGACACAAAGGGGTTGGGGATATTTGGGAGTTCTATTTTTTTTAAATACACATGAGAAGCTTTGAATCTCTCCACACAAAAAAAACCAAACCCAACAACCCAACTCTACTGTGACTGGTACACTGGGAAAATTCCAGCTCAAGACAAGAGCATAAATGCTGAGCATGCAAGAAGCAAAGATATATTTAGGTTTCCAGGTTGTTTCTATTCACTTAACCCCAAGAGTCTGATGGAAACACCAAAAATAACTGAAATGTGGGCAGGAAGATTTCCAACGAGAAGAACAAACCCCACACCACCTAAATACAACCTTTCTGATCTTCCTAAAGCTTACAGACACCTAAAAAATAGCTCCTTCTCCTCCTTTAGCCAACATCCAATTTTCCCCAGCACGAGGCAGCAAAAACACAAGCAAATGGTTGGGGTTTTTTTTTGAGCTGTTAAGCCACCAGCCAGAGTGTTTTGTAGAGGCTGGTGGAGAAATGCTCCTATTGGGGAACCCTTGAGAGAAATGCCCTGCTTGAGAAAGCAAACAGGGCAGCACCCACCAGCTTCCCTTTGGGAACCCTCTCCCTGTGCAAATTCAATTCTCCAGAGGGAAAAGCTGACAAAATTAAAACATTAAAACAAAGGTGGGGAAAAAAAGGGAGAATGTGTCAAAAGCAGCACCCAAATCAAAGGGTGTGCTCTTGTGTGGAACCAAGAGCCAGCCCAGATCTGCTCCAAGTGTCAGGAACAAGAGGTCTGCAGGGAGGGATGTGGTGAACACAGCCAGAGCCAAAGCTCTTTGTGTGCTTTCATGACAGTAATTCCCTCTAAAAATGGGATTAAAAATAGAGAGCATGCTTTAGGGAAAGAGTCTTCAATAATGGAGGGGGGGGATGAAGGAAAGGCTCCTGAAAACTCTGGAAGAGAACTGGGAGGTGAGAAATTAAACCTGGTTGGAGGAAGTGGAAAAAAGGGGGGGAAAAAAACATTCCTCTCTTTCTCTATCACAATGGTTATGTAAGGGCTGCAGCTGGAGCTCTATAAATAGGAGGAGAACAGGTGTCAAATGGGGAGAAAACTCCAGAAATCGACTCAAATGGGATTTTTCCACCAAGTTGGTGTCTTTCAGCAAGATCCACGGTCAGCTCTGGGTTTGTAAAGGTTGAGCTGGAGGGCTCAGGCTGAGCTGAAGGGGGGCAGTTTGACCCCGGGGCTGCAGCATCTCTGGCCCTTTGCAGGAGGCAGGATTCCACGTTGGGATTTAATCCACAGCCAAAAGTGGGATCATTCCAACCCCATGGAATGGTGTGCTAGTGGTTTGCTCAAGCCAAGGATTAAAATTCAGGAAAGGGAAGATGATCAGCTCTTGTGTTAGCAAAAAAAAAAAAAAAATGGAGCCCTTATCACAGAAAGAAGGAAAGATGTTGGAGAATTTTCCCAAAAAGAGAAGGTGTGGAGCCACTTGGGAGACTCAGAGTGGTCTTGCATGAAAGTTGAAGGAGTCCTTCCTGCAGGACAAGGTTTCATAGGGATGGAGACATGGATCCTGGGCTGAAAGCCCCTTCCCAGCCCCTGCTGGTGCTCCAGACATGCCACACACCAGCTCCTACCCCTCAGGTGCTTCACATTCCCCCTGAGGGATCTGAGTGGTGGGGCCAGGGGCAGCTGGGGCAGAAAAAGGCTGTCCTGGGTCTGGGGTATCCCCCTTCTGGGTGGCAGCACCCTCAGTCCATCTGGCCCTTGAGGGCACAAGGTGCTATGGAGATAAAGAGGGGGGAATCCCCAGACCAGCTGGGAATACTCCCTCACCCCATCACAGAACCATAGGGTGCCCCAAATCCCTCACAGAATCATTGGAGTGGGGATGATCTCCCCAGTTCTACAATTGTGGGTTAACCCCCAACCTCCTCCCTCTATCTTGGAGTTGTTGGGGTGACCCCAACATCCAGGCAAACCCCCCCCCATCCCAACACTGCCAGAAGGAAGGTGGAAAAGAGGAAGAATCATCATTCCCAAGGCACAGGACTGGGCTGACATCTCATCCTGTGGCAGCCTGGGCCCTCATTCCAGAATCACCCCTCCCAGGACTGTGGAGCCCCCCACCCCAAAAACCTGACACGTTGGGACTGGGGAGGGGGTGGAGGGTGTCCCCAGGGGTCAGCCCAGACCCATCCAGGATTGAAGGGTCACTGAGGTGGGCCTGACCTCCACCAGGGACCATGGGGTATCCTGTCATTCCCACACACACACCCCGTGTCCATGGGGATGGGGATGAACTGCTCAGGTGGGCATCAAGTCATTCCCCAAAGCAGTGAGAACACCAGCATGGGGAGGGAAAAAATGCCACCCCCCTGCGGTCATAAGACAGGGGTGACCCCCCCCCCTCAAGACCCTCTGGGTCCTCTAAGGCCATTTGGAAATGGGAGACCACCCCCACTCACAACTCTGGGCCCTCAAATGCTGGGGCCCCTGAGATGGGATCATCTCGGCCCTGCCCACAAAACCCCCAGGCCTTGGCGATGGAGTGACCTGACAGCCCTCCTCCCCATTCCAGGTCCATGGAGTACCCCAGTTCCCCCACAAAATGTCCCAGAGCCGAGGGACTGGGGGTAGATCCCCAACTGTGGGGTGTCCATCCCCTCAGGGCCGCGGGGAAAGGGGTGCCCTGGACCCCGACACCCTGGGGCCTAGGGGACAGGGTCACCCCCCGTGCCGGGTCCATGACATACCTCAGCTCCCCCCCGAAATGTCTCAGAGCAGCGGGGCCGGGCACAAAGCCCCCGAAACTGCGGGGTATCCGTCCCCTCAGGGCCGCGAGTGCCCCGGTCCCCGACACCCCGGCGCCTTGGGGACAAGGTGACACCCCCACATCCCCTCATTCCGGGTCAATGGGTTGGCCAGCTCCTCCGCGGGGCCGGGGATCACCCCCTTCCCCCCCAGGTGTGGGGTACCCGTCCCCTCAGAGCAGCGGCTGCCTCGGTCCCCGACGCCCCAGGGGCCTTGGGGACGGGGTGACCCCCTCTCCGGAACCGGCCGCCACTCACCCGCCGATCGCGGCCTGCCCGGTAGCTGCACGAAGCGATTGAGGAGGCCGAGGCCACCATCACCCGCCACGCCGCCCGAGCCCTCCCGGGCACCCTCCGCCGCCGACATGGCCCCGTCCGCTCCTCCTCAGGGCGAGCCCAGGCGGCGGCCGGCGGCGGGTCCCCCTCCCCCGCCAGCGACCAATCAGCAACGAGCTTCTACAGCCGCGGCCTATAAAACGCGGGCTTCTTGGCAGGTAGCGGAAGGCCGTGGCGAGCGCGGGCGGTGTCGTGAGGGATGAGAAATCGATCCCGGCGCCTGCGCGGCTCCGCCGCCTGGGCAGGCAGGAGCAATAGAGCGCCGAGAGCGGGGGAACAGGGGGTAGAGGGCCCGGGGAGGGACGCGGAGCCCCGCGATGGAGGCGGCATCGCCCCATTAACCCTCCGTGAGGACGAGGAGGCCGTGAGGGATTTCCGTGAGGTCATGGGCAGCCTCAGAGCGGAGCCGGAACGGTTCTGCGCGGCCGCGTTTCCCGCCCGACCTCCCCGGGCCTTGACGGGGTGAAGGACCAAGATGGCGGCGCCCAGCGCTGGGGCGGCGGGGTGGGCCCGAGGGAGGCCGCCCGCCGTCACCCCCCAGCAGATCCGAGACCTCATCGATGGTGGCATCGCTCCCGAGGCCGCCGGCCCCGACGGGTGAGGGGGGAACCGGGGAGGCGGCCCGGCCGGGTGGCACCGGCGGGGGGGGGGGTGTGGTCTGAGGAGCCGCCGGAGTTACTGGGGGGCCCTGGGAGACGCTGAGGGGTCGTGAGAGATGACAGGAGTTGTTGGAGGGTATTGGGAGGTATTATGGGAGAGGGATAGGGGGAAAAGAGAGCGATGGGCTGTGCTGGGAGAGACTGGGAAGCATGGGGGGGGTACTAAGAGGTACTGGGAGGCAGTACTGGTGGCGCTGAAGGCCAATGGGAGGTAGTTCTGATTGGACTAGGAGGTACTGGGTGTGTTGTAGGGACTAAGGAGCACTGGGAGGTGGTACTGGGGGCACTGGGAGTACTGCAGGGACTAAGGAGCACTGGGAGGTGGTACTGGTGGCACTGGGAGTACTGCAGGGACTAAGGAGCGCTGGGAGGTGGTACTGGTGGCACTGGGAGTACTGCAGGGACTAAGGGGCACTGGGAGGTGGTACTGGTGGCCCTAAGGGGCACTGCAACGCAGAACTAGTGTTGCTGAGGGGTACTGGGAAGCGGTACTGGTAGGACTGAGGGACACTGAGTGGCAGTAATGGTGAGATTAGAAAGTGCTGGAGGGAGTAAGAGGCAATGAGAGTCAGTACTGGTGAATCTGGGAGTACTGGAGGGATTAAGGAGGTACTGGGAGGCTGTAGTGGGCAGGGGGGAGGCACTGGTGTGTGCTGGGAGGGCAGGGGCAGGTAAGTGACCTGTGTAGCTCTGGTGTCCCCACAGCTGAACTGGGCACACACAGGGGCTCTGACCTGAACAGTGTGGGGTCACACCTGAGAGGAGGAGTTACTGGTGGGTGTTGGGGAGCCTGGGAGCACTGGGAGGTTGAGCCTGGGGAGTGTCTGACTAAAGCCAAGCAACTGTGGTTGTCCTTGGAGGTACAGCCTTGACCCAACCATCCCTGAATTTTGGGTTGCAGAGGGGGGAGACTGGAGGGGGTGCTGGGAACCAGCATTCCAGGTGCTGGGAGCTTGGATGCATCTCTGACCTCAGATGTGCCATGATCATCCATCTGGGTTCATTCACCAGGCTTGGGAAACCAGCACTTGTTTCCTACTTTCCACATCAAACCCCCACCTGCTGTTTCTGCTTGTGACTGGGAAAAGTTTCCTGTGCCCCTTTCCTTGCTGCATTTTTTTTTCATTGGTTTATTAGAAAAATAATTAAAAGATGAGGCTCAGGAGCTCTGGAGAAAGGGGGTGGGTCAGGATGAGGCTGAAGGACAAGAGGTTAAAATGTGGCCTGTGCATTTTTTTATTGGTGCAATCTCTCCAGTTGCTTCCCTTGCTGACTTGCTGTTCCTTTTAGGAAGGACACATCCGACTGGCTGGAATCAGCTAATGGATCTTCTCCAGTGGATGTTCTCTCCCTGGAGTCTGCCAGCAAGAAGGCCTATTTCAGCAGAGTAGAAACATTCACCATATCCTTCCTGGTGCTGAGCTTCCAGCCCTCCCCACTGCTGTCACCCTCCCTGGGGCTCCCCTGCAGGCTCTGTCCTGTAGGGTCATAGAAACAGACTTGGTTTGGGTGGAAAGGGACCTCAAAGCCCATCCAGTGCCACCCCCTGCCATGGGCAGGGACACCTCCCACCAGCCCAGGCTGCTCCAAGCCCCATCCAACCTGCCCTTCAACACTGCCAGGGATGGGGCAGCCACAGCTTCTCTGGGCAACCTGGGCCAGGCTCTCTCCACCCTCACAGCCCACAGCTTCTCCCTCACATCTCATCTCCAGCTCCCCTCTTCCAGCTGGAAACCCTTCCCCCTCAGCCCATCCCTCCCTGCCCTTGTCCAAAGTCCCTCCCCAGCTTTCCTGGAGCCCCTTCAGGCCCTGGAAGGTGCTCCAAGGTCTCCCTGGAGCCTTCTCTTCTCCAGGCTCAACACCCCCAATGCTCTCAACCTTTCTTTGGCCAAATAAACCCTGGCCAAAGCTTGGACTGTTTAACCCATCATGTACTGGGCTTTCTCCTTGACTCCAGCACCCCCTGAAGTGGGCAGGCAAGCCCCACGAGCTGTCCCCCCTGGTTTGTGCCAAGTATGGCTGGACCAATGTGGAGTGTGACATGCTGAAGTGCTCCAGCTGCCAGGCTTTCCTCTGTGTCAGCCTGCAGCTCAGCTCTGACTTCAACAAGTGTATGTGTGCTGGGGGTGTTGGGGGGTGGGCAGTGGGATTTTGGGGGTGTCTGTACCTCGTCGTGTGCATGAATGGTTTCATAGCCCTGGCCTGGGTGGTGCTGGGGGGGTTGATATCTCTGAAAATTAAGCACAAGTCAAATATTTCCTTTAATTGGTTGAGAATGTGGTAAAACTTCTTGCTCTGCTTGTCAGAGATGGGTTAGAATAGGATAGAATCATGGAGTTGTTTTAGTTGGGAAAGACCTTTTAGATCCTCCAGTCCAACCATTCCCCCAGCCCTGCCAAGGCCACCACTGCCCCATCTCCCTCAGCACCACATCTCCAGGGCTTGGAAACCCCTCCAGGGATGGGGACTCCAGTCCTGCCCTGGGCAGCCTGGGCCAGGGCCTGACAACCCTTGCCAGCAAGAAATTGTTCCCCAGATCCAATCTCAACCTCCCCTGGCACAACTTGAGGCCGTTCCCTCTTGTCCTGTCTCTTGGGAGAAGTGACTTGGAGGGGACTTGTGCCAGTCATCTAGTCCAACTACCTGACTGCTTCAGGGCTGACCAAGAGTTAAAACATGTTGTTAAGAGCATTGTCCAAATGTCTCTCAAACACTGCCAGGCTTCGGGCATCCACCCCCTCCCCTAAGAAGCCTTTTCCACCCACAGAAATGTTTCCTGTATCAAATCTGCCCCAACACTATTTTGAACCATTCCCAGTCATCCTGTCTTTGGGGAGCAAAGATCATAGAATCATGGAATGGTTTGGGTGGGCAGGGACCTTAAAGATCATCCAGTCCCAACCCCCCTGCCATGGGCAGGGACACCTCCCACCAGACCAGGTTGCTCCAAGCCCCATCCAACCTGCCCTTCAACACTGCCAGGGATGGGGCAGCCACAGCTTCTCTGGCCAACCTGGGCCAGGCTCTCCCCACCCTCACAGCCAAGAATTTCATCCTAATGTCCAACCTAAATCTCCCCTCTTCCAGCTTTAAGCCATTCCTCCTTGTCCTCTCCCTACACACCCTTTTAAAAAGTCCCTCCCCAGCTTTCCTGGGGCCCCTCCAGGCCCTGCAGATCCCTCTCCCCTTCCCCTCCTCTGGAAGCTGCTAAGAGCACCGAGGTCTCCCCTCACCCTCCTTTTCTCCCAACCAGACAAACCCAGCCTCTCACGTTCCTTTACCCACCTCTGTCCTCTGCAGAAAGATGTTTATTACCCCACCACAAATAAGTGTCTTCTCCACTTCTCCATCTTCTTGACTCCAAGCCCTTGCTCTTGTTTGGAAGGTGGCAGAGGTCTCAGCCCTGGTGTCTGGCAGACACAGATGATGTGTAACGAGGAGCCGTGTGAACGTTTCCCTTTGGGCCACTCAATGTTGATGTCTGTTGTTTGTTCAGACTATCTCTTCTAAATAAACCTTGGCCTGATTCTTCTGATGGTCGTGGTGCTGGTTTAGGAACAAATCTGAAACAAATGAGAGGTTGGAAGAAGGGCTGGAAAAATAAATTGAAAAATTAAGATGATTTGGTTCTGAAAGGTGGGGATAAGTTAAATTAAGTACCAAATTCTTTTTGGGGGAAGCTTGATTTTCAGATGTGACTGTGATTTGGCTCCTGCAGCCAGGGTGGAGGGGTCAGGTGAGTTAGCCAGGGACTGGCAGCTCCCCAGGAGGTAATTCTGGCAAGAGCAGCTGGTCCCTGTCCCCATGGTTGCTTGGAGCTGTGTTCTCCCTGAGCTGCCTTGCAGTGTGGCAGCTCCACTGCTCCCTGGTCGCTGTGCCTGGGAACAGGAGGGGGTTTTTGGCTGCAGGGAGGTGGAACTGCTGCAGTGGTGCTTGCTGTTGGGGAGATAAGCCCTGCAGCCAGCCTGCCCTTCACTGCTGCAGGAACCACAGCTCTGGGGTTGCCCGTGGGGTGGCTGGAGGAGCAGCAGCAGCTCCTTTTGGTGGGGAGGGAGATGAATCTGAGGTGAGAGCTTCAGGCTCTGCAACCTGCAGCCTCAGGTGACATCCATCACCCGAGCCACTGAAAGGGAGGAGCAGGGAAGCCCTCGTGGCCTGGTGCCTTCCTCTCCTGGGTTGGTTTTCCCAGGCATTCCCCAGGAGGTGGCTCTGCAGGGGAGTAGCAGTGAGCTTTGCCTTGCAGATGAGGAGCGCTGCGTGGAGCTGAAGAAGGCCTTGTGCTCTGCTCATGAGAAGTTCTGCTTCTGGCCAGACAGCCCCTGCCCAGGTTGGTGTCTCAGAGCCCAGCTAGTGTGCACATCCAGCTTGATTCCCTTTTTTTCTCCCTTTCTGCCATAGAATCACAGAAGGGTTTGGGTTGGAAGGGACCTTTCAAGGCCATCCAGTCCAACCCCCCCTGCAGGGAGCAGGGGCATCTCCAACTAGATCAGATTGTCCCAAGCCCCATCCAACGTGGCCTTGAATGTTTCTAGAGATGAGGTTTCTCCCACCTCTCTGGGCAGCCTGTCCCAGTGTCTCACCACTCTCATAGGAAAAAATTTCTTCCTAATATCTCAATTAAATCTCCCCTCTTTCCATTTTAAACCATCACCCTTCTACCACTACAGGCCCTGCTAAAAAGTCCCTCCCCATCTTTCTTATAAACACCCTTTAAGTATTGAAAGGCCACAACAAGGTCTCCCTGGAGCCTTCTCTTCTCCAGGCTCAACACCCCCAACTCTCCCAGCCTGTCTCCAGAGCAGAGCTGCTCCAGCCCTCAGAGCATTTTTCTGGCCTCCTCTGGACCTGCTCCAACAGGTCCATGTCTCTCCTGTGCTGAGGGCCCCTGGGCTGGATGCACCACTCCAGGTGGGAGCACTCTGGCAGCCCATAAGATCATCTCCAGAGCAGCACGAATGCAGCCTCCTAAGCCCTGCTCCTGCTGTCTCCTGTTGTAGGACCTGTGGTTTCTCCTCAGGTTCCCAAAGCAGGCAGTGTCAGAGGGCAAGAGATGTCATCTTCAGAGCAGCACAGCACGGGCAGGGGTGGCTGCAAAGCAGAAAAGCTGTGCCCAGCCTTTCTTTTAAAAGCCAAGTGACTGTTATGGGTGGACTCATCTCCTGCTTGCCCCGTGGGATAAGGAGGGGGTGGGAGGGCTGGTGGCCACAGCTCAGCTCTCCCACCTTTGCTTTCACCAGATCGTTTTGCCACGTTGCTGGTGGATGAGCCCAGAGCCCTTCTCCAGGATTTCCTGGACCGCTTCCAGAGCCTGTGCCAGCTGGAGCTGCAGCTGCCCTCCCTCAGGCCAGAAGATATGAAAAACATGGTGAGTTCCTCCTCTCTGGCCCCAAGATGGGGTGCATCCAAGTCCCTGGTGATGATGCCAGGGGCTGGAGCTGTGCTGTGCAAACCCTGCCTGACACAGTTGTGAGATTCAAATCAGAGATTCCAGACTGGAGGATCATGCAATCGTAGAATGGTTTGGGTTGGAAGGGACCTTAAAGGTCATCTAGATCCAAACCCCCTGCCATGGGCAGGGACACCTCCCACCAGACCAGGCTGCTCCAAGCCCCATCCAACCTGCCCTTCAACACTTCCAGGGATGGGGCAGCCACAGCTTCTCTGGGCAACCTGGGCCAGGCTCTCCCCACCCTCACAGGGAAGAATTCCTTCCTAATATCTAACCTAAATCTCCCCTCTTCCAGTTTTAATCCATTCCCCCTTGTCCTCTCACTGCAAGCCCTTGTCCAAAGTCCCTTCCCAGCTTTCCTTTTCTTCAGGCTGAACACCCCCAACTCTCCCAGCCTGTCTCCATAGCAGAGCTGCTCCAGCCCTCCCATCATTTTTGTGGCCTCCTCTGAATTCTCTCCAGGAGCTCCATGTCCTTCTTGGGGGCACCAGAATTGGAGTCAGCAAAGCTCAGCCCTGAGCTGGTCTGTCCTTGCCTTGGCTTTCTCCTCAGATGTTCCCCACATGGTGCTTTCCCCTGGTGTTTTTGGAAGCACATAAAGGGAGCTTGGGAAGGCTCAGCTGCTGTGCATGCAAGCCCTTGACCAATACAAGCACAGGTGGCTCCTGTCACCACCCGTGTTGCCAGTGGGAAGTGGGCTGTAGTGTCCAGTTCCCCCTCTGCCCCTTCCCTGGCAGGTGTGGTGCTCTCTGCCTGGAAAACTGATTTGGGAAGCTCCTTTGGGAGCTCTCCCTGGCAGCACCCACCCCTGTTCCCTCCAAGTGCTCCATGAGATGTGGCAGACTGTGGATTGCTCCTGGAGCTGGAATCCTGCAAGACAGTCATTGCATTAGATGGGATCAGGAATTTGAGGTGGCAGAGGCTATCCTGGAGCAGAGGTGTGGGCAGAGGCCACTGAAGGTGAGGGAGCCCAGGGAGTGGGGTACAGGGGGGGCCTCTGGTGCAAGGAGACTCAGCAGGTAGGAGGGAAGAGCAGGAGCTACAGCAGGAGAGGCTGGAATGTAGCTACAGCCAGGAGCAAGTGTGGGATTGCCTCCTCCTTGGGGCCTGGCCAGGCCCTGCTCTCCTCCAGCCAAGTCTGGCTTGTTGGGCACTCCCTTGCTGGGAAGCAGATGGCTCTGAGCAGCAAGAAGCCATGCAGGAGCCGGGGAACTCTTCATCCATGCAGCAGAAACTGCAGAAGGTGTTTTATGGTTGCCACCGTGGGCTGGCTGAGCTGGGAAAGCCACCAGAGCCCCCCCTGAGAAGAGACAGCAGGAAGCCATTGCGTCTCCACGTCTGACTCCCACAGGGAGCAAGGCCTGGAGCCAAATCAACAGCCTCTGGGGGCTCTTTCCTCACTGTGTGTCCCCAGAAGCCCTCATGGTTTCCCTGAGCACAGGGAAACGCAGCCCCTGCTGCCCCCCTGGGCTCGGGGGGGTTGGCTGGGGGCTCTCCAGGCTCATCCTTGCCAGGAGTGGCAGAGCTGTGACCTTCTCCACTGTCCCCACCCGCGCTCAGGGGAGCAAATGGTGCTGGAACCGAGTCCAGGCGTTGGGGAGAGTCAGATGGACACGAGGTAGGAGGAAGCCACCACTCTGTGTGGCTTTTGCCCATTAACCAGAGAAGAGGTGCTGAGGGTGCCACCTCATACCCTTTTGGTGACAGAAAAAAGGATTTTTCTCCATGGAGGATGTGGTTTGTGAGTAGTAGCAGGTTTAGGTTTTTTTTTTATCAGGCTGAGGGGTGATCTCATTGCTCTCTACAACTACCTGAAAGGAGGTTGTAGGGAGGTGGGAGTTGGTCTCTTCTCTCCAGTGAATAATGACAGGATGAGAGGGAATGGCCTGAAGTTGCACCAGGGGAGGTTTAGGCTGGATATGAGAAAGAATTTCTTTACTGAAAGAGTGGCTGGACAGTGGAACAGGCTGCCCAGGGAGGTGGTGGAGTCACCACCCCTGGAAGTGTTTAAAAGAAACATAGATGTGGTGCTTAGGGACAGGATTTGAGCATTAACAGGTAGATAAAGGTTATGCTGGGTGGATCTAGGTTATGGTTGGACTTGATGATCTTCGAGGTCTTGTCCAACCAGGATGATCCTGTGATTCTGTTGTTTTTCTCTGTCCTGCAGTCCCTGAGGGAGGAAAAGCTCAGCCTCCTCCTCCAGCTGATCGGGGAGGAGCTGGAGCAGAAAACAGAGGATGAGAAACCACCAATGAAGTTTTCCATGGAAATCCTGCCAGTGCACGTTCCTGCCTGCATCCTGGCTCTGTGTGGCTGGACTTGCAGGTGGGTGGTGCTGCAGGACTGAGACCAAAGTGTCTGCTGCACTTTGTGGTTGTGCTGAAACCTGTTGGAGGCTGGAGGAATGTGGGTGTCCCAGAGTGAAATGTTCCATATTACCTATTTCACTGTTTTTATTTTTATTTTTTTTCCTCCAGCTGTTAAAATTGACTTTCCTGTGAGGGTGGTGAGACCCTGCAACAGGGTGTCCAGGGATGTTGTGGCTACCCCATCCCTGGAAGTGTTCAAGGCCAAGTTGAATGGGGCTTGGAGCAACCTGGGCTAGTGGGAGGTGTCCCTGCCCATGGAGGGGGTGTCAGAACTAGATGATCTTGAAGGTCCCTTCCAACCCAAACCATTCCATGATTCTATGATCTGATTCTCTGAAACCCCAGTGCAAAGGTCTCTCTGAGACAGCAAAGAGTCTTAAAAAACTGAGCTATTGGTTGCCCCACTCGTTGCTGATTTAGATGTTGAAGTCAGTTCCTGAAATGTCACCCTCAGGCTGTTATTGCTCATCAGGCCTGCTTGAAGGGAGGGAAGATTGGTCACCTGAAGGTTTGTGGGTTCCCAAAATATGTGCTGGGAGCAGAAGGGTCACACTGCTTGTGGCTGAGGCAGCTTGCTGGAAGTGATGCCATCTCTGAGGGTATGGGCTGGAAAAGAGCTTACAGTGGGGAAGAGCAGAGCTGCCACTGTGCTGGGAAGTTCAGGGGCTGAGGAGGGGGACACTCTTGGCTGATGTACCCTAAATGAGTGTGCTTCTGCTTCATGGGAAGCTGGAATGGAATGGAGTAGAATAGAATCATTTTGGTTGGAAAAGACCTTAAAGATCGAGTCCAACCATTACTGTAGTCATGCCAAGGCCACCACTGCCCCATGTCCCTCAGCACCACATCTCCAGGGCTTGGAAACCCCTCCAGGGATGGGGACTCCAGCCCTGCCCTGGGCAGCCTGGGCCAGGGCCTGACAACCCTTGCCAGCAAGAAATTGTTCCCCAGATCCAATCTCAACCTCCCCTGGCACAACTTGAGGCCGTTCCCTCTTGTCCTGTCGCTTGTTCCTGGGGAGCAGAGACCGACCCCCCCTGGCTCCAACCTCCTCTCAGGCACTTGCAGAGCCAGAAGGTCTCCCCTCAGCCTCCTTTGCTCCAGCCTCAACACCCCCAGCTCCCTCAGCTGCTCCTCATGAGCCTCATGCCTGCACACACCCCAGGTGCCTTGGGCTCATTTTTGGCCTTTCTGGTGAATATCTGAGCCCCTTTAAATCAACGCTATAGATGGGATTTAATGGACTTGTTTCACTTCTTAGCACACGGGGCTACAAAAGCTGTAAGTCTGTGCCTCAGCCCAGGGGTCCTGATGTCTTGAAGCATGCTGGCTCAGGGACCTGTGCTTGAGATGGTTCCCGTGCTCTGCCAAGTATCTGCATCTGTTCTGAAAGCTGTGATTTTGGGGAAGGGCCCAGGCTCATCCCTGAATTTCCCTCCTGCCTCGGCTCTGTCCCCGCAGCGCTGCGTCTGGCTCCGTGCACCTCTCAGTGATCACCTGCTCCCTCTGCATGAGGAAGGTGGGACTCTGGGGCTTCCACCAGCTGGAGTCTGGGGGGCTGGAGCTGGACTCCTGCAGCCCCAGCAGCGCTGTGCCCACCGAGCGATTGCTGCTCCTGCCCACGTCTCCACGCAGGATGCTCACACGGAGCCAAGACACACTCCCTCCAGGCTCTGAGCAGGTAGGCTCGGGGGGTCTGGGTGATACAGGGACACACAGGGTGTAGTTTGGGTGTCCACTGCCTTTTACCTTGAAAGAGGCTCATCTTGGTGCTGTGTCTTCAGCAGAAGTGGGTCGCTGCTAACTTTACCCCTGCCCTTTGCAGCTCTTTGTCCTCCCCTCCCACAGCCCTCCTGCAAAAGAGGGGCTTTTCTAGCCAGAATACTGAGGCTTTTCTAACTCAGAGTGCTCCAAATCACGGGCTGCCTTCACCTGTGTCCAACCAGACACATCTAAGATGCTCTTGGTAGCAAGGTGGCACAGGAGAAGGCTTTGATTTCTTGTTGGAGCCGGGCAGGGTCCCCCTGTCCACTTGAGGCAGAGGACGTGGTGGTGACTGGAGGAGCTCTCTTAATTCCTTGTTCTTTCCACACTGGCAGCATGAGAAGAGCCTGTCCCCATCCATCCCTCGCCCACGGGGTTGGGACTCTCCCATCCCCATGGACCGGAGTGACCTGGAGGTGGCCAGTCCCACTCTGAGGAGCCGCCCTGTCACCCGCAGCATGGGGCAGGGGGACAACGTGGAGGTGCCATCCAGTCCTCTCCGCAGAGCCAAGCGAGCACGGCTCTGCTCTTCCAGCAGCTCAGTGAGTGATCCGGGTGCAGGGAGAGCCTGGGTGGGGAGGAGAGGGATCTGGGGGGAGGAGAGAGGGATCTGGGCAGGGTGCTCCTGATCAAAGGATTGTTGTTGTCCCCGTAGCACAGCACTGGGCCAGCTCAGGGCTGGTGTTAAGCATGGAGAGGGTTTTATCTACCCCTTCCCTGGAGGTGTTCAAGGCCAGGTTGGATGGGGCTTTGAGCAACCTGGTCTGGTGGGAGGTGTCCCTGCCCATGCAGGGGGGTTGGATCTAGATGATCTTCTAGGTCCCTTCCAACCCAAACCATTCTATGATTATGTGATTGTGCCATCTGTTTTCAACCATCCTGTCACTCTCATCCTTCACTGTCATCTCCTCCCCCACCCAGGACACTTCTTTGAGGAGCTTCTTTGACCCCAGCTCACAGCATCGCGACTGGTGTCCCTGGATCAACGCCGTGGAGGGAGGGGAAGCCCTGGAGGACACCACAGCCCAGATGGAGAAGGAGCCTGTGAAGGCAGAGCCAGGCTGGCGAGTGGTCCTGGACACCCTCCTCGCCACCAGAAAGTGTGACAAAGTGCCTGAGACAGAGCCTGTGGTGAGCCTGCAGGACCCCCAGCCCCAAACCCAAGACCTCAAAACACTGTTTGCCTAGGGCTGAAAGCTCCTGGGCAGAGTTTGGGGTAGGTGGGCTTTGTTCAGGCTGAATACAGACCAAGCTGGGTGACAAGGACCAGGTGTGTGTCTGCAGAGTCTCAGCTTCCCCCGGGCTGTGCTGACAGCCCCTCGCCCAGGTCTCATCTGTTCAAGGATGTGTTGTGAGCAGATCTGCTCAAGGGCTGCTATAAATAACGGCCTTTCCCGCGCGCCTCAGCGCTGCCCGAGATCCAGTTTCATTTCATGTCCCGACACAGAGCTCCTGAGCCTCCCTGCAGACATCCTGACCACTGGCTCCTGTGGCCACCAGCCCCAGGCTGTTGAACTCGTGGGTTTGTCAAGCCAGGGGAGCAGAGCTGAGGCCACAGCCTCCCTGAGTGGTTGCAGAGCAGCTGATACCTGCTGCTGCCTCCCTGGGCCTCATGATCCATTTGGATTCCTCCTGCTGGATCCTGCCTGCTTTCCTTGGGGCTGAGCTGCAGGAACTGGTGGAACAGTCCTGCTTCAGCATTTGTCTTGGGGCCGTGTGTCCCCAGGAGGTTCATATCATAGAATCAGAATGGTTTGGGTTGGAGGGGACACTAAAGGTGATCCACTCCCAACCCCCTGCATGGGCATTGACACCTCCCACCAGACTTCCAAGCCCCATCCAACCTGCCTTTCAACACTTCCAGGGATGGGGGAGCCACAGCTTCTCTGGGCAACCTGGGCCAGAGCCTTGCCACCCTGACACTAAATTTCTCCCTCAGATCTCATCT
This sequence comes from Hemiprocne comata, assembly GCA_020745705.1. Taxonomy (NCBI): domain Eukaryota; kingdom Metazoa; phylum Chordata; class Aves; order Apodiformes; family Apodidae; genus Hemiprocne; species Hemiprocne comata. Next base: position 1,331,959 of record CM036586.1, on the reverse strand, counting down.
CCAGCTCCCCTCTTCCAGCTGGAAACCCTTCCCCCTCAGCCCATCCCTCCCTGCCCTTGGCCAAAGTCCCTGCCCAGCTTTCCTGGAGCCCCTTCAGGCACTGGAAGGTGCTCCAAGGTCTCCCTGGAGCCTTCTCTTCTCCAGGCTGAACACCCCTAACTCTCCCAGCCTGTCTCCAGAGCCCCCCCATCATCTCTGTGGCCTCCTCTGGACTTGCTCCAACAGCTCCATGTCCTTCTTGTGTTGGGGACCCCAGAGGTGGCCCCAGCCCTGCAGGGGGGTCTCAGCAGAGCAGGGCAGAGGGGTACAGTCCCCTCCCTGGCCCTGCTGGTCACGCTGCTGGTGACAGCCCAGGACATGGTTGGTCCCTTCCAGCTGTGCCATGTGCTGGGAAAGCTCCAGCAGGTCCTGTGGGACCAGGCACGAGTCAGAGGCATGAGACCCAGCTGGAGCAGGGGGGATTTGGAGTCCTGTCCTACTTGCTTGGACTTTGCTGTTCTCCTCTCTGGTTCTCTAAATAGGTTTAACGAAGGAGAGGAGCGAGTTGATGTCCTGGCAGCCAATTAGGATCTTTTGGATGGGTTTTAGTTTTGCTTCCCAAGCTTTGTAGGCAGGTCCTTGGAGCTGTTACAGTGCCTTAACCTCTGGTTGTTGCTTTGCTCCCCTCTCTCGCAGAGTCTCTCAGTGAAGTCCTGCAAGGTGTTCCGCATTTTCCGGCAGTGGGAGAGCATGAATTCCTCCTGAACCCACCACTGCCTCTGGGAATCTCCAGCCAGGGCCACGGGGCAGCCCCTCAGTCTGGCAGGGATCTGCTTTGGAGTTGCTCCCACGGCAGCTCCGTGCCCTGGGGCGGGGATGCCGGGGAGGCTTCGTGCCAAATGCAGCCCCGAGCGGCCGCTGGGACCCCCTCCTCCCTGCCTGCCTTCCTTCAAGCCCCCCCTGCCTTCACTAATGGCCGCTGGAGCCCTTGGCCCCCAGGGCTTCCACAGCCCCAGCTGGAGACAGGGTGTGGGGAGAACGAGGAGATGTGGTCACCTCTCCAGGGTGACAGTCTTGTCCAGCTGTGACCCGCCACCAGCGGTGCAGGGAAGTGATGCCAGGTGGGAATAAACATTTCACTTTTGTTGTTTGTTTTTCTTTTTCTTACTGCTGGTGTATTGCTTCTTCCTGGGGTGGGATGAGCTCTGGACCTAGCACATGGCTCCCATATCCCTTGGGATGCTCATCTTTGTGGGATCAGTGTCCTCCTCCTCCTTCCCACTCCTTGTTTTGCAGCCTGACTGATACGGGTTCATGGCCACAGCCTCAGCTCCTGCACAAGCAGAGATGCCCCCAGCCTCATATCCCAGTGCCCACCAGCATCTGCCCCAGCAATCAGCTGCCCAAAGCCGATTTGGTTGGGGGCTGAGAGCCTCTGGGGTGATAAATCACCTGGGCTGGAGTGCAGGGGAGGCTGGGACACCCTGGAAGAGGCAAAATAGGGCTTCCCATGGCTTGGGGCCACAAGGATGGGTGCTGGGAAGGGACTGGTCTGTGTGGAAGTGGGACAAGAAGCCAAGAAGGGAGACCCTGATGTGTCATCTCCATCGAGGACATCAGGAAAGGGGCTTTGGGAGTGCTGAGACTCCACAGAATACCCAGGCACGGTTGGATCTCCTCACCCCAGGCTGCCACAGCCACATGGATGTGGGGGAAGGCATGGAGACATGTCATTCCGTTTTATTTTGGGGAGTGAAGGATCCCCCTTTGGAGGAGGAGGAGCCCCTGCCTCGGTTTACCCAGCTCTGGGGTTTCTTCTGCATCTTATTCTGCCTCATCCCCTTTGGGGTATTTTCTTGCTGCTCTGTGTCTGGGAAGGCACCAGCTACCTTGGTCAGGGCTGATCCCTGAACCCCAAAAACTTGTGAGTGCACCTCCCACCTGAGGATTTCTTCTGAGAGAGACACTTTACCTGCCACTTTCATGGGTGGGAGCTGGCACCAAGCTCCTTGAGGAGCAGCAGGGCTTGAGTTTGGGTGGGTCACCTTCCTTCCCTAAAAGGATCCTAATTGCATGGCCCTAACGAGGGGCTGCTTCACTCCATGGCCTTGCTGGGTTGGGAGTTGGGGTGGGAGATGGGGGGTGTCTTCCCCCCACACACCATGGGTACCCCCAGAGGGGTGAGGATGGGGCACGGAGGAGTCCCTTCCCCAGTTCCTGAACCCACAAATCCCCATGTCCCAAACAGCCCCCCTTGTTTTCCCCAACTTCCCCCCCCTCCTTACAGCTCCCCACAGCATCCTAGGGGTCCCTATAGCTCCACTGCTCCCCAGAATTCCTCTAGCTCCCCACAGCTCCCTCATTGCCAATGGTTTTCCCTCAGCTGGCTCCTACTACTCCCCGTATCTCCCCCATTCCCATGGCTTCTGACAACCCCATTTCCTCCCCCCCATGTCACCATTTTGTCTCCCCATCCCTGCCACCCCACAAACCATGGGGTGCACCCACACTGGGGGGGATGATGTCCCCATGCTGGGCTGGGGGCAAGAGCCCCCCCCCTGCCTGTGCACCCCCATTTTCAGACACAGGAGGGCTCAGAGGGCCCCCAAACCCTTTGTTACCCCCCCCTTATGGGGGTCTGGGTGCTGCAAGAGTGGTCTTAGGGCACCCCAAAAGGGACAGGATGCTATCACAGGCCACGTCATCCCAAAATTATCCCTGTTGCAAACGTGGTGTCACACAAATGAAATACAAGGATTTAAAGACATAGAAAATCCTGATTTTTCTGCTTCCTGTTCTGGTTGCTTGCAATGGGTCAGGAAGCATTGAGGCTAGGGAAATGGGGGATCCTCTACCCCAACTTCTCCCACTGATGAAATATAACCCAGTTCCCCTTTGCCCCCCCCCAAATTCCCCCCATTGTGTCTCCCAAGGGGTGTGGATCATCCCCCCCCACCCCTCGGTGTGTTACCTCCTGCCTCAGCTGGACTCGAGGCTGGAGGGACACGTTGGGGCATTAAATGGAGGGAATCACCCCCCGAACACATGTTTGTGGGGTGAGGTTACCCCTTTCCTCAGGCTTTTTGGGATTTCTCAGCTGCATCTCCTCCCCACTCAGGGAGGAAGCGTTCAGGCAGTTTTGGGGTGATGCTGAGTTTAGGAATGCGGGCTGCTGACCCCGGGGCGTGGAGGTGTCACAGCTTGAGGGACACTCATTAAGACCATCGTCACACCCCTCGCTGTCACCTCCGGGGCGCTGGCAGGTGCTTCCCTCCATCTCATCCTGTTGGGTAAACTGAGGCAGCGGGAAATGCTTTGCCGGTGTCGCACCGGAAAGCCGGTGCAGTGACTCCTGCCTGACTGCTGCTCCCTCGGTATGCGACCCTGGGCGGGTTTGACTTTTATGGTGGCTTCCCCAGGTGACACTGGCCGCCCCACCTTGACGTCCTGCCGGCCGGTGACACTTCCCCGCCGCCCCGCACTACAACTCCCGGCGTGCCGCGGGGTGGGCGGGGCCGACGCGGCGTTCCCGGCGCAACCAATAGTGAGGGAGCGGGGCGGTGAGGTCACTGCGGGTGACGTCAGGGGTCCAGAGAGAGGCTCCGGCAGAGGCGACCGGAGTGGGGCTCGCGGCTCCGGGAGCGCGAGGCGGCGCGGGGGGGGGGGTTGTCCAGGGCGGCGGCACCACCGGAGGAGGCGGAAGAGAGCGGCGACAGCGTCGGCGACAGAGGCGATATCGTCGGCGGCGGCGGCGGGGGGGGTCGCAGCGGCTTTGAGCCCGGCGCCCCCCCGCTCCCCTCGGTACCGGGTTTCTCCGGTCGAACGGCGGCGGCGGCGGTGCTGACAGCCCGCCCGGAGCACCGGGGGCGGCCGCGGCCACCATGTCCTCCCCCAGCCCGGGCAAGAGGCGGATGGACACCGACGTGGTCAAGCTGTATCCTTCCCGCACCCCCCTCCCCCTCCTTAACCCCCCTTTTCCAACCTTCCGCTGGCAGCCCCGGGGCGGGGGGGGGGGTGGTCTTCGGTCGGGCCTGCACCAGGGTGGGGTGCACCGGGGACCCCCCTCCGGTGTCGTTCCCCTAACCCCCCCGGAACGGCGGCAGCGCTCCTTTCTGAGGCCAGGCCTAGGCCTCTCCCTAGAGGTGGCGATTGGACCTGCCTTCCTCCCTCTGAGGGGTCCCCCCTTACCGAGGGGGAGGCCTGTCCCCCCCTTCCCTCATTTTGGGGGGGATTTATCCCCTTCCGTGGCTTGACAGCCCCCAGCTGGGGTGCCCTGGGGGTGTCCCTGCAGGTGCCCTCCCCCCCCTTTGTGAAGCCCCCCCCTCCAGCCTGGGTGCCCTGCCAACCCCCCCCCCCCCGTGCCTGCCCTGGCCTGCGGCCCAGCTGGTGAGGGAGGGCGAGGAAGGGGGGGAACAGCTTCAGCAGCCACAGCCCAAAGAAAGGCTTTTGTGGTGTTTATTATTATTTACTCCCCCATTTCAGCCTGTGCTTCACGAAGCTTCTGGTGCTGGCTTAGGGATTTAATTTTCTGGGGGAGAGCAGGAGGGGGTCCCCACAGGGACTGGCTCGGGGGGGGACTGGCACGGGGCTCTGGGGCCCATCTTGCAAGAGTTCCCGTTTATGTAACGTTCCAGGTTGGGCTTTATTATTTTTATTCCCCCCCCTCCCCTCCTATCTTCTGCGATAGATCTGTTTATATTTTTCCTCCTTATTTTTATTCTTTCCAGGGTGGCAAATCCTTTCTCTCTCCTGTCTGGAGTGTGGGTGGCATTGAAAAATATCCTTGGGAATTTGGTTCTAGGATTGTTTTATTAATAGGGGCTTTTTTGTTGTTTACAAGGTGCTGAGAAGGGGTAGAAATGACAAGAGGGGCTGAAATATTTTTCAGCTCTGTTGACTGAACGTGCCTGACCTCCCTCAGCAGGACTCGGGTCTGGTGGCTTTAACTTGGTGGTATCGAGGGGTCGAGAAATGGGTCTGATTTAGTTTCCAGAGCGAGATAAACAAACTTACTTGGGTTTTGAGAGGTTTTTTTGGAGCGGGGGGAGGGAAAGGGAGGGGGGGAGGGAGGAGCAGCACCGCTCTTGTTTGTGGTGTGAGGTTGGCTTATCGAAGGAAACTTCTGTTTGACGTTCAGCCCTGCGTGTTTCTCTCTCCAAAAGCTGCTCTTCGGATATTTTTTGCCTTGTTTTTAAGCAAATAGGAAATGACTACCGATCGTGCTTGAATCGGAGCTATTTTTATCCGGGGGGTTTAAAGTTACACACACACATGTCATACTCTGCCGAATGCCAATTAGGATCGATGCTTAATCGCACCGGGAGGAGGGTCGGGAATTCCAGCTGTTTAATATTGGGGGGGGGGATGGGGGGAATAAAATCTTCCATAGGGATAGTCTGGAAAGAGGTTTGGGCTGGAGAGGGGCTGAGGCCCAACCTGATCTGCTGCTGCTCTCCTTTCCCCTCCCCCTCTTTTTTTCTTTTTCTTCCCCCTTTTTGTTTGATTTGTAGCCAGCATCTCCAGCCATCGCAGCATTTTAGGAGACAAAGAGCAGGTTTTTCCGAAGTGTATTTCTAGCAGCAGTGGTAGGTAGAAAGCCCCAAATATCTGGCATTCCTCCCGACGTGGGGTAATTTCTGCTCCTCTCTCTTTCTCTTTCCCCCCCCACCCCCCGACAAAAGAAACCCAAGGCTTTTCCAAAAGCAAAGCCCTTGTTGTTGTCGCCGCAGCCTTCCCGGTGTTGTGAGGGGTGAGGGTTAGAGCAGTCGGTCTCCTGCGGACAACAAACTTAGGAAGTTGGATGTGTCAGATGACTCTCCTCACCACTCCTCCCTTCCCCGGCCTTTTTTTGTTTGTCTGCCTGACTTGCCTCGCCTGCCCGGGGTGAGCGCAGCTCGCTAGGCCCAGGCTCCTGAAACACTTCCCTAGGGAATCTTCCTCTCTGGAAGCTGATCTGAAATAAGGGGGAGGATCTGGTTTGAGACATGGCAGCGAGGAGGGGTCCTTTGGTGTTGACCAAAGCAGAGGGGGCTCATCTGAAGGAATGTGCTTGAAGGCTGCTCCTCCCTGGGGCTCCAGGGTTTTGTTGTTGTGTTGGATTTTCTTTTTCTTTTCCCTCCCCCTTTTGCTGCCATTTTCATTACAGTTTCCCTTTTTGTGTCTCTGATGGAGAATAATGGCATGGATTTATGGCCTGCCAAGGGCTACCTTTTGGAGTAAGGAGGGGGCCATGGGCAGAGAGAATAACACCGCGGCCTTCCCCTGCTCTGACAGGTTTAGGAGCCGAGTGGGGTCTTTTTATTATTCCTATTTTCAATCCTAACACGTCCGTGTCCTCTTGTGGATGCCTCTTTGTGAGCAGGGAAGGGGAGAGGTTGCTCAGCTCTCCAAGGGGGGTTAGGGGCAAGCTCTGCCTGTGTGTGTTAATGTGTTGAACTGATGTTTAATAATCGCCTGGACGATGATGTGCTGAAACTCTGAGTCACTCATTGTTTCTCTCTGGTCGCGCTCGCAACGTTGTGCAAAGGGAAGGGCCTGCAGCGGGGAGCCACGCTGCTGTCCTCCCCTCCTGGGGGGGCTGGCTGCCCCCCACCCTGCTTGCTAAAGTTTCCTGGGTGCCCACAGAGTGGGGGGCACTGCCTGCATCCCACCTGGGAGCACGGCTTTGCAGGAAGGCTCCGTGCACCCCAAAAACACCTCAGGACCCGCTTGCCGGCAGCCTGGAAGCGTGGGGATGTCCTGTGGGCCTGCTGGGAAGTGCTCAAGCTCCAGGCTGGGCCTCTTTGGGTAGCTCCCACCCTTGGGGGACTGTGGAGTGCTGGAGTGGGGGATCCCCTTCCTGGTTTTCCCCAGCTTTCCAGGCGAGCTGCCGGCCTTGGAGCTGTGTTTGCAGGCAAGAGGCCTCGGGCAGAGCTCACAACTCCACGGATTGGCTGCTCTGTTACTACCCGGAAACCGGGACCGGGGCGGAGCGAGATGGCAGCTGATGGGGAGCCCCAGCCAGCGTGTTTACACCCATGGGGGGGGGACGCACGCACCCCAACACCCCACATCCCCCGAGGACCACGGGGCCCTTTCCCACCGGCTGTAGCGATTCCAAGCTGAGGCTTATTGTTCTGCGCCGGGGAGCAAGGCGGACGCTCCAGGGCGAGCTGCTCGCAGCCTCCCCTTGGACAGGAGTTTATTTTGTGCTGATTTATTTTCCTCCTTTTGTGGATAGATGCTTCTGGCTGGGTTGTAGTCCCCTGAGCTCTATTTTTAAGCATTGGAGCTGGAAGAGGGAAGTGTCGCCCTGTTCTGTGCACGAAAGGAATTATAAATAGTGGCCAGCCTCATTTGAATCTCCCTGTTCTGACCAGTTTACAGAGCTGCACGTTTGTAACACGCGTCGGAGCTACCAGGGAGTGTAATACACTGTGTTGCACTCCTTTCTAATTTTAGGCTTGTCCTCAGTCAAGGAGAATAAAGGCACAAATCTCCTTAGTTTACCTGCGGAGTATTTTGTAATCGCAAAACTCCCCGTGTTTGCTTCGCTGAGATCGGCTGAGGCAAAGGGTAGGACACAGTTTACATTTGGGATAAATTCCTTTTTATGTTCATTATAGGCTTACACTGCACTTATCATCCTACTTGAACACCTTCCAAGAGTCGTGTTGAGCAATAGGGAGGTCACGTGGCTTTGTTCTCTTTGGCCTGTCCCCAGGGGGAAGAGCATGTGCGCTGGAATGTCTTGTTTTGGTAGGGTTCGGTGGTGTTTTGTTGTTTTGGTTTGGTTTTGTTGTTGTTTGTTTGTTTTTTAATAAAGGATAGACATTTCTGGAAACTTTGACAAGTCGGAATGTAGATTTTGAAAATGTCACCTTACGCTTCTTGCTGCTCTACTTCTGGGGCTCCTGTTTTAATGAGGTCTCCAGGGATGAGGGTGATCGTGTGGTGGTGCTTCAAAACGCACAAAGACGTGGCGGCGGCCCCGTTTCAGAGCTGGGAGAGCCTCAACCCTCCCCTCCTTCTTTCTCCATAGTAGTCAGAAATGCTGGCACAGGTTGTGGCTTATAAATAAAATCCAGTTAAACTCAGCTCAGAAGCTGCAGTGCTACCTGCCGTGAGGAGAACCTGAAATTCACCCATCCAAAACCAAACCAACCAGAGGGAGAAGAAAAAAAATAAGTTAATCATCTTCGTTGCCTAAATGACAACTTTCAAGGGTATCATCTTACTGCTTTTAGAGCTCAATGCAACGTCTGTGCTGGCGGTTGGATTTTTTTCCCCCAAAAAAAGGACGGGCTCTTGGCTGGAACTGTAAGTTCACTCTTCCATTGTTGCCTTGTCAGTTTGATCACAGAGGCTATTGAAGCTGGGGCTTGTCGAACAGACCTGAAAGCACCATGCACCTGCTTAATCATATAATTGCAATGGTCATTGAGATGAAACTGTAGAATATGAATTTGGTTAAGACTGCTTGGAGCAGAGTGCCTGCTCTAGCTTGACATCCCAGCCCTGTTTAAGAAAAAGAAAGCCTTTGTATCCCTCTGCGTTTGGGTAGTTTTAACTATTTCTCCACCTTGTTGCCCAGGCTCGGAGCAGTGATTTTTGGTGTATCTGAGTAGGATGGCAGTTGTCTTCAGGATTATGCTTGTGGTACCCAGTTCTTCAGACTAAACTGGCATTAGGTTCCTAAATGCTGATTAATGGCTGGTGGAGGCTGGTTCTTTGTAGCAACAGTTGAAAAAAGAAACAAAAACCTGCTGGCAGGATTTCAGTCGAACAAGGGACTTGCCTTGTAAAATGGTGTCCCTCCTCTCCTTTCTGCTGCTGTGTCTCAAAGGGCACGATTGATACTACTTCTTCTTTTTTAGTGAAGCTCTGCTGCGATCTAGGCAGGCTTGGGTTTGTAGTAGGTGATTGTTTTTAAGTGTCATCACGACGATCTCACAATCCCAGCAAGCTTTTGGAGCCGCGTCTCGCTGAGTTCACTCCCACGTGTCCAGCATTTCACAGCAGCAGGAGCCAATAACGGTGGCTTGGAGCATGGCTGCGAATCTTGCAAACCCTGTTAAGGTCTTAATATGTGGGATTAAGCAGAAGATGCCCCCTGACGAGGCTCTGCTTTGTTTCATTTGCCAGGGAAATATTACGTTTAATCTTCGTGTAAGTACAGCTCGCATTTTGTCCTGGTTCTGCTGTGTGCTGGCAGTGAGGTTATGTTGTTTTTTTAAAAATAAAAATCATCTTATGAAGAGCTTGTAAGCAAAGCCTTGAGGTTGCTGGACACTGGCTTTGTTCATACTTGAGTGGCAAGCAGGAGGAGCTGCCCCGTGTTGTGCTGCTGCCTTCTTGAGCTCATGAAAGCATAGGTGTGCTGTCTGGGTGTTTTCTTACTTTGTTTTCAGAAGAATTAATTAATCGCTCCTTCAAATAGATGCTTAATTGCTGTCTTGCCTTGTTGCCTACCTCTTGTACCTGGAGCAGATCTGGAAGCTGAGGGAGTGGATCCAGCCAGGCGCTGAGTGTCTCCTTTGGAGGGTTGGGTTTGCGTGGAGCTCACACCTCACCACTGGATCGCTCTGGGGGGAGGTGGTGGCAGCTTGCTCAGTGGAGGCTCCAGGTTTGCTGCCTCCCTGGAATGCTGGCAGCAAGGGGGAGATGCCTGAGGACAAAGGGGGGCTGCCTGAGGGCAGAGGTGGGGGTTGGCAGTCCTGCCCTCCTCCCAAAGGGGCAGCTCAGACTGTCACTTCTTGGGCAGGATCCCATTCTTGGAGCCCTCTGCCCTTCCCTCTGTCCTTTTTGCAAGCAAGAGCCAGGGAGCTCTTAAATAAAGAGCTGATAGACTTTCCTCCTCAACTGTTTCCTTCTTTTTTGTCTTCTAGCAAGGTAAAGCAGCAGGAATGGGGTGGTTATGAAGGGAAGGGTGCATCTGAAACCACCCCAGTGCAGAGCGATTGCTGGTTGCAGTATAACCTAATGTTCCCAGCACCTGTTGGTACTTGGTGCCCTTCTTAAACCATGATTTAATCAGAGTCATAACCAGGATAAACACATAACAGGTTGTTGTTAAGGCAGGAAAAGTGCCCACAGTTAAAGTGACAGGCTCCCGTATGGAGTGGGTTCCCAGCCAAATAAGCTATCAGTTTGACTGTCTGCTTAAATGAGAGGTGATGCAATGCTGAGGGAGAGCTGTCTGAATTTTCTGCTTTGCTCTCCTGCTGTTCTGGACATTATTCTGGCAGCAAAGACGAGAGATTCCTGAATAACATCTATTTTTTTTTAATATTCAACGTGAATTGTATATGTGGGTGTGCGTACAGGAGTTCAGCCTTTCATTGTGTGTCTTATTGTGTGCATTCAGCTTCCCTCCTTTCACTCTCTCCTTTTCCCTGTGGATTTTGTCCATGTCTTTCTGGAATAATGAACATAGAGCGTTGCTCTTTGTTTTTCTTCACCAAAATAGAGCTCCCGTGACTGAAGAATCATACGACCTTGCCACCTCTGGTTTCCACTAGGTCATGCAGCCTGTGTGCACCCGGTGCCTGTCAATTCCAGCAGGGAGCTTGTGGATGAACTGCCCTCTCCACTAGAAAATGGCCCCTTGTGATGGATCTTCTCCCACATCCCAGGGAAATGGTCCCAGTTTTATTGCTGGCAGAACCATGCGGTTCTCGCTTCTTTCGCTCCTCTGTTTTTCATCCTTTTCTTCCTTTTTTCCCCTCCTAATTTTTCTTCCTTTTTCCCCCCTCTTCTTGGGATGTTCAGAATTGTTTGCTCCTTGGTGCTGGTACCCTTTGGAGAGTGCTCAGCAGTTGCAGAGAGGGGCAGCACCCGTTTGCTCCTCACTAAAGCAATCCTGCTCTGTCTCTGCCTGGCTCTTCCCCTTCCTGTCCCAACTCAGTCCCTTTGGCCTTGTGACCGCTCACCTCTAAACACTTATCTCCTCATCTTCAGTCTCCATCTTCTTCCAGTTCCTCAGCCTCTCTGATAATGATCTGTCTGAGATTGAGGGTGGATTTAGTCTCTTGGAAGAAGGTGATTTCTCTGCCTCTTGTGCTTGTGTAGCCATTAGTGATTCCCTGCAAACTGACATTGCTACTGGATTCACCACTAAGATACTTTTGTTGTTGTTGTTGTTACCATTGCAGCTTCCAAGAGCTGTCCTCTGGTCTTAAATCATTTGACTTATTCCCTGGAGCAAATTGATTCAGCCTTCCCAGAGAAGCCAAATTGCTCACAGTCCATTTTCTTGGCGTGAGGTGTTTTAAATCAGATAGGGGGGTGGATCTGCCTGTGTTGTTTTTAAACCGAGGTGGCGGTGATCTGCCGACGCTTAATCCCTTTTAAACCATGAATTACAGAGCATGCCTGTATATTCTGCATGATGCTCCTACAGGGAAGCACAGGGGGTGGTGTAGACTTCTAAATAGTGACCCAGTGTGAGGAAGGGATTTTTAGGATAGCCATTTTTTATTGTTTTTAGAGGGTCAAATGCTGCTTTCCAGAAATGGTTGCACTTTTGCTGGTGTGTGCTTGCCTTGGACTAAATGCTAGAGAAAGAAGCGTAAAATACTTTCTTTGAGGCTTTACAGAGTGCCTGGGTGGATTATTCTGAAACGTTTTGCACTCTCTGGCTTTAATTTTTTTGGTGATACTTGCTTAAAAATGAGTATTTTAAATCTGTGTTAACGTTTTTGTTAGGAAAAGACTGCATTTACTACAGTTGCTGCCCTTTAGGAGAGCTTAACCCTGGAGGCATTTGTCATCCCTTGTGAAAGGTTGAGGTTAAAAGCTGACAGTTGATTGTTAGATAAATTTTGCATGATTTCCAAATTCCAGTGGGCTTTTCACCTGGCCTTGAGCACTCTCTCCTGCGAGGGAGCAGTGGTGGGGGACTTGGCATGTAAATTATAGATGTGCAAATCAGTGCTGCCTTCCCAGCTGCCTGGCTGCTCTCTGTGTACCAGCTGATTGTTTCTGGTCAGTTGTCTGTGGACCTTTTGTAATGCCCGGGTTGGGGACAGTCTATATCCAAATGGAGGTGGAGGAGAGGGGCTGAGGTGGTGGTTTTTGCATGATGAGTGAATGGTATTGAGAGAGGATGAATAGTGGACAAGCTGCCTGCTCCTGCCCTCCCCCCCCCCCAGCAAGGTGGGACATTGAAAGGGAAACTTAAACATGGTTGCACCAGAGAGACTCTGGCAGTCTGTGAAGTCTGAGATTTTGACTAAAAATCTAGGGTTTAGGATAGCATCAGGTACATAGTTATCAAGTCTACCCCCTGAAAAAGGCAAAAATCAATGTGTGGTTCTAAAGCAGGCCTGTGTGTCCCTGCTTAACCTCTGGCCTGGTAGATTAATAGCTGCAAAGTTGAAGGGGTGGATAAATAATTAACTTCAGCACTTTGGCATTTCTTGCTGGGCTGCCTTGCTTTGTTTTGTGTCGGTGGTGGCAGGACCAGGAGAGCTCTGGAGCTGGGAAGGGACACAACAAATGTCCAGTGAGACACCTGTTCTTTAGCAGCAGAAAAGCTGGATGAGAACATAAACCCAGGTTGTCTGCTGAGGTCTGAGCTTGAAAATAATTTTGTTCTTAAAGCTGTCTCTAGATCTAAATGCTATTTTAAACCTGTGCTGCAGAGCTGTAGTTTAGTTTTTGATCACCAGTGTGGACATGGTTGAAGACTCATCTTGGTTTTAGGGGCAAATGCAGCTGCTCTTTTAAGTCTTGCTCAGTCAAGTGTGAATGGTTTGAAGCCAGATCTTTTTTATTATTATTCTGAAAAGAGACAGGTTTGGTTTTTAAATGCATTTTGAGAGAGGGACTGTTGGCTTTTTTTAATCCTAGTACCAGCCTCGGGAGAGCTGCACTGAGAGGAACCTGGTGCTTTTGAAACCTGAAGGAATAAAACACGGCATGGAGTTGGTGATAGATGCAATCCCAAGCTTGCCTTTGTGTCCCAGCTGTTCCACAGCTGGTTCTTTTGGGGAAAGCTTCATGTCCTGGATATTTCTTTTGGGGAAAGTAAAAGGTGGGGGTTTTTTTGTCTTTTTTTTTTTTAGGAGTGGGGAGAGGTTTTTCCCTGATGATACATTCAACCAAAGCTGCTTCATCAGGGCAAGCTGGTGGCAGCTAATGCTCTCTTACGCTCTCTGCTGAAGGCAAACAAACCCAGTTATGTTTTTCTTCCTTCTAATACCATTAATTCAAACTCACTGACCTTCCCCCCCCACAAATCTTCAAAGCCAACACAGCTCAGCAGGAATGCGTGCAGAGTCCTGGTTCTGTGTAGCAGCAAGGCAAGTTTTAAACCTCACCATAACTGGGCTGCTTTCCTGCTGAGCTCATGTCCTGCACGAGGGCTGTGTCCGTGCTGGTGGGACGTGGGAGCAGCCCTCCTTACTGGTCTGTTGTGAGACTCCATGAAGGTACCAGCTCCATGCTTGGCCCTGGCAGCTGCAGTTTGCTTGGAGGAGAACGACATGTCGTGGACTGATTTCTGCAAAAAGTTTTGGTGATGGCTTTGCCTTTTTAATCCTCTCATTTGTATGACAGGATTGTAAAGTAAACAAGGCTGAAATAAAGAAACAGCCTTTCTAGGAGTGAAGCACTTATCCTGGAAATGTCAACTCTGTGATGTGACTCAGCATGGTTATACTGACTTACTCCTCGGTGCTACCAAAGCCACCTCCTACTCTTTTTTTTTTTTCCTGTTTTCTTTTAAGGCTTTCAACCTGCCACTGTGTCAGTTGTGAAACAAGGGAAGCAGTGAAAATAAGGAAGCTAAAATGATCAGTGTTTTGTTTTACAGGCCTGGCATCGTAGGTAACTTAATACTCCTGGCCTAGGGAAAGAATCCATGCATGGTTATTGGGCTGAGCTTGGATCCCAGGAGGAGAATGTGGCTTTGAGAGACTGGGGGGGATGAGGCTTGGTTGAAAAGTTGAGATGTCAGAAATCAGATCCTTGTAATTTGGTACCAGAGTCAGCGTTCCTTGAAAGGGAAGGAATGTGAGGAGGTGTTAACTCACCCTTCTCATGGTGAAGGGGAGCAACTGTGCCCTGCCAGTGAGCTCAGGGCTGGTGCTGCTTGGTGCTTTTGTAAAAAGTTGTGGGCACCACAACGAACTCCTGTGTTTCACGTAAAGCTCCAAGGTCTTGAATTTAAACAGATTCTGGCGTGCTTGAAACCGCTGAGAAAGTTATGTTAGTTGTAATCCAGGTTTGTTTTGTTGTTGTGTGGTGTTTTTTTTTTACTACTTCATGGTTTCTGCCATGATTCCTTTTGATTGTTGGCAGTGTGACCAGAAGGTTGCCCTGAAAAGGTAAGCTTAAATACTTGCCTTGTTTGGATCAAAGAGGAGGAGGTTTCACCAGTAAATAGCCATGCTCTGCTAAGTTTGCAGAAGGCAAAAGCAGTGTGTTTTACAGGTGGAGAAGAGCCACAGCAGCTGGAGCAGGGGGGCAGATCTCAAAACACTAGTTGTGGTTAAGTGCAAGACTGAAGAAATACACCCCCGTGGTTTCGGCAAGTCATTTAAACTGGGAACTCTTTTAATTATTAGTCCCCGCTTAAATTTCTCCAGCATAAGACTGAGACTTGCATCTTGCCAAATGAAACAAAAAAATACTGTAAAGTTGGAATGATTTGCAATAATGTTCTCATAATGCTAAGCCTTTGCATCCACGAGAAGGCACTCTTTTGCATTTAAAAGCAGGTGTGAATGCTCTGAAAGGCATAAGAAAATCTGGTGACCCCCTGAAATGAACTTTCCTGCAAAGCTTCTTGACCACTGGGCAATTAAACCATCTGCCCATCCTCTGTTGCTAAACTCAGTTTTACAGGTTTAGGGTATAGATAGTTTAGGAGAGGAGTGTGTTTGATTCTCAGTGTGTGTTGGAGCTAGAGGATTAGGTTCTTGCTTTGGGATTTGGAGGGATCAAATACCAATGTGGAAGCTCCTCTCCCTGAGCTGCTTCATGTCGGTTCCTGCAGACACATCTCGACTTGTGCAGATCCTCAGGTGTGGTCTGTTGTCTCACCTTCACAGTGACTTCTACTTGCTGAAAATCTGGCCCTTTGGGCTGAGCTGCTGCAGCTTTTAAAATGTCAGTTCTCTGGAGGAAAAAAAAAACAACCTTCAGTCAGTTGAGCATGATGCATCAGAAAAGGATTTCAGGGTTAAACAAAGAAGATTTGCTTGTTATGCCCGTTTAGTCATACTAAGAAATGTGCTTTGTGGGGTTATTGGCAGTGTGGGAATTGGAGGCTGTTGTGCAAAGATGCCTTGAGAGAGCCCAGGTCCTCTTCTCAACGTTGTGCACGTGGCTTCAGGGCCTTACAAACTCTTTCCCTCCATCAGTTTTTCTCTGGAGTTGGTTGCATAAGTGAGGATCATGTATCAGAGCAGCTTGAGTTATAACCAGCTGGTTTGAGTCTGAACCAGCGTCCCTGTCCTTTTAGAGCCAAAAGTTCTAGTTGTCTGCTGATGAATATTGCATTTGATGTCGTTTCCTTCTTGTTTGGACTTCAGTTTATCCATTTGCAAGGGTTTCCTGCTCAGTGTGGCAGGAGGTTCTTCGGGGTCAGGAGTTGCATTGTGTGGTGCCTTTTTTTAAAAGAGTCTTGGATTGTGTACAGCTCAGTAGCAAGTGAGTCCTTAAGTTGTCTTCTCTGCCTCTCAGTGGCTTCCAAACTCACAGGTTTCTTCGCTGCTACGTGAAGTTCAGTGTAATTAGGGCAGTTTAGGGTATTCTGTGTGCAACTCTGTCTCACCAGTTCCCTGCAGACTCAGAAGACACAAGAAGCAATTCTTAAGAGAAGTGAACTTCATCATCCTTGGTATATTGTGTTTTATTTCAAATAGCAGCTGGGCTTCTGCTGCTGAGGACCCAGCTGTGTAGTGCTACAACATGAAGGCTTTTACTGCCCTTCACAAGGCACTTCAAACAGCAGAAAAGTCCATTAAATGAAAGAGGGTGGCCAGTGAGCTGGCCAGTTTTGTGCTTCTGTTAGTAGGTTTGTCTTGTCACAGGTGTTAGTTTTCTCTTGCTTGTTTTCACACAGAAATGATGATCAAGACCCAGGGGAAGGGGGAAATGTTCCCCCAGTTCCTCAGCAAGATACAGGATGGACCAGAAACTGAACCACTTGGCTCAGTCAAAGCCCTGGTATATTGATGTGAATCAATAACTACTTGTCATTCTTCAGTTCTTCTGAAGTCACCCAAAAGGCATCAGGACTTTGCAGGGTTGTTCTCTGAGGAGCTGAGTGGAGCTGCCCAGGCTGCCACATGCGTCACAGAAACCCACATCAACTGTTTTTAGGTCATTACCAAACTAGACTAAATTTAGCATAGGAGCCAGGAGTGTGAGGCTTTGTATCCAGCCTCCTGCCCAGTCCTGACTTCTGGGCTGTCTGCTTGGGCTGTGCCCTGCAACCAGTTGTACATCTGCTGAAGATGAGGGGTGGAAGCCCTGGCTGCTCTTTAATCACACGGAGCAGGGACACTGCTGAGGTCGGTTTGCCAAGTTCCCGAATCACACCAGAGATGGAGTCACAGGGAAGAGCACAAGTAGTTTGCTGGACTAGTAATGGGATATGGAGCTTCTCACCCTGGTGGTGGTGGGCTTGAGACCTTTGTAGTGGTTCCAGGTGGCTGAGAGAAGCAGCCTGTCCAGTTTTTGATTGTCCATGTGTTGTTTGGCTACCTCTATAGCCCAAAAGCTGTGAATTGCTGAACTCTGGTTGCTGCCAGAGATCCATGATGGTTTGGGGATGGGAACAGGGGGAAGCATTCTTCTTATTGACCTTAGAACACACCTCAAGTAGAGGATGTTCCCACCTCCTTTCTTTGGAGCCCCACATCTCTTAAAATTGTGGAGATGGCAGAGATGAGTAAAGGGGGGGAAAATAAGTCACTCTGACTGACAGTACAAGGGAATATTTCATAGAATCCTGGAATGCCAGGTTGGAAGGGACCTCAAGGATCATCTGGTCCAAGCTCTCTAGGTACTACTCTAGGTGATAGGAGGTGGCTCAGCACCCTGTCAAGCTGAGACTTCAAACTGTCCCATGTGGGGGAATCCACCACTTCCCTTGGGAGACTATTCCAATGTTGGACTGTCCTCATGGGGAACAATGGACCTCTGGTGTCCAATGGGAATCTCCCCAGGAGCAACTTGTGCCCATCACCCCTTGTCTTTCCCATGTGCTGCTTCTGCAGTTCCAAACTGTCCTTTAACTTCCTCGGTTGTCTCAGGGTTCTGTTTATTTGCAGTAGCACACTGTTTAATTGGGATTTTTCTGTGGATTAGTAATATTGTCATCCAGAATGGCTTAAAGTCTGTCAAGTCTGCTTAATTCTGATTTATTAAGGGAGGTGGTGATAAATGTGTGTCTTTGAAACTCAGGCTGGGTCTGCTGGAGGTCACCTGTAATTCAGAGCATCTGGCAGAGGTCAGTGCTGGGCTTTTTGTTCTGTACTGGTGTAAGCTTTGGGGGTTTCTTTCTTCAGCTCATCTCTGAAGGAGGAGCTACTTCAAACTCAGTGACAAAATCCCACTTTTCAGGCAGCTGCACCTGCTAACGACTAAACTGTGTTAATTAGTTTTTAGTGCAGTTGCAGTCGTGTTCCTTTGTCCCTTCTATAATGGTGAGCCAAACAGATGATGTCAAGGAATCTTCTGTTTCAGCTGAATTTAACTAATTATAAGCAAGCCCAGCCTTCACAGTCTAAAAGCTGGGAATAGCAGTGGTCTGACAAAGGCATTTATTTGGATAGTGTGGCTTGTATTTCAGTGATCTGTGCAAAATGTGATGAAAAGTTCTGGTTTAAATTTATGGCTCTTTTTTTTTTTTTTTTTAATCCACGTAACAAACTTCAGGTTTTGTTATTCCTGCAGGAAACCTGGAGGCAAGTGTTCTTCCTGCAGCTCTCAGAACTGCATGGACATAAATTGGGATGGCTAATTTGTAAAATTCCCCTGGGCTCTGTCTTCAGATAACTGATGTGCCTCTCGTTAGGGAGTTGAGTGGGATGGGGGATAATTAAGCCTGAGCAGATGTGCTGTAGAGCAAGCTCTTGGATCAGAAGCAAAAGAGCTGAGTGATGAGGAGCTCCTGACTCCAGCGAGTGTCAACTTGCTCCTCTGTCCTGGTCACCCTCTCAAAGTGGACTTGTCACTCCTGCTGGGTAGGAGTCATAAAATGATGTAATGGTTTGGGTTGGAAAGGGACCTTCAAGACCATCTAGATCCAACCCCCCTGCATGGGCAGGGACACCTCCCACCAGACCAGGCTGCACAAGCCTCATCCAACCTGGCCTTGAACACCTCCAGGGAGGGGGCATCAGCAACCTCCCTGGGCAACCTGTTCCAGTGCCTTCCTACCCTCATGGGGAAGAATTTTGTCCAGATGTCTAACCTAAATCTCCCCTCTTTCAGTTTTAATCCATTACCTCTTGTCCTCTCACTACAAGCCCATGTCCAAAGTCCCTGCCCAGCTTTCCTGGAGCCCCTTCAGGCACTGGAAGGTGCTCCAAGGTCTCCCTGGAGCCTTCTCTTCTCCAGGCTCAACACCCCCAACTCTCCCAGCCTGTCTCCAGAGCAGAGCTGCTCCAGCCCTCCCATCATCTCTGGGGCCTCCTCTGGACCTGCTCCAGCAGCTCCATGTCCTTCTGGTGTTGGGGGCTCCAGAACTGGACTCAGCACTGCAGGGGAGTCTCAGCAGAGCAGAGGGGCAGAATCCCCTCCCTGGCCCAGCTGGCCACACTTCTTTTGATGCATCCCAGGGCATGGTTGGTTTCTGAGCTGACAGTGCACATTGTTGGCCCATGTTGAGCTTCTTTGCTTTTTTTTTTCCCCTTCTGGTGCAGCTGCTGAGTGAAGGCCCAGCCTTCTGAGCCTGGAAACCATTAAAAAAAAAAAGGGTATTTGACGTGCCTGTCTGCAGCGTGGTGAGTGTCCCAGGAGGAGGGCACCCCCTGTTCTGGGCACTGGTGCCACCCGGGTGGTTTTGTTGCTGGCTGGTGAGCTGGGGCCTGCTGGTGCATTCACATCTCCAGACAAAGCTCCAAACCCTTTGTTGGGCTCCTTCCTTGGCAACCCCTCTGCGGCGTCCCTGCAGCTTGGCTTTCCATCACATGAGGAAGCTCGTGTGGGGATCATTGTTGGTCTCTAAGCATGGCTCTTTCCTGTCTTCCTCTCCAACACAATGGATCCTTATACCTGAAATTTCAGGAAAATCCTGGATGGTTTAATCCTTTGGGAAAAGCCAAAAACCCCCCGGAAGCTCTTGAGACTTCTTTTAAAAGTACTTGTTAGCAGGCGAGTACTGAGCTTGTTGGTGCAAAAGCCAATGGTAGGAACTGGCTGCAAGAGGAATTGATTCCTCTTGCCTGATTTCTTAAACTTCCAGAGCTGATAAAGAAGTGAACTTCTTACAGGTGGTTTGGTGATTAACTGACAGAGCTGTGCCAATGTTTGCACGTGGAGTTAGTGGCTTGATGGATGGGAAACGGCGCGTATCGACCCTCTACCTAACCTTGGAAATGTGTCTGTCCGTGTTTTCTGGAGACAGAGGCACAGGGGAAGCCAACCTGACTTGGGAGTAGGTAGAAAGCTGAGGGATAGACCCATCTATATCAACTAAACCTTGAAATACAGATGGACTGAAGAATAAAACTGAGGCAAAACCACTTGCCTTGTGCATCTTGTGTGTTTAGAGGCAGCGCTGGGACGTTGGATCTGTTTGTGGGACCTACTGAGGAAGCACTGAACAGGCTCCAGTGCCCATTGGTCTCGTTCCACTGTAAGAGTAAAGGGGATAATTGATCTAATAGTGATGACATTGGCATGTTGGATTCTTGTAGGCATTTGTGCACACAAATGTGGGAGGCAGGAAGCTCCTAAACCTTTTAATTTAGCCAAACTGAAGGGCAGTGTCCTGGGATGCGGGACTGTTTGGTGTTTTTCTTTATAATGTAGGTGACTTTGAGAGAAGGAAAACCAGTGTTTAGAATCATAGGATCATTTTGGCTGGAAAAGGCCTTTAAGATCATGGAGTCCAACCATTACCAAGTCCAGTGCTGAACCGTGTCCCTGAGCATTTGCTTTGCTGTGAGTAACCAAGGTCTGAAAGGTGCTTGTTCCTAAATCACTTTTTTTTTTCTGCTTTGGTTTGAGAGAAAACAGTGTGTGGTCTGTGTTGGAAACTCTGGTCCTCATAACTTCACTGGTTCTGTGACTCAGGGAGTCAAGTGGTCTTTCTCTCTGTCCTTCAGGTCATTCGTTCTGGCTTTAAAAACCCCAGACAAACCCCAACATTGTGTGTAAAATCCCTTCCGAGCTGTTCCCGAGATGCATTTTAACAAAGCTGAGGAGGAGAGGTGCAAATCTGATCCCTCCAGGAGTTCTGGCAGGACTCCTTGCTGTAGCACAAGAGGACAAATCTGATCCTCAGGAGTTTTGCAAGCGACTTAGAAACGGCGTCCTTGCCTTTTCAGATGTGCCCTCACGAGGTGTGGCTGCTGATGCAGCAGCACCTGTTGATGACATCATTTTGTTCATGGACATATTGGGGCAAGTCCCTTTGCATGGGCAAGAAGTAGACAGCCCCAAGGGCTGTGCTCATCCTGAGGACTTTCCACCTGCTCTGTGCGTTGTCTGCAGAATCTGAGGCTCAGCAGAAGGGCAGAATTTAACTTGTTCTTGAAAGAAAAACCACATATTTCTAATAAAGTGGTTTGAAAGGAACAGAAATCCACAGGTGCCTCGGGGTATGATCCATCCTGAAACAAACACCTGTATCTGGTAGAGCATCATGAGTTACTTCAAATTGGGCTGTAGCAAGTGGTGGGAAGTCTGGATTGAAGCCACACAATTACTTTTCCCTTGTGTTACCTCATTTCCAAATTCAGTTTGCTTTTGTTTCCTACACCCAAGTTACAGAAATACTGGTGGTTTCTGAGATTTGTTTTAAAGCTCCTTTCCTTGGTGACTGGCAAATAACCCTTTCCCAAGAAGGCTCAGAAATCCTGGAGCTTCTGGCTCAAGTAGCAAAGTGTTCTGTAACAAACAAGTGTCAGTTGTGCCCTGTTCTTCAGAGGGAGAAGTAGTTTCCAAAATGTCTTTGAGAGACCTTATTGCCATTCTGGTTGGTATGGAAAACACCCAGATGGGTGACAGTTCACTACTAGGATTTTTGGTATTAGGGCATAATCTCAGGACTTAAATTGTTGTTGAATGCTTGAATGCTTAAAGTTGAAGAAGCTTAATTTTCCCTGGCACTGTCCACTTCAATGCATGGTCTGGATTCTGGGTCTTATTCCCAGATTAAGCACAGCTTGTTGTAGCTGGCATTTCAAAAAGTTGTGGCTGTTGCAGTTACAGAGACCAGGATTTACAAAATCCTTTAAACAATCCCCGGTGCAGGTGTGGCCCCAGCTAGCAAGAAATACATCATGAAGTCTTTCCACCAGCATCTGCTGGTGTGGAGTTGGAAGAAACTCTGCAAAACAATAACTACAGCTACACTGCGGGTAGCTCGGTCTTCTTGGTGTAAGAATCATCATAGAATGGTTTGGGTTGGAAGAGACCTCAAAGATCATCTAGTTCCAACCCTCTGCATGGGCAGGGACACCTCCCACCAGACCAGGTTGCTCCAAGCCCCATCCAACCTGCCCTTGAACACTGCCAGGGATGGGGCAGCCACAGCTTCTCTGGCCAACCTGTTCCAGGCTCTCACCACCCTCACAGCCAAGAATTTCTTCCTATTGTCTCACCTAAATCTCCCCTCTTCCAGTTTTGATCCATTAGGCCTTGTCCTCTCTCTATGCAGCAGCTCTGTCTTTTATTTCTGCTCTGATCTCTCAGATACTCCACTCCAGCTGTCGGCTGCATTAAGGTTTATAGCAAAGGTCAGCAAAACAAGCCTCATCCATGGATCTGGTTTTAAAGCAAGTGGAGGCAACACAGCTCAGTAGGTGCCCCACAGCTATCTTTCCAGTCACGTTGCCAAACCCTGTTGTACTTCTTAGAAAGGCAACCCGAGCAAATAACAGTCCTGCTCTCATCGCATGAGCTTATCACATGGACCAGTTCTTGGGGTGTTGCCAGGGTTTTTGTCCTAAACCAGCACTTCCTGGCCATCTCACCTCTTGTTGTGCCTGTACACACACACACACAAAGGAAAAAAATCCCTCTGAATTGTGTCCCTGGCAGGCCGTGCAGAGCTGTTGTGATATGTTATCCTGATTCCAAGGGAGCAGGATCCCAGACAGGGCTTTAAATATGTTTCCTTCCCCCTCGATGCTTTAATAGCTCGAGCTTGAGTTTGCTTGTACAAAGCCTCTTTTGAGAGGACTTCAGGATTTTTGCTGAAGAGACATCACAGTATGAAGAGACATTCATTAAAAGAATTCTCAGGATTCCCACGTTTAACACTTTCTCACTTCAGTGTTGGGATGTAGCTCAAGCTGATGCACCTTGTTGGCATCCTCTTGGTGAGTCTCTGTGGCCTAACAGCATCTCTTGCAGGCAAGAAAAGCTCCTGGTAAAGGAGAGTCAAGAGGATGGGGACTCTGATTCCAGAGCTGGCAGCTGCTCTGTGCCAAAGCATCTCAAAATTAATCTCATGTTCAACAGAGTGTAACTCTGAAATTTACCAGAATGAAAATATTTGATGCTTTCTCCTTCGCCCTGTTATCACAGTCTGACCAGGACACCCATTAAACTCTTTCTCTGGTTTAAAATCTAGAACTTGAAATACTTCTAGATTTTTTGTTAAGTAAAAACCCTTGCTGAAGCTCAGCTGCTGACCTGCTCTGCATCTGTCTGCTCTGCCTGCAAACATGTCACATCCCAAGGGCTTTACAGCCTGAGGAGATGGTTGGTTGCACAGTTGGGGTTTTATGTTGCTGTTGCTGAGGGAGCTTGACGTGTTTGCAGTTTCTAAATGACTGTGTAGGCTTCTTGGAGTAAAAAAGCATTTCAGTAAAGTCTACAGAAACCTAAACCAAACTTCACTTGAGGGAAAAGGCCACATCTTCAAATAATCCATGTCTTCAGGAAGTCTAAACTAGAGAAGTATTCCAGTCGCACAGACACGTGGAGCATTTTGCTCTTAACAGGCCTGGTACCTTCTTATAAAAGGTGTGATGGGGCACAGCCCCCAAACTGCAGTTAAATCTTGGACTTGGTGTCAGGTCTAGCAACACCTTTGGGGTCACCCTCTCGATTTGGTGGTTTTACAACCAGGGTTTCTTTCAGAAGCGTTTCGGCACGTCTTGAATCCTCACGAAGAGGAAATCGATTGTGCCCAACACAGCTGGAAAAAGAAATTACTGTATTTGCTCCTGATGTTTCTCTTTAAAATGCACTTGAAATTTCTCACTTGTTTGACAAGTTTATTATTTGTACATTAAATACTCTCTTCCCACCAGTATGTACAATCACCATGGTAACAAACTTCTTCAGATGGAAGCTGTAACAACGCAAATATTTTACTTAGTGGTTTAAGCTTAGAGACAGATGTGTGGCCATGTGGACCACTGCTGCTGGCATCTTGGATGCTCTGGGTCTGACTCTGGTTTCCCCCATGACTGACTTAAAATGCCAGTGTTGTGAGGCCTGTGGCTTCTGGCTCGGTGGCTGGCTGAGAGCACAAGATTCCTGATAATTTCCACCTTGTTCACGCCAGGTGAGCAGCTTGTGTTGAACTCCTCTGGGAGGATCAAGCCTTGGGTCAGAGGAGACCAGTGCAATCGTTATCTTGGGGACCTTCTTGCCTCTCTGGTTATCCCAGAGGAGCCCAAGGCCTTCCATCCTGTGTCATGACTCCATACGTTGTCTTCCTTGCTAGTCCTTCGTGGTAGGATGGCTTCCTCAAACTGTACAGTCATCTCCAGCTAGGATCCATTTAAGGAGTTTGCTAAATGACAGTTTCTTATCCTTGCAGACTAATAGCACTTTCATTCTCCTGGCTTCTGGTGCATCCTCTTTTACTGTGATTCAAAGAATTCTTGAGCTTGTGGAGACTGTATTGGTCACAACTTCATTCTGACTTCCTTTCATTAAGTTCAGTCTCTTCCTTTAATCTTTAAAAATGTTGTGTGCCAGCCTCTCAACTTGACTAATGCATCTCCTGGAGTGCCTACCTGGAGCACTGTGTCCAGTTCTGGAGCCCCCAACATAAGAAGGACATGGAGCTGCTGGAGAGAGTCCAGAGGAGGCCCCAGAGATGATGGGAGGGCTGGAGCAGCTCTGCTCTGGAGACAGGCTGGGAGAGTTGGGGGTGTTGAGCCTGGAGAAGAGAAGGCTCCAGGGAGACCTTGGAGCACCTTCCAGTGCCTGAAGGGGCTCCAGGAAAGCTGGGCAGGGACTTTGGCCAAGGGCAGGGAGGGATGGGCTGAGGGGGAAGGGTTTTAACCTGGAAGAGGGGAGATTTAGGTTAGACATTAGGAAGAAATTCTTGGCTGTGAGGGTGGTGAGAGCCTGGCCCAGGTTGTGCAGAGAAGCTGTGGCTGCCCCATCCCTGGCAGTGTTGAAGGGCAGGTTGGATGGGGCTTGGAGCAACCTGGTCTGGTGGGAGGTGTCTCTACCCCATAGCAGGGGGTTGGATCTAGATGATCTTTGAGGTCTCTTCCAACCCAAGCCATTCTGTGATTCTATGATCTGCCTGCCTTTCTCAAGCAGCACCTCAGCAACCCTTGGTGAAGGTCACAGTTTTAGGTGGTTTCAAGCCATTTCTGTCTGACTTCTCCCCCTGGGACTGACCAGCACCACGTGCTGTACCAAAATACAGTCATTTTGCAAGTGAAGTGGTGCTGTGATGTAAATCAGAAGGTGTCACTCTGAGCCTGTCCATGTTCTCATCCTGAATTGCTCTTGGCTAACAATACCTAGTGAGATGAGGGGCTGATGCTTGTAGGGGTTGTGTTCTTCCTTGTCTGTACATGCAAATGAGTTGCACAATAATGGGCTCTGCAGAAGTGGAGTTTGGCCGTGGTGCTCGTTATCTCCTGTCAAAGTGACACTGATTGTGTTCCCCTCTAATCTGATTGGGGAGGAGCTCTTGGTGCCACCACTGCAATTAAATGTTGACCCATCCGGTGGAAGCTTGAGAACACAGTTTGAATCAAGTTTATTCCAATCTGGTTTCTCCACGGCAAAAAAAAAAATAAATCTGCTGTTTCTTTTTCTAACCAAGTTGAAGCTTTTCAAGGGAACAGGACAGAGTGGGGGAGGGCAGTGTGTTAATTTGTTTCCTGAAGGAAAAAGGCAGTATTATAGAATGGTGGAATGGTTTGGGTTGGAAGGGACCTTACAGATCATCTAGTTCCACCCCCTCTGCCATGGGCAGGGACACCTCCCACCACACCACGTTCCTCCAAGCCCCATCCAACCTGCCCTTGAACTTCACTTCCAGGGATGGAGCAGTTACAGCTTCCCTGGGCAACCTGGGCCAGGCTCTTACCACCCTCACAGCCAAGAGTTTTTTCCTAATGTCTAATTTCAATCTCCCTTCTTCCAGTTTTAAGCCATATTACTCAATCCAGCATGGTATGAGATACATCTTGTTGTCTTTTTGTGGGGGTTCCCTGCACTTCTGGTGAGGGAAGAGCAGGTTTGAAGCCTGCATGCTGACTTGCTTTCTAATCAGCTCATAGGAGGCAACTCGTATGCAAAGTGTCTTCTGAGGAAAGCTGCCTTTTCCTTCTACCTTTTCCTTATTATTCCAGTTCTTTGGCACAAAGTTGAGTGGAGAGCAGCCAGACATAAATTGTCAGGAGCTCCAAAGAAAGCAAGCCAGACTGGAGGGCAGAAGTTCCTTCTCCCAGAAACCCCAGTTGCACTCACAAAGTCTCTTTCAGTCCATGTGGCTGCACTTGAAAACTGCCTTTTGATGGGGTTGCTGGTGACCAGGGTGTTTATCTTGGGGAAATTTGCCATCCTTGATGTGAAATTGTGCAGGGTGTGTGCGGAATAACTTAAGAATGCTCTTTCTTGTGTGATTTCTCATCTCAGTCTGTTAAAATCCAGTATAGAGGTGGTGAGTGAGAGGTGTTTTTTTTTAAAGCAAAGCTGCATTTCTAACAAGAAAACACTGTTGTGCAATGAAACAAAAACTCAGGGAGCAAGTGCAGGTTGCTGTTCAGTTATTCCTTCACTCTTCCCTCACTCCCAGAGCATTTTCAGCTGCAATCATAACCAACTGTTGCCTTACACTGAGTGAAACCACCTCTGTGTAACGCTGTCCTGGTTCCCTTGTCACAGCAATAAGGAGGGTGAAGGGATGGGAAAGCTGGTTGTCTTCAGAGCTTCCCACAACTGCCTGGACTTGCTGTCCTTTACACTGTAGGGTTTGAGTTCTGTGTCTTTCAAAGCTGTGGGGTTCTTGCACAAGCCCAGTTCAGACCAAAGAAGATGGAGATTTGCCCCAGATAAACTGCAGATTGCCCCAGGGGTGTCTTACCTATTTGGGCCCAGTTCAGACCACGGGGCTGTGATTACCAACACCAGAAATTGTGCAACACAACATCCTTGGCAAATAGGGAACCAATTTCTGGTGCTAGAAAACCCCTTTGCCTGAAGCTGGAAGCAGTGAGTGGTGCCCTGTGGCCATGAGAATAACTAGCTTGAGGGAAAACCAGTGGATTTTAATAATCTGCATAGGTTTAGCCTGGAGTTCTCAAGAAGTTTGCAACAAGAAGTGTGACTAAAAAGTGCTGCCTTTTGCTGCTCAAAGAAATCACAAGAGCTTTTAATCTCTTTATAACCTTTCTTGCTTCTGAACAAGTGTCCTTTCTTCGCAGGGATAGAGGGAGAGGTGTGAGGGAAGTGAAATGTGAGCCAAGGGAAGGGACTTTGACTTGGGGAAAATAAGAATAAATATTCCTGATGCTTAAAGCATCAAAGTCCTGGTGCTGGCTGTGGTTTCACCTGCCCAGCTGGCACCTCAGGTAACTTAGATAAAGGCAGGAGTTTAGGGGAGGCAAGGCAGCCTCCCCAGGCTTGGAGGTGGGAAGGCAACTGAGCTGGACTTTCCCTTTTGCTGCCCACACACCCGTGTAACTGGTAACCCTGCTGGATCCCAGGGCTCCTTACAGATAACTGCAGGTTGTGCAAGTCTTGCTTAGGGTAGAACTTGGTCACCTTTGTAAGAAAATATACATGAATAACCATCAGTCCCAACATCAGAGGCTATTTATGTTGCAGAATCCTGCTTACAAATACTTCAGAAGGATTCATACCTCTGTCTCAAAGAAGCAGAGTGGTGCTTTCTGTGCCACAAGCAGCTACAGTGGCTGCACTTCCATCCACTTGCTGCCTGCAAAGCTCTTTCTGAAGTTAAAACCCAACTGTATTCATCTTACTTTTAAATCGCCCTTTGTCCCAAAATATGCAGATGGTGAGTTAGTTCCTCAAAGATCTCAGCTCCTTAGGTAGCAAAGCTGAATCATTTTTCTTTCTTTCTTAAGTACACACAGATGTGATCTTACAGTTTTCCCTCAAATTCAGCATGTCTTCTCTGGTCAGGTTCATCACTTGGAAGGATAGAATCAGAGAATGGTTTGGGTTGGAAGGGACCTTCAAGATCATCTAGATCCAACCCCCCTGCATGAGCAGGGACACCTCCCACCAGCCCAGGCTGCTCCAAGCCCCATCCAACCTGCCCTTCAACACTGCCAGGGATGGGGCAGCCACAGCTTCTCTGGCCAACCTGGGCCAGGCTCTCACCACCCTCACAGCCAAGAATTTCTTCCTAATGTCTAACCTAAATCTCCCCTCTTCCAGGTTAAAACCCTTCCCCCTCATTCCATCCCTCCCTGCCCTTGGCCAAAGCCCCTCCCCAGCTTTCCTGGAGCCCCTTCAGGCACTGCAAGGTGCTCCAAGGTCTCCCTGGAGCCTTCTCTTCTCCAGGCTCAACACCCCCAACTCTCCCAGCCTGTCTCCAGAGCAGAGCTGCTCCAGCCCTCCCATCACCTCTCTGGTCTCCTCTGGACCTGCTCCAGAAGAGAGCTGTAGATGAGTCTCCAGAAGTAAAGAGAAGAGATCTTTAGAAGGCAGGAACTTGCTTTCTGGTAATGAGCATTGACCTATCTGCAACTTGTATTGAGGTGTCTGTAGGTAAATAGATGGAATTCTTTTTCCCTGGAGCATTCCAGCTTTCTGCTTTGTCTGCCTCTTTTGGGCCGGGTGCTCGTGGCCGTTTGTATCACTACACTTGTAAAAATATTTCCAGTGAAATATTTTTAGCTGGAAAACTGCTTTCCCCAAGCTTATAACTTATGTTAATTTTAAAGAAACTTAATGAAGGGATTTTTTTTTTTCTTTCATGCTCAGTGTTTGCCAGGAAAAAAAAACCAACCAAACCACACAACCCTGCAAACAGACTAGCCATCTGTTGGCCACGATGTTCATCTGGGATTTTGGGAGATCTGGGTGTGAAGTTGTATCCTAACAAATTCAATTTTTTTATTGCTGCAGGGGAGATCCAGCCCTGCACTGGTGGGTGGCCCTGCATGAGGATGAGGGACCTCAACCCTGGACCAGGCAAATCCACAGTGACCAGTTCATTTCTGGCTGAGGGTTGGGCCCCCCTCTCACTCTCCGGCTTTGAAAGGTTTTGTGTGGTTTTCATCCCAACTCAGAATAGGCAAAATGCTTTAAATCACTTTTCACTCTGACCAAAGAAACAATTTCCTACCAGCTCAAGCCTGAACAATAGAGCCTTGATCTTGATAGGGGGCTGTGGATGTTACTGTAATGCTAATCCGTGGCCTGCTTGGCCTTTGTGCTGCTGGCACATTTCAGGCACTATACAGGGAGTCTGTAATCAGCTGCAGAAACACTCCCTTCTGTCTCTCTCCTAGCAGCCCCTTCTGAACTGGTATTTGAAAATAATCTTGCTTTCCATATCATCATCTAAATATTTTTGCCACTTGCTGTCATTAAATTCTCTTGGGACTGAGATAATTTATCTTCAGGTCCTCGGGACTCCTTTCTAGTTGTTGTGGTCTTAAGGTAAAGCTTTTGAACTTTTTATCCGTTAGAAACCTGATACGTATCCAGATTCTCTTTTCTCTTGGCTTTTACACTGGCTGTATTTGACACAAAGTCCAATTAATATCCTGAGATGATAAGGAGATAAAAAGCAGCAAGACCATAAGTCACCTGGACTAGCAGGAGCAAGCTGAGAGTCTTGAAAGGGATTTGGTTCCATTTCATGAAACATTTGAGCACGTGTGATGTGTTACAGGCTGGTTTTGTAGCTCTGTGATCTCGACCCTGCAAACACGTGGTAGAACCCTGTGTCCTGCTGTGGAAACAAGGCACACTGCACCAGCATGAACCACTGCACTCCCAGTAGAAACGTTAGTCTTGATCCACTGATTGCTCCTTCTCTTTTTGTGTATCTGAATAATGAGAAGTGCCATGAGAGAGAGCGTGGGCATCGAGGAATTCGTCTGGAGACAGTAGACTGAAAAAAAAAAAGGTGAGGGGTTTGTGGTCTTTCCTGTCAGTGCTGACTGGGTGTTTGGAGTCCTGAGCACTCACAGGAGCAGTTTCTGTGTGGATTTACAGCAGCAGCTGATGAAAGAGGTGGATGGGAATCCTGGACGTGAACAGAGCTGTCCTGGAAGGCTGGAGGGAAAGTCTTACGAGGAGAGGCTGAGGGAGCTGGGGTTGTTGAGCCTGGAGAAGAGGAGACTCAGGGGGGACCTCATCACTCTCTACAACTCCCTGAAGGGAGGTTGTAGGCAGGTGGGGTCGGGCTCTTTTTCCAGGCAGCCAGTGACAGGACAAGAGGGCACAGCCTGAAGCTGCCCCAGGGGAGGTTTAGGTTGGAGATCAGGAAGCACTTCCTCATGGAAAGGTGATCAGACATGGGAATGGTCTGCCCAGGGAAGTGGTGGAGTCACCACCCCTGGAGGTGTTCAAGGAAAGGCTGGATGTGGCACTGAGTGCCATGGTCTAGCTGATGTGGTGGTGTTGGTCATAGGCTGGACTTGATGACCTCAGAGGTCTGTTCCAGCCTCAATCACTCTGTGACGCTGTGAAAGCTCAGGGGCTGCTGCAAACAGTCTGGTCACCTTCGTTGTGGAAGTTTTGTTCCAAATTATTGATGCTCTTTCCCTGGGTTTCCTGAAGCTGTACTTGGTTTGCTGGAAGACATGGAGAATTTCTCCTTCCTGGGAGCCACTTGGGCTTGCTGCAGGATCTGGCACCAGGCCCTGGCTAGCTTGGAATGCAGGAGCAGGGATTCATTGTGCCCGAGGCACAACTGGGTTCCTTAACTCTTGTGGGTCTCCAAACTGGCAACTCTTTCTTGGATCTGAGGCAGCTGATTAGTTGCTGGCATGTTTGGATTCATTTGGGATTTGGTTGTAAGACTTTGCCTTATGGAAAAATCTGTCTGAGTTGAGAAAATAGTTGGGTCAGAGCCTGCGTTCCTCCCTCGGAGATATGTTGCTCTCAGCTGTGGTGGAGCTTTCTCTGGGAACATGGTCCAGAGGGACCGTCCTCTGAATATGTCAAGTCCCTTCTGCTGCTCCCTTATACTTTTCCCTCGTGCTGCTCCAGGGTTCCCTGGTATGACTGTGTGGGATGGAGAAGCCTTCAGGTTCCTGGTCTTCCTGGAATCCCAACTTGTGCATTAAATGTTTCCGGACGATCATGTGTGCTGAGGGAATGGATCTGAAGACTTTCTGGAGATGGAAAGAGCTCGCAGGGTGTAAATGTTCTCTTTTCTGTAATTGCTCCATGCACTTCTGCCAATGCTCTCAATCATTTTGTTAGTGCAGTTCTGAGATGTCCAGTTCTTGGATATCTCTGCCCTTAGAGAAAACTTGGTGGAGAGGGGAAGGGGAAGATGGTTCACCCCACTTGTTAGGAGGTGGAGGCTCACGTGGAATTCACCTCGTGCTCAGGAAAGAGGGCTTCCCCAGCCGCCTCAGTCCTGCAAATGCACTTCCAGAGATTTCCCCAGTGTTGATACTAGGGCTTTATTGATGAAATTCACTTTGTTTTCAGTCTGTCCCCAAGCTCTTGTATCATGTTAACAACTGATGCCGTTGTTCCCAAACGCAGCATCCACATCCCAGTACATATCCCTTTTGTGAGCCTAACTCCCTCTTTTTTCTGTAAGAATTTTAGGTCCTTGCTACAACAGGGAGAACAATCAAATAGGGCACCACTTTGCTTACTAATAGTTTTTTGAACTTGGGAACACTAGGACTGGGTTTGAGTGCAGAAAGCTCAGTTTTAATTTATGGGTGGTATTCAGTTACGGACCAAAGTGCATGGAAACCGCAGCTGCTCAGGAGCTCTCTCTGAAGATCAGAGGGCTGGTTTTTTTTAAGTGGTGCTTGATTTAGTCCTAAGTAAAACCATTTGTATATAACCTGATCCACGAAGCTGCTGTAAGGATCAACATACTGCAGTGTGAAGCCTTTCACTCTCAGGCATCGTCATAGACGGGTTTGTGTAAGACCAGTTTCTCAACGTGAATTAGTTATCAGTGAGATCATAGAATCATAGACTGGTTTGGGTTGGAAGGGACCTTAAAGATCATCTGGTTCCAACCCCCCCTGCATGGGCAGGGACACCTCCCACTAGGTTGCTCTGAGCCCCATCCAACCTGCCCTTCAACACTTCCAGGGATGGGGCAGCCACAGCTTCCCTGGGCAACCTGGGCCAGGGTCTCACCACCCTCACAACCAAGAATTCCTTCCTAATCTGTTACCCCTTGTCCCATCCCTTCCTGCCCTTGGCCAAAGTCCCTCCCCAGCTTTCCTGGAGCTCCTTCAGGTGCTCTAAGGTCTCCCCAGACCCTTCTCTTCTCCAGGCTGAACACCCCCAACTCTCTCAGCCTGTCCTCAAAGGAGCTCCAGCCCTCTCATCATTTTAAAAAAAACTTAGTCAAGCCTCTATTGAAAATTTACTGTCATGGTACTGGGTGACATGAAAAGCTCTGGTGACAGATGTCCCTTAACATCAGGTCTGAAGCTGCAAAGCTGCTCTCAGCAAACCTGTAGCTTTTCCCAGAGATGCCCGTTGGCTTTTAGCAGGGCAATCACTGGCACTTGGGGCAATTCAGCATCGATCTGCCCTTTGTGAGCTGGTTTTGGGTGACTGCCAGGTGCAGCAAGCTGCTTGCCATGGAACTCCAGGGCAGAGCAGCTTATGCTGAACCAAGAAAACTCCTGAGCCAAAACAAACCAGTATAAACTTTTCTCCCTCCCCATGAGAGTGAGGGGAAGAAGGTTATTGTGTCCAAACCCTTTTGGAGCTGGCACTGTGGGAAAACTCTGTCCAATCTGGGAGTCATTGTACTTAAGGAATTGCAAGCAATCCTGATGGACCCTGCAGATGGGACTTGGATCCTGTGTACGAGTGTGCACATGGATTGCTGGGATTGAATCAGCACTTCTGGATACAGGAGCCTCTGCTCTTCAGGTAGTTTGTGTGATCCACCTTAAGCAGCCTCCATGGATCATAACATGTGACTGGGGATTCCACCTGAACTCAGACTTGTTCCTGGTGGTGGGTTCCAGGCAGTTATATTCCTGGTGGGTCAGGAATATTTAAGGGAATGTCTGTGTGCCAAGGCATACAGATGCAGGTTTGCTTAGTGCCATGAAGATGGAAGGGGGTCAGTGTAACTGGTGCAAAGCAGAAAGCACCTGGGAAAAGGTTGTGCCTTTAAAGCAGAAAAATCTTTTGTATTGGAGTAAAGAGTCTTGGCTGTAAAAGGGCATCTGGCTTCAGTTCTTCAGCGTTTCTGCCAAGCTTGCTGCTGTGGTGTTAAGGATATAGAATCATAGGATGGAGAAGGTTGGGAGGGACCTTCAAGATCACCAGGTTCCAACCCCCCTGCTATGAGCAGGGACACCTCCAACCAGACCAGGCTGCACAAGCCTCATCCAACCTGGCCTTGAACACCTCCAGGGATGGGGCAGCCACAACCTCCCTGGGCAACCTGTTCCAGTGCCACCCTACCCTCATGGGGAAGAATTTCTTCCTGATGTCCAACCTAAATCTCCCCTCTTTCAGTTTAAAACCATTACCCCTTGTCTCATCACTGCCCTCTCTGGTGAAAACCCCTCCCCAGCTTTCCTGGAGCCCCTTCAGGTACTGGAAGATGCTCTAAGGTCTCCCAGGAGCCTTCTCCATGATATTTATTTAGACATTCTGTACTGTTGCCCCCTTCCCTCTAATAGGTGCAGCCTTTGTGGTGCAGAGCTGAAACAGGCTGAAGTTCAGGTGGGAACAAACCTTTGGTTTTCTCCTGCTCTTTTTTCCGATGCTTCTCTCATAATTCATATTAAGATTATTGATTGAAGGTAATTGTTGTAGGATACGAGTCACAATCCATTAATCCTGATTTATAGCAGAATTCTTCAGCAAGCTTGGGTGCTGAAACATCACTGTTAATTATCTTAACTGAGCCTGACTTGAAATAATGATTTCTTGCCTTTCCATTTGTATTCCCTTCTTCCCAAAGCACCGGTGCTTTGATTCTTCCCTTTTAAGTGTTGAGAAATACAGTTGTTCTTTTCTCACTCTAACGTTGCCTCATGATCTCGCCCTTCTGCCACCTCACCAAAGAAGTGGAGTTTTTTTGGTCTTGCAAGTCAAATTAAGATGAGATTGTTGTAATTTGCATGGTAGCTGTGGGAGGCCATCTGACAGCGCCGAAGGCAGCCAAGGAGAATTGAATTCATCAGCTCTTGGATTTGTCAGAGCAGGGGCTGGGGAGAGTTCTGCTCCTCTCATCTGGGCGAGAGTAAACATTTAATGTGATGGGTTGGCAAGGGTGACTTTCTGCTTTGTGGCTCATTTCCTGAGTGCTGGAGAGGAGAGAGGTTCTCTCAGAGTCCTGGCCTCACCTCTGAGCCTTGTCCTGGGGTTCATGTCTGTGGGGACTGTGAGGCTTTGGAGCTGTTGCTGCTTCTGGATTTTAGGTTCCCCTCCATAGCCCAAATATGTTTCATTGAATCACAGAATGATTTGGGTTGGAAGGGACCTCACAGATCATCTAGTTCCAACCCCCCTGCCATGGGTAGGGTCACCTTCCACTAGACCAGGTTGCTCCAAGCCCCATCCAACCTGCCCTTCAACACTGCCAGGGATGGGGCAGCCACAATTTGTCTGGGCAACCTGTGTCAGTTCCTCATCACCCTCACAGGCAAGAATTTCATCCTGATGTCTAGGTTCCAAATAAATTGCTGACAGGGACACAGCATTTTCTTGAATGGGAGCTCCTGCTCTGCAGAAGTAGATGGAAAACACTGAGCAGCTCTTGGAGGCAAGGGAAGCATCACCTCAAGGTTGCTCAGTGCAGGGGGAGGGATTCTTCACTGTGTAGAATTGGCTTTTGCTAATGTCATTGAGGTGGTGTGGCCACTTAGATGTGTCAAGACCCTTAAATTGCAAGTTGAATATCTGCATATTTTGAATATTTGGGTTTAAGCTATTTTGTTTTACAGGCTTCTAGCAAGTATTTGAGGAAATTACTTTTGTTTCCCCGACTAAATGTTTTCCTTTACTTGATGTATCAGTATTGAGAGTAAACACGAAGTCACAATCTTAGGAGGACTCAATGAATTTGTTGTGAAGTTTTATGGACCACAAGGAAGTAAGTATATGACCCAGCCCTTTGTAAAAACAAACGAGTGGCTCGTGGTGGGGAACAGGGAAATGACACATTCTTCTGGAGCAGAAAAAGAGATGAGCAAACCTAAGTGGGGGTGAGAAATCAAAGGGGAGCAGTGTTTGAAGGCTGCTCTCTCAAGGGTGGGGAGAAGTACAGTTGTGAGCATTAACACAGATGAACCACTTCCCTTGGAGCTGAGCAGAGCTGGATACCACCTTCAGCCAACTAAGCCCTCTGCTGTGGCCTCCAGAACTGCTCGTGTTGGTCCTCAGCTTTTCTAGACCTGCCTCATTAGTTCTGCATCAGTCATCTGAATTTTTGCAGAGCTTGTAATTAAGATGGCTTTTCTGGTGGCTAGATCCCAAGTCAGGTCTCCTGCGTGCCTTAATTTAGTAACATCTCTCAAGGTAAGTAGATTGTTCTAAAGTCTCTGTTTTTAATAAGGCTCTTGTGTCTTCGTGCCAAGATCTTCTGCAGTATCAGTTAGAAACAGGTATTTCTTGCCAGGCAGCACAGAAAAAAGGCTTTTACTGTAGGAGGTTTGATAGGAAATCTCACCCCCTGATGGAACTAAGTATTATTCCAGAGCTGTGTTTTGCTTAACGCTGTAGTTCTATTTATTCTCTCCTGAGTTATGAAGTGTCTAATACCTGCATTTCTTTCATTGCAGCACCATATGAAGGTGGAGTTTGGAAAGTTAGAGTCGACCTTCCTGATAAATACCCTTTCAAATCCCCGTCTATAGGTAACCAATCATCACTTTCAGTCCAAATGGTTTTGCTGTTTGTGCAGAAAAGGTGTTGCTGCTCGTGCAGTTGTTTCAGGTGAAGTTGCCCCAACCCTCAGTGCTGTAGTAAGATCTTTTACCTCAAATCTGCAGAATGCTTTTACTGTAGATGTGCAGATATCCAAGCAAAGAGGAAGCTTGGCCTTTTGGCTGAAGGGCTAGGAGCTGGAAATGTGGTTGGGTCACATGTTTGTGTGTTGATGGACTCATTCTCTCTGTTGTGTGCTTTTTTTAAAAAATATATCCCCTCGTGGGGAGAGTGCAGGACAGCACAGTGAGTGCTGGAGCCTGTTTATATAAGGTGACTCATGTAGTATGGAGAGCAAAGACCACAGTGCCTGCTCATGGTCTTGGGGTGAACCTAACCATTGGGATCTCTTGTCCAGGAGTGGATGGAAGTGAAGGTGGGAGCTGAAATCTCTTGGACTAGGTGATGCATATGTGGAAAAACACAAAAACTGGGTCCTATTGCCAGGAAAACTGCAGCTGGCTAGACTGGTTTGGCTTGTTTAACCTTTGAGAGCAAATGAGGTTGATAAGGACATGTTCTTTAGAGTTGTATCCATCCTGTCTTTGCCCTGGGGTGACGGTGATCTAACTGATGGCTTCTGGTACCCAACTTCATTCCAGTCACTGAAGTTATCAATAAAATGGCCAATACTGCTTGAAAAACTGGAGCAGATGCACAAAGTTCCAACATCTCTAGTGTGGCTTATGAAGTAAGTGCTGCCAACTCCGTGACATGGCACTTGTCTGTCAGAAGGGTGTGCTTGTGGCTCAAGCCACTGGAGGACTCTGAAGAGTGGAGGAAACAGCCTGAGGAGAAGCGAGGTGGAACGTTGACTGTATGGGTTGGACGAGATGGGTCCCTTCCAATATCAACATCCTGATTTGGAGTTGCTGAGTTTTGGCTGCTTTCTAAAAATAGGCTCTTAGGCTAAGAGTGCCATCTATTTCAGATCTCTCTGTCTCTCTGGTGTGAGAAATAATCTGTCTAGTTCCAAAAGTGAACAGTGTCTTTTGGGAAAGAGCGATTCTGTTTCTACGCTGTCTTTTACCTTCCTTTTTTGCCTGTTGAAACCTTAACTGAACCACAGAAATGTGCAGGCAGCTGAGTAACAATGCAGCATTGCTGCAGCTATGCAAACCCTTTGCTCCTTCCTCTTGAGTCAGCTCTGAAACTTGCTTTATAAACCTCTTTAGGTTAGAGACTTGTTTACGAGACGAACTCAGTGTTAGATGGTGCCAGTTGTTTTCCCCTCCCTGCTTCTCCCCATGTTCTTCCAGTGTGTATCAAAAGTCAAGGTTGCTGCCTTAAATCAAAACCAAACTTTCTTTCTAGTAGCCTGGGAAGCAAATGCAGCTAAATGTTCTCGTATGTTCCTAGTGGTGTTGATTTAGGCTCAGGTTAGTTGCTTGGAAGGTGGCAGGTTTGACCTTTTGGTGGTCTGGCTTGGAGGCTGTTCAGTGCTGGTTGGGATGGGCAGGAATAAAAGGCAGTCTGGGATGATTGGCCCAGCTGCATTTTCAGAACTGACACCCCAAGGATGGCCCTTCTCCTTGTGGACTTGGGGAGAGTGGGTGTGGAGAGGGGGTTATTTTCTGCTCAAATTTCCTTCTCCCTTCTCCTGTTGCATTTGCTGTCTTCTTTCAGTACAGCTGCTCTGCTGTCAGCTTGCTTATACCTGCTGTGTTGTGACTGCCTTATTCTAGACTCATCACACCTTCCATCCTGCTTCCCTTGCCCTCAGAGTCTCTCGAGTGGCTGAAAACCACTTCTGCCCTGGCTCAGCTCCCCAGAAGGCTGGCTCCTGCTCTAGGGCCTGCCTTGCTGGCTGCCTGTTGGGCAAGGGCTGCTGGAAGTGCAGGTGACCTCCCAGGAGAAGCTGTGGGCAGTGGAGGTTTTGGGTCGAATAAACAGTCCATGTTAGACAAGAGCTGGCTTAGCAAAGCAGGGCTCAGCTCTGCTGCTGGGAGAGAAGAGCTGGGGAGTGCTCGGACCCAGGGAAGCTCCCAACCAGCTGCAGGAAGAGGTTTGTTTTTCTTTGTCTGGTTCCCATTTCTGCTGCCCCAGCCCAACTTATCAGGACAGCCAGGGCCGAGACGTCTCGGCCCCTTCCTCTAGGCCAGTCTGAGCTCTGCTCTCGGGGGCAGACTCAGTGTGTGGTGCCTGTTACCAGTGGTTTGGGTGTTCCACATGGCTCCAGAGCAATCCTTCATCCCAGCTGAACACGGAGCATTCACAAGATCCTGTTCTCTCCCAATTCTGCCTGTTGCAGTGAGCACCAGTGTCCTAACCCAGCAGTCCTCAGCCAGCTTGAGCTCTGGATAACACAGGGGCAGGAATTAGTAGGGAAGAAATTTGCAGTGGCACTTTCTGATCTGTAAAGAGCTGGAAGTGAAGGATTTCAGAGATGCTGGAGCCCATAAATGGACAGAAGGTCATCTCAAGCATGCATGTAGCTTGTTTTCAGCCTTTCAGTTCTCAGCACCATGTAGCTCCCACTGCAGTGATGACATGCAGAGTTCAAATCATCTGTGCAAGTCACTGCCTTGTAGAAAGTATAGAATCCAGCAGTTCCTTTTCCTTTAATAAATTATGCTTTTATGCTGAAGCTTAAAGCAAAAATGCTGTCCTTGCAGCTTTCCTTGTTCCTCTAGTACTGTAGGCTAAAATTTTCTTTCCATCTTAGGAAGTCTTAATGCAGCCCTGAACATGACATGGGCTTTTTGCAGCAAATAACATGATGGCTTGAAGCATATCCACGCGTCCTAGAAAGCTGCTTCTGAAAAATGACTGTTAATAGTTGCTTTCTAATCTGTTCAAATTGCTTTTATCCCAGCATGGCTCTGAGTATAAGGTACATGAAAACTTGGTGTTCTCTTCTGAATTGTGACTGACAAAACCTGAGTAGAAAAAGTTTTTGAAGTGGGCTTCAGAGTTGTCATCTGGAAAGGTGTGGACCTTAGGGTGAAGGCTTAGGGGGGCCTTATTACCATGTACCAGTACTTAGAGGGTGGCTGCCAAGAAGATGGAGACTCCCTGTTGACAAGGAGTCAGATGGAAAAGACAAGGGGTGATGGGCACAAGTTGCTCCTGGGGAGATTCCCATTGGACACCAGAGGTCCATTGTTCCCCATGAGGACAGTCCAACATTGGAATAGTCTCCCAAGGGAAGTGGTGGATTCCCCCACATGGGACAGTTTGAAGTCTCAGCTTGACAGGGTGCTGAGCCACCTCATATCACCTAGAGTAGTACCTAGAGAGCTTGGACCAGATGATCCTTGAGGTCCCTTCCAACCTGGCATTCTAGGATTCCAGCAGCACAAGGAGGAGATACATCAGTAAAATGTCCTTTGGGGCCAGGAAAAAGAGCAGCAGTTGCCACACGTGAGGACCAAGGTGGACGAGGAAGGATCCATTGGGTCTCTGGCTGTGTCTGCTAAACCAGTTCCCTGATCACAGCTTGATTCTTAAACCTAAAATGAGTTCTGGTCCTCTTTGCCTTTGAGGGTCTCTGGCAGAAGCCTTCACTTGATGTGGTGGCTCTTCTCCTGCCAAATCTTTGCTCTCTTGTCCCATCCACAGCTCCCTCCTCAAATGTGTGGCATTTATTTCCTGCCCTTCTCAGGTTGGTAATTATTGTAGTCTAGTAAATGATGCCTCCCCAGGGACAGTGTTCTCCTGACGATGCAGGTAATGCCTCTGCTTAAAGACCTAGACCATCCTGGGATCTCTGAAAAGAGCAGTTCCTGGGAGAACTTCCAGTGTTTCATCATGTCCTGCAGTATGTAAATACCTTTCTGGTATTTCTGGCACGGCCTGCTCCTTGTTTGGTCTTGGCTGTGGAATCGGACAGGGCCCATGTTGGTGCAGGATGAGCAAGAGCTATAAAATGTACAATAAAGCTGCAAATGCTCATCCAAGAAGAACACAACTCCAAACAGAGCCAGATGTAGGGCAGTTGTGTTGGCTCTGGGCTTGAGTGCTCCCATTGAGGTGAACTAACTCCACTCGTGATCCCTAAATATCTAAATCTTCAGGGCTGAAACAAACTTCCTGAGCTGGAGCGGTTTGTCAGAACAAAAGCAACTCCTGAAAAACACCCAGTTGCTTTCTGAGGCCAGTGAATGCTGCTGCTTTTAGTGCTGTTTGTCAATTAATGTAAATACCCCCGCGTGCTGATGAGGACCCAGAGCACTCCCCTGCTAGGTGTTTGGTTCCAGTTTTGCTGTCTCCCAGACAATATGTTTTGAGCTGTTTATGATTTCAGTAACCCTGCTGGCACTGCTTTGCTGCTTTTCCCTTCCCTCTGGGTTTTAATATCTTCAGGGGAACTTTCTGCCTAGTTTGTTGCTGCTTTTTCAAAGGGGAGTTGTGAAGTACTTGAAGTACTGTTTTGAGCTCCCGAGTCACAAGAACATTTTGTGTAGATGTTGTATGTTTTTAATCTGACCGTACGCCTGCCAAGAGCTGGAGATTAACTCTCTTTGATGCCATAAACAGGGGAGGAAGCTCAGAGTGTGAATGTCCTGCCCTGCTTAGATGAGAGGAGCAGTTGAAACATGTGAACCTGGGAACCTGAGCTCTCACCTGGAAGCACCGTGGCATTTATTTTATTACTAAAATCCACAGAAATATTAGGCCAGCACTGAGTCACTCCAGTTTCTTAATAATCAAATGTCAGAGCCACAAAGTTTGCCTACAATATGCTCAGAGCCTCAATTGCTCAAATAACTCTATATTTATACAGAGTTCTTGTTTTCCTTCCATCTCTGGCCGAGTTATCTGCAGACATCTTGCATTTATATTTCACCTTTCTCCTAAGTGTTTTGCAAAACAAAATGCCTGGTACGTACACAAAACCTATGGAAATGTGTGTGTATCTATACAGCGAGGCATCGTGGCAGCCAGTACAGGAATGAAGCAGTGTGTTTAGCCCCAGCCAGGGTTTCACAGATCATTCCTGCCCCGTGCTTCATTTTTCTTTTTGGACTGCAGTTGCTATTTTTGCTTCCAGCTCCTCTCTGGCTTGCCTTACATTTCACTACTTAGAATTTCATGAGTCACTTATCGCCCGTGACCGCTCCGAGCTCGCTCTTCCCTCTGTGTGTTGATCCTTCTCCTGACCTGTAAGAGCTGTGGAAATGCTTGTTCTTTCAAATGCTGTTGGCTTTGTCCAAGGGGGGGGGGAAAGATGAGACACCTAAAGGTAATTTGGTTCCCTGGCTCCTCTGTGGTCTGACACACAACCGTGCACCCTCCGCGAATTCCCGGCTACCGTCGGAGAATGGGAACAGGCTGACAAAATGGGGGAGGTGTTTTCAGCCTGGCTTGGCACAGATTCACTGCCTTGAGTGCCAGGCTCTGAAGGCTGGGCATCAGGTGATGGTGCACCTAAGCAATGAGAGGAACTGATCCTGGGCAATTTTGGATGTTATTCCAGAGACTGTCAGTCCTACCACCAGTCCTTGTGGATTCTGCTTTGTCACTTCCAAGAAGGACCACTCAGCAATTCACACTGAGCAGGAGGTCCAGGGTTTATAGCCCTGCCACTGTTTTCCATCAGCTACTGCCATATTTTTGTCCCCATCTTCCCCTTGTCAAGCTGCAGCAGAATTATTTATGGTATTGTTTTGAAAAGCTACTAGAATTTGAGGATGGTAATATAAACTGTTCCACTTGTGCTGTTAGCAGGCTGATGTTCCACAGCACCTCACGCTACCACCGTGCAGTGAATGCTTCTGTGGTGAGGCACAAATATATATATATTTTTTTTTATTTATATATATATATATATATATATTTGACTTGGTTGTTAGAGCTCTGAATGGGCTTTTAACCTTCAGATTTCATAAAAAAGAAACCCTTTCCTTTGCCAGTGGGAACTTACTGACCTGAGAGCACTGGATAATCTGTGCACCTCTGAGGTGGGCAGATCCTGTGCCCTTCCAATGGGGAACTGCCACGTGCTAAACCA
This sequence comes from Hemiprocne comata, assembly GCA_020745705.1. Lineage (NCBI taxonomy): Eukaryota > Metazoa > Chordata > Aves > Apodiformes > Apodidae > Hemiprocne > Hemiprocne comata. Next base: position 1,290,567 of record CM036586.1, on the reverse strand, counting down.
GTTGTCCCAGTCTGCAGAGGGGAATGGGTGCTAAACTGAGGACTGGGGCAGAGTTCTTGCTCTCATGTGCTCTCCCCCATCTCCTGCCATGGTTTGTCAACGTGTGCTGCATGGTGGGCTCGTGATCACTTAAGAAGGTAGTCCCTGAAATGAGTGCAGTCTGGTCTTTAAGATAAAAATACAAATAAATGCATGTTCCCTTGCAGGCTTTTGGGTGTTTGGGCAGGATGAAGTAATAAACATTATGTTTAGACTAATCTTACCTGGCTGGCAATGCTGCATGAGCACTTGGAAGATCTTTTTCCACTAGGTGGGTTGTCCAGTGTTCTTAAAAAAAGCAGAGGAAAAACACCACTCTTGACCTTTCTGAGCTGTACAGGAGCTCTTGGGCCTGCTGGTCTCTGTGCACATAGTTCTGCCCTCAGCCTTGGGTGCTCACCCAAGCTGTGTTGGTTTGGTGTGGCATTTAAAACTCTCTGCATCCTGCTTCCAGGGAGGGATGGGACCACCTTCCCACCTCACCAGCCAGGCAGTCTGAACAATTTCCTGACTTCATCTCTAATTAAAAAGAAAACTTTGAGGCTTGTCAGCCTTGCTGTGCTGAGAAGTCAGGAGTGGTTCCACACCCTTGTCCTGGTGGCTGTTTGGCACCGTGGTGGCACACAAATAGGGATCTGCTGTCACAGTTGTTCAGGTAGAGAAGTGTCCAGCTGGCCTTACCTTACGAGCAAAGAGAGCCCACACAAGGGCAAGCAGTGGCAAGTTTGGAATGGGGAAGTGGATATGAACTCTGGGATGTTCCCCAGCACTGGTGGGAAGCCCTCTGGAAGTTCTCCCTTGTGTGGTGGGGCTGTGAAGGTGTCTCCTTGCTGAGCAGGAAGAGGCTGGGAGGTGCTGGGTGTGCTGGCACGCTGCTTTTCCTCCTTCCCAGGTGCTTCCACAGGGCTAGCAGCTCCAGCATCTCTTTGCAGGAAGAAAAAAGAAAAGTCTCTTTTGGAAGGTTCTCAGCTAACCTGCCAGCTGAGCTGGCTGTACTTTGAGCTCAGATAAGCAACGGGCCACCTTCTGAAACACCGCGTGTTGGATTGCAGCTGGTTCCCGACTTGGAGGAGAAGCACCAAGGAGTGCAGAAAGTTTGCTGCTGCTGCAGGATAGCATCGTGCAGCTGGAGCTGTGGAGAGAGCAAGGATGCAGCTCTTTATTTCCAACCCAGGTTTCTTTTCCCTCTTATCCCTTGGAGAAGAGAAGGCTCTAGGGAGACCTTCGAGCACCTTTCAGTGCCTGAAGGGGCTGCAGGAAAGCTGGGCAGGGACTTTGGACAAGGGCAGGGAGTGAGAGGATAAAGGGTAACAGATTAAAGAGGGGAGATTTAGGTTAGACATGAGGAAGGAATTCTTGGCTGTGAGGGTGGTGAGACCCTGGCCCAGGTTGCCCAGGAAAGCTGTGGCTGCCCCATCCCTGGCAGTGTTGAAGGGCAGGTTGGATGGGGCTTGGAGCAACCTGGTCTAGTGGGAAGTGTCCCTGCCCACGCAGGGGGTTTGGAACTAGATGGTCTTTAAGGTCCCTTTGAACCCCAAAACCATTTTATGATTCTATGGGGGCTATACCAGGGTAGGAGACCCTTTGTAAACACAGTCCAGCCCCGTGGGTGTAGGATAGGGGAGCAATCAATGTGGAACAATCTCTTGCAGGAGTTTTCTGCCTAATGGTTCCACAGGATGAAAGGTGCCTTGGGGTCCTCTGTGTTCCTGAAGTTATCCAGGTATTTGGCCTTTTGGAGGAGAGCTTGCTGGAAAGCAGCTCATGACAGCACATTGGTTCTGGTGGTGGCTTCCAGCTGTGTCCTTTAGCCTGGAGCTGTTTGAGAGAGATGTTGACATCAACATAAGTCTGAAATTCCTCCCTGGTTATCCACAGTGGTTTTGTTCTCCTGGAGAGCATCTTCAGCTATTGCCCAGCCACCAAAGCTGGAGCTTTAGAAATGTTCCTGCGTTTGCAGCACCAGGGAAGACTGACAGCCTTTCAATTAGCTGATTTTTAATTTAAAAGTGTGCTTATCTTCAAAGATTTTTGTCAGCCCAAGGAGTGGTTCTTCCAGGGCGACTGCTGAAGTACCAGTGGTTTTGAAGGTCAGCATCTGCATATTGGTCTTGGTGCCTTCCAGTATCAGAACAGATGGGTCCTTTTCTGTTACATAGCTCCTTTGTGGATGTGGAAGTTCTTCCTGTTGTCACTCAAAGGCTTTTGGTCCATGCAGGTTTTACACAGTCCTGCTTTACCTTCAGTCCTGGACCTTAGTGTCTCTATGAGGAAGGGGAGGACTGCAGCTGCTCTGCTGCTCAGGTTCCTCCTAAGCGTTGGCTTTTCCTGAGTTCAGTGTGAATATTCTTTTTTAGATGTTAAATTAAGTGTTTACAGCCAGTCCAGGACACAGAATCACAACTGCTCGGGCTGTGACTTTGGCTTCATGCTCCAGGCCATGGTGAGAACCCAAAATCAAGAGCCTGTCCCTTGGTACTCTTCATGGAGCACTCACCTGGAGTTCAGCATGGGATATTTAGCAGGGCGCTGGATTCAAGACTGTGGCAACAAACTTGTCCCAGTGTTTATGCTGGCTTGGGAGGGTTTTTTTTACTCCCAGATTCCTCCTTAATTTGAAATTTCTTTTTCACATGGATGTTTACACTTGGTTTGTCTTGTATTTGTAGAAATAAATACAGAGCAAGTCAGCGTTACTGGAGTAACGTTAGTGCTTTATCAGTGCAGGTGACTTTACATTTCACATAGAGGAAGAGATAATAGTTTGAGCTATTTCTGGGTCCAGGAAAAGGAAAGATAGGAACAGAGCTGCTTTTGGCCTGGGCAGTTTGTATCTGTAGGAGAACGACACTGGGGAGACCTTGAAGAGTTGCAAGAAGATGTAGCAAGTATCTAGGAAATGAGGAGTGTGGGGAGAGGATGTTTGTGTCCTTGAAGAACAACTGTTTCATTTGCAAAGTTTGAGGACAGTGTGAAAGAAGGGATTGTTCCTTGCCTGGGTGAAGGCAAAGGTGGCAGAGAAGACTTAGAAATCTTCAGCACAGGAGCTGCTTGAGCAGACAACCTAATCTCATCTCCCTGCATATTGAGTGCAGCTTAAATGCTGAATTATGTGAATGAAGAGTTGACCAAAATCTCCCAGGTGGGTTTGCAGCTCGGCCTGTTCCAACCAGCTGCAGGTGGCTGTGATAGAATCATAGAATGGTTTGGGTTGGAAGGGACCTTAAAGATCATCAGGTTCCAACCCCCCTGCTATGAGCAGGGACACCTCCCACCAGACCAGGCTGCACAAGCCTCATCCAACCTGGCCTTGAACACCTCCAGGGAGGGGGCAGCCACAGCCTCCCTGGGCAACCTGTTCCAGTGCCTCACTGCCCTCATGGGGAATAATTTTGTCCAGATGTCTAACCTAAATCTCCCCTCTTTCAGTTTTAATCCATTACCTCTTGTCCTCTCACTACAAGCCCTTGTCCAAAGTCCCTGCCCAGCTTTCCTGGAGCCCCTTCAGGCACTGGAAGGTGCTCCAAGGTCTCCCTGGAGCCTTCTCTTCTCCAGGCTGAACACCCCCAACTCTCCCAGCCTGTCTCCAGAGCAGAGCTGCTCCAGCCCTCCCATCATTGCCATTGCCCTTCTCTGGACCCTCTCCAACAGCTCCATGTCTTTCCTGTGCTGAGGGCTCCAGAGCTGGACACAGCACTCCAGGTAGAAGGTACTAGGAGATAGGTGAGATGATCAGAAAACCAAACTGAGAGAAGGCAGAGGGGTGGCTGCATCTAGCCGGGCTGAAGAGAGTCCGTGTCCCAGATACCAGAACAAAGACTGTTTAATTCAGCAAGTCTACACATAACCATCCTATTCTTCTTACCTGGTGTCTTCCCCCATCCTCTTTTCTATTCTGCTTCATCAGAAAATTAACTGCTTTTTTTTCCCACCTAAGAGAGAAACAGGATTTAGAATCAGGATCAGCGTTCTCTGTAGCTCTCCAGTGCCAGCATAATGGATCTGTGACCTGATTTAAACTCCTGAGAGCTGCCATAATGTAAATATTTGATGGAACTAAAGCTTCCCTTTTTAAGTCTGCTTCAGTTCTTCAAGCTAAATCATGGCAAGGTATTCCTGAAAGACACTTGTTAGCGTGGAGTTGTTTATGCAGATCTCAGGGATTCTTTTAGAGATTGTTCTGGCTTCGGGCGTCGTTTCAGCCTCGCGTTGTATTTATGCAAAATCCGAGTGGTACAAGTCAACATGAAATTGTATTTGTGTCATAATAACACGGAAAGAAAGGGAGTTAAATCCATATGTCAGCTCTTATGCCAGATGGGAACCATGCTGTCACTCAAGTGGTGATCACTCCGGGTTTGGGCAGAGCTGGTAGATCAGCAGGGCTGCAGTGTGTCTCGCCTGGAGCGGCTGGATCCAGGTGGTGAAGGTAGGGAGCTCCCTGAGCAACAAACAGTGACTGCTCTGAAGAGGAAGCTTTTGGTGGTTTTAGTGCTGGAAGGAGCTTTTGGGATGGATCAAGTCAATATCCCACACCTAAATTTCTTACCCATCTTCATAAACGTGGGCCTTTCCCAGATGAAATAGTTGCTATTAGCTGAAGTAGATTTCTGCTTATTGCAGAAAGGCACAGTTCTCACGTGGGCAGTGCTTGTAGGGCTTTACAGGCTGTGGGATGGTGGTACAACTGAGGAGAGGTTTGATTGTAAGTTCTGGAAATTTTAAGAAGATAAAAAAAAACTGTTAGGATGTGGAAGCAGCTTAACCTGGTAGAGGAAGAAGGATTGCAGCAGCCTGTCTGGGCAGAGCCCAAACAATTCAGCCAAGCCAGCAGAAGTAGATGGGGTACTTGATCCATTTGGCAGTGGGATAACTGGGAAACCCAGATTTCTATCCCTGCTCTGTGTGCTTCACTGGGGATGTGTCCCACACCCAGGTCTTTGGGTTCCTCCTGTTGAAAGGGAGGAGTTTGGAAGCTGGACTCTGCATCTGGTCACAGCCATCTTCTAAACCACTGAACTTTGCTGCTGGGGTGGATGTGCTTTTACTTCTGCACAGGCTGTGGTGCCAAGTATGGTGTGTTACAATTCCTTTCATCTCTTTGTTTTGTCAACTCAGTTTGTGGGAGAAGAGGGGAGTGTTTTGGAGGTGCCATCTGTCTTGAACTCAAGGTTAAAGTCAGCAGCTGGAGATCACAGCTTACCTCTAGCTACTGCTCTTAGATGCAGTCTTTAAAGTGTGAGGCATCTTCTACCATGATATTGTAAGTCTTGAAACCACAGGGTTATTTTTTTTAAACAATTGAATTTGCATGTTGGAACAAAGAAAGAAGTCACTATCAAATCTAAGAGTCTGAAATGTGGACAAAACCATGGCAGGTTGCTTGTTCTAGACCTTGCATCTGAGCTGTTGTCTTTTCTAGGACACCAGAGGGATCAACTGAGGAATTAATTGCTGTATTGATGCAAAATTTGAAGTTGTTGTCTCCTTGGAAAGGCTTACAAATGGAGACTAATGTTGCAACTTCAAGTTCACAGAAAGTCTTTATCGGGAGACGTTAAAAAAATTTCATCTTAGGGCAAATGTGGAGTGGAAGTTTTGTGTTTAGTGTTTATTCAAAAGAGCCTTTGCAGCTTTTACAAAATGTTTCCTCGGGTGTGGGTGCTTGACTGTGCTGATGAGCAGTTCTTTTCAAGAGAACACTGAACCACAAAAGCTTTGTGGGGTGGTTGCACCATAAGCAGAGGGTTTTGCTGGATTCCAAGGGAATGGACAAGGACCCAAGAGTCAGAAAGTTGCCTGACTATTTTAAAGGTTACATGGCTGGGTTTTCTTTGAAACTAGCCAGATGAGTCCTCGTTCAGTAAATTCCAGGGCTTCTCTTATTAAAAAAAAAAAGGAAAGAAAAGAGTCTTGGGCTGTTTTCTGCTATTTACCAGTGTGTCTCTTTGCAGGATTCATGAACAAAATTTTCCATCCCAACATTGACGAAGCGTAAGTAAATCCCTAGTGTGTGGGGTTTTTTTTCTAAGGAGGTTGTCTAATTGTAACTGGATATTGGCTTTGCAATCATAGGCTGATGAGTTGAGTAATGCTTTCATCAATCTAAGGGTCTGGAGTGGGGGATTTGATAGATGTTGTCTCAAGTGAACTTTCAGGAGTGGGTCAGGCTGTGGGCAAGAGTTAGACCTGCATGCTGCAGACTCTCTTGCAGATGTGGTCTTTGGAGAATCATGGAATCATTTTGGTTGGAAAAGACCTTTAAGATCATCCAGTCCAATCGTTCCCCCAGCCCTGCCAAGGCCACCACTGACCCATGTCTCTCAGCACCACATCTACATGGCTTGGAAACCCCTCCAGGGATGGGGACTCCACCACCCTTGGGCAGCCTGGGCCAGGGCCTGACAACCCTTTTGGTGATGAAATTTCTCCTAATACCCAATCTAAAACTCCCCTGGAACAATTTGTATTACAACATACTTCATTTACAGAAAATTCAAGGTGGCCAGTCCCCCTCCTCATTGCCACCATTGATCTGGCTTTCTAGAAACAAGGAGCAGCCTCAGCTAAGCCATAGTTCCCTCATTAGCTGGAGTTGGTCTGTACTAAAATTCTTCAAAACATAAGATGTTTTGCCACATTTTTTTTTTCCAGTTAAGGTTGTGAAGGGGAGCAACCTGTGCTAAAGTCTCCAGCAGAGCCCCACATGGACCAACTAATTCAGTAATGGCTCCAATTTACTTGCTTTTGTGCAGAGTATTAAGATTCATGTCATTAAAGGCTGCCCCTCTATTAACCACAAGGGAGGGGTAAATCACAGCTAACCTGCAACAGTGGGGCAGGGGAAGGGAGGGGGTAGATGATATTAAATCCCCAGAGTATTCTGGAGTGTGACTGTGTTTAATTCCATCCTTTCCCTATGTTTCAGGTCAGGAACTGTATGTCTAGATGTAATCAATCAAACTTGGACAGCTCTCTATGGTGAGTTGGGCATTTCACTGAAACCTGGTTGCGTGAACATCCGTGTTTGCTGGAGACAGGTGATCTTAGGACAACTTTTGGGTTGTGTTTGTTTTTTTTACTGAAGTTTTTTTACCCTCACGGAGCCAAGATCGCTTGAAAAAATAAGATTTCAATGTGAAAATACTTCTGTAAATTGTTTTTGTGCCAGAGAGGTGAAAATGTTCCATAAGCCTCACAAAGGATCGCTTAATCCATTGCATGGTATCTTCTGGCAGCTGCACGTCAGCACCCTGCCATGATTCAGCTTTGCAACAGAGGAGTATCTGAAGTGAAACCTGGTTCCAGCCATCCCATCCACATTCCACACGTGCATTTGAGCTGGTTTGCTTTGTGCACAAGGCTGTGATCCCACTTCTACAGAAGATATCATCAGAAATGGTTCCTCTTTGTCAGGGCAGCATCATTTCATTGCAAGCTAGGAGGTGGTGCAGCTGCTGACTGCACTGCTTGCTGCACAATGCTTTGGGTTTCCCATTAGGTTGTTTGTGGCTCTAACTCTCCTTTTTAGATATCTCAAGAGATCAGCTGGTTGCTGAAGACCTGTTAAAATGGCATTTAGGGAAAGCTGAAGCTGTTACAAGAAGTACAGCTGAGTGTCTAGCCTAGTTTGGCTGCATTTTAAAAATGTTCTTCAGATGTTTCACTTATGTTTTGTGGAAGAGCATTCAGGGGAACGTGCACATCAAATCCTTCACCTGCCATAAAAACTGATTTTACCTGTATAAGGTGAAGCTCTGAAGCACTTGCTAGAGACACCAGCTACTTCACCTTCCTCACAAGCACAATTTGCAAGGAATTACAGACTTGGTGAATCCAGGGTGGGAAATTGCTGTAGCAACTTGTTGAACTTCACTCCTCATCCAAATACCTGAAGGCCTCATGTGGTAGTTGCTTGGCATCCACTTCACATGGTCTTGTTGTGAGAGATCAGCTGGACTGTGACCCAGGTGGAGCTGCTAATGGAGGAAGAGGATGTTCTTGTGTTCCTGGGAGGATCAAGCTGCGAGGAAGAGGAGTTAAAGGGATGTTGGCAAACCAGTCATTCTGTTGGGGATGATCTAGCAGCAGGATCCAGCACAGGGCAGCATGTGCTGCTGTCCCAACCCTTAAATGCCACCTGCAGATCCTGGGGATGGCTGGACAAAAAGAAAATCACTCCAGTTTAATCTTTGTGCTCTAGCAGTCTGGGTTCTGCTTTGGAAGCCATGCATGGACAAGCCTCCCTGTTCTGCAGCACGGCCCCAGTGGGGTTTTCTGCATTATTTCCAAACAACTTCATAAGAAGATTTTCTGTGAGAGGTCTCCTGATGAGCCCTGCTGCATTTTTGTCATCATTGTTTCTTGTAAAGGTAGAAAAAACAACTTCAGTGTTCACTCATGATGTATTAATATCAGCAAGCATTCAAAAATCTTCCTTTTTCCTTGTGATGTTGTCACGGTTTGGCTCTGGGTTGGCAGTCCAGGCAAACCAGGACAGATGTCCATGATAGGTGTGAGGCAACTTGAAGGTCTCAGGGATGTCTTCTGTACAGAGCAGCTTCCACAGTAACTGGTGAAACTGGGAAGTGCATCATTTGACAGTGGCTCATTTCTGAACATGCCGTGAAAAGGGCGAAATAATTTTCCCCAGTGTTTTTTGGGGTGTCACCCTTTTAAACCAGAGCACTCCTGTGCTGGTAGAGGAAATGGGTCAGGTAATTCCAGAAGCAACTAAGGTGGAAGAGACCCAGAATAGCTACCAATAAATTCATGAGGCCCTCGTGGTTAAATTCCCTGGTGAAGTACCAAGTCCTTTGCACTCTGGTTGGGCTTCCCACACGTGTTCAACTAGTTGACCCAATGCAGCTTTTGGGGAATTGAAAGAAGGGGGGAAATTACTGTGGTCTCCTAAAGCAAAAGAAGAACCCCTGTGAGCCTTGGTGGCCTTCCAGAGCTCTGCTTGCTCAGCCTACGTGGAGTTCAGTTGTTTAACAGCCACAAAGAAATACTTGATATAAGGCTGCAGAGACTTGACCCAGCTTCTTGCTCGTAGTGTCTGAAACCAGTCCCTGGGAGAATTAATTGCTTTACCAAGGAGGAGGCACTACCATGGCAGGAAATATTCTTCCAAAGCATTCTCCCTGGGTTTTGTGGTCCCTTTTTGGGTTAGAATCCCTCTTCCAGTTGCTGTTGTGCTTATATTAGAAGCATCTGGTGGCACGTGGCTGCTCAGCGTGCCAGCCATGGCAGGCGTGGTCGAGGTGCCATAGTAGAAAGAGATTTCTATAGTAGAAAGAGATTTTTGTAGTAGATGTAAGAGATTTAGATCCTTTCTAATAGAGACTTCAAGGTAAAACCACCTAATTTCTTAGTGGTGTCCCTGCTTAGCAGAGACCAGCCGATCACTCTCCGTAGCAATCCATGGCATGACTTTTTGCAATTGAGTGATGCAATGTCTTATTTTCCATGTGGTCTTGGCTCAGTGAGGAGTCTGTAATGAACCCTGTGTTCCTGGGTGTGTAAAACCGTGGCCTGTCCTCCTGCTGAGCAGGGTTTGTGCTGAGCAGGTGACTGGAGCAGTCATGGCACAGTGTCTGTACATCCCGGATGTGTTGATGCGGGAGGGAAGAACTGACAACCTCAAGTCTCCTTTGATCCTCCTGAGCAAGAGCTGAAAGCACATTTTGAAAGCACACCTGTTGGTAGATCTGCAGAGGTGCTACCCTGGGGCAGTGGGGATGATCTGCCTGGACCTACTGCTCTGCTCTTCTGAGGCTGTATCTTTGCAGGCCCTGGAGTTAGAGCTGGTTTTCTGTGGCTGCAGGCCAGAGCCAGAGGAACCATTTGCACTTGGAGATCTCTCCCCCTACCTGCCCACCCATTTTGATGAATCTTTTAGAAAATTAAGGGCTCTGAGGTCCCTGCCCTCTGTCAGACCTAGTTGAATTTAGCCCATGAGGCTCGGTGGTGGCTGAGCTCACCCAGCCTTGTTCCAGTAAGAGGCAGGTTGAGGTGGTTCACTGTTCACGTGGTGGATCCTTTGGAGTGTTGGGCTTCCCTTTTGACAGCTCTGATTGGATCCATGCTGGAGGGGACTGGTGATGCTCGTTCACAGGGAGGATTTCCCTACCTTTTAGTTAGGGAGGAAAGGGGAATCCTGATGAAAGATGTCTAGAATATTCACAAACAAAACCCAACAGCAAACCCCAGCTAACAAATGCTGGTCTGCCTGTATCAGCAGCTCTCTCTGAAGCAAAACCTGGCCCACAGCCTTGCTTTGGGGGGTTAACCTTGGCTCACCGTGGGTGTGTGTGGTCCTTCCAAACCCCTGAGGAGAAATGGTGACCCAGGGCATGTTTCTGAACACGCCCACCCCTGGAGTGTGGTCCTTGTTGTCTTAGGGATGTGGGAAGAGGGTTTCGTGTATCCACAATTACTCATCAGCACCAGGAGCATGTTTCCTGTTGTGGATTCTTTGGTGACAGATGCCAACTGGCACCAAGGTGTTAATGGGAGCTCTTGACATTCTGCAAATTGTTTTGAGTTGGAGGAGGGACTTGTTGGTTGCTCTTTCTATTAACACAGTCATCTCAAGTGCTCTGAAAGATGCTTTGTACTCGACATACATCAATTTAGTCACGGAGCACAAGACATTTAAAGACAGTAATAAAAAGAAGGCAGAAGTAGGAGAAGAGTCTAGTGAGGGGTGAAGCACAGTGCTATATTTTTTTCTCATTGTCCTTTTTTTTATTTTTTAAGCCAGGGCTGAGCCTCTGTGGGAAACAAGACAATTGTTTCCTTTGTTTTAAGTTGTGCTCAGGTTTTCAGTGCATTTGCCCTTGAAGCTTTGTGCTGCTGTTTTAGTGCTGATACTTTCAGGGTGATTAATCTGATTGATTCTGGGTCTGTGGACATGAACAGCCGTGTCTTTCACTTGCAGATCTCACCAATATATTTGAATCGTTCCTGCCCCAGCTGCTGGCCTATCCTAACCCCATAGATCCTCTAAATGGTGACGCTGCAGCCATGTACCTCCACCGACCAGAAGAGTACAAACAGAAAATTAAAGGTAAGATTGTAAATAACATAGAACCACAGGATGGTTTGGGTTGGAAGGGACCTGAAACATCATCTAGTCCCAACCCCCCTGCATGGGCAGGGTCACCTCCCACTACACCAGGGTGCTCCAAGCCTCATCCAACCTGCCCTTCAACACTGCCAGGGATGGGGCAACCACAGCTTCTCTGGGCAACCTGGGCCAGGCTCTCACCACCCTTACAAGGAAGAATTTCTCCCTAAGATCTCATCTCCATCTGCTCTTTTTCAGCTTGAAACCATTGCCTCTCATCCTTCCCTGCCCTTGTCCAAAGTCCCTCCCCAGCTTTCCTGGAGCCCCTTCAGGCACTGGAAGGTGCTCCAAGGTCTCCCTGGAGCCTTCTCTTCTCCAGGCTCAACACCCCCAACTCTCCCAGCCTGTCTCCAGAGCAGAGCTGCTCCAGCCCTCCCATCATCTCTGGGGCCTCCTCTGGACTCTCTCCAACAGCTCTGTGTCCTTGTGTTGGGGACCCCAGAGGTGGCCCCAGCCCTGCAGGGGGGTCTCAGCAGAGCAGAGGGGACAATCCCCTCCCTGTCCCTGCTGGTCACACTTCTTTTGATGTAGCCCAGGACACGGTTGGTTTCTGGGCTCCAGAACATGGTTCTGGCTCATATTGAGCTGCTCAACAGCCCCAAGTCCTTCTCCTCAGGGCTGTTCTCAATCCATTCTCTGCCCAACCTGGATTTCTGCTTGGGATTGCCCCATCCTGCAGAACAAGTGGTGTTGCTGGGCTTCCACCCGGGGGAACAAGGACTGTCTTTTCTTCACAGTTGTGTGTTGGTGCTCATCCCTTCCCCATCCATTTCAAATGAGGACAGTCTGAAGTTGGGGGTGGGTGAGCTGCTGCTGTGGTGTGTGCAGGGGTGTGGGGCAGGGATTTGAGATCCATTAGCAGCCCCCTAAGCAGGGAAGGCTCTAAGCAACCTCCATTAGGATTCAACACCATCTTGAGAGGCTGGAGAAATGATTCGGAAGAAAAGGTGTGCGACCAAAGAAGGGACCAGGAAGAGGGCTAGACTGAAACAGCAGCATCCAGTTGCACAATTACTGGATAGAAACTGGCTTGTTAGCAGTTCTGTGGAAAGTCACCCAAGAGCAGCCATCAAGGAATCAGTGCTGCTGCTGCAGAAAGCACTTCTGTGCTGTGACAGAGCAGGAATTTTCAGTAAATGCCAAGTAATCATTCCTTGCCACTTCCTAGTTATGCTGAGGCTTCCTGGTGCCATGCCCAGTTCAGGGCCTGCTCTTTATGGAAGCTGCAGACCAGCTAGTGACATCTCAAAGGGTGTAACATCTTGAAGATGTGTCTTAGAGGAGAGGTGGAAAGGATTGGAGGAGTTTAATCTAGAGGACCAATTTGGGCTTATGAGCTTTGATGTGTCAAAGGTGCCTTCAAAGAGGATGGGGATGATTTATCCTGTGGTGGGTGTGAGCAGGATGTGATCACAGGTCTGTGACCTGGCTGGGGGAGCCCAGGTTAGACAGTGGCTGGGGAAGGGTAGGTGAGTGCTGGCTCAGCTGGTGAGGGTGCTGGTGTGTCTGCTCTTCTGAGGCATGGAAGGACTCTCAACTCCTTAGGATAAGACTGGCAGCAGAAGGACTATCAAACCGATAACAGAGACTCACATTGAATTAGTTTTGCGTGTGAAACATAAGAAAGAAGATAGAAAATAAGAATTATGCTTTAAATGTGCTCTCTGCCTTCCCTAGAATCAGCTGCCTGCAGACAGCAGCAGGGCACCATTTCCTGATGGGACAGGCCTGTGGCAAAGCCACGGACTTTGTTTCTCCCCTGACCCAGTGAGCGCAATCAGCATTTAATCCAGCGGTGGGAGATTTACAGCCTTTGGCCCAGGTTTGGTCTCCAACTGAGTTTTTAAGAGCCCATGACAGCCTGATTTATTTTTTTTTTCTTTTTTCTGTTTTGGTTACTGAATAACCATAAAACTTGTTTGTCCCTGGGAGCCCTGCCAGAAAGGTTTGCAGGGCCTGTTCAACAAGGAGAGCCTCTTACGAGCGGCACCATCCGATTGTCTTCCTCCCGCTGTGAGGTGGGGTAGGAGCTTTTCTAAGAGGGCATTGTGAAGGTTCACTGGTGTTTGGGGAGTGCAGGGATCCCAGAAAGGTGTGGGGTTTGGTGGTGGAGCCTTTCCAGCAGCTCTGCCACCTCACTCTGGAGTCGTTAAACCTCGAGTCGCTTTGTTCTGAGGCAAAATGTCTCTTCATCAGCTGCAGTTTTTGTTTGAGGGTGGAACTACAAATGAGGTCAAGCAAAACTGTGACTTAAATACTGAGTTATTCAGTTGATTCCTCTGACAGCTGCATGACAAGAGGAACTATCCTGCAGATCTGGCCTGCTCAGGATCCTGAAGTCCATTGCCTTTTTTTCCATGTAAACAAGCTTCCAGGCAAAATGGTTTGTCAAATAGGATCTTCAGGGCCAACACAAGGGACACTTTGGGTGTCCTCTCTGCTTTAATGAAACAGGAATAAAAAAAATAAGATACACCCTGGGGAAAAAAAGGACACAAACAGCAGGTGCTTCAAGGAACATCTGAGGACATCCCTCAGGGAGGCTAAATGGGAGAGTCTGCTCCCTTGTTTCCATCCTGACAGCCAGGTACAGGCCGTGAAGATGATCTGGAAGGAGTTTTAAGTGCTTGCAACATGTCTCATGTTCCACGTACCCAAGAGTCCTGCCTCTGCTGTCTCTTCCCAGGCTTGCGTGACAAGTAGAAGACAGAGCTAAGCACTGTCATGCCTCAGGTTGTAGCCGTTCTTAAAAATAGCCTCAAACACGTTCAAGTTGATGGGATGGATTGTAGCAGCTTCTCTGCTCTGGGAAACTCAGTAGTGCAAATCAATAATTGATGGCTTCTTTTCTTCATTTTTTAGTGATGAGTGCCTAGAATAGCTGTCTGACATGGCAGTAGTGAAGAGATGGGTGTAGGCTTAGAGATGTTGCCCAAGGTTTGTAGCTCCTGTGGTATGAGACCCAAACAAGTAAGGATTTAGCATGAAACTTGTAAATGTCCATTGATATTTGAGGTTTGAAGCTGGAAAGTGGGACTCAGCATCAGAGCCTTCAGTTAGATCAAGTAGTTCCTGGACATGGAGCCAAATGCTCCTTTAAGATCTCCCTGACAGTCCTGGCTGAGGTGGCTGGCAAAGCACCAGAGGATGGGCTTCAGATACACAAAAATGGCTCAGTTGTGTTGAGCTGTTGGGAACTGGTGCTTAACTCCTCTTTGCTTGTGCTGCTTTTCTTCCTCTTGGGTAGATCTAATAGGAAGATGTCCTTTTTGGAGGGTGGTGGTGGGTAACAGCAGCTTGAAGGGTACTGAGGGGCAGGGTGAGGGTTTGCCAGGAGCAGAGGACATCTCTGGGAGCAGTTCTTCCATCCCACGTGTTGGCCCTGAAGTTTCTGTAGAGTCCTTTGAGACACCACCGTGGCTCCCAGGCACCTACCAGCCATGAGGCACAACCACAGCTCATTCTTGTTGCTCCAGGGTTTCAAAACAGATGAATCCAAGCCATGTTTCCCTGGTAGGAATGGGAGCATCAAGGCTTATCCCTTCTTGATGTCAACAGGCTCCTGTGGAAGACAGTTTGTTGGTCTTATTTAGGGGTTGCCATTTTCTTCCCTTAACAGACTGAAGATCCAACTTAAATGTGTCTTTCAGCACAGAAGCTCCTTGGAAGTTTGGCTTTTTCGAGACTAAACCAGAAGAACCCAGCCCAAGAGCTCAGTAGCTCTGCGGGGTAGAAGATGACATTTTAAGTGCTTCAAGTTGTGTTTTAGCTTAGGCTCAAGCAGGCCCTTTCCAACAGCAAGAAACAGTGGGTTCCATGTCTGACTCTCCAGTGGCCCAGAGTGCACTTGAAGTAGTCAGTGAAGAAGCTGCTGGCCTCCTGTCCTGCTGGGGTCACTTGCTCATGGCTGCTGCATTTGGGGACTCCTGAGGCAGCTTCAGCAGTTGTTGAGGTGGGTTTGGGATAAGTGTAGAGGGAACATGGTTCCCAGGTGCCAGGTAAGCGGTTGCCTTTGTCATCCAAGGGCATCCAAAGTCTTCCAGCAAAAGAGCTTGGGTTCCTTTTGCTGGATTCTGCAAGGAATAACAACTTCTCTGGGTGAACACCTCTGTTCCAGAGGATGGTGAATCCTCGGAAAGCTCTGGGAAGGAAGTAGCCCCTGCAAGGATATGTCATGTCAGCATCCTGTGTCCTTAGCTCTGCATGTCCTCCACTGCCCACCCACCTTCCCATGCAGATTCTCTGAAGGCACCTTGCTTTTTTTGGGTCCCTCCTTCAGTTAGTCCCTCTCATCTTTAAACTGTGAGGTCTGTCACACCAATTCTTCTCACTTTGCAGTGTCCATCTCTTGGCTGATGGTTGCTGCCCCAGACTCTGGAATCCTGTCCTTTGGCACAGGCAGGAGACATGATCAGGCAGGGCCTAGGCTCTGTGGTGACGTGGACAAGCACCTTCCAAGCAGGGGGTTCTCAGCAGCCAGGACCTGAGGATGGAGCTCAAAGGTGTTTTTCTTTTGATGCCACGTGGGCTCCAGCAGCCTGAGGGCAATCTGAGACCTTGAGCACTCGGTGCTTCCTGGTGTTTACATTTCAACACTCTATCAGTTCTTAACAAGTTCTTGTAGACCAGATTTGAACAGCTGCTCCTCTAGTCTGAGCAAGCAGGCTAATAATGTATCTTAAACAGGCAGACTGAAGCTGTGTGTGTGTCATTAGAAGAAGCTGAAGCTCCCTGGACTTGGAAGCTCCTTCTAGCCAGCTCCATGGCTTATCTGGGGCAGAGGAGCAGGTCTGCCAAGGCCACCAGCTGCTCCACGCTGGGAACTCCTCCATGAAATGTTGGCTTTGGGTTCTTCTGTTTGTAACAACCCAGAGTAACGTGGTTGGGCTCCGTGTCCCTACATCAGCTCCAGAAATGTGGAAAAATACATGATGATGATGCAGATCCCCTGCAGAGTGTTGGCCCTTCCAGGAGGCCGAAGGATGGAAGTGCAGAGGGAAGGAGAGTTGGCTTGAAAAACAGCTCTGCAAAGCTCAGTCTTTAAAACCTGTGTTGTAGCACTTGGTTATCTGGCATGGGATGTGTCCTCCTGCAGCTTTGTCAGTGCATCCACCTGCTGATACGGTGTGGAATAAAAAGCTCCTGGAGGAAAGATGTGGACCTCATTCCCTGGGAGGAGTTAAGGAACATACAGTCAGACAGCTGCTGGGCTGGGAGGTGACACTTGCATTTCTGCACAGGGGCTCATCTTTCAGCACAGAGGAATGGTGGAATTCCTACTTTCTCCAGGTTTTTTAACACTGCTGTGTGGAGGAGGCTTGGTGGTATTTTAATACCTTCTTGTCTGGAAAGATAATGAGTTCAGAGCTGAAATTCCCCTGTGGCAGCATGAGCACAACTCCCTTCTCCCTGAAGCCACCTGCAGTGTGGAGGACGTGCTGTTGGGACACTGAGGTCACATCCCTGCTTCCTACTGCAAAGCCACTTTCATAGAAATCATAGAAGCATTAAGGTTGGAAAAGACCTCCAAGATCATCAAGTCCACCCAGCTCCACCATGCCCACTAAACCATGTCCCCAAAGGCCACATCTACCTGTCTTTTTAACACCTCCAGGGGTGGTGACTCCACCCCTGCCCTGGGCAACATGTTCCAGTGCTTGACCACTCTCAGTGAAGACATTTTTCCTAAAATCCAATCTAGTTTTATCCAATCTAGTTTCATCAGTGTGAGGTGGAAAAAGGGAGATAAATAAGAGGAAGACTTGACGTGGTGGCTGAGCACCTCTTCTTCTGCCCAGTTTTGTGACAGGTTCTCACCTCTGCTATGTTATCATAGTATCATCATTCTGGTTGGAAAAGACCTTCAAGATCATCTGCCTGCTGGGACCACCAGCCCCTCCTTGGATCCTGGAGGAGAACATTGCAGGAGCCTCCTGGAGCCATGGAGAAAGGAAAGGGTTTGCCAGACTCTTGACTTCTCTGATCCACTTCATGTTTCCTCCTTCTCCCTCTGCACAGAGGTGACTGTGGAAGCCACACAAGCCACAGTTGGCAGTGGTTACTTCACCTGCCTGAAGAAATCCCAGGAAACCAGTTTTCCTGCTTGCTCCTGGCTGAAGTTCAAGGTGTTGATCTGAGTGGCCAAAGCCAGTGTGGTTTGGACCCCATTGTGAGACACCGTTTTCTGTCACCTTCAGCGTGGTGGCCCAGGTTCCTGTGTGTCCTTCTCAGCTAATCCTATGGCTGCTGTCTGTTGGGAAGCAGGTTGCAAGGACTGTGATTTGATGGGTCAGACCTGTGTTTATTTTAGGGCTGGGGAGGGAGATTTTGCTTTTTAGCTAAGAATTATTTTTAAAAAAGGTGCAGCTATTCCTGTTGCAGTCTGCTCTGCTTTCTCTGTCCATCCTTCCTTGAACTCTGCTTGAGCAGAGTTTAGTCAGTCTGGAAGTTCAGTTTGGTGCTCAGCTTCAGTGATGGTTGTTCTGTGCTATCAGTTTAAAGCCTCAGATCTTTGTTTCTTCAAGTCAGGCTTTGTGAAGGTGGCATCTCAGTGGCTTTTAGGCTCATCCTCTAGCTCCTGTTTCAGCAGTAAATCAAGTCGTGTCCCGTTGAGTGAGATACACTGAACTGGGGGGGACTTGGGTTATTACCAGCTAGGAGTGTGTGTGATGCTGGCACAGGAGCCTTGGGATCAAGGGTCTTGTACATCTCTGAGGTCTCCATCAGCTGCTTTCACACGGTGTTGGACAAATGCTGCCTTTGGTCTGAGCAACACCCTCATCTCTCTGACTCACCAAACATGATACCAACCAACCGTGACGTCAAAGGTGACCCAGCCAGCTGTTAGCCACAGTGTTCTCCCCCTCTGACTGTTGAATATGTGCTGCTTCAATGGCTTTTCTTTTCTGTCACCCACAGAATACATTCAGAAATATGCAACAGAAGAAGCACTAAAAGAACAGGAAGAAGGCACCGGGGACAGCTCGTCTGAGAGCTCCATGTCCGACTTCTCGGAAGATGAGGCCCAGGACATGGAGTTGTAGTAAAAGAGGCAACCTGCTTTTCAGAGAGAGACTCTTTAATTTCCTAACCATGAGAAGCAGACTATAATATTCATATTTAAACAAAGCAATTTTTTTTATTACTAAACAACGTTTTTATGAATAATAGCATTGATATATATATATATATATCACCCTTTAGATCTTGATTTTCTTGGTCGTTTCTCGAGCCCGAGGTGCATAGCATATCCCCACATTCCATGTTGGTAGCAATATGCAGCCCGAATGCATGCATTCAGATTCCATTTGGCCAAGTCAACTTGTGTGCTACTGAACTGTCAGCTCCACCAGCTGCCCCGGGAGGTAGGGAGTTAGCAAAGAGACGTTTGCTTTCTCATCCACGTTTCCAAAGACACCACCTTGGATGCTAACGTGGAGCGGCGTTTGCTCCAAGTGTAAAATCTGGGGGATGATAGACTTAAAGGTGTAGATCAGACAGTGGAATAAAAGGTGCTCCTTCAGGTCAACCTTGCTGATCGTATTTGATGTGGAGTCACATTTAAAGAAATAAAAATAAAAACAAATGCATGGAGCTACTCAGAGCATTGAAGCTTAACAATTCTGACTTGGATTCTAAGCCCGTTTTTGTATGTGGACTCCTTGCCTGCCCTTCTGAACTGTAGGGACTGACAAACCACTGGTCTCTTTGCTTGTTGGGACTTTGGAAAGCCTTCAGCTGGATGTTGTTCACTTCCTTGGTCTGGATGGTGAGCTGTTCCCTTTTTTTGGGAGGAAAGAAAACCAACCCACAACCGATGCTCTCTGAACAGCGCTTTGATTTAGCTGGAGCACATGTGAACTCTTCACTTTCTCATAGTTTTGAAACTGCTGCCCTTTAATGGCTTCAAGTTTGCTTTTTTTTTTTTTTCCCTCTTTCCTTTCTCTTGCTTGAAGTCTGGTTAAACACCTCACACACACTCTCTCCCTCTCCTGAGAAGGTCCTCTGGCCAGATGGATGAGTCTTGCTGAGAGCTTCAGATCCAAGAAGATCAGCCCCTTGGCTGAGGTCCACGAATCCATCGCCGCTGATTTTATTTCCCCTTTGGTGTTTGTTTGTTTTTTTTTTCTTTCCCTCCCCCTCCTGCACCAGCTTGGGCAGCTATCTGCTTGTGTGTGTACCACAGGATTAAAATGTTCCTAAAAGTTAAAAAATATGATCTAGAAAAAACAAACAAATGAGGTGAATAAAAAAAAAAAAGCCTAAAAAAGCACCAATTGAGGAAACAAGTGAATCTGCTCTGGTTTGTTTTGGGCTTGGTTTTTTGTTTTGTTGTTTTTTTGTTTTTCCCAGGATGCTTCTGAATGGAAATGTTGGATTTCTCCTGAGATATTTTGTTTTGTTTTGTTTGAATGCTATGAAATCTACTAGAGTAAATGTCTACCTGGGATGCTGGTATACTTGAATTTGGGTAATTGTACATTGGAGATGCAAACTAAGATGGAATTTGAAAGCTGAATGTTACCTGCTGTATTCTTTTGGGTTTCTGGAGGGGTTTGGGCAAGATGTTTTGATTTGTGGTGCAACCTACAGGACAGTGCATGGGGGAAAAAAAAAAAATCAACCCACCCTGAGCTGCTCTCCAGCAGAGTTTTGAATGTCAGACTGGTCCATTTGTCATCCTCCCAGAACTGGGGTATTGTTTGTTTGTGGTTTTTTTTTTGGGGGGGTCTTTTTTTCTTTAGAAATGCCACCAAGTTTGGAGTCACTGGGGTTGGAAGGTTACAATCCTCATTCTACTTCATGAAGCACAATCAACTGATGTGTTGTTTTTTTTTTCCTTTGGGTGTTTTTTTCCCCCAAACAAACAAAAACCCCCCGAAACCTCATCAGATACCATTTTGCTTTAGCATGATTTCCCTTAATAAAAAAAAAAATCTACAAAGCATTTCCTTTATGTTAATTACGGGCATGAAGCAAAGGTTTTTCCTCTCCTTTTTTCCCCTTTTCCCCCCCCTTTTTTTATTTCCCTTTTCAAGCAGTGATGTTAGGGCTGTGGCTAGTGACTGTGCTGAAGTTCTCTATCTAGCATTTGTGGCTTGTTGGAAGGGTAATAATATTAACTATTTAACATGTAATGGTGTACTTAACTCTTATCTAGCACGCTGGTTTGGTTTTGGTTTTTTTTTTTTTTGGTTCTCATTACTTTTGGGGAGGGAGGGGCCACGTTTTGCTGGCACTGTTTTAACTTGCTTACCTGCTGCCCTGGCAGTTTGCTTGTGCTATAACCTTTACTGTAGGTGCTACTTAGGAGTAGAGTTAAGTGCTGGGTGGTGATATTCAGTTTAAAAGGTTAAAAAAAAAAACAAAAAACAACAAAAAAAACCCCACACAAAAAACCACAAAAAAAAAAAAAAACCACAATAAAAATTTGTATTTTTTCAATATTGTATAAAAATAGTGTTCTAATTACCTCCTCCCCCTCCCTCACTCCATCCCTTAACCTGGGTTTAGGCCCCAGCCCCCTCACACGTTTTTTCCCCCCCTCTTTCCTTTTGGGAAATGTTGCTTGCTGCTTAAACAGGGATTCCCAAAAAATAAATAAATACTGGGAAAGCCACAGTTGAGCAGGGCCAGCTCCTGACCTGGACACAGTGGGACTCGTGGAGCTTGTCCAAGCCGTGCGGGCTGCTGGACACGGGAGCTAGAGCCAGGAAAATGTGTCCCCGGCTCCTCCCCGTGGCAAAACTCCCCTCCCAGGCGCGGGGGAGGAGGAAAACCCGGCTGCCAAAATGCTCCTTGCAACAAAAAATACGGACGGAAAGATGTTTGTGGGGGATGAGGTGGGTTTGGGGGCGCTCTGTGGGTCGGGACCACCTGGCCTCCCTGCCCCTCTCTGCTGCTTCTCCTCCATCAACTCGGGTTTATTCCCAAAGCTTCCAAAAGAAACTTCTCCCCCCAAAACAGGTTGTAAATAAAACTCCACCTCCATGGTTGGAAGGAAGGGTGGAGCCGTGTTGAAGCCAGATAATGCTTTTTTTTTCTTTTTTTTTTTTTTTTTTGACATCTTGGTAGGTTTTTTTTATTTGACTCCTTCAGAAAAGTGTTGGTGTCACCTTGTGCTCTGTTGGGGTGATGGGAATTTCTCAGCCAGCCCGGGATGGATTCAATTCCTGGGTTCAATTCCCTGCTACCCAAACTTGCCACAGCCCCTTGGTGCTGTTTTGGAAACAACCTTTGGCTTCTGTTCCTGTAATCTCTCCCTTTTGCCATCGAGGTTTTTCCATGACGTGAAGAGCTGAGTGGCCGTGTCCCTCCGTGGTGGCACCTGGTGACCTTCCATGCCACGTCTTTCCTGACCCACACCTCAGTTTGGTGGAGGTAGAAGGAGGCCAACGTGGGGGACAGGCTGGAGCAGAGCTTTGCCATCATCCCAGTATGGCACCAGCTCATCCTCCTGCCTCCACCATGTCCATGGTTGAACCCCAACCCACCTCTCCTCTTCACGTGTCTACCCACCCCTTAACACGTGCTGGAGACACAGGGCTCCTCTTCCCACCCCACCTGGTGACCCTCAACCGTGGGCAGGGACCCTCATCCATGAGCAGGGACCCCCCCCCAGACCAGCAGGAAGCCTGGGAGGTGTTTGACAATTTTCTCTTCTATTTTTATTTTATTTTTGCTTCTTTTATTTCTCCAGTTCTGCTGGCACTTGAGCAGGGGTGTTTGCAGCACAAGAAAGGGCCATGATTCTCCTGCCTGTGTTTGGTACCTACCGTGTGATACTTGAAGAGATCAGGGGTGTTTTTTACCCTTTTGTTTTCAGTAAATTCTGGTTTGTTTTTTTGTTTTTGTTTTTTTTTTCATTTTCTGCTCTTTCCCCCCCCCTCCTCTTTTTCTTGCGTCGTTGAGGTCGTGGGCACATCTGCCACCCTGACAAAATGCCTCTTCTCTAAGAGTATAACCTCTCCAATAGTTGTGTATAATAAAAAAAACTGTAAACTTTTTTTAAAAATAAAATATGTATATACCTTGAAGCTTGGCTGGTGCTTGATCGCCGAGAGCTTGGTCTTCCAGGGGAGACCCTGGGGACCTTGTGGCATTTGTCTTAAAGGTCTTTTTCCAACCTAAATGATTCTGTGATTGACTCTAGATCCCACCAGGCCTTCACCCATGGCCCATCTCTGCCCGATCAAAGCCATCCTGGGGCACCTTCTGCCTGGAGATGATCTGCTGGAGGTGGAAGCAGAGGTGGTTGCACACCCCCAACATGTTGATGGTTGTGCTAGGGGGAAGCTGACTCCTTCTCCAGAGGCTGGGTGATGTCCTTCTATGCCTGGTGACCACATCCAGGGCACCAAAGGTGATTTTTAGGATCTTGGGCTGGAAATGACGGATGAATGCAGCCATGGGGCATCCCTCCCTCCTCATCCCGTGACCTGCACAGCCTTGTAGAGTGGATTTCTTTCAAGGCCTCTTCTTGCAGGGGGCCAAGTCACCACAGGTAACACTACCTGAGGTGCCACGGCCATCATGGGAGCCATGTTTGGTCTCCTGGGCCTGTCACCGTGGCAGAGGTGGCTGTTTTCTGTATGATCACCCATCGTTTTGGCTTGATGTTTCATGGGGATTGGGATAACCTATCCAGGGGATGTGACCAGGAACAGGAGCAGTTCAAGGACCCCTGAGTTGGCATTTTGGGGCTGTGGGTGGATCAGGGACGGGGACAACAGCCCGGCATGTGGCTTGTCCTCATCCTGGTTGAACTTGCTGGAGCCGAACAAGACCTTCCTCTACATCCTCCTCCTCCCCGCACCCTTCCCTTGCTCCAGCCAGGGCTGTTTGTCACCCTCGGACCCAGCTTGGGGACAGGGCGGCGGGTCCGTGTCGTGCCGGTGCCACCTGCTGCCAGCACCCAGCCTGGCAACCCTGGGCACCTTCGGGTTGATGCTGGGTGCGGGGAGGGGGACACCCTGTCCCAGTGTCCCCTCCTGGGGCCACCAACCCCCCCCCCCCCCCCCGGCTCTGCTCCTTGGGGGAAGAATGGAGCAAGGAAGGGGGACAGGGGGGTGACAGACCCCTGCTGTGTGTGTGTCCCCCCCTGCAAGGGCCGGGTGGGGTGGCACTGTCCCCTCTGCCCAGCAGGTGGCCCCCGTGCCACACCAGTAGCCTCCCACTCTGCCCAGTACAGGGCAGAAGCGGCCCCGGTGCTTGGTGTCCTCCCTGTCTCCTGGAGGTGGCCCCATCGCTGCTCTGTCCGCACTGTCCCCTGGGTGCCAAGTGTCACCCAACATCCTCCCTCAGGGCTCTGGGACTCGGCTTGGCCCAGCCCGAGCTCTCATGGGGCCCCGGGAGGTGGGTGCTGCTTGGGGGGGGGGGGCTCAGTGCTGGGGGACGGGAACCCAGAGCTGGTGGTGGGTGCTGCTCACCCAGAGGCCTCATCCTGCCCCGTCTGTGTTGATGCCGAACGGCAAAAACCTGAGGCTGGTCGCTCTGGGTGCCATCTCACAGAGCTCTGGGCACCTTCCCCACAGGGCTTTGGGTGACAAGCCCAGGGGCTCTGGGTGCCTGCTCTGGGTGCTATCCCTATAGGGCTTTGGATTCCATCCCTATGGGACTTTGGGTGACAGTCCCATCAGGCTCTGGGTACATTCCTCATGGGGCTCTGGGTGCTGTCCCCATGGAGGTCTGGGTGCCATTCCCACAGGGCTCTGGATGACGTCCCCACAGGGCTTTAGGTGACATCCTCAAAGGGTTTTGGGTGACATCTCCACGAGGCTTTAGGTGACATCCCCAAGGGGCTCTGTATGACGTCCCCACAGGGCTTTAGGTGACATCCTGACGGGGTTTTGGGTGACATCCCCACAGGGCTTTAGTTGCCGTCCCCATATGGGTCTGGGTGCCATGTCTGTAGGTCTCCAGGTGCCATTCCCATGGCCACGCAGCCCCTGTGACAGAGGGGGACAAGCCAGCACTGGAAGATGCTCAGGACTCAGGTCCCAGGGCTGCTCACAGGGTCTTTGTCCCCGCACCAGGTGCCAGGACCTGCCACCACAGGAACTGCTCCCTGTCCCCTTTGAGGGACCCAAAGGACCTTGGTGGCTGCCAGGGGCTGAGGGTGCTGCCCACCCATCCAGATGCGACCCTGAGTGACATCAACACCACGGCCCAGCCTGGGCCACCAACCCCAGGGTGTGTAAGGGGGGGGGGGACATGCACCGAGACGGGCCACCACTTTGTGGTGGTGACCCCAAAGGCCACGGGGGACACCTGAGCCTTCTCCGCCTGCCCTGCACCGGCTCCGGTTACGGCCCCGAATTGTTCCTCCCGGCTGGAAGAAACGGCGTCAGCGCCGGCGGATCGGTGGCCATTACTAATGCATGATGCTCCGGCGGGAGACGGCTGCGCCCGACCCCCCACGGCGGGGATGGGGACCCCCCCGAGCTGTCTGTGAGGGGCAGAAGAGACAGAGCTGGGTTTGAGGAAGGGTCTCGCTCCCTCCTCACCTCACCCAGGCCCCGAAGGCCGGCGCTGGATGTGCAGGCCCGTGGCAGAAGGTGGGGCTGGAGATGTGGCCATGCCACCAAATGGGTCTTGCCCAAGAAGGACCCTGACCCCACAGGGCCCCGACCTCTCTGCCACATCCCAAGTGACCAGGAGTGGTCCTGCAGAGGACCTTCACAGCTTGGTGCGTGTTTGCTAACAAACATCCCTGTTTTCCCCATAACTGGAGGTTCTGACCCCATTTGCAGCCAGGGGCTCTTTCCCCCCACCCTCCCTCTTTAATCTTTCCCAATTTTTAGCTCTTTTTCCCAAACTCCTTCACCCCCACTTTCCCTGTCCCCCAGCTGAGCACACCCCAGCACCTTCATCCCTTGCCAGGATCCCTCACAGAGCTGGGGTGCTCCAACCCACCAGGGTGGGATCCTCATCCCTGTGCATCCCAACTCATTGGGATGAACGAAAGTGACCACCTCTCCATCCCTGAGCTTCAACCCCATCTTGAAGCCAGGGTGTCTCCTGGCCTGACGACCATCCTGGGGTCTCGGGGATCATCATAAATTCCTGAGGATCATCCCAAGTGCTTCCCTATTTGGGGGCCATTCTGGACTCATAGGAATCATCTCTGGGCATGGAGACCATCTGGGGCACCCCCCTGCTTGGGGACCATCCTGAGGACCATCCCAGAACCTCAGTACCATCCGGGGTGCATCCCCTTGCTTGGGGTCCAACCTGTGCTCTTGGGCGACCATCCCAGAGTCTGGGGACCATCTGGGGCACCTTCCCTTGCTTGATGGGGGCGGGGGGGGGGGGGAATTTTGCCAGGCAGCCTCAACGGTGCCATAAAATTTGCCGGGGGGGCCTCCTGGGCTAATGTACTTGGGTTGCATTCCCTCATCCCTCCGCATCAATATTGCATTATCCTTTCCATCCCCATCTGAGCCCAGCCAGGAGCTGCGGAAAAACACCCCGGCCCCGGCCGAGCCCCCACACCCGGTGCCTCCAGGTCCCCGTGCTGCTTTGCCCGACCCCCTCCCGCCTTTCCAGAGTCTCTTCCAGGTCCATCCTCATTAAATATTCGGCTGAGGAACAAAAGAAGATGATGTAAATTTTTAAACGGGGCCATTGGCTCCGCTTGGTTTACGTGGGCCGAGGCCTCGATGAAATTCTGGCCTTTCCCTTGGTGGAGCCGGAATGTTGATGGTTCTGGGGAGAGGGATGAGTCTGGTGCCAAGGAGCCCCATGCTCTGCTTGGGTTGGCACCGTGCAGGACCTCCATGGTGCCTTCTGGCTCTTGGAGACCACCCTCAGGTCTCAGGGACCATCCCAGGGTCTTGGGGACCATTCAAGATGCCTCCCTGCTTGGGAACGGTCATGGGGAATCAGCCAAGGTGTGTCCCTGCTTGGGGGACCACCCTGGGGTTTCAGGGTCCATCCCTGGGTATAGGGACCACCCAACGTGTTTCCCTGCTTGGTCATCATCCTGGGGTCTTGGGGTCTACCCTGTATTTTGGGAACCATCTGGGGTGCTTCCCTGCCTAAGGACCATCCTGGAGCCTCAGGGACCATCCTGGTGTCTCCAGGACCATCCTGGGCTCTTGTGGACCACTAGAGGAGCATCCAAGATGCCTCCCTGCTTGATAACAATTCTGGGCTCTTGAGGACCATCCCTGGGCATGGGAACCATCCAACATGCCTTCCTGTTGAAACCATCCTGGGGTCTCAGGGACCATTTGAAGCCCTTAAGGACTATCCCAGGGTCTGAGAACCATCCAGGTGCCTCCCTGCTTGGATACCATCCCAGGTCTTGGGGACCATCTGAGGTGCTTCACTGCTTGGAGACCATCTTGAGGTCTTGGGGACCATCCCTGGACATGGAGTCCATGTGGGGTGTGTCCCTGCTTGGGGACCATCCTGAGGTTGTGGGGACCACCCTAGATCTTGATTACTGTCTGAGGTGCCTCCTCTTGCTTGGGGACCATTCTGGGCTCTTGGGGGACCATCCCAGGGTTGGGGGTCCATCTGAGATGCCTCTTACCTTGGCAACCATCCTTAGATGTTTGGGACCACCCTTGTGCTCTAGGGACTATTCCAGGGTTTGGAGACTATCTGCCTCTCTACTCAACAAACATCCTGGGTTCTTGGGGACCATCCAGAGTGTGTCCCCACTTGGGGACCATCCCAGGGTTTGACACCCATCCTGGGGGACCACCCAATGTCACTCCTTTCTCCAGCACCACTCTGGGGTGCTGCCGACACCCCGAACCCATCCCCATCCTGGGTGGTCACCCCAAGATCCTCCACCCTCACCCCTGTCCCATCCTTCTCCTCCTCCCCTCATCCCTCCCTCCCCCCCATGTCTCCTGGGGGGCTGCTCCCCACTGACCTCCCCCCCCCCCCTTGTGCTCCATAGCCCCAAAACACCTTCACCCAAGGGGGTTGCCCCCCCCCAAAAAAAAAAAAAAAATATCCAGGAGGCACCGAGTGGCTTCTCCCAATCTCCATCCCGGCAGCAACCCGATCTGGTCCCAGCGGGCAGCCTGGCCCCAAACTGGTCTGACTGGTTTGTGGCACTGGAGCCCAGTGCTGCACACGCACTTTCGGGGAGGGGGGGGGCCCTTCAGTGACACCCCCCACACACACTCCCCCAATTTATCTGCATCTTTTTATATTTGTTTAGGATCTGTGCAGCTGCACGAGGGTTTGTGTGTGACTGGGGGGATTTAATTGGGGGGGGGGGTGTGATTTTTTTTTTTTGGGGGGGGGCGTCATTTGGGGGGATGTAATTTTAGGAGGGAAGATGTAATTTGGGGGGGGGAGACTGTAATTCCTGGGGGAGGGGGCACTGGTGCTGCCCATCCCCTTGGCTCCAGGGCTGAGGCAACTGTCATTTTTTTTTTCTTGAGGGGGGGGGATGTAATTGGGGGGGGGCATAAATTTAGGGGGTGGGGTTTTAATTTTAGGGGGGATTTAATTAGGATGGGACTGTAATTCTTGAGGGAAGGGGGGGTGCACTGGTGCAGGTCATCCCCGTGGCCCCAAGGCTGGAGCAATTGTAATTGGTTTTGGGTGAATGTAATTGGGGGGGGGGGATGTAATATTTTATTCGGGGGGGGGGGAATCGATGTGGGCCATCCCCGTGGCTCCAGGCCTGGGGCAAGTGGGGGGACCCCCTTCCGTCACCCCAGAGCCGTGCCCCTCTCTTCCGTGGCCATCACACCAGCCGTGCCCCCTCCATTTCCCCCCCCCCAAATCCCCAACCGAGGGGTCGTGCCCCCCCACCCCTCCATTCCCCCCATCCCCCGCCCATCCCCGTCCCCTCGGGGCGGGCGGCGGCAGCTGCGGGAGCGGCGGCTCCTCTCGGGTTGCGGTGCGGGGAGCCGGGGGGAGGTGGACAGGATCATTTTCCAACCACCCCCCCCCCCAACCCCAGCCCTCGGGGGGGGGGATGTTTAGAGAGCGGGAAACCGGATCGGCGGCCGAGGAGCGGGGGGGGGGTTCAGGTGCGCGGTCCCGCCGCCCGCCCCGGGGTATCCGGTATCCGACAGCCGGTGAACGGCCCCGACGGCGGCCCCGGTTATAAAAATCGCCCCCCCGGAGGAGAAGGAACCGGCGGGTTTGAAGCTCAACGCCCCCCCCCCCCCCCCCCGCCCCGACTCCGCATCCCATTCCCTCCCCACCCCCCCTTTCTCCCGGCTCCGGTCCCTGCTCGCCCGCCGGGAAACGGAGCCGCCCGCCCCGAGGCTACGGTGATGGGCGGGAGCCGCTTCCCACCTCACTAAGGGAAGAAGGGAAGGGGCGGGGGTGGGGGGAGGCTTCTTTGCCAGTTTTAGAGCCCCCCCCCTACGCTGAGGGGACACCGGTCCTATCATCAGCCCCCCCCTCGGGATGGGCGAAGGGATAACGGGGAAGGGAACGGGGAGCGACAGCGCCGGTAGCCCCGGCGGGGCGGCCCCGGGGGTGGGGTACGGGGGATAACGGGGTGGGGGGGGGTGGCCCAAGGTGAGCCCGTCCTCCCCCCTCCCCGCCCCGGACCCGGCTCCACCTTCCGGGGCACCTGGGCCAATTGGGAGCCGCAGGGGGGGGTCCCCCGGCCGGGCTAAGGCCGGTGCCGCCGCTGCTCCTCGCCACTTGGGCGAGCGCCGGGGTGGCGGGTGGCAACGGGGACACGGGACCCCCCGCCGGGCCCCCCCACCCAATTGGGTGTGGGGGGGCCCGGCGGGGGGGGTCTCGTGTCCCTGGTGTGTCCCCCTTCTCCAGCCCTGGGGTGACCCCCGCGTCCCGTCCCGCAGCGCCTGGACTAGAGGTAAGTGCCCCTCGGGGGGGGGTCGGATCCAGTTGGACCCCCACAGGGCTCAACGACCCCCCCCATTTTCTCTCCGCTCCCCCTCCCCGACCCAGGCGGGATCCGTCCTTGGGCCGGCTTGTCCCTTCCCTTCTCCCGGCTTTTCCTCGACGTGGGGGTCTCCCCAACTCGGGCTGAGCCCCCCCTCTAACTCCACTCCCCCCTCCCAGCCCCCCCACACCTCCTGAGGTCCCCCCAAACCTTTTCTGTCGGGGGGGGTGGGGTCACTCAGCCAGCGATCACATCCCACCGGGGCAAAGCGGGTAACAACGAAATGGGGCTCCAGCCCCATCGCCCGCAGCCGCAGCCGCTCCCCGGCCTGGGGGGGTGTTAATCTGGGGTTCAGGGGTGCCCCTCCCACCCTCCCGGGTGCCATGTGTCGCGGTTTTGCCAACCCCATGGCAGCTCCGGTGTCACCAAATTGAGTCCCTAACGAAAGCCTGGCCAAGGGGGACTCTCCCAGCATGGGGTGGGGGGTGTGTGTTTTTTAGGGGGGGCTATGTCCCCCAACCCCCGGGGTAAGTACCATCCTGTCCGCCCCCCCCCGATCCAACCAGGGCTGTGGAGGTGTGAGTGACCCCGAGGGGGGGTTCAGGCGTGTCCCCAGCCCTGCTTGGGGGCAGCGAAGCCTCAGTTGCTGGGGGGAAGGGAGCAGGGTGGGGTCCTGCCCCAGGCTGGTGGGTGCTCTGGGGTCGGGGGGTCCCCTAGGTGCTGGGTGGGCCATGGCGGGTGTGGGCACCACGGCACAAATCTGCCCGGTTTAGCCCCAAAAGCTGCACACGGAGCTTTGTGCTGACCCCGTCCCTGTCACCATCTCCCTTTCCATCCTTGTCCCCATCCCAAGCCCCATCCCCATCCCTTCCTCTGTCCTTGAACACATTCCCGTCTCCATCCCTGTCCTCATTCCTGTCTCCATCCCCAATTTTATCCCCATCCCTGTCCCCACATTCCCGTCTCCATCCCCATCTCTTTTCTCATCCCCATCTTTGTCCCCATCCCCATTCCTGGCTCCATCCCCATTCCCATCTCCATCCTTGTCCCCATCTCTGTCCCTCTGCCCATCTCCGTCCATGTCTCCATTCCCATCCCCATCTTTGTGTCCATTCCCATTCATGTCTCCGTCCCCATTCCCGCTCTTGTCCCCGTTCTTGTCTCCATCCCCATTCCCAGCTCCATCCCCATTTTTATCCCCCTCCCTATCCCTCTCCCCATCTCCTTTCTCATTCCCATCTCCATCCCTGACCCCATCTTTTTCCCCATTGCCATCTCTGTCCCCATCTCCATCCCCATTCCCATCTCAGTCCCCAACCCCACCCTTATCCCTGTCCCCATCACCATTCCCGTTCATCCATCCCCACCTCCATTCCCATCTCTGTTTCCATCACCATCCTTCTCCCCATCCCCATCGCTCTCCCTGTCCCCGTCTCCTTTCCCTCCTTCCCAACCCAATCCCATTCCCATTCCCATCCCCATCCCCACCTGGGCTCTCCCAGCCACGTGCTGGTGATGCCCACAGAGGGGGTCCCCTAGGCCATGGAAATCGGGGTGTCGAGCACGGGCGGGACTGGGAGAAGATGGGGAAGACCTTGGCAGCGGGAATGTCCCCAAGCCACTGCGGTCCCCAGCAGCCGGGCACCATCTTGGTGCCACGAGCACCCCTGGGTGACACCATTGGCCTTTTGGGGTGGGGGGCTGTTTTTTTGCCCCTCTGGGCCCTTCAAGCGTGCTCGGGGGCCAGCGGACCCCCATGTCCCCACGCTGCGGGTCTGGGGCCTTGCGGCAGAACCCGCCGGAGCCCTCGGAGGGGGGACCCCGGGGGGGGGCAACATCCGCAATGCGGCAGCTCCCAACGTCACCAGCCGGGGTGCGGCGGCTCTGCAGAGGCTCAGCCCCGGGGCCCTGGGCTGCTGCAGTGGCCTTGGGCGGAGGCACGGGGACAGGGGACAGGGTGGGGGACACCCCCCCAAAAGCTGCCCATCTTCCCCGCACCCCACACTTCCCAAGGCGGGTTGGGATGGGCCGGATCCTGGCGGGCGCGGTGCCGGGGCCCACGCGGGGCCCCCGACTGCAGGGATTAGGTGAAGCCATCGCTCTCCAGGTCATGCCAAGGATGGTGGAGGGCTCGGCCACCACCCCCGCGGGGCCACTGCTGTCCCCAAAAGCCACCGCGGCGCCGGGGTGGTGTCCCCAAGGTGAGGATGGGGCCGCGGCCTTGGGGGGTTCCCTTCTTTTTGGGCCACTTGGATAGTGGGGGGTGGCTCCTCTAGGTTTTTGGGGTGAGGGCTCTGCTGATGGGGCCCAAAAGGTGGGTGCAGATGGGAGGGGACACGTCTGTCCCCTCTGCCCTTAACCCCTCCGTGCTCGGTGCTCCCCAAATCCTGGCGAGCACCACTGCCAGTCTTCGGCCCCAAATTCAAGGCTGGATTTGGGGTGCTAGGGGTTGGGGGGGGGGTCTGTGGCTGCGTCCTGGAGAGGGATCAGCTCCTGCTGCTGGATCCAGAGCACCCCAAGCTCATCCTCAAGGCCGCTCGGCTCCTTGGGGCCTCAGCTTTGCTGACACAAAGGACACTTTGTCCCTTCTGCCACCGCCGCCGCCACCATGGCCGCTTGGCACGGCCCCACCAGGACGGTGTCGTGGCCAGATGGGGGGTTCACAGCCACCTGGGGTGGGGGGCTTTGCACCCACCTGAGGGAGGTCTGCAAGATTCTGCGGAGTCTGCAGCCATCCAGGGGGTCTCCCACCATATAAGGGCAGGGGGTCTGGAGCCATCCAGGGGTTTTGCAACTTCTGGAGGGTCTGCAACCTTTTGGGGGGGTTTGCAGCCATCCAGAGGGTCTGCAGCATCTTAGGGGGGGTTGGGTCTGGAGGCATCCAGGTGTTTGCAGCCATTTGGGTGCATCTGCAACTTTTTTGGGGGGTTGCAATGTTTTGGAGGGTCTGCAACCATCAAGAGGGTTTGCAGCCTTTTGAGGGGTCTGCAGCCAGCCAGGGGGCCTGCAGACTTTGTGGGGGTCTGCAACTCTTTTTTTTGGGGGGGCGGGGGGTTGCAATGTTTTGGAGGCTCTTCAACCATCATGAGGGCTGGGAGACTTCTTGGGGGGGGGTTGCAGCCATCCAGGGCCTTGCAACATATTGGAGGGGTCTGCAGCCTCTGTATTTTTTTTTGGGGGGGGCATTGCAATGTTTTGAAGGGTGTGCAACCATCAAGAGGTTTTTCATGCTTGTGAGGGGGTTTTTTTTTTGGGGGGGCGGTTGCAACATTTTAGGGGGGGGCTGCAGCCAGATGGATGCTTGCAACCATGCAAGGGAGGCTGCAACATTTGGGGAGGGGAGGTCTGTGACCATCCAGGGGATTTGCAACCCCCCCAGGGGGGCTTGCAACCTTCCAGGGGGTTTACAACCATCCAGAGGGGGTTGCAAACTTTTTTTTTTCTTGGGGGGGTGGGTTGCAACCATTTGGGGAGCTTTGAGGAGCCATCCAAGGTGTTTGCAACTTTTGGGGGAGTTTGCAGCATTTTAGGAGGGGTGCTTGAAGCCACAGGATGGGTTTGCAACCATGAAAGGGGGGGTTTGGAACCTTTTTTTTTGGGGTGGGGTGTGTACAACCATCCAGAGGTTTGCCATCTTTTGAGGGGTTTGCAGCAAATTTCGGGGGGGGGGGGGGTTGTAACAAATGAGGAGGTTTGCAACCTTTTGGGGGGGCTTGCAGCCAATTGGGGGGGGGTTGTTGCAGCCGTTTGCTCCCTGAGGATTTGGGGCCAAGACCCACAAAGACGCCGGCTGGGAAATGGCTTCTAACACTGGTCCCACCATCACCTCAGCCCCATCCTGGAAAATCCCGAGCTGGGGAGTGGATTTTTTCCCCCATCCTCCCTGGAGAAGCGACATGGGGGGTGAACAGTTCCCTTCCCTGGGTGGTTTCTGAAGCTTTTTTTTTGTTTTTGGTGCTTGATAATTTCTTACCATTTATTTTTTATTATTATTTTTTTTTCTCCATCGCCCTTCCCAGGCCGGGGACCGAGCTGGGGGCATCAGGCTCCTGCTTATGGAGGATTTTGGGGGGGGAAATGAAGGAAAACCAAAGGTGGGAGCTCGTTACTCCTGTTCTGTGTATGGCACTGGTAGAATTCACTGTGCAACCCCGCAGTCAGTGAATTACCATAGGGCCATAAACAGAGCAGAGAAAGACCCGCGAGCCCGGCGGGGCCGTCGCCGAGGCCACCTGGCCCGTTTTGGCACTAGCACATTTTTGCTTTGATTTGTAGCTTTTGAGCAATTATGTGTAGTGCCAATATGGGAGAAGGTGGAGAGAGCAGCCTTGGGGGTGGGGGAATGGAGGAGCGGGTGATGCCGGGGAGGTGGGTTCAGTGTGGGGGAGGGAGGTGGGAAGGTGGAATCCACCCTGAGTTTGCTGGGGTGATGGGGGGATGGCCGTCAGACCCCACCTATGGGTGCTGTTGAGGGGGGGGTGTCCATCCCACTGTGGTGTCCCAGCCTGTGGAGGCATCTCAGCTAGGTCATGTCCCTGTGGTGGCCACTGTGAGCCCCCACGCCCCCACTCCTTGTTCCCTCCTGGACCACAGTGGTGGCATCTCCCAGGGGTTGAGCCAAGCATGTCCATGAGAGCCCCCAGCAGCTACACGTGGGGGTTTTCTGACTGAATGGGTGAAATTATATTTTTTCCCCCCCTATTTTTTTTGCAGCTTTCCAGGCCTGGCACCGTGGCCATGGGTGCTCTCCTGTCCCCGTGCCGGGGTCTGGCTGCTGGTGGGGCCGATGCTGCTGGTGGTGCTGGTGGTGCTGGTGGTGCTGGTGGTGCCAGTGGTGCCAGTGGTGCCAGTGCTGCTGGTGGTGCTGGTGGTGCCAGTGCTGCTGGTGGTACTGGTGGTGCTGGTGGTGCCGGTGGTGCCAGTGCTGCTGGTGGTGCTGGTGGTGCTAGTGGTGCCAGTGGTGCCAGTGCTGCTGGTGGTGCTGGTGGTGCCAGTGCTGCTGGTGGTGCTGGTGGTGCCAGTGCTGCTGGTGCTGCTGGTGGTGCCAGTGCTGCTGGTGGTGCTGGTGGTGCTAGTGGTGCCAGTGGTGCCGGTGCTGCTGGTGCTGCTGGTGGTGCTGGTGGTGCTAGTGGTGCCAGTGGTGCCGGTGCTGCTGGTGCTGCTGGTGGTGCCAGTGCTGCTGGTGGTGCTGGTGCTGCTGGTGCTGCTGGTGGTGCTGGTGGTGCCCATCCCCAGGGCTGCCTTTGGCAATGGTAGAACTCACACTGGTGCGGTAGCAGGATCCGGTGGTTCTAGACTTGCCAACTACAGCCCCAGGGAACCACAACAGGCACAGGGGCCCCCCCACCTCCCCCAGCACCCATGGGTGCAGCCGGGCACCCCCCCCCCGGCCCTTCCACCCGTCCAGGGCCGTGCTGCCATGCTGGGAGGGTGCTCCAGGGATCCTGTGTGGATTGGGGCGGGGGGGGGGGAGATGTGGGTGTCTGTGCAGATGCAGTACAGGGGGATGGTGATGCTGACCCCCCCACCCTGAGGAGGGCTCTGGTACCCCAGGGTGTCTCCATGCTGGGTGGGGGGACAGGGAACCTGCCAGATCCCGGTCACGGGAGCAGCACAGCCGCGTGTCCCCGTGTGACTCCGGGTGTCAGGGGCTGATCCGGCCCCGCGACGTGGGCAGGGCAGCTGGAGGGGGGGGATTAGGTGGCCAACTCCTGCCCCCAGCCCTGAATCCAGCTCTGGGTCCCGGATCCTGCCCCGACCCAGTCCCAGTTTCTGGGAACGGGGAAGGAAACCGAGGCACCAGTGAAGCAGCTGCCACACGTCCCTGTCACAGGAGGGATGGTGACAGATTTTTTGGGGGGACAGGGGATAGCAGAAGGGGCAGCTCTGTGCTGACATGTTGGGGAGCAGGGGTGCTGTGTGCACCCCCTTCACACCCCCCCCCCATAGCCCCCGGGGTGGCTGGGCAGGATATGTAGGGCAGCACTGGGTGATTATGGGGCTTTCGGTGTAAGCCCGTGGAGATTGGATCACACCGGATTAGGCTGCACGCTCCAATCATCCCCCTGCACCGGGGGGGGCTGGGATGGACGGGGGGGGGGGTCCCCATCACCCTCCCAGGGCAGGTGAGGGGCTGGGGGGGGAGGGGGGGGCACAGGATGTCCGTGTGTCTGTCTGTTAATTCATCCATCCGTCTGGTTATCCAGGTAGTGACTCTCCCTCTGTCCATTCATCCAGCCACTTATCCATTGTCTGTCCAGCCATCCATCTCTTTGTCTGTCTGTCCAGCCATCCATCTCCTTGTCTGTCTGTCCAGCCATTCATCTCCTTGTCTTTCTGTCCAGCCACTGAACTGTCCAGCCATCCACCCAGCCATGCATCTGTCCAGGCAGCCACCCACTGCTCCACCTACCAGAACATCCATCTGTCCAGCCATCAATCCATCCATCCATCCATGCATCCACCAGTCTGTCCATCTATTTGTCCATTAATCTGATCAACTGGCCCTTGATTAATCTTTCAGTCCATCCATCTGTCCATCCATCCAACCAGCCATTGATCCATCTACCAGTCTATCCGTCCATCCATCCATCCATCCATCCATCCATCCATCCATCCATCCATCCATCCATCCATCCATCCATCTGTCCAACCAGCCATTGATCCATCTACCAGTCAGTCTGTCCTTCCATCCATCTGTCCATCCAACCAGCCATTGGTGCATCTACCAGACCATCCATCCATCCAACCATTGATGCATCTACCGGGCTGTGTGTCCAACCATCTCTCCACCCACCCACCATTCCCCCAATGCTGGGCTTAACCCCCCCCCAACCAGCTCAGCAATGGGGCCCTGCCCCTGGGGGGGGAGCAGGGCTGGAGCATCTTCCCAAGCCCCACCCCTCCCCACAGGCCACCCCCACACAAGAAGCTCCACCCCTCCCAAAAGGCTCCACCCCAGCAGCCACCCAAAGGGGACCTGGTGCCCCCAAGGACCCTCTGGGACCTGCACCTTATTGGGCATCAGCCC
This sequence comes from Hemiprocne comata, assembly GCA_020745705.1. Classification (NCBI taxonomy): domain Eukaryota; kingdom Metazoa; phylum Chordata; class Aves; order Apodiformes; family Apodidae; genus Hemiprocne; species Hemiprocne comata. The sequence goes on along the minus strand of CM036586.1, from coordinate 1,254,531 downwards.
AAGACCACCTTAGCTGCAGCAGCCAGGCTCATCCTGAGCACCTACCAGTGCTTTTGGGGACAAGTCCTTCATTTTGGGGACAAATCCTTCAATCTAGGGACAAAGCCTTCAATTTGGAGTCAAATCCTGCAATTTGGGGCCCACCCTGGGCAGAGCAGCCCTGGAATTTGGGGAGTGGAAGCTGCAAACCCAGCCAGGCCACACATGGGGGGCTCATGCTCTGGGACCCCCTGATGCCTGGTGGGGGGGGGAGGAGGATCTGGCCCCTCCAGCCTCTCCTCAGCTGGACAATCCAAAGGGAAGCTCCGTGCAGAGCTGGGCCCAGCAGGAGGCCCCGACCCGCTTATTAAAGCCCGATTAGCAGAGATTAAAGCCTCGTGGCAGCGTCTGCCAGGACGAGCTGCTTCCCTCCCCCATCCCCCCCCCGTGCTGCCAGATCTGGGGCCCCTTTGGGGCACCCCAGCCTGGCCAGGGGATTGTCCTGTGGTCCCTGAGGGCACCCGGACCCCTGGCTCACCCTCTTGGCAGATGCAGCATCTTTTATGTCCAAGGACATGGAGCTTGGACAGGAGACATTAGGAGGAAAATCTTAGGAGGGTGGTAAGAGCCTGGCCCAGGTTGGCCAGAGAAGCTGTGGCTGCCCCATCCCTGGCAGTGTTGAAGGGCAGGTTGGATGGGGCTTGGAGCAGCCTGGGCTGGTGGGAGGTGTCCCTGCCCATGCAGGGGGTTGGATCTAGATGATCTTTAAGGTCCCTTCCAACCCAAACCACGCCATCAATCACTTTGCTGCCAGCTGGGCCAGGGATATATCCATGACCATCCACAGCTGCTCCATTCCTCTTTTCCTTCCTTCTGTCTGTCCTTCCAGCCTTTCTCTGCTTTTTTTCTCACCCTAGGCAACAAGAAGCCCACAGGATTCACCACACTGGAGCCAGGGCTGCAACTGTCCCGTGTCGGCGTCCAAATAAAGCTGCTGAAACCCATCGCTGTGCTTCCCTGCTCCTCCTTGGGTTTGCTTCCCAAAAAAAAACCACCTCATCCTGGTTTGCCAGGACACTCGGTGGGTGACGGTGCCAGGGCTCAGTGGTAGCTGGTGCAGCTGAAAAATGGAGGAATTCAACTCAAAAGCCCTTGGGTGGGAGCGTGGGGTGGGGGGCGATGCTCAAGCACCTCCGTGGTTTCCCCCCAGCCCCAGGTTGCTGCTGAAAGAGTAAAAAGGAATGAGAGAAACTGCACAAAGCAAGAATGAAGCCCCAAAAATCTGTCATCAGCTCCTCTTCTTCACCACCCAACAAGGGAGGGGCAAGGGGGGGGGTGGGACCAAGCCCTGAAACACCCCTTGGGTAGGGAGGGAATGGCAAAATACACCAAACCCCCCCTCCCCAAAATACCCCCCAAACAGGAGAGTGGACACAGGGATAGACACAGTTTTAACAATTTATTGAATGAGGCAATAATAGACACTGGGAAAACCGGGGGGGGGGTCCATGCTCTGCTACTTGCCTGGTCTTTGTCTTTTATTTTGGGGGGGGGGTGGGAGGGCAAGGAGGTGTGTGTGTGGAGGGGGGAGGAAAAACCTCTTGGACTAAAAGAACATCATTTCATCGCCAAAGAAACACTGACCTGGAAAAGCCACCCACATCTTCACAAGGACAATAAAAAAATAACAGTTAAAAAAAACAATATTCATATGAATCGTAACAAATTGGAGAACCAGGACTCCTGTTTCTATGGGAAGATCTCCCTCCCCTTCGTTAAAAGTACAGAAGAAATGTATACAAAGAACATTTTGATCTTCTTTCCCCCCCCCCCCCCCAACCCCCCATCATATAAAACAAGTAAATACAAGAATCTGAAAACTTCCTGGAAGGCCAGAGCGAGATGTGGAGAAATTCTGGTAACGGCCACTTGGAAAGAGTCATCGGAGGAAAAAAAAAAACCCAAACAACCCCCCCCCCCCAAAAAAAAAAAAACAAACCCCACAAAACCCAAAGCAACAACTGAAGAATTAAATACCACGCACAACGGCGGGGCTGTGGCCCACCCAGGGTTTGGCCCGTGGGAAAAGTCAAGTACAGTTCACAAACCCCTTCCCAAAATAAAACCCAACCACCTCCGAGGTCTTTTTTTTTCTACCTTCCCAGGGAGGTGTTTGGTTTGTTTTTTTTTTTTGGGGGGGAGATGAGGGTAAAAAATCCCCAGCGGCAGCAGAGCTGTGCTGGGAGATGGATGGAGAGCAGGAGGTGGGGGGGGTGCAGAGGGGTCCCCTAAAGGGTCTGTGCTGACATCCCACCCCCCCCTTCCTGCTTCAAGCGAAGCTTTTCTTGAGGGAACTGGAATCTCCAGGGGTGGGCAGGGGGTGGGATCCCAGGGGATGGATGAGGTGGCTTTTTTGGCAAGGGAAGTCCTGGGAAGGGAGAGGGTGAGCTGGGGACACACACACACACACACACACACACACACACACACACACACACACACACGCAGCCAAAGCCCCCCTAGAGGTGTTTCCACTCCGGTCTAGACTCACAACGGAACGGGAAATAACAATAATAATAATAACAACAATAATAATAACAAAGAAAAAAAAAAAGAAGTCAAATGGCAGGTACGTTTCAAGAGCAGAGAAATCAGAGCAGGTCTCCAGTGTGCACCAAGGGGGGGGGGGCCCAGCGGGTCGGGACCCTCCGTGGCAGCGTTGCCGGGTGGTCCCAAGGCCTCGCTGGCGGCGCGGGGAGGGCGGCAGGCGCTGGGGGGGGGAGCCCTGGGCAGAACCTTTTCTCTTCCCCAGGTTGCCACCCCCTCCCCTGCAGTCACACATGCGTTTTTTCATTCCTTTATTTCTTTAATCCCGGGAGAGGAGCCTTTTTTCCGAGCTCTTTTCCTGTGTTGCGTGTGTGTGTTTTTGTTTTTAAGATAAAAGTCCACGTTAAAATCTTCCAATCCTAATTTTTTTCCCCAAGTGCAGATGGTGCCCGGAGCGGTTTCAGCCGAGGGGTCCGTGCCCCATCCCCCTCCTCTCCCCAAGGCCTCACCGGGGGGGGGGGATGGGGGCTTGGGGGGGGGTGCTTTTGTCTTCCTTTCTTTTCTATCAAATCTCAGAACAAAAGTCCCGTTGCAATTTGGCTTCTCACTCCTCCAAGAGGAGAAAAAATGCACTTAACACACAACTTCTGCAACTATTTTTTTCATGTTGGTTTGTTGTTGGTTTTTTTTTTTGCTGTTTTTCATTTTTTGTGTTTGTTTTTTTTTGAGTGTTTTTTTGTTGTTTTTTTTTTTTGCTTTTAGGGAAACAAAACAAAACAAAAAAGGTTAACAAAAAAAAAAAACAAAACACCTTTGCTTCCGAAGCTGGGAGATGATGCCACCTGATTGCATCTCTGGAGAGGCTTAAAAAAAAAAAAAAAAAAAACAAACCCAAAACAAACCACAACCCAACTCTTTGCGTAAAGAGACGAGGAAAATCACCATGATCCTGGTGTGGGGCATGGTCACTGTTCCAAGGTCACCACTTCCACGGCCTGCCCGTCCATGGTGACAGCACTGTCCGCTATCCTGGTGGTCACGGGTGCCATGGCCACCTGCACGGGGCCGTTGCCCTGGGCCAGGCTGGTCACCACAGTCTGGTACATGCTGACAGGGATCTGGACGAGACCTGTGGGGACAAGAGAAATAAATGGGAGTGGAGATGGGAAGGGGGAAGGAGAGGAGTGAGGTTGGCAGGAGGGATGAGGCCGGGGTGGCCGCGTGCTGTGGTCCACGGGGGTTGAGGGACGCGTTCGTGCTGCTCTGGAGATGATCCTTTGGATCGTCAGAGTACTTCCACCTGGAGTACTGTGTCCAGTTCTGGGGTCCCCAACATCAGAAGGACATGGAGCTGTTGGAGAGAGTCCAGAGGAGGCCCCAGAGATGATGGGAGGGCTGGAGCAGCTCTGCTCTGGAGACAGGCTGGGAGAGTTGGGGGTGTTGAGCCTGGAGAAGAGAAGGCTCCAGGGAGACCTCGGAGCACCTTCCAGTGCCTGAAGGGGCTCCAGGAAAGATGGGGAGGGACTTTGGCCAAGGGCAGGGAGGGATGGGATGAGGGGGAATGGATTAAAACTGGAAGAGGGGAGCTGGAGATGAGATGGGAGGGAGAAGTTCTGGGCTGTGAGGGTGGTGAGAGCCTGGCCCAGGTTGGCCAGAGAAGCTGTGGCTGCCCCATCCCTGGCAGTGTTGAAGGGCAGGTTGGATGGGGCTTGGAGCAACCTGGTCTAGTTGAAGATGTCTCTGCTCACTGCAGGGAGGTTGGACTAGATAACCTCAAAAGGTCCCTTCCAACCTGAACCATCCTATGATTCTCGGCCTGGAAAGCCAGGAATGGGGGCAGACATCTGCCTCCACCTGGCAGTGCCTGTGTTGGTGTCATCATTTGTGACTTGGTGGCCTCACTGTGCCCACCTCACGCCCCATGGGCTGGGAGCAAGGACAGGACGGGGTAGGGTTGGGTGGCAGCACAGAGAGCTCAGTCCATGCCAGGGGCCATCGAGCCACAGGGGAGGAGAATAAGGTTAAGGAGGACAGAAATAAGACATTTTTGGAGGAGGAACCCACAGCAGATGCTGGAATGGTACAACAGGTGACTGTACAGCCCACCCAGCCCTGTGGTGTTTTGCTGGAGACAGGGACTGCTCCACAAGTTTGTCCCACAGCTGTGAGTGTGCCACCAGAATGCTCCCCCACAGCTGAGGAACACACTTCCAAAACACATTTTTTCCACTCAATTTGCCCAGAACTGGGAATCCCGGGGCTGAGGAAGGGATATATTTGGCTTCTCCTCCCTGTGACTTTTCCATCTCCTGTTACTCCAACACCTTCCCAATTTTGCAGCCCATGAGAAGGATCCCACCACTGCGCAGAGCAGAGACCACCCCTCCTGCTTGTGATTCCCAGCACAGCCACTGGCCTCTCCCAAACACCAGTCACTACCTCCAGCTCCCTCTCCATCCCAGCTGGGTCCTTCTGCCTTTGCACCAAGATGGGTGAAGGGCAGCGTGGGACCAGTGAGCCCTGGCCAAGCCGTGGTGGCTCCAGACACCAGCTAGAGGCACTCACAGGTACACACAACAGATAAAGGAAAGCAAACCAAGTTTCTCAGCCCTTCCCTAGTCATGGATGGGTCCAGCAAAGTGTAGCATCATTGAATAGTTTTTTGGTTGGAAAAGACCTTTAAGATCATCAAATCCAACCATTCCCCCCAGCCCTGCCAAGGTCACCACTGCCCCATGTCCCTCAGCACCACATCTCCAGGGCTTGGAAACCCCTCCAGGGATGGGGACTCCAGCCCTGCCCTGGGCAGCCTGGGCCAGGGCCTGACAACCCTTGCCAGCAAGAAATTGTTCCCCAGATCCAATCTCAACCTCCCCTGGCACAACTTGAGGCCGTTCCCTCTTGTCCTGTCGCTTGTTCCTGGGGAGCAGAGACCAACCCCCCCTGGCTCCAAAAGACCTCTCAGGCACAAAAACCCAACAAGAGACTTTCCAGTAGGAAACATAATTTTCCCAAGGGTGGCTCAGCTACAGGCAGGGATCAGAGGCCCCCAAACTGGAGCTGGCAAAGCTTTGAGCATGTTTTTGGCCATGGAGGAGAGCAGCTCTGTGCCGAACATGCTGAGTCCTGGTTAGCTAGAGAACATCAAACAAGGTGGTAACCAAACAATGAGGCTGCTGAGGGTACTGTGATGTGAAAGGACACAGCCAGGCAGGGGAAGGGAGATGGCAAATCCCTCAGGTTGGATGGGGCTTGGAGCAACCTGGTCTAGTGGGAAGTGTCCCTGCCCATGCAGGAGGGTTGGGACTGGATGATATTTAAAGTCCCTTCCAACCCAAACCATTCCATGATTCTATCAAACCCTGCAGGCCGACAAGATGATCATCTTTCTACTCCAATATTATCTGCCTGTGCCCACCAGTGCCTTGAGCTTGGGAAAGAGGGATTTAGACGAGCCTGTAAATGCTGCCTTGGAGATGACATCTCTGAAACCATCCACACCTCTGGTGAGGGGAAAAAAAAAAGCTTTTAGAGGTGAAGAAATCCTTCCAGCCAGGAGCAGAGGATGGCCAGCCCCTGGAACGGCATTCGAAGGGTTGAAGACAGCAGGTTCCTGACCCAGGCTTTCCCAAAAAAGCAGTCCAATCTCTTTTGATTCAGGTTTCTGTGGCACAGAGCAGAGCTCTGTCCTGCCAAGGGCACTGGTTTAATAACAGGAGGTGGCAGAGCAGGGCTGGGTGTCCTCAGATAACTCCCTGTGCAGACAGGAAAGCTTACGAGTTAATCGCTGACCAGGTGGGTGACCCCGGCGCTTCACAGGCCTCCAACGTCCCTCCTTTCAGGATCTCAAAGCTCTCTGTGGGTAGGGAAGCTCTGTGACCCCCCCCAGCCAAAGGGCTGCCCCACACCAGAAGGGTTATGGCCACCTTCGGCCAGTCCATGGCCCAACCCAGGAATGGCTTTGCTGGTGCCATGGTTCAACACGGTGGAGTCAGGAGAAGGGACAAAGCTCCCAGAGGGGTTTCTAATGGAGGAGAGTTAGGTGACAAAATGCTGAAATGAGAGCTCACACTCAGCCCTCTTGAAGAAAAATCTCCTATCAGACCCTTCAAGGACATATAGCACATCCCAGTTTAATCAGGAGCTGGCACAGACCTGGAGATCTGGCCTGGGATGCACCTAAAATCCCGGCTGCAGACCACCAACCCAACTAAGCCCTTTGGGTCACTTGGGTTGCTAACCCGAAGGAGACTGCTGGAGCTCCCAAATGACAGTCTACTACCCATGGCCAGCCCAAAGACCAGAGTCCCCACTATCCTCATGGGCCACAGAGCACACAACGTTAAAAACTGGATCCCTCCATGCTGTTCAAACATGCTTTGGCTGGGGTAGGACCACTGCCAAAGATGGGTTCTACCAAAAGACGGTGAGATGTGAAGACCCAACTGGGGTCACTGCCCATGGCCAACACAAAGACCAGAGTCCCCACTATCCTCATGGGCCACAGAGCACACAACGTTAAAAACTGGATCCCTCCATGCTGTTCAAACATGCTTTGGCTGGGGTAGGACCACTGCCAAAGATGGGTTCTACCAAAAGACGGTGAGATGTGAAGACCCAACTGGGGTCACTGCCCACGGCCAACACAAAGACCAGAGTCCCCACTATCCTCACAGACTACAGAGCACACAACATTGAAAGCCTGATCCCTCTGTGCTGTTCAAACATGCCTTGGCCAAGGTAGTGGTGCTGTCAAAGATGGGTTCTACCAAAAAAGTGGTGAGACATGAAGATTCCTCCAGGGTTTTCTTTGGAGAGGATGAATTTCTGCCACCCAAGGTTTGCCCCCATCTTGGAGCACACGGGTGAGCAGGGAAGTCTCCGTGAGAGCCAGCAACGGGCAGCTCCCTTTCAGCCTGGGATTAAACTAAATCGCCTCAGCATCTGACGTAGCGACCTTCCTGCCAGGGGTGGGAAGGGACCAGAGGAGGAGAGGGCTGGAGAGTCTGCTCTGCATTAGAGCAGAGATGATCGCCCTTGGGAGAGAGACGATTAAACCACTGAGAGACTGTAATCAGGTCTAGGATTGGCCCCGCGCTGCATCTGCTCAGACCTGCGCCCTGATTAGCCCTAATCTAGCTGGCATATGGGAACCTGGAGCGTGGATTTCAGACCCTTTCAATTGTATTAAAAGCAGGAAATCCACCAGACACACACAAACCCAACCCAGCTTCTTGAGGCTTCGAAAAAACGGGTATCTGCAAAGAACGTGGAGCCGTGCCGGGGCGCTCGGCGAGGAACGGGGGTGCAGGCAAGGAGCCAGGGAAAAGGGATCCCCGTTGGATCCTGCAGCCAGCTCAGAGCTTGCCCAGGGAGGTGATGAATCAAACACCGAGGAGATCACAGCCATGGGCTCCTGGTGGGTGGGAGGGTGCAGCTGGGATGTGGGTTTGTGTCCCCTTTGTGAAGCCGCCCAAAAAAGTCCCTCTGGAAGAAGCGGTTGGGGAAAATGGTTGGATGGGGCTTGGAGCAAGCTGGTCTAGTGGGAGGTGTCCCTGCCCATTCAGAGGGGTTGGAAGTAATTGGTCTTTAAGGTCCCCTCCAACCCAAACCATTCCATGGTGGGTGAAGCATGAAGCCCAAGCAGCTCCATCCCCCTCTGAATCACCTCCTCCTGGCCACCAACCTCACTAACCTGCCAGCACCTCCTGTCCTCAGAAGGGATGGGAAGCCAGCTCCAGCTGGTCAGGGGCAAGGACAATGTTGGGGCAGAGCCAGCACCAAGGTCCTGCCTCTCACTGACCTGCAACGTGTCAGGGAAAGATTTTTTTGGGGTGGAGGATCAGCTGGCTTTTAGCTAGGCAGCAAAAAAAAAAAAAAAAAAAAAAGGACCTTGACTGAGAGCTGCATGTCCCCTTCCAGAAGGACTCCACATCCTCTTGGGGATCCACTGGCACCAGAAGCACACAGCACCAAGGAGAGAAAGCAGATCCAAAGCGATGGATGCCACAGTTGGAGCGTCCTGCTCTGTTCTCTTGGACACCCAAAAGGTGTTAAGTGGTGAAAGTTGTTGGGTTTGTCATTTGCTTTGAACATCTGCAAGCTCTACAGAGTCAGGAGACCACAGTGAGTGGCCTTACAAGCCTCTCAGACCCTGCTAGAGCTCTGAAAGCTTCACAGTGCTCACACCAACAATAGAGAAGGCTAAAAAGAGTGACATTTTCCACTGGACTTTCTTGGCCATTGACCTCCAACTCATCCAGAGGACTTTGCTTGCTTCCATCTTCTCAAATAACACTGAGGGGAAACTAGTACAGACTTTGCTTGGCACGATCCTACCCTAGCATTTCACAGTAGATATTCCTGCAGCTTCTTCTTCCCCTCCTCTGGAGGCACAGGGCTGAGCAATCCAGCTGAAATTCCTGGGCTCAGGAATGCACTCCAGGGCCTCAGCACACAGGTCAGCAGGTCACCATCTCCTTCCAACCCTTCGTTCAGAGCCAAGGGCGACTTCCGAAGACACGATGGAAGAATTCTCGTAGACAGTTTAAAATGATCAGTGTGCAGATTTTAAGGCACAAAAACATCCCTAGAAGACCTCTGAACAATGAAATGTTTGCCCTCGGTGGGCAGCACAATGAAAGCTTTGACCTACAGACCTTGGATAGCCTGGAAATGCACCAAGACTGATGCAGATAAGTAGGGAATAACTTGATCTATTTTTTTCCACTATGTCACTATGTGACAGAGTAAGATTCGAGCTTGAAATGCAGCATGGAAAGCTGGACTAGATATTAGAGTGGGGACAAAAAAAAACCCAAACAGCCAAAATTTAAGGTTAGTGAAGCTCTGGAGCAAAGACTCCAACACTGAAGGTCTTTTGGAACCAGCTAAGACCAACAGTGGCTCAGGCAAGGGGCTGGTGTAACGATCACTTGAATTCCTTTCAACCTGGTGTGGGAACAAGATTTTGCAGGCTCCATTTTATGTAAATGGCCTCAAGTTGTGCCAGGGGAGGTTGAGATTGGATCTGGGGAACAATTTCTTGCTGGCAAGGGTTGTCAGGCCCTGGCCCAGGCTGCCCAGGTCAGGGCTGGAGTCCCCATCCCTGGAGGGTTTTCCAAGCCCTGGAGATGTGGTGCTGAGGGACATGGGGCAGTGGTGGCCTTGGCAGGGCTGGGGGAAAGGTTGGACTTGATGATCTTAAACGCCTTTTCCAACCAGAACAATTCAATTGTTCTCATGAAGCTTTGGCCCAGTGATGAGGGAGTCACCAACCAAGCAAATCCAAGACAGCACTAGGACATACAAGACAAATCAGTTGGACCCAGAGGTATTTCTTGACAGTAAACTTGGTTCACAGACAACCACGGGCTACACCTCATCCTCCCAGCCACAGATAACTTCTTTTAGCACCAAGGCAGAGCAGGAAGGGCTCTGTTACACTTCACTGCTAGTGGTTTCAAAAAAGGACAGTCCTACAAACAGGACCCTGTGCAGCTCTGTCTGGCTGTTCGCTGTCACAAGTGTGTTCTGGCACCATGGCAGGGTTTGGTGTCCTTCAACAGAATCCTGGAGCAAAGACCACTCCAATCCTCCCCAGGACAGGAAGGTGCAGTGCTGGAGCCTGCCTGCTGTGGTGCTGCTGACACCGGAGAGCACTGCTCAGCACGCACAGGAAAAGCTCCCACAAATCTTTGTTACAGCCACGTTGCTTTGCGCAGGAAACCGGCTGGCCGAGATCTCCAGAAATTACCATCTTGACCACCTCCCTTTTGGGGGACTGACTCGAGAGGCCTTCAAGAGGGGGGAAGGAGAGGCCAACGGGCATGAGTGTGTATCTTCCAAAGAGCAGAACAGATCTCTGTAACAAGGTGAAATCACAGCAGCTAAAATGAGCGCTCTCAAAGCCACATTACCCTGAAAAATCCTCTGACCGTAGAGGAGAAACAGCCACCAACTCAACGTGTCCTTTAGATACAAGGTGTTGGCATGACACCGTGGGTGGGATTTCACCCAAAGTCAGCTGCAGAAATCAAGCATTTCAGGAATCCTACCACACTCAGTGGTGGCAAAGGAAGCAGAAGACATCTCTTAACACAGGCATCTACTTCCAGAGAAGATGAACTGTCCTCTGAAAGCAAGCTCCACCCCTCTCTCCCCCTCAGCTACTGCTAAAGCATCAATGACTGTCTTAAATGAGATGTCTCTTAGGACAAGATGATAATTGGAAGGATTTTCACCACCAGAAATGGCTTCCTGACAAATCACAAGAAGCCCATGCAGCAATTTAAGCTCTGAGAACATTTCCAGGCACACAGCAGTCCCAGCTCTTCCCTTCACATCCTTTGTGCCGCTCGCTTCAAAACACAAAAACCTGTTCCACCAAATGACCTTCTGAAAAAAGCTGCAGACCTTATTCTGCTTGCTGACTGCAGGAGTACCTCAAGATCATCCATCGTATCTTGTCAAGAGCCATTCTGGTCCAAACCACAACAAAGTGTAATGGAAGAAGGCACCTGAAGCTTTGATAGCCACATTGAGTCATGGCAGCTTGCAGAGCACCAAGCCAGCTGCTGCAATCAAGGTTACATCATAGCCTTGGCTCTTCCTTAAGAGCAGAAGATAACCACAGGAGACAAAACCTTGAGGTCCCTTCCAACCTAGTATTCTATGATTCTATGAAACAAGATGCAACGTTTCCATCAACAGCAGCATGGGATGTAGGAAGGACAGCCCTGGAGCCACTCTTTCCTTTCCTGCGTCCAACCCATCTTCATGATCACAACTCAGTCTCTCTGACTGCCCAGACTGTCCCAGACTGGGCATCACCTACCTGCTTAAACTGTCAGTGACTTGTTCTTTCCTCAGCCTTGGCTCCTCTTGTTGTGTCAATGAACTTTCCTTCTCTGCTCCTTCAGAGCAGCAGGAGCTGCTGTCTCCATGACCCATAAAGCCTGGTTGATCTGGGACCTCCAGCCCTACACCAGCAGAAAGGCACAGGCCAGGATGCATCCCCATGCTTATAGGCCTAGTTCTTCCTCCCACTCGTTTAGCTTCCAAGACTGCTAGATGCTTGGTATTTGGTGTCCAGGTGTTGTTTTAAAACCCAAGTTTGGACGTTTGGTTTTCATTTGTCCCCAAGTCTTGGTTGGAGACCAACCTTCCTGCTCCAGCTGTGAGAGGACAGCTCATTGCATGGGCAGCTTGGACACATTTCTGTTTTCTTCCTCTCAGCTTAGCTGAGATCTAAAACACCTTTGGCTTAATCTCCCTTCCTTCTTGGTCCTTCACCTTTGGCCCTAGGGCAGAGGAAGGCAATCCATCCTCACAAAGGGACAATTCCTGGCCCCTTTCAGCAGACCACGGCAGGGCAGGTGTGTCTGCACTTCCCACTTTGTTGGATATATGATCCAAAACAATACACAAGCCCAGGTCTTCACCCCAAAGGGATGCCCTAGAGGACAACACTCTCCCTTGTCAAATGACTAACAAGATCCCTGAAGGTTATTCCAAAGCTTTTGGGGGTTTTGAGTTTTTGATGTTTGTTTTGGGGTTGTTTTGTTGGGTTTTTTTGAGTTCTTTTTAAGTTGCAGTACTTTGGGACAAAACCACTGGGGCTGGGATTGCTGATTTACAGGAGGGGGAGGGGACAGCCCAACCTATCAGCTCTGCTCATGGAATTATCTTCTCTGAAGCTCCACCATTTCCATGGAATAAGGAAGACCCCAGTGAGCCAACCTGATACCCAGACTCCTCCCTGGCACAGCACAGACCCACAGTCTTCAAGTAGTGGTGACAAATGTCTCCTGCACCCATGACACTTCTCAACTGCCTCTGTCTTTGCAGCCCCTTCCTGACATACCAGATGTCCTCCATCTGCAGCATGGATAGCAACATGAGGAAAAACTTGCCACTATTTTTAGCACTGGGAATAATTCATCTGAAATGGTTAATCTGAAACCCCAGGTCTTCCATTTCATCCTCATTTTGAGGTAGCTGAAAACTTCCATGGAAAGGGTGCTTGGGAATGAAGGCAAAGCAGCAGCCTGGAACCTGATGGTGGATTTAGCTCCACATCTTCAGCCCTTGGGTCTTACATAAAAGTTCCCTGTCCCTCCCTCTCCCTTTCGTGGGGTGTGGAGGGTGAATTCAGAGCCTGATAACAGGACCTGGACATCAGCTGAGGCAATAAAGCTGTGCCCAAGCTCAGTCCTTCCCTAGACCTCACACACTCGTGCTGGGTCCCCAGGGCTTGTCAACTCTAAAGCCACACCAATTTGGGGTGTAGGAGAGGTGACAAGGATGTGAGGAGGCTGTGTCCCCAATTGTGAAAAGAAAGCTTTTTCACCAGACTCCACAGATGAAAGCTTAGCCAATAACCCTCCTAAGCTTCCCTGATCAGCTGGCTTTGCTGTGGAGTGAAGGGCACACCTGATAAGATTAGCAAGTCTATCGTGGGCAATCATGTCTAGAGGAAACACAGGTAAAAAGAGAGAAACTACAGCAACCCCCCAGGTCTGCTCCAGTTGGGATTCACTGTCCTGACCTGTTCCTTCTCTTAGGAAAACAGAGGGAGCAGACAGGTGTTACCAGTGTCAAGCTCCTCAGAAAGGGAGATAGGGAACACCCAGGAATAAATCAGAGTCTGCTCCTCTTAGGAGAAATCAGATATCGGGCAGGTGGGCAAATATAGAACCTTAAAAGTTCCTGGACAATTACCTAGTAAGGATCTCTGTTGTATTTTGCCATAAATACTGACTTCCTTGCTCTGCTATGAACATCCACAGGGGCTCTTCCAGAGGAAGAATTGCCTATCGAGACTGATTCTTATCCTGCCTTTAAGAACAGCCTCTAGGGTCCTGTATTTTCTCTCTGGTTTTATCAAAGGCAGGGTACCATCTAAACTGATTCAATGTTGTATTACTTGAATGACAGAAGTGCAGTTTAGAACAAAGCCACGAATCAAATCATGCTTTTCCTAAGCACTGAAATACCATCTATTGCAATGGAGCAGATAATTGTTTGGCAGAGTTTCTGCAGGAACAACACTCTGGGCAAACACATCTGGATATGATGAAGAGCATGCAAGGGGGATACAGCTGTGTATCAGGAGACAGGAGTGTCTCCAGTCCCAAAGCTGGTGGACTCCAGCCACCAGAAGCATCAGTGGTCACACACACACAGGCTCTTGAATCTGCCCTCCTGTGCTGTGTGACACACGGGGCAGCCCACTTCTTTACTTAGGTTCCTGCTACAGCCTTCAGCCTATTGTTCCTCAAAGCTGGAAGGGTACTTGTGGGGTTTCCTCTCCTTCCCGTTGCTGCTTTAACTCTGCACCGTGTCCGCGACCTCTAAAAAGCCAAATTTTACAAACCCAACAATCACAACACCCCCACCACCCCACCCATCACCACAGTGGGTTATTAAAACAGGCTCTGAGCCCACCTCTGTCCTGCCCCTCACTAATTCTCTCCTTAAGTAACAATGAGGGGGGAGCTGGGCTTGGGAAAGGCTAACAGGATTGGGCTGTAAGGACCCAGCAGGGTCCAGGCTCAGAGCAGTGGCCAAGACAGGATGACTGGATGTAAAGATACATCCAAGGTCTGACACCTTCCCCTTGGAAGTGTGAAAGGAGGAGGATGCCAACAACAACAAAACCAGATTGATTCAGCCCCTTTAACCCCCCCCAAAAAAAACTCACCTAGTGAGGAACCTGAAGGAAGAAGTGGCAATAATACCGACGACAGCCAAATCCCATTATTCCCAACTACCACCACAAAAACCCAGTCACCTGATGGAATATCTGCTGGGCTCCACCTGCACCCTGGATAGTCTGCTGCTAGGAGGCCTGACAATAAAATGCAAGTGTAAAAGGCTGAAGAAAGGCCAAATGCTCCAGTTGGGGTGGGGGGCATCAAGTGGGGTAATGAATGTATTCAGAGGAAATACATCCTCGTGCTTTCTAGGGGAATTAAAAAAATCAGTGTCCACATGTGAGCAGAAAATTAAGTGTCCACATATGAGCAACACACCAATATTAGGCACTTAGTAACTGAAGTATTTCTACCTCTATACAGAACATTACGTGCATAAGTGGGAGGTAGAGTAAGTGGGAGGCAAGTATAAGACACTTGCAGAGGTTTGTGCTGCATTTTTCAAATATTCAATCATGGAATGGTTTGGGTTGGAAGGGACCTCAAAGCTCGTCCAGCTCCAACCCCCCTGCATGGGCAGGGACACCTCCCACCAGACCAGGTTGCTCCAAGCCCCATCCAACCTGCCCTTCAACACTGCCAGGGATGGGGCAAATATTTAGATGAATGCCTTTATTGGACCACAGAGGCCCGATGAGAAAGGGCTGCACATAATGAGTAGTAAAATCCACCTTGGAGAAGCTGAGGCCACCTCCAGTAAAGCTCCCCACAATTCCCTGAGTAACGAGGGATGAGAAATGAAGGAGGAGCAGGACTGGCTGCCCAAGTGCCATTTCTATGTATCCCAAGAGCACGAGGCTAGAAAGTTCATGAAATCAAGGCGCTTGGCCTGGTTGGTCTCTGAAAGAAGCTCCATGGATTTTTAAGGCTACAACAGACCAGGATGTCCATGAGCTTCCCAAGTTCCTGTGCCGTGCTGTGGATCCCATGCGGACACAGACATTAGCATCTACTCCAGAGCGTTTAGCACACAGAGAGATAAAGCACTTATTGTTCTGGCAGTAAGGGAATACGTAACCAGATAGTCTCTGGCTTCATCTAAAAACCATTTTCCCAGCATTTTTGCCTCCCAGCCACAACAGAGCGCACATTCACGGCCAACGGAGGGGTCCAAAGTGATGGGTTCTCTCCTCCAGCGCCCCGCTCCCGGCCCCTGCACCTCTTTGCTGGGGGAAATCGTGCTCCTAACCCAAGTGAGGTGACAGGAACCCACAGCTGAGCAAGGTGCATGACTCCTGGAGGAGGACAACGCCTTGGGAAGGTGTCCATGGCTTCACCTGGCAGATGTGGAGAGCCGCAACGCTGGTGGGTCTGCTGGAGCCTTACCTCACACTAGCTCCCACACCAGCTCCAAGGAGGCAAGCACTCCTCCTTCCTTTCCTCAGGGGAAACAAAGGACTAGACACAACACCCACCTTAAGGGTCCTTTTTTTGTACTCTTCTTCAAAGCATACCCTTCAAATCCACCTCTGAAAGCATCCCTGCTACAAGAACACACCCTTGTTGCAACCTTGTTTTGGTGCCTGCAGCCTGGCTTCTTTATAGGACCTATTTGGCACAGATCCCCTTCACCCTCTGTGTGGGACCCAGCCCATCCTCAGCAATAAATCATGGCAAATACACAACTCAGACATGGAATATATCGTGTAAAAAGCAAGTTTTTACAGTCCACATTCCTCCTTTTTTTTTCCACACAAAACTGTCTCCCACTGCCCTGGCTGCACGGCAGGTGGGATGGGTTCCTACCTCTCTCTCCCAAAGAGTACTTATTCTTGGTATGCTACTGCCTCTGGCAGATTCCTCCCTTTTAAACTGCACATCTGTTGATAAAAAAAGAAGAAAGAAAAAAAAAAAAAAAGCTTGGACTCTGGCCTGGTGACTGAAGGCACAGAAGATTTGTGCATCTGGGCAGAGCTTGAGCCATGCTGCCTGGGTGGTAGGAAGCTTCTCTGCACCCCAAGAGAAGGCAATGAGAGCAGGGAGAGAAATAATCACCTGCTTTGCAGAAACCAGGGGTCTTCCAGGTGTTTTCTCCCTGCAGGTCTCCCCTGGGTGTGCAGGGGGAGACTCGTGGCACACGGACCTGCATGGACAAAACCTGCCAGAAGAATCAAGCAGCAGCTTGTGCAACAGCCTGTCCTGTCACTTCCCAGGGCAGGACAAAACAGGTTGGGAATCACTTCCTGAGTGGGAAAGGAGCTGTGGTGGCTGGAGAATCCCTTCTGGTTTGCATCTGCTGAGGGTGATTCAGAGCAGAGTCCTGCTGGCAGGCTGCAGGAACGGCTGCTCTGGCTCAGACCAAGGTCCAGAAGTGAGAAAGCACATTTCTGACAGCAGTAAAACAAGCAGGAAGCCCCAAACCCAGCCAATTCCAAACCTCCTGAATTTGCAGCTGGACTTCAAACCTCTTCACTCCTATTTGGAAATGTGACTCAGACCCTTTTTTTTTTTTATGCAAAGAAAACGTACCAGGAACCTCTGAGAAGATGTGGCTGAGGACATCATAAGGGTCAGAGCACCAGGAAAAACCCACAGGCCAGATTCACTGACAATGTATAATTGAACACAACCCCCCTCAGATGCTGATCCCTGGGACTTCAAAGGAGCTGAACACACTCTATTTATGCCAGCAATAAAACCCAGCTTCCATTAGCTAAACCTTGACCATTTAGGTGCAGTGGTCCCATCGTGCACACACCAATTACAATCCCCTAATGCTTGGGAGCACAAAGCTGCTTTTTGGGGTTGGTTTTTTTTTTGTTTTGATGGGAAGGGGTGGAAGGGAAGGGATCAGCTGGCTCAGGGGAATAGCAGAGGGCCTTTCACTGCAAGGTCTTGTCTTCAAATCTGTCGTAGGCCAGTGGTAACAGATGGCCACTTCTGAAGGCTGCTCTGTAGCTGACATGAAACAAGGGATCGTCTCAGACCGCTGGTGGACAACTTATTGAAGCCACAAACTGGTTTCTGGTAAAGAAACTGAGGGATTACACGAGTATGAAGCAACTGTGGCCTACCTGATCAAAGGCACCTCCTTCCTGGAGGGAGTTGAGGTAAACTGCTGGCAGCTTATGGCTGCCACTGCCTGTACCAGTCTGGGTCTTGGTCTGAGACTTCAGCTGTCATCAGCTCCTCCAACTTGTCAGCACCAGTTCCTGTTCTCTGACCTTCCTCTCAGACATGCTTGAGATTTGGAAGATTAAAATTATGGGGGGGGGGGGGAAACAGATGAGGAAGTTCAGGGATCTGTGGCAACAAGGAGGCAAATGCAGAGGGAGGGAAAGTTTGCTACGATCTGTAAGCTTGATATGGGTATAATAAATAGTACCAGGATTAATTTGAAACCAATTCCAAGCTCATACTCCCTTAGTCTTTCCCTTCTCAGGGTCTGTGTCTTCTCCAGGGAATGCTTTAACTTTCTGTGGGCAGATGGCAAAAAGTCCACCACTGACCAAGTGTCCCTGGAGCAGAAGAGAGTCCACCTGAGCCATGAGGAAGTGTTACTTGGAGAGGAATTTGTACCCATCAGGGAATTTGTACCCATCAGGGAAGATATGGTGGGGTGGGAGGAACAAGTAAAATCCAGGCTTAGCAGTGGATTTCCCACCTCTGGTTTGGGAAAAGATTCAGAGGAAACCACTTCAGGAAAAACTGCTTTTTTTCCCCCCCTCTTCTTGAAGTCTGTTCCACAGCTTCACGTCGACCCCCAGAAGCACGTGTGTGCTCCCGACCTGGTGGCTGGTGGGGCTTCAAACCTACCAACCTGCTGATGGACTCATGAGGCCGAGGAGATGGCAACCTCCCACAGCAAGGAGAAGCCACTGTCCTGCCCTCGTGGGCTGGCCTGCCAGGGTCTGCAGCACAGGGAAAATAGGGCGATTCTCCTGCAATCTTCCTGCCCAGCTGTTGACGAGCTGCGGATTACTGCTGTCACATGAGCTGCTTTACAGCAAAGCCAAGCTGTCTCCATGAGCTGAGAAGGTCACTGGGAGACAGGGGCCTCCAGGGACAAACACACTGCCCTCTGCTGCGACCGTGATTTACTTCCCAGAGGGATGCCAGGAGGCAAGAAAAGCTTTCCTGACTGGTCAGAGAGCAACGAGAAATGGTTTTACCTTCAAGCCCTCTGCCCAGCTCTCGTTAGGACTCAGCCAGGGAGGAGCAGATGAGGGACATCCCCAGGGGTTAGTCTCACGTTGGCCACTTGCCAGGCTGCAATCAAGGTGCTGGAAGGCTGGAATGGTCAAATTTACCTCCTCTTCCTCATATGCCCACAGGTGAGGGCATCCCACCAACCTCTGGGACAAGACCACCCCAAGTGTCACCAGCCAAGGTGGGGGGGCCAAGGTGGTGTTGCATCTCCCCAGGCTCTCGTGCAACCTGAAGCCTCAAAGCATAAACAAATCAATCCTGGAGCCAGAGATGTCATCAAACCCAAAATCTAACCACTGAACAATCAGGGCCAACGAAGAGGAACGAGTTGCACTTGGAAAGGCTGAAATCCAGTGCAGCCACTTGGGGAAACGAATGAAAACCTGCCAGCTTCATCGTTCTGCCACAGGCAGGTCTGGTGGACAATGCAAACATTTCTGCAAGCGAGACAGCTCACAGGCTCAGTGGCTGCAGGAAGGGGCTCTTTACTATGCCCCAGAGGCAGGAGACAGATGGGATTGTGCTTTTAGGCTTTAATATCAGTCCCCACTACGGAGATCCAATGAAGAGGATAAACACGGCCAGGGAATGATCCTCTAGACGTGCTCAGAAAAAAGCAACAGGGGAACTCGAGAGGTCAGACCCTGCTAAGAAAGCAGCTGAGGCTGTTTTCAACGAGGGGCAGAGCACTTTTAAAGCATTTTTAAGGAAACAAACAGCACCCTGGAGCAGTTTGGAAATGTCTACAGCACGTTGCGTGCCCGGGAAGTGGGAATGCACAGTCTGAAGAGGAGGAGGCTGCGGGGGAGGAAACTTTGGTCTCATACACAAGAGGACGAGCTTCCTAAATGGAGAGAAACTCAAACCATGCCTGGATGCACTGAAGAGCAGCATGTGGGGAAACCCCAGTTTGTAGCTTAGCTCACAGGGCGTTTCTTCTCCAAGGGGGGTGGGGCACAAAACCCATCTAATTTCAGAAGATGCCTCACACAGTAACAACAGCTTGCTGGGATTTCAGCCAGCTTCCCATTTGGATCAGATTGCACCCTACGCCCGCTGACAGTCATTAAGAGCCTGGGAGCTGACAAAACTGCCCTGGGGTCAGAGGAGCCTCCAGCCATTCAGGGCCCAGCAATATTTTCCACTGCTCTCCAAGTGGGAAAGGGTGGCCTGATCCAGCCCAGCTCTGAGCCACAGGGATACCTGCCTGGGGAAGGTGGACCTGTCAGGATCCCTGTCAGGAACAGCCCAGTTCTGCTGTGAAGTGGGGCTGCAGGGGGATTAAAAAGCCCCTCTCCATCTGCCCTCATTCGGGGTGATCACAGGCTGCTTTTCCAATCCCCCGAGCCCTTGAAGGGTGTAAGGGGTAAAAGTGGCACCAGGAGGAACCAGCAACAACAGCCCCAGTGTTTGTGATCCCAGCACTCACCCACCACCACATGGATGGGGACGAGGGGACACTTTCTCTCAGCAGGAGGCTAAAATCATGGAATGGTTTGAGTTGGAAAGGACCTTAAAGATCATCCGCTTCAATCCCCCCAGAGTTGAGTCCAGAGGAGGCCGTGGAGATGCTGGGAGGGCTGGAGCAGCTCTGCTCTGGAGACAGGCTGGGAGAGTTGGGGGTGTTGAGCCTGGAGAAGAGAAGGCTCCAGGGAGACCTTGGAGCACCTTCCAGTGCCTGAAGGGGCTCCAGGAAAGCTGGGGAGGGGCTTTGGCCAAGGGCAGAGTGATAGGACAAGGGGGAAGGGTTTTAAACTGGAAGAGGGGAGATTTAGGTTGGACATCAGGAAGAAATTCTTCACCATGAGGGTAGGAAGGCACTGGAACAGGTTGCCCAGGGAGGTTGTGGCTGCCCCCCTCCCTGGAGGTGTTCAAGGCCAGGTTGGATGAGGCTTGTGCAGCCTGGTCTGGTGGGAGGTGTCCCTGCTCATAGCAGGGAGGTTGGAACCTGATGATCTTTAAGGTCCCTCCCAACCCAAACCATCCTATGATTCTATGACTCGCCAGCATCTGCGATGGGTCGGGAGAGGCAACTTCACAGAGCTGGTTTTCTGCCTCCACCTGTGCCCTTTTCTGTAGCCCAAGAGCTATAAATAAACCTGCACCATGGTGAACAAGTGTGGCTTGTCAGGAGAGCACCTCCCAACACCAACGTGGGGCCAAGGCACCACCAGCAGCACTAACAAGATCTGCTTGCAGACAGGCTCCACAGAAACCTCTATCCCTTCCCATCCTGATCCTTGGACTGGGAACAGTGGTCAGCCAGAAAATGTTTGTCTACCCAGTCCTGTGCTTCCAGACATATTTAGGGAAACATGGGAAGTGCACTGGCTGCCATTCCTATCCTGCCCATATCCAAACTCATCTCTTTTAGACAAAAGGTTGCCAAAGGATTAGGATACCCATCTCATGCAGGCACCCCCAACCCACTGCTATAACCAAACAAACTGGTTTAGGTCTGAAGTCCTTCTCAAATATCTGTCTTACAGTCAGGGTGCATATATATTAGGGGACTAAAAGTCCCACAAGATGCCATCAACACAAAAACTACTCACGTCTCAAACAAAATCCTGTACACCTCTCAGTCATGCATTAGTTAACATGAGGAGTGTACTCCATAAAGATGACCAGGCCCCTTCCTTCTCCTGCTCAGTGTCCATCTTGGCTGAGCAAATGTGGAGTTGTGCAGAGCTGCCCATCCTCCATCACCTTATGCAGCCATCAGGCAGAACCCACCTTCATGACAAGGAGGACATGGAGGGGCTGGAGCGTGTCCAGAGAAGGGCCACGGAGCTGGGGAAGGGGCTGGAGCAGAAGGAGAAGGGTCTGGAGAACTTGTGAGGAGCAGCTGAGGGAGCTGGGGGTGTTGAGGCTGGAGCAAAGGAGGCTGAGGGGAGACCTTCTGGCTCTGCAAGTGCCTGAGAGGAGGTTGGAGCCAGGGGGGGTCGGTCTCTGCTCCCCAGGAACAAGCGACAGGACAAGAGGGAACGGCCTCAAGTTGTGCCAGGGGAGGTTGAGATTGGATCTGGGGAACAATTTCTTGCTGGCAAGGGTTGTCAGGCCCTGGCCCAGGCTGCCCAGGGCAGGGCTGGAGTCCCCATCCCTGGAGGGGTTTCCAAGCCCTGGAGATGTGGTGCTGAGGGACATGGGGCAGTGGTGGCCTTGGCAGGGCTGGGTTAGTGGTTGGACCTGATGATCTTAAATGCCTTTCCCAACTTAAATGTCTCCATGACTCTCCACGAGCAAAGATGATCTCTAAGCATCCAGTGAACCAAGAGCCACGTGCCCTGTCACTCACAGATACTGAGATTCAGGGACATTTGCATGAGGGGACCAGCAAAGCTCAGGACCTCAGTGACATGGTTCTCAAAGCCAAGTTGTCAGGGATGTTGTCACCATAAATTGAAACAAACATCTGAAATTACATGGACATTGGCACTGGTGAAGTCCAATGAAAAATCTCATTAAGAGATAGAGAGAAACAAGATCCAGTGAATAAAAATATATGCCACATGTACCACTTCACCTGACAAAGAGCTTGGCCTCTTTTCAGTAAGAGTCCTGCACTGAGGAGCTCCTTCTGAGGCCACATGGATTACTGAGGGACTGAAGACACAGAAGCCTGGACAGATACCATAAAAACACACTGAACAAATAGGCTTTAAATTCAACCTGGAAACACCATGAATTTCTAGTCAAGCAGAACATTCAGAGTGTTGCCATTCAGATGGACATCTTACTCTTTTGTGATGAAGGTTCCCCATGGGAAGGAAGCTCAGGCTTGGGAAACTTGGGAAAGCAACAACCCTCCACAATGAGAAAATAGGGTCACTGCTGCAGGAGGAGAGAAGGCAAGTCATGCCATGAGGGCCCCTGTTGAAGCACATCTCCATAATGAAGGCTATGGAAGACACCAACTCTGTGTCCTCAAACCCATGGTCATCCCCAGCCCAAGCCCACACTGCACCTTAGCAAGACCATGGTGGGAACAGCACCCCCAGCACCCTCGTGTTTCCATCCCTCCATGCATAAGGCAACCACGTCCCTCTGCCTTCTCAGCCCTGATGATCTCAGGCCAAACATTCCTTAAAATCCATCTGCCTCAGTGAAGCTGAGCCTTTCTGGGGAAAAAAAAGAAAGGAGGGAGGGAGGAAGAAGAGGGAGGGAGGGAGGAAGAAGAGGGAGGGAGGGAGGGAGGGAGGGAGGGAGGGAGGGAGGGAGGGAGGGAGGAAGAAGAGGGAGGGAGGGAGGGAGGGAGGAAGAAGAGGGAGGGAGGGAGGGAGGGAGGGAGGGAGGGAGGAGAAGAGGGAGGGAGGGAGAGAGGGAGAGAGGGAGAGAGGGAGAGAGGGAGAGAGGGAGAGAGGGAGAGAGGGAGAGAGGGAGAGAGGGAGAGAGGGAGAGAGGGAGAGAGGGAGAGAGGGAGAGAGGGAGAGAGGGAGAGAGGGAGAGAGGGAGAGAGGGAGAGAGGCAGGAAGGGTTTTGTTCCTGACTGCTGCCCCTGAGACAGCTGCATTTTGGCATAGAGTGGATCCAGGTGTTACACAACTGGGATCCCTCAAGGATGAAGCTTCCCAACACCATTCAGAAAACAGATCAACAGACACTGTGTCAGTACATGGGAATTTTCCAAGACAAATTCAAGATCAGCAGAAAGAACTTCAGCTTTCTGGTACAATCACAGAGATGGGCACTGACCAGAACTGCTTTCAGGTACTGCAGCAGACATCAGGCAGCTTCTCTTTTTAAATTTATGGATAAAGAAGAAATCCTGCCCAGCCTGGAGTCGATACCAGTCCCGCTTCTTCTTCCAAACCTGAACAAAAGGGAACATATTGCAACTACGCCAGGAGAGGAGGGCTGCTGTCTATTTCTTTAAATGTAATGTTAATGCCTTGTAATCAGCTTTAATTTTTAAACAGACCCAGCCCTCCTGTCCATTTCCCCTAATGCAGGACACGTGGAAGGTAAATGGCCTGTGCTTAAACCGGGACAGCATCAGCTGTGACAGCTGGAGAGCCTGTAAGTCTCAACTGCCTGATAACAGGAATGGATGTCAAAACTCACCAGGGGAGGGGAAACAGGGAGGGCAAGAGAGGTGCTGGAGATGCCTTAAGGTCAGCGAGAAGCCAGGAGTTATCTCCAGACACTCCAGACAGGGCACGGCTCATTTACTGGATGGAAACTCACTGAAACCAACAGGACTCAGAGAAATGCTAGAAGTGCCAAAGCAGCAAAGGACTTGGCAGCGACTCCCCACCCCTGACAAAGCTGGCTTCCCTTTCAGGGTACTGCTAACACCCTCACAAACAACCTGAGGAGGAAGGACAAATGACTTCTAGGGGATACCAGCAGACCGAGCCAGGAATTGAGCAACTCCTGGTGTCTCCCAGGATGCTGCCTTCCCTCTTTCCCAGCCCAAAGGTGTGTTTCAGAGCTGAAAAGCAGCCTGTAGAGTTCACATGAGACTTGGACACAAAACAGGGGCACAAAACCACCTGGGAGGTTCTTCCTGTGCTCCTCCAACACTGCTGCCTTTGCAAAGAGGGAAGAGACCTGTGGTAATTCCCAAGTGCTCATCATATAAAAACATTTTCTTGTGGCTGCCCCATCCCTGGCAGTGTTGAAGGGCAGGTTGGATGGGGCTTGGAGCAGCCTGGTCTGGTGGGAGGTGTCCCTGCCCATGGCAGGGGGGTTGGAACTAGATGATCTTTAAGGTTCCTTCCAACCCAAACCATTCTGGGATTCTATAATTTTTCCCCCAAGGAAATAAAATGTCAGAGCCTGTGAGCCACCCTGCCCTAAAAGCCAAAATGTACCTAGAAATAACCTTTCTGTGTCTCCTTCAAGAGTCTTACCAAGGTCATTCAACAAGTCAAGGGAAGCCCTAAAGCCAGCAGCACTCGAGTGCCATGGCACCCACCTCCAGCTCTACTCCAACAGCCCAGGCACACTGGCTGAGCTGGGTTGTGCAGAGCCATGTAACAGGCAGCACCTGATTAGTTGGCCCAAAGAGGAAATTGACACAGTAAGAGAGGGACTTGACTGAGCCACTATTTTTAGCCCCAGTTGGTGGGCAGACAAATCCTAATCATCAGCAGCCTCGTCATCAGTCTCAGGACGTCCAACCAAAGCCACCCGGCGTCAGGACAGCCTGAGCTGACCACACCACCAGTGTTGCCCAAGATTAGTGCCCAGGAGTCATGTAGGACAGCAGCAAACCTCATGAGATCCAGCAGGATGGGTTTAGAGCAGCAGAGCAAGGCAAGCTGAGCCCAAACGAGCAGAAATCCTCTGTGCTGTGAGGTCGGGTGCGAACGGCGCAGCACTCTAGGGGCTTGGAAGTGCTATGGGCCTCATCCTGCTGGGAAAGACCTAGCAGCACCATGCTGAACTGCTGGCACCCACCCTGTGGCTGGTGTCCCACCATCCCAACACTGCATCTTCCTCACCACTCACAGCCAGATACTGACATGGAAAGGGTGCAGCTGCAGTCGAGTACCCCCCCCTCTGCAGGGCACACATAGGGAACTCCACGTACTTGACACAGAATAAGCTCCTTTTCACTGAGGCTTATGCCAACATATTTTCCTTGTAGTGCATCAACGGCCCCTTGCTGACAATAATTCATTCATGCACAGTAATTTGTCCTCTAGGAAATACCTCTCCCTGTTCCTGGCCCTGCTCAGCACATGCATCCAGGAACTCACACTCATCCACTTCAGCTCTCCTTGCTGGCTGCTGCCGGCCTCTCCTCATCCCTGTCACCTGAAAGACACTTGCAAAAATGCTTTTCCTCTCTTCTCCTTCAGACTGGGATTAAATCATACCCGTTTCAGGCTGGTAGCTCATTAAAAAAAAAAACTGTTCCCACCAGGAAGACCCTACAAAAAGCTTGACTCTTTCCTTCCTGTCGGCTTGGGTGCCAGCAAGCTGATCTGCACTCTACCAAGTTGCTAGTGACTCAGTTGGGTCCATCTCCCCTAAAAAGGGGATCCAACAGGAAAACCAAAAATATTTGTTGTTGTTGTTTTTTTTTCCTCATGCAAAAAAGGCACCAGTTACCAACAGATCAGTGTGCTGCACCTCCCTGTCCTGAGGCATCCAAAAACAAGACCAGGCAGTTCCCTCTACTGGCTCTGCCCGACGGGTCTCCCTCTGCTTTCACACTCCTTCGGAGACGTGCACAGCCCAGGGAACTGGATCTTCATTCCCACCTTCCTCTCCTGGATGTGCTTTCCAGTGTAAACAGCCCACACAGAGCCCGACGGGACTGGCACCTGTGCTCCAGGCCTGGAGGTCCCTGTGCTGCCCAGAGGAGGGTTCCCCATCTCCCATCTGCGCAGCCGAGGGTGGGGACAGGTTTTCACCTGACACCTTATTGATTTCCTGCGGGGAGCTCGGCAACCTCGCCCCGAGCTGAAGGCTTTTCAGCATTTAAACAGCTCCTGATACAGAAACCACCAACTGCAACAGCTCTTCTAGGTGATAATTTCCCCATCACCCTAAATGCCGCTATGGGGTGTTTATCCTACACTCACTTGCAGGACACCCTCCTGTACCGACGCTTTCTCTCCTCTGTTTGCGAAAGCAGAGAGCTTGTTAATCCCCCTCTGCCCACGTCAGAGTCCTGATGATCTCCCCAGGCTTCCATCACAACTCAATAATCCTGGCTCACCCCCAGCTGCCAGCACAGCTCCCTTTGGGCGCACAGAGAACGGGGTTTGGAATTTTATGGATGAGCAGGGGGATGGAGGAGGGCAAGACTCGCTGTGGGCTCTCCTTAGTGCCCACCTGTATGGCTGCCCTGCCACCACCAGGCACATCTGTGCTCCAAAGAGCATCTCCAGCAGCACAGGTTGATCAGAGGACTGGAGGACCTGCCAGATGAGGAAAGGCTGAGAGCTGGGTTTGTTCAGCCTTGAGAGGAGAAGGCTCAGGGGAGACCTGATCACCCCATACCAGTACATGGAGGGTGGCTGCCAAGAAGATGGAGACTCCCTGTTGACAAGGAGTCACATGGGAAAGACAAGGGGTGATGGGCACAAGTTGCTCCTGGGGAGATTCCCATTGGACACCAGAGGTCCATTGTTCCCCATGAGGACAGTCCAACATTGGAATAGTCTCCCAAGGGAAGTGGTGGATTCCTCCACATGGGACAGTCAGACATGCCTTCCAACCTGGCATTCTAGGATTCCAGCAGCACAGGGAGGAGATACATCAGTAAAATGTCCTTTGGGGCCAGGAAAAAGAGCAGCAGTTGCCACACGTGAGGACCAAGGTGGACGAGGAAGGATCCATTGGGTCTCTGGCCGTGTCTGTTAAACCAATTCCCTGATCACAGCTTGATTTCACATCTTCCCCTGTCACTTCTTCTCTTACAAACACCATCTCTTTCTGCCCTGCCTCTTTCCATGCACTATTTCTGAACCTCAGCTGGAGCTTCCAGCTCACCACCCCTCTCTCCTCCAAACCAGCTCTTCAAAATGCCAGGCACAGAGCAAAACCACAACAACCCCAGGCTTGGGAGGACACCGAGGCCATCAAACTGACCTTCCTTGGGCAGGGAGTCTGCTCTGCCCTTCCTGGGAAGCACTGCACACTGCTACAGCCCTGCCTGGGTACTGCTGAGGAAAAAGCTTCATCAATATTTCAAGACAAAGCCAGGAAGCCTGAAGCCCCAGCAGCTTTCAAGCCCCTGATCAGATCAATGTCAAACAAAAAGCTGCAGGATGAGGATGCTCCAACAGGCAATGTCCAGACTGCAGGCTGGCACTGTCACCTCCCCTTCCTAATGCTGATCAAGTTTCACTCATCCAGCCTCTTCTAGGACAGCACCAGCTCATCACACGGAGCTGCCCATCACCCACACCAAAAGCAGCCCCAGAGTGCCCTGTGTCCTCTTCCCAAAGCATTTTCAGTTTCCAGCAAACTTCTGAAATTGGTGTTGCTACAATCCCCTTCACTTGCTTTAAATATGACTCTGCTTTTAAATGTGACTCTGCTTTTAAATGTGACTCTGCTTTTAAATATGACTCTGCCTTAATGCCAGACACTTAAGAACAAAACATCTGAGGCTCAAACCACGGGCTTGTTGGTTCCAGCATCCCCACTCAGAGCAGATGCTCCAGAGTAGCAAGGAAACCCTAATGCACTTAGCTAGCCTGACACTGCATGGCAGCAGCAGATCTTATTTCCCTTACCTATCAATGTAACTGATCACAAGATTATCTGCAGCCCTTTCACAGTTCAGCCTCACTGCTGGGCTCCATTACTCCCTGGAATTCTGAATTTAGTATCCCAAGACATCCACAGACAGACAGAAGTTGCCTCTTTTCAGCCCTCTTGGTTCTCTTGTGTCACTTAATTATTATTCAGATGCCAAAGGGTGGATGGGGAAAATGCCATATCAAAACAGAAACAAAACATTAAACAAAGAGAATAATTACATCTAACGGCTCAAATCAAAAGGATGGGGATAAATTTACGTCCCCCCCAGGGAAAGTGGTGTGGGTAAGGGATTGGAATCCCCCAGGAAGGACCTACAGAAGGGTGAGAGCATTCCCAGAGAGAAATGTTTATTGGAAATATCAGCAAATTAAGACTTTGCAAGCAGCAGTGAATTTGCTGGTTAATACCCTTACAGCTCTGGCAGTTGTTTTCCCACTCTCCTTCCTGCAACCAACTGCACCAAATGTCTCCCCATTCCAGTCCCTCCTGACAGAAGGGCACAAATACCCAAGCACTGGTGTCCAGGAGGATGCTCACACTCACACCCTGGGCTTCAGGGTCGAGAGAAGGCAGACACTGCCAAGGCTGAAAATCCATCTGCTCTCCATCCCTGAGACAGAGGGAATGGATACCAACATCTCCTCCATCCCTAAGGGAGATACATTAGCTGGTTACATCATAAAACCAACAGCATGGAGCTTCCAAGGACTCCAGCAAAGCCCTTCCCCTTAATACCACCGGAGATTAGAGCAGATCGAAGGAGAGTGGAAGCAAGGCAAGGGGCTGAGGGTGAGGTTTTGCACAGAGGAGAATGCTGCAGCCTCTCCCCTTAATGCACTCGAAATCCCACCTGATTTCCAACTCTGCTGCTAAAAAAAAAAAGGTTAAAAAAAAAAAAAGCCTAGCCTGCATTTAAAATGCTCTTATTGCTGGGTGAGTGAGGGAGAGTGACTCAGGGAGGGTGTGGAGGAGGAGAGTTGTTTAGGGGAAGCATCCAGAGGAATCCAGCCCATGAAAGATGCCTTTTGGAAGCAGACCAAAAGGAGGCAGGGGTGTGGATCTGCTCAAGGATGCTAACGTGCTTTTACAAATCTGATTAGTTGCTGGTTTTGAGCATCCAGGGGCAGATCCTTCCTTCGACAGACACACATCGCTCATCCCCTTCGTGCAGAGTGTAGTGCAGCACCACCCTACTCATCCCCCTCGGCCTCAGATGCATTCCCAGCTCTGAGGGGAGAGTTTTCACTTCGTTTCTGCTCCCTCTTCAGGCTGGCTGACTCCACAGCAAGAGACATCAAGTTGGACACCCCGAGAAAAACTACTCTTCCCTCCACTGCCCCGTTTTCACGGCAAACATTGACATTTTAAAACAAGCGCGTTCCCTGTGAGATAAGGATTTTGATGGAAGTTAAACTCGAGGTCCCATCTAGCCCGATTTCTGCTTTACATGCAAAGTGACAAGGCAGAAGTCACTGCTCTGCCACCTGACTGCACGTGCTTGTTCCTCCTTTGCCAATTAAAGTCCAAACCGTCCCATCCTCGAGGCGACGTTTCTTTGCAACTTCACACTTGGCATCCTTGTTGAGCTTATTTTGACACACCTCTTTCCAGTTAATTGAAATAAACAGTGAGTTTCATCTCTGAAGTGGGAAAACATGGTAGAGGCATCAGGCAGAAGTAGAGCACAACTGGAGGCAGTGGGGGGAGCCCCAACTAGACACAATCGTACGCTCCACTGTCGTCTCTTGAACCCGTTTCTATTCGGTTTTACTCCCTAGCAGCTTGGTTTGAATAACTGCAAAAGTCACCAGACTTGGCAGAAAGAGACACCCAGGTAAGAGGTGAGAAAAGCTACAGAGAATCCCCAGAACCAAGAGATTGACTGTGGTGGCAAGATGGCAAATCAAGCAAGAGGCAAACAACCCAAGGGCGACTGCCGGGGGATGGCTGGAAGGTGCCAGCCAAGCAGAAAAGCCACAGTTGGTCAAGAGCAGCCACAAACCATACCCCAAAAGAAGTCTTGAGAGAGGAAGGAAATGAGTGTGTAATAAAACCTTGGTCATACTCTACCACTCCACAGTGAAGTGTTCAGGAGGTGAGTTGATTACAGCACTGACTAGTTGTGTTAGTTGACCAAGTCTGCTAAGGACTGTGCAGGGACAGAGTGGGGAGCAGTCTTTCCCCTCAAAACTAAATAGCAAGCTGGCAGGAGGAGGAAAAGAGGAGAGCCACCAGCACTGTGGAAGTCAACGAGAGGTTAGTGCTACCATTTTAACTCACAACCTAGTTAGTGACCACCTGCAGGGAGGCAGAACTAGTTTACTGGTGACAACTTGACATTTCAAGTAAAAGAGAGGAAAAAAAAAACCCTAGCTGAGAGCAAAGAATAAAACCATACAAAGGAGAAAATGTCTTGCAGCCTTACCATTGGCATCTTGGACTCCAGTAAGTGCTCCTACTGCTGCTGCAGTTTCACCAGATAGGACAATTTGTCCTCCACCTTGAAGAGTGGCTTCAGCAAGCGTGGCTACTGCATGGGCAGCTGCTTCACTGCGGGCACAGGAAGGGAGAAGGGAGAATTAGGAAGACCAGATAAACCAGTAACTCCCATCCAGCAGCATCCATTTTAGCCAGGCATCGCATGTCAAGAGAACAAATTCAGCCAGGAGGGATCCTCACTTGGCCCAGATGAAGTTATCCAGAGCAGAAAATCTACAGCAGAGGAGGAATGTATGTGAAGAAGCAGTTTCCACTGGCTTTTTTCATCCCTTAGTCAGAACATCCCTGCCTTCACATCCCTCTGCTTGGGACTTTACTAAAAGCTTTCAGACAATTTATAGAATTGTTTTGGTTGGAAAAGACCTTGAAGACCATGAAGTTCAACCACTAACCCAGCACTGCCAAGGCCACCACTAAACCATATCCCTAAGTAGCACATCTCCACGTCTTAAATATCTCCAGGAAACAAGTCAGTCACACCACACGGCTCCTTCCTGGCACAAAACTCAGTCTTTTGGCACTGTCACATTCCAGGTCTCCACAGATTTTCAAGCCCTACCCTTTATTACTGATTCAGCCAGTTCATCTTGCACTGAAACAGACCCAGAGGTTTACCATTACCAGGATCCCATCAGCAGCTCTGCATTTCCCTAGGATGGAGCACTTCTCCCCAGCCAAGTGCTTTAATAATTCTTCCTAATGAGTGATCGGTAGCTCAGCACAGGATTCTTAAATTTCTTCATACAAATGAGGTCAGACCAAAAGTCCCTCCTGTGCAGCAATCCTGCTGTGAAAACAGCCAGGATCAGATAGTCAGGGAGGAGCATGGACAATCCTTCCCTTCCTGCACCCTCTCAGCTTCTGACAGTCAGGAATGTATTGATTTCCCACACCAGAGGCTGCACCAGCACCATCAGCTTTGATTTGTCTAATCAACTTTGAAACCCCTTTATACTTTTTTTGCTTCCACAACATCCTGTAGCAAGGAGTTCCACGTCTACTTAGATGTTGTGTGAAGAAGAATTATGTTCTGGCCCTCCAAAACCTGCTGCCTCAGTCTGGCTGGGCAGCCCTCAGGTCTGAGAGTGCGAGGAACAGAAAATCACTGTTTCCTTCTTGTTTTCCTCATGATTTCACAGATTTCCCAAGAATCTCCTTCCCAAGCTGAAGAGCCACAGTCCACTTAGAATCATAGAATTGTTCAGGTTGGAAAAGACCTTAAAGATCGAGTCCAACCTTATCCTAACCCTATCACCCTATTTCTGATGACCCACCACTAAACCATGTCCCCAAGCACCACATCCAGATGACTTTTAAACACATCCAGGGATGGTGACTCAACCACCTCCCTGGGGAGCCTGTTCCAGTGCCCAACAAACCTTTTCTTGGTGTGCAAGGACTCCTCCTGCCTTCTGATCACTCATCCTTCCCAGACTTCTTCTAAATGTAAGATGTCTGTTTGAGGGGGGCGACCGTTTCTCATGCTATTCAAGATACAGACCCACCATCCATCAGCCCAGGGGCCTAACGCTGGGTTGCTCTTCATGTCTTTCCCTTCAATTCCTAGGATTCAACTTCCTCTTTTGACAATATCTGCTCAGCAGTGATAAAACACTAGTGGAGGACAGTTCTCACTGGGTATATACAGGAGATACTTCTTATCACTGTGCATTTACTGATATCATGTTTTATTTGTCCTCTGGTCACAGTCACAGTGCTGTGACCATCCTTCAGCAGCTCTCCAGACTTTGCCAAACCTTTTGGGCAACTTTTATCTACTTCTGATGACTTACTACGAATCACAAAGTTCTTCCAAACCCATCTCCTTCCTGCAGCTTCATCTCCTACCATTTCTTACCTTAATGAATGAAAAAAGTAGGTATTTTCTTTAGCACTTTCTGTGGAAAAGAGATTTGAGGACCCACCAAGGAGCTTCCCCTAGGATGCACTTCCTTAACTGCCCTACTCATTCTCTGGTAGACCAATTGACTCCAATTATTTTCCAAGTATTTCCTCCCCACTCATTCTCTTTCCTAATTTTCTGCTTACATGCTCTGCACTTCCCAACTGCATCCACTCAGGGTGTATTTTCATTTCTAAATGGCCCCTCTGTCTCTCAGAGCAGCTCTTAAGTACTGCTAGTGAGCCAGATGATTTTCTTGTTCTGCTTTCTTATTCCCTTCAGCTAATCTGATGGTGATCCCACATGGACAGTGGGATCAAGTGCACCACCAGCAAATGTGCAGATGACATCAAGCTGTGTGGTGTGGTGACACGCCTGAGGGACGGGATGCCATCCAGACCTGGACCTGGACCAGCTGGAGAAGTGAGACTGTGTGAACCTCATGAGGTTCAATAAGGCCAAGTGCAAGGTCCTGCCCATGGGTGGGGGCAATTGCAAGCAGAAATCCAGGATGGGAGGAGAATGGATGGAGAGCAGCCCTGAGGAGAAGGACTTGGGGGTGTTGGGTGAGGAGAAGCTCAACAAGAGCCAGCACCATGTGCTGGAGCCCAGAAACCACCCGTGTCCTGGGCTGTCACCAGCAGTGTGACCAGCAGGGCCAGGGAGGGGATTGTCCCCCTCTGCTCTGCTGAGACCCCCCTGCAGGGCTGGGGCCACCTCTGGGGTCCCCAACACAAGAAGGACATGGAGCTGTTGGAGAGAGTCCAGAGGAGGCCCCGGAGATGATGGGAGGGCTGGAGCAGCTCTGCTCTGGAGACAGGCTGGGAGAGTTGGGGGTGTTGAGCCTGGAGAAGAGAAGGCTCCAGGGAGACCTTGGAGCACCTTCCAGTGCCTGAAGGTGCTCCAGGAAAGCTGAGCAGGGACTTTGGCCAAGGGCAGGGAGGGATGGGCTGAGGGGGAATGGCTTTCACCTGGATGGTGAGACACTGGCTCATGCCCCATTTCCTCCGGTGCTCCTGCTCCCTCAGGGTGCAGCTCTGCTGTGCCACAACCATTCCCAGTTTTTAAAAACAGCAGCTAAAACTTTAACTCACCAGAGCTGACCAAAGGCCCTGCTGCATGGACCTGTTGAGGACTACACTGTGGGTCTTGGTAACCTGAGTACAACCAAAGATCTAACAGAGCTCGTTCCAAGATGAAGAGGCAGCATCACCACTGCAGCTCATTCACCTTCTACTTCAGAAACACCTTTGGGAGCAACCCTGGAGGAGATCCTGATTTCTGAAGAGTGACCTTACAGACACCACAGGAGAATTCACTCTTAGGCATTAATAATACTGAGGGAAACCCACACCAGCAGACTCAAAAGGTGCTACTAGCACATCAGGACTCTTGCTTGCTCAGCAAGCTCAGTTTTGTAACTGGACCCTTGCTCTACAAGATCATTTACAGGGTACAGTTACTACCCATCTTTTTCTCTTTCAGGAAATTTCCATGTCATTCTTCTTCTCTGGTTACAGTGGAAATGAGGAACTGTCCTGCAGACACCTGGACACGGGCTGACACAGGAGTTTGCTACGGAAAAGCCTCTACTGAGACTGCACACACATGGGTCTTTGCACCATTAGAGTGAAAACTTAGAAGGAAAGGTCATGCACGGATGGTTCAAGCCTTCATCTCTCACCCATACCTGTTGAGTGCCATGGTAACAGTTGCTCCTTGTTGCATCTCCTGAGATGCTGCCACTGCTGCTTCTGCTAACGATGCCACCGCCTGCGTGGCCTCCGATGCCTGCGTCGTCTGGATGGTCATCTCACCCCCCTGTAGCGTTGCCCAGTTCTGCTCCACCTGTGGGGAACAAACAAAAAGAAAGGCCCTGAGATTGGGTGTCATCCCATGAACGCACAGTTGTTTCCTAAAATGAAAGAGCCAGATAGCTTCAAGAGGTCTTTTCAGAATCCTGCCCATGCTCTGACTCTGAGAGACGGGGGAAAAAGGAGGAAGCCTGGGATCCACCTGAGAACATTGCTGGACCCTACAACCCTGTATCAGCCCACAGTTTTAGCTGCTGTTCTCCATATGTTCAGTCTTCAAACAAGAACTTTTCTCACACACATGGAAAACGCACCCCATAAACATCTGTGGAGCCCCCCAACCTCCAACAAACCCCTTTTGTCCAGCCACATCCATCACAAAGCAGGACAGTTTTGATCGTCGTCGTACTGGGATCACTGCCTCCCAGTTCATTAAGTAGGTGCTGGAAGCCCAGCATGGACCACGTCCTGCCTCACTGTTTGCATTTGTCTGCAGCCACCCCCTGTCACTCTGGGGAACAGTCCATGTTCCCCCTCAGGATTGATTTGTACAGCACTTGTGAACTCAGATGGGTTTGAGCCAACTGGAATTTCTTTGTGCTGCAGAAATATACTTAATAAAAGAAGATGGCAGATGGGAAGTACTCTGTCCACGTGTTTCGGGTACTTCCAATTCCCTTCCTTCAGACCTTTAGGTAGAGAAGTTGGGTATTATTTAAAGTTCACCCAGTCTTAGTTGCTCATTTTCCACCTTGCCCACCTTTCTCCATTTGGGACTTCACTGCTCATGAGATAATGGAGTGCGTGGCCACAAAATCCACCAGGATGTGAAGTAGAAATATACATGGGACCAAAAAAACACTACAGAAGTGGAGCATGAAGGCCCATCAGCTGACAAACCCTACTGGCTGCTTTACAAGATGAACATCTTCCTCCCACCCTCCCATCACTGTTCTCATCCCCATGAATCACAGAATGGTTTGGGTTGGAAGGGACCTTAAAGATGGTCCAGTTCCACCCCCCTGCATGGGCAGGGACACCTCCCACCAGACCAGGTTGCTCCAAGCCCCATCCAACCTGCCCTTCAACACTGCCAGGGATGGGGCAGCCACAACCTCCCTGGGCAACCTCTTCCAAATGTTTCAGACCACTCACCATCTTGCTGAGACACACAAATAAGAATGCCAGAGAAGGTGATGAAGCAAAAAAGAACCAAACCAACCCTCAGTTTGTTATGATGGAAGAAGCTAAAACACCCATAGAAGCAGAGCTGGCGCAAGGCTCCCCACAAAAGGACAAGTCAATTTTCCTGCCTTTGGGCAAGAGAAAAGGGTTAGTCCCATCACAGGATGAAGAAGGAGAGAGAACTTGTGGTGCTCTCACTCACATCTATCACACATTCCTCAGCAGCTGCCAATCTGGTTTTCCAGCTCTTGGGCACAAGCACAACTGGCGTTCGTCGCAGCTCTTTAGCCGTCCCCGGCCGTCTGACGTTCAAGGCAACTGCTTCATTCTCCTGTGCCCAGAGCTGACCCTGGGCGGAAGGATCCAAAGAAGGGAGGAAGCAGTGAGACAGTGCATTGCGAAAAGGAGAAAGGGAGTTGTTCTTAGAGAAGGCAAATGTCTTTTAGGAAAGAGGCAACCGAGTTTGAGGGCCTGGATAGGAAGAAGCTGCAGATGGCAGAGGTCTGGAGAGAGTCAGACTGAGCGCGCGGTTCTCGTTCGCCGTGCCGAAACCCGACTGAAGCGAGCCCGAGCTGGGAAAGACACCCTTCCCACCACCATCCAGGAGACAACAGACATACACGTTTTCAAATACATAACAACACACACTGGAGTGATAAGGCAGGTCTCCACGGTGACCTAGAGCAGTCCACAAAGATGCCTAAGCTGTTTCAGGGGCAGAGGAAGGCCTGGAAATGAAGCGGGGATTGTCCAGGTGTGTCTCCGCACTAACATAAAGGTTGTGCTGCTGAGATACCTGCTCCCTGCTGCTCAACATCCTGTAAATACATGGATTTACTCAGAGCTAACTCAGATCTTCACACAGCAGGAGACAGCAGGACAAAAATGTCCCTAGAGCAGCTGCCAGCAGGCTGGGGACCTGTCTGTACCCATCCCCAGAGCAAGTTTCCTTCCCTATCTTTATTTTGTCCAGGATATTGCTTAGAACTTCTGCTCACGTTGGGAATTAGCTGCCTGTGTTCCCTGATTCCTCTTTGTGCCTTTGAAAAACGTCTTTCAGATCTCAAGAGATATCTAACTTGGTCTGGAAACCCTCAAAGCAGCTGCAAAGTACTTCAAGGTCATGGCCCCAGAGCCAGGCTGTTTCACCGTGGGTCTGAGATGGCAACAGGCTCTGGTGCAGAGCAAAGCTGTTCTGTGCTGCCACCTGTCGCTGTGACACCCTGGCCATGCAGAGGGGACCAGACCTTGCAGAAATTCTGGCATGGGAAGGGGCAGAAAGCAACCTGGAGCCTGGATTCGAGGTGGGGTTGTTGGTGAAAAGGGTAAAAAAATAATAAATAATAACAATAAAAAAAAAATATATATAAATGTTCATAATCTTAAAGGGTTGTTCCTTAAATCCACACAAAAACTTTGTTACTCAATTAAATGAAAGAAAAAAAAAGAGGAGAAAAATAAATGCATGTAAATTGGAGTGTTCAGATTTTGGGATTGAAATGGTCTGATCAAGTCCTCAATAGAAGCAGCTTTACCAAGGTGTAAAGCAGTGGAAGAAACTTGCACAGTAAAGGGAACAGTAACTGGGCAGGACCTGCTGCTGTCCCTACACTGTGCATCTGCAGGTTCATGGAATCGTTCTGGTTGGAAAAGACCTTTAAGATCACCCAGTCCAACCATTAACCCAGCCCTGCCAAGGCCACCACTGCCCCATGTCCCTCAGCACCACATCTCCAGGGCTTGGAAACCCCTCCAGGGATGGGGACTCCAGCCCTGCCCTGGGCAGCCTGGGCCAGGGCCTGACAACCCTTGCCAGCAAGAAATTGTTCCCCAGATCCAATCTCAACCTCCCCTGGCACAACTTGAGGCCGTTCCCTCTTGTCCTGTCGCTTGTTCCTGGGGAGCAGAGACCAACCCCCATGATGAGTTATCCATGTCTCTCTCTGGGATTTACTTGCAAACCTCCCTAAAAGCTGCAGCAAAGGAACAGTCCCATTTTGTCCAGACATCAGTGGTCAAAGACTCACAGGGTTTGCCCAGAGCTGAGCAATATCCTTTGCTAACCACAGGTTCAAAACATCCCAGGCATCACTCCCAACACCCTGAATTGACAATCCAGCATCCAGGGCCTACAGCACACATGAAGCAGTTATTATACACGAATGCAGGAGTCTGTACTTGTGCAGGTCATTAAGTCTCTATCTGCTACAGATAAGATAAGGTTGGAAAAAAAATAATTATGACATTCAGAACTGAGGCTTCCACCAGAACTGTGTTTGTACAGTCCTGAGTCAAGGGGACAACAGCTCAGGACTTTCTACATAAAAATTTATACCATCTCATGGTCACAGTTATGCTAACCCTTAACACTGCAGGGTGGGGAAGAAAGGCTTGGTGTTTTCTGTGACCACTTCATTCTAGAAAATGTTTCACTTGATTGAAGTTCAGAGAGGACAATTCTGGTTTGTGCACTGAACATGACCCAGGTTCTTACCTCTCCATCAGTCACTGCAGAATAATTGACTTGTGCGACGGTCACTGTGGTGGGCAACTCGGAGGCATCGGCCAGCGTGGCCACGGTAGCACCAGTGCCAACCTGGGGAGGTCAACAACATGTGGTTGAACACATTTGTTCTGGCAGGAAAATGTCCACAGAATTCAGGCAAAGGGGCACTCAACTGATCTCAGAACGAAAAAAACATCAATCCTGCAGAGAAGAAAAGCAACTGCAGAGCTCACAGAAAATATGGAGCTGACTGGAAGGGCCGGGGGAGGAAATGACACGCTAGAGCTGTGTGTTCCATGGAGATGGTGGGAGGGCTGGAGCAGCTCTGCTCTGGAGACAGGCTGGGAGAGTTGGGGGTGTTGAGCCTGGAGAATAGAAGGCTCCAGGGAGACCTTAGAGCACCTTCCAGTGCCTGAAGGGGCTCCAGGAAAGCTGGGGAAGGGCTTTGGCCAAGGGCAGGGAGGGACAGGATGAGGGGGAATAGTTTCGAGGTAAAAGAGCAGAGATTTAGGTGAGACATTAGGAGGAAATTATTTCCTGTGAGGGTGGTGAGAGCCTGGCCCAGGCTGCCCAGAGAAGCTGTGGCTGCCCCATCCCTGGAAACGTTGAAGGGCAGGTTGGATGGGGCTTGGAGCAACCTGGTCTGGTGGGAGGTGTCCCTGCCCATGGCAGGGGGTGGCACTGGATGGTCTTTAATATCCCCTCCAAGCCAAACCATTCTATCAGTCTAGGATAATCCCTGGCAACTTGCAGAGAGGATATGGCCCAGAAGCAGGTCTTGCACAGCCCTCGTGCTGTCCCCTGTGCTCCCATAGAACACAGAGTCCTTGCTGGCCTCTCCAAGAGCAGCAGCAGGACCTGCTGCCACTCCCAGGCATCAGCGTGGGGAGCAGGGGGAGCCAACCCGCTTCTCCCAGGGGGTGGAGTCACTTCAAAAACCACGGAGCAGTCCTGGACCAGGACACCCTGCACACCAGCCCTCATTTATAACCCTCCTTGCTCGGCCTTCACTGCATCTCTCGGCTCCAGGCACTTGGCAAACACGAGTTCATCCTCAATATGCCAGTGCCTTTGGAAATTACCTTTTCCCTCTTTAACAGCTGGGAAGACCATGGCAGGGAGATGCACAGCTTTGTTTCTAAGGAGAATTAAACCTGTAAATGCTAAAAAGTCAATGGGACCTCAGGTGCACCTAAAAGTACGTTGGCAGGTGAGTAAACAGAACCAGCCGGGCAGGTCTGCCTGGCTGTGGTTGGGGGTACAACCTCTGAACCAGCTTTCATATGAAAAAACCCACCAAACCCCCCCACCAAACCCACACATCATGTTTTTATCTTCACGGCTGTGAGACCAACCAAGAGAAAAGGATGTTTGAGACTTCATTAAAAACCATGATGCTGGGCTGGTTGGGCGTGAGAGGGCAGAGGTGGTTTGGAGGCAGGACCACAGGGGAAACTGAGACTCAAATCCCACCCACGAGCAGCTCTTGGGAAGTTTCAAGAGAGCAGCTGAGTTTTTGACATCCTGAGTTGCCAGAAGCCACACGGGGAGCACAGGGAGAGCAGCAGCACTGCTCAGCCACTGCCTGGACACAGCCCCTTCTGCCCTGAATCCTGCTCTGTAAAATGGTGGAAGAGGCATCCTCAGGGCAGAGGCTTCATGAGGATAAAGATATATTTGGTGTGTTAGACTTTAGGTGTAAAATGAAGATTACACCTAATCTGATACTGTAGATTAAGATACATTTCACACTATTAAAGAATGGCAGGGCCACCACCTCTCACAGAATCATAGAAAGGTTTTGGTTGAAAAAGACCTTTAAGATGCTCCATTCCAACCATTCCCCCAGCCCTGCCAAGGCCACCACTGACCCATGTCCCTCAGCACCACATCTACATGGCTTGGAAACCCTCTCCCCAGTGAGGGGGACACCACCCCTGCCCTGGGCAGCCTGGGCCAGGACCTGACAACTCTTTTGATGAGTAAGTTGTTCCTAAGATCCCTGGATCACTTGACCAACGAGCTGCAGAAATGCTTGTGCTGCCACAACTGGAAAATGAGGGATGGGAGTAAGGAAGAGAGAGGATGAGACGACTACTTTGGGTGGGAACGTTGGGTTAACAAGCCTGTGGGCTCAGTGATACAGATAAAGACAAAATTCTTGAAGGACAAGTTAAGCTCCCAAGAGGAGTTTGCTCTAAACCACCTCCCTGACACAGGCAACTTGATCCCAAGTCAGCCGTGCTGGAAATGCAAAGGGTCTCCACTCACCTGGATGAGGGACACTGTGCCATCAGGGTTACTGAAGGTCTGTACCACTGTCTGTGAGGGCACCAGGTGGGCTATACTGTGCGTGGTGGTTGTCTGCTGCTGTGTCTGCTGGTCCTCAAAGGCGTAGAGCAGGTCCTCACGCCCATGCTGCTTGTAGCAGTTCTTCACGATGGTCCGCAGCGCTTGGGTCCACGACACCTACCAGCAGAAGGACAAAACCACTGAAGAGGCAGTGCAAAAGTTCCCTGAACCACTGCAGTGGTTACTGTTACTGAGTTTGATTGGGAAGTTTCCAACAAGTCCTCAAACCAACCAAAGGCCCCATTATCTAATCCCTCTCTGCTCATTTCCTCCCCTTTTTATCTCTCAGAACGCCCCCCTGGAGAGCTCCTGCGTTGCTGTGACCTGATACAGAGCAAGCTCATCTGGCCAAGGATGAAACCTGTTTCAGAAATCTTTCATGCCATCTGAAATCTTCTCTATGAAATCTGTTTCAGCAGCTTTGAAGGAATTCTAACTGAGGGACCTGGTCTAGTGGGAGGTGTCCCTGACCATGGTAGGGGCGGTTGGATCTAGATGATGTTTCAAGTCCCTTCCAACCCAAACCATTCTATGATTTGAGTCAACAAGTAGAAAACCCTCCCTACCTAGGAAAGCACCAACTGCCACAGCACCACTTCCAGCCTCACCAGGCATCCACCCCCATCCAACCACATCAGCCTGCTCAGGTCCTGTCCCCTTGCACACCCTGGTAACTTTCTTTGATGATCTTTATGACAGGTTGGTAGAAACATCCCCTGCCTACAGGACCTGTGGCTGTAACTGATACCCACAAACTTTTCACCCAGTTCTTTCATTTTTCTCCTGGCTCCTCTGCATATCATTGACCACTTTCCTTTAAGTGCAAAGGTCCCTGCTGCTCAGGATGGGTCAGTATCCTTTCAGAGGCTTCAGGAGGCTGTGGCACAGACTCTATGGTAAATCACTGAATCATGGAATGGTTTGGGTCGGAAGGGACCTTAAGGATCATCTAGTTCCAACCACCCACCATGAGCAGGGACACCTGTCCCTGCCCACACAGGGAGGTTGGAACTGGATGATCTTTAAGGTCCCTTCCAACTCAAACTATTCAATGATGATGATCAGCCTAGAGAAGAGGAGGCTGAGGGGAAACCTCATTGCTCTCTACAACTCCCTGAGAGGAGGTTGTGGTGAGGTGGGTGTTGGCCTCTTCTCCGTAGTGACCAGGGACAAGAGGACAATAAGACTAGAGGAAATGGGGTCAAGTTGCACCAGGGGAGGTTCAGATTGGATATTAGGAACAATTTATTCACTGAGAGAGTGGTGAGACATTGGAACAGGCTGCCCAGGAAGGTGGTGGAGTCACAGTCCCTGGAGGTGCTAAAAAAATGGGTAGACGTGGTGCTTCAGGAGATGGTTTAGTGGTCACAGGGGTGTAGGGCAGACGGTTGGACTTGATGATCTTGAAGGTCTTCTCCAACCTTGATGATTCTACAATTCTATTATCATCTAGTTCCAACCAACCTGCCATGGGCAGGGACACCTCCCACCAGCCCAGGCTGCTCCAAGCCCCATCCAACCTGCCCTTCAACACTGCCAGGGATGGGGCAGCCACAGCTTCTCTGGGCAACCTGGGCCAGGCTCTCACCACCCTCACAGTGAAGAATTCCTTCCTATGTCTAGGAATGTCTAAATGACCTGCATTCTTGGAGAGCAAACTTGTCTTAGGCTGGG
This sequence comes from Hemiprocne comata, assembly GCA_020745705.1. NCBI lineage: Eukaryota > Metazoa > Chordata > Aves > Apodiformes > Apodidae > Hemiprocne > Hemiprocne comata. Next base: position 1,212,978 of record CM036586.1, on the reverse strand, counting down.
TAGGATGCAGTCACAAGGCCAAAGAGAGGAGCAGGTTCTGCAGCTAGAGAAAAGGGACCCACTGCAGAAGGAGATGTGGTTCCAACACTGCTCCTCACACAACCCCAGCAGGGACAGAGCAGATGGAAGGTTGTGCCTCTCTCATCTCACCGCTCTCCCAGCCTGAATGTCTGACACAAAGTCAAGGCAGTGCTGATGTCACAGTTTCTTCTGTCACTCAAGGGGAAAACTATTCCTACAACAACTAGTCACAAGGCCCTGCCCTCAATCTGAAGGCAGGCAGAGGGGAGACACACCCGCTGCTTCTGTTCGTCTGTGCGGACGTCGCTGCGAACGTTGGCCCACGGGATGTCCTCAGGCCACCAGATGGGCTTGCAGCTTTCCTTGCCCCAGCCTGGCTTCCCCCGACCCGTGGAATACTTCAGCATCTCAGGGATGAAAGCTCGCAGCTGTGCCTGGAACAGAACACACAACAGGGCTGAGAGGTGTTTAGGAACCCAAATCTCTGGTTGTTCTGAGGTGCATGGTACGTTGTCACCGTTTAACTTCTGCAGTTGTTGGAACCATCAACTGGAAGAGACCTGAATGCCTAAGGAAGATGGACAAATACTTTACCATCTTCTCCCAAGACTCAGCTGAGAACAGCTTAGTAGCAAGAGGAAGAGCAGAAACAAAATGAAGTCAGCCAGTTACAATCATAAGGCACAAACACTCTGTCTTAACACCCTGTGTGGTTCAAACACTGCCATGAGGAGAGCTAGCCAACCTGAAAGGGAGGAAAAAGAGGAAGTTATCAGAATAATGCAGAAAAAACCCACGCTCAGTGTCCCCACAGGACCTGAGGCATGAGCTGATGTACATTTCACAGAGATGCTGCAAAGAGGATGGAGCTTCAGTGAGCTGCTCACATGGAAAAACCACAATCCCACCCAAACTTCTCCACCCCTGTAGAACATGACACACACTGGGCTAATTTTCTGGATATACCTTTAACTTTGGCCAGAGTGGGGACATCTTTCAACCTGATTTTACTCCTCAGCACCCACAAAAACTGGTCAACTAGTGCCCACTGTTACCATCAGAAGATAACACCTTAAAAATAGACTTGCAAAGTAAATGGAGGAGACATGTCACCATGAGCAAGTGACATCCTTAGTGTTGCCAAAGAGAATCCAAAATTCACACAAGGTTTTATGACACAGTTGGATTTTGTACCAGGGACTAGCTGGAGCCTCAGGAAAATGCTGGTTCAGCTGCAGAAACAGAGCAGGAAGAGGAGGGAGTGCTCACAACCACGTTAGAGAAAACCACATTAACTTGTGGAGGACTTCTCAGCCATCCCTGATCTTCTGCAAGGGTGTCCCTTCCTCCCAGCCATGACATCCAGGTTCCAGTCTGCATATGGTATCCACTGGCTCCAAGCTGTAAATCAACTCACTTACAAGCTGCCCTTTCCATGTTAGCACAGGGATTCTGCACTGAAGTCCCCCAGAGCATCAGTCTGGCAGAGGAATGGAGGAATGTTCTGGTAAAAAGAAAACCATTCCTGTGCATGCATGATGTCCCAGGTTGCACACAGTTTGCAGCAGTGGCCAGGGACTTCACAGGCACTAAAAACCCAGTATCCTTGTGGGGCCATGTAGATCCTATCTGCTGCACAACCTAGAAGAACCACCCCTGCTCAGAGAAGCAGCTGCATTCCAGTTGTCCCACTCCATGGACATCCTGAGCCAGCTCAAGTTGTACAAAACCCTGGAAGGAGGCACAAAAAACCACATGGGTGCCCTTTTTTAAACTGGAAAAGGGGAGATTTATGTTAGGCATTAGGAGGAAATTCTTCACTGTGAGGGTGGTGAGAGCCTGGCCCAGGTTGGCCAGAGAAGCTGTGGCTGCCCCATCCCTGGAAGTGTTGAAGGGCAGGTTGGATGGGGCTTGGAGCAGCCTGGGCTGGTGGGAGGTGTCCCTGCCCATGGCAGGGGGATTAGATCCAGATGATTTTAAAGGTCCCTTCCAACCCAAACCATTCCATGATTCTATGATTTTTCCCAGCTCAGGCCAGGCCTGTCCATGATGCACCTTCCACTGCAGGGCCAACCACCCCCCTGACACACCTCAGGATCCCTGCTCAAGGCCCTGTTAATTCCAAGGAACCTGCTGAGGGCATGGACTTGCCTGGTGCAAAACCAGTTAAAAAGCTCCTTCCCAGCAGTGCTACCTGCAAGCCATGCTCCTTGTGACCAGCTGGATTAATTACTGGTCCTAGGGAGCACAGCAGCTCAAGCTACTCACAGCACTTGTTATGGAGGGTTTGCCTTTAATCCACCAGGGAGACAATCAGCAGCAGCCTTACAACCTGCTCCAGCACGAGGACTTCTCTAATTAGTGCCCTAATGAGACCTCACCCAGGCTCCAACAGAGGCTACAGCACTGAGACAAAGACCCTGCATCTCTCAGGGTGCAGATGGGAGGAACCAGTGGGAGCCACGTGTTCTGCTGACTCTGTCCACAAACCACCTGAAAACCAAATCTCTGCTGCAAAACAAACCCAGCAGCTTGCTCTGACTGGCACAGTCACCAGCTCTGGAAAGGCCTCAGAGCATCTCTAGCAAGGAGGGTGAGAGAGAAACCATAAGAAATGTTTCTTTCACACCCTTTGGTACACAAATCATAGAATGGTTTGGGTTGGAAGGGACCTTTAAAATCATCTGGATCTAATCCCCCTGCCATGGGCAGGGACACCTCCCACCAGCCCAGGCTGCTCCAAGCCCCATCCAACCTGCCCTTCAACACTGCCAGGGATGGGGCAGCCACAGCTTCTCTGGCCAACCTGGGCCAGGCTCTCACCACCCTCACAGCACAGAATTCTCCCTCACATCTCATCTCCAGCTCCCCTCTTTTGGTTTTAAACCCTTCCCCCTTGTCCCATCCCTCCCTGCCCTTGGCCAAAGTCCCTGCCCAGCTTTCCTGGAGCCCCTTCAGGCACTGGAAGGTGCTCCAAGGTCTCCCTGGAGCCTTCTCTTCTCCAGGCTAAACAACCCCAGAAACTGAGTGTCTTCTAAGCTTTAACACTAAGTCAAGTGTTAGTGGTGCTGAGCTACTCCTAATTCCACCACTTGCAATGGCCCAAAGCACAGACAACCCTGCTCCAGTGCTGGGACCCAGGAGTCCTGCTGTGTGGAGCACCCAGCAACGCTCCGGTCTCAACGTTCACGCCCTGCTCAGGAAAGTGGTTTCAAAAAGGCAACCCGTGGTTGGGAATTTTCCACCTATCCCCCCAGTTGAGCCTCAGGATCTCCAAAAAAGCAGCATCTGGGAAAAGCAAAGTTGAGTCCTTGCAGGACCTTGGCTGGAGCTGAGAGGGGACGAGGGCAAAGCAGCCACTGCAGAAACACTCAGGGTTGTCTTCCCTGACCCTTCTTTCTGCAGCAGACAATTTTAGACTAAATGTTTTTTAAGTTTAAAAGTTCCAATTAACGTTTAAACATTCAGGTTAAAAAACCAGGCAGCAACCAAGCTGTCAGCATGAATTTCCTGCTCTGAAAACCCACGTGGCCCTGACAGAACTCTGAGGTCTCATGCCAGGTGTTTTCTGGCAGGATGGGAGCGAGGTTGTTGCTGTCATAAATTCATCATGGCAAAGAGAAGGTGGAGGATGAGCCTGTTGAGGGCATCCTCAACAAGAAGTGATGGCACTTGGCACCCAGCAGATGCAGCATTTCATGCCTGGCCATAGGAATCTAACCCAAAATTAACAAAAAGCAGGAGATGATGTGGGTCTCCTCACAGAAGTGTCTGCTCATGGATTTACTCTTTATGCAAATCTATCTTCTATCCCACCCTGAACCCATGGTCAGGTTAAGACTGAGTGACCAGTTCTAATGTTTCAGAGGGGCCCAGCTGAGGATAGAAGCACAGAATCATTTAGGTTGGAAAAGACCTTTAAGGTTGTCAAGTCCAACCATTAACCCAACCCTGCCAAGGCCACCACTGCCCCATGTCCCTCAGCACCACATCTCCAGGGCTTGGAAACCCCTCCAGGGATGGGGACTCCAGCCCTGCCCTGGGCAGCCTGGGCCAGGGCCTGACAACCCTTGCCAGCAAGAAATTGTTCCCCAGATCCAATCTCAACCTCCCCTGGCACAACTTGAGGCCGTTCCCTCTTGTCCTGTCGCTTGTTCCTGGGGAGCAGAGACCGACCCCCCCTGGCTCCAACCTCCTCTCAGGCACTTGCAGAGCCAGAAGGTCTCCCCTCAGCCTCCTTTGCTCCAGCCTCAACACCCCCAGCTCCCTCAGCTGCTCCTCACAAGTTCTCCAGACCCTTCTCCTTCTGCTCCAGCCCCTTCCCCAGCTCCGTGGCCCTTCTCTGGACATGCTCCAGCCCCTCCATGTCCTTCTTGTCCTGAGGGGCCCAGACCTGACCCCAGGATTCGAGGTGTCCCCTCCCCAGTGCCCAGCACAGGGGGATGATCCCTGCCCTGCTCCTGCTGGCCACACTACTGCTGACACAAGCCAGGATGTTCTTGGCCTCCTTGGCCACCTGGGCACACACTGGCTTGTACTCAGTTGGCTATCAACCATACCCCCAGGTCCATGCTGTCCCTCTTGGGATCACCACCTCCACAACCTGGAGATCCAAGTGCTGGACACAACTATTATTCTTTCTGGAAACGGGACACGATGTAGGTTCTGAGCTTAAATGCCATAAAAGCAGGCAGCTGCCTGCATGACAAGTGTACACTCATCCCTACATCCAGGACCTCACAGGACTCTCTCCCCTTCCCACGCTGCTGGAACAACCATCAGTGCTACAGCTCAGGTGCATGGGCACCCAATTCCTAATTCTGGGGTTTCTGCAAAACAAGGATGGTCCCTCTGCCACGTGCCAACGACCTGCTGGGAGAGCAGAAACACTGGCTGTCCCCATAGCACACCTCTGACCTGGACCAGAAGGGAGCACCAGAAAGCCTCACACCTGGGAGATGGGGTCCAGCACTGTGGGATCATCCCTGCCCATCCACGGAGAGGATCTGGCAGCAGCAAACTGAGTGACCAACTTTCAGTGCTTGGCTTCCCCTACATACAAATGGACATGAACATAAGGGGGTCTACAGGAAAGCTGGGGAGGGACTTTGGACAAGGGCATGTAGCAAGAGGACAAGGGAAAGTGGATTAAAACTGGAAGAGGGGAGATTTAGGTTGGACATGAGGAGGAAATTCTTCACTGTGAAGATGGTGAGAGCCTGGCCCAGGTTGCCCAGAGAAGCTGTGGCTGCCCCATCCCTGGAAGTGTTGAAGGGCAGGTTGGATGGGGCTTGGAGCAACCTGGTCTGGTGGGAGGTGTCCCTGCTCATGCAGGGGGGCTTGGAACTAGATGTTCTTTAAGGTCCCTTCCAACCCAAACCAGTCTGTGATTCTATAAAGAGATCTGCTGTTTGGGCTGAAGCTTTTTGCAGGGCAACGTGCAAACAGACTTCAGGATGATTTCTGGGAGGTCCAGAGAAGCCTTGTTGGTTGGTAGAAGTTGGCTGCAAATCACAGGGACATACTAAATGAAGAAGAAAAAAAAGAAAAAGCCAAACTAAACAAATCACCTGTTCAGAAAAGCATAAACAAATTCTAGTGACCTCAGTGAGAGCTGAGGGAAGCACTGAGCTCAGCATTACCCAATCTTACTCCTTAATCATCTCATGAGCCACTGAGGAGAAGTTTAGGGGCAAACTCAGCTCTGATGTAGCCAAAGTCCACAAAGCAACAAGATTTCTCCCTGCCATGGCTGCAGGGTGACAGCCCCTCTGCAACCTGCTTTTTGTCCTGCACATCCGAGGTGGGTGATGCTCTCTGTTGGCAAGTTTAGAGAAGCATCTCTGCTCAGGTTAGCAGAGGCTTTATTTCCCTTAAGACCACCAGGGAAGCAGAGCAATTAAAAGGAGAGTTATTTTCATCACCTCGTTGAGGAGCCTCTACCACCTGCCTGCTGACACCTGCAGCTGCTGAAAGCTGAGGCCTCATTTTTCCACTCCCCCCCCCCCGACTCACCTCTTAATTGTGCTGCCCAATTTATATTTATAAACATTCTGGGTTTTCCACAGGGCTTTGTGCAACTCTAGTTGAAAAAGCTCATTTCTTGTTAGTGAATACAAAGGACTGCTTCAGCAGCTCTGGGAATCAAGGCTCCTACAGGAAAAGAAAAGAACTGATGGCACCTCTAGCAGGGCAACAGGTTGCAGTGATGGAGGAGTCAGAGTTGTCAGCCACTCTCTCAAATGAATGTGTTTCAAATTGCAACTGTGGCCCCAAAAAAATAAATTAAAAAAAGACACCACGGTGTCCTCATCATATTCAGCATCTCTGTGTTCTGTTCCTATTTAAAGTTGGCCTCCAAGTCTGGCAAAAACTAGATAGCAGCTGGATGCTTTCAGCAACAAAATCATCTCCTGAGCACCAACTGCAGCCTCTTACTCCTTGAAAATTCTACAGGAAGACAGACCTGCTGGGGTTGTGAAAACCCACCCAGGAAAACCCACTGCAGGATTCTGCAGCCCTGTCCATTGATTCTAGTGCTCTGTCCTGATCTTCCTGCAGCCATTCGAGGATCTCAAAGAGGTTTTAAAGATTTCTTCAGCCTGAAGAAGAGAAGACTCCAGAGGGGACCTTATAGCAACCTTCCAATACCTGAAAGGGGCCTCTGAGAAGGCTGGGGAGGAGCTGTTCAGGAGGGCATGTAACAATAGGACAAGGGGTGAGGGTTTCAACTAGAGAAGGGCAGATTTAGGTTGGACATTAGGAAAAAGTTGTTTAATATGAGGGTGGTGGATCACTGGAACAGGTTGCCTAGAGAGGTGGTGGGGGCCCCATCCCTGGAGACATTCAAGGTCAGGCTTGATGGGGCTCTGAGCAATCTGGTCTAGTTGGAGATGTCCCTGCTTATTGTAGGGGGGTTGAACTAGATGACCTTTAGAGGTCCCTTCCAACCCAAGACATTCTATGATTCCATTATTCCATATTTAAAGACATTGGGCTAACTGGGACAGTGATGGTTAGCCAAACAGGACACCAAGAGAGTGGGCTCTGCCCACAGCTCAGGAGAAACCCTCTTCAGAAAGCTGTTTTGAGTTTCCACCTTGCACTAAAAAGATCAGGGCTCTTTTTAACAAGATACTTGGTTTTACCATCAGGAAGCACTGAGAGGACTTGGAATAAGAGGCTTTAGGTTGCCACGTTGTTGCAGCAGCAGTGGGCAGGATTGCTGACCAAAGGCCCTGCAGAAGGTGGAGAAGAAAACCAGTTTCTCATTTAACAGAGCCACAGGAAGCCTGGGAACACGAGTGCAGCATGTGGGGTAAAAAAGGAAGCCCTGCCAGGAACTAGTGCCTGGGCCTGGAGAGCTGCTTCCCACATGGAAATGCAGAGCAACCAAACCCCAGGGGCAACTTGGCTTGGCCAAATCTCTGTGCAAGGTTTCCTGAAAACCAAGGTAATGTTTGGAAGAAACAAAAAGAAATCTCCAACCTTATTTTTAGCTACAGGTGAAAAGTATTAGCATTTTACCCATAGGGCTCCATGGATATTAGTATTTTACCCATAAAATAGAAGCAGAAAACACTTGGGCAACCTTTGATGTTCAAATATTTCATTTCCAACTCCACCACAAGAAATAAACGATATGCATTATAAATCCAGCTGAAGGCTTCTCTGAAGGGGGAGCTTGTCACTTTCAGTGCTGCTTTGATAGCACGTGCAACCTTAACAGCCAAACATTGGACAGATCTCTTCATTAGCCCTTTCACACATGCACACGCTCTGTGCCCTGTCAACCTGGAAAGTTGCTCAGCCATGTTCCTGGCCTGCACCCACCTCACATCCTGATCCCATCCATCCACCCTCCTGTCTTTCCCTCTCTCATTTCTGCCCACCCCTCTGCCAGCAAAAAGCTTGTTTGCTTTGCTGCTTCCTCAGAGCCCAGGTGCTTTGGGTATGAGCACCTCCAGCTTCACTACTCACATCAAGCCCGAGCAAATCTCCCCACAGACACCTCCTGCTCCTTGTTTTCACTCCAAGGCACTTCTCTTGCTGCTGCTCAACTTAAGTAGTGTGAGCAGCAGGTCAAGGGAGGGGATTCTCCCCCTGTACTCGGCTCCCATGAGACCCCCCTGCAGTACTGTGTCCAGTTCTGGAGCCCCCAACACAGGAAGGACATGGAGCTCCTGGAGAGAGTCCAGAGGAGGCCACGGAGATGATGGGAGGGCTGGAGCAGCTCTGCTCTGGAGACAGGCTGGGAGAGTTGGGGGTGTTCAGCCTGGAGAAGAGAAGGCTCCAGGGAGACCTTGGAGCACCTTCCAGTGCCTGAAGGGGCTCCAGGAAAGCTGGGGAGGGACTTTGGCCAAGGGCAGGGAGGGATGGGATGAGGGGGAAGGGTTTCAAGCTGTAAGAATAGAGATTTAGTTTGGACATGAGGAGGAAATTCTTCACTATGGGGGTGGTGAGAGCCTGGCCCAGGTTGGCCAGAGAAGCTGTGGCTGCCCCATCCCTGGCAGTGTTGAAGGGCAGGTTGGATGGGGCTTGGAGCAGCCTGGGCTGGTGGGAGGTGTCCCTGCCCATGGCAGGAGGGTTGGGACTGGATGATCTTTAAGGTCCCTTCCAACCCAAACCATTCCATGAATCTATGATTCTATGATTAATTACTACAATTATGAGGCTGTAAAGAAGTCAGATAAACCCAAGTATTTTGTTTGCCAGTCCAAACAAACTCAGAGCCCCACCCCTGTGATCTTCTGATGATCTTTCATTTTACTTGAAGAGTAAAATATCTCCCTTTTTACTTTCTATTTCAATGAGAAGCTGGTAATGACAGAAAACAAGAGCTGCTTGTGAAGAGCCCCTGCATACCCCACCTTTCACAGAGGTGTAAAAATCTAGTGACTAATTTTGTCTTGTCACAGGTTAGGAACATGATCTGTTCCCAGCCAAGGCACAGTAGATTTCTTTGTAAAATTGGATTAGAAGAGTGAGCTTGTCTGATTCCACCTAAGTAATGGAAATGGTGTTTTGACCAGAAAGTGATCTTCCTGCACAGAGGAAATCCACACATCTTTGCTCTGCTACAAAACCTCCTTGTATGTTGCCCAAAGCCTCTGACCTTTCCATCTTGCTCCTCCCTCTGAGGGAACTGCCTTTCAGCATTTCCAATGTGTTGTGGTGCATCAAACTGAGGGTCCCCAGAGCTCCTGCAAAACACACCTGCCTGCATTCAGGCCCTGCACCCCAGGGGCAGGAGATTTTCCTGCAGATGATCCCTCCCACAGCAAAGCAGCTTCCCTGGGGGGTCCTCTCCACTTTTTCTTAGCAATAAGGAGCTCAACAAAGGGCTGGACCTGGAGAGAAAGGCAGTCCCTCCATCCCTAGGGCAGAGGGATGACTCCCTGGCTCCATCAGAATTCTCTCACTCAGGGTCTGACCTGGAGTTAAACCATCAGCAAGGTCCACCTCTGCTCCAATCCTCAGCAGAAAACAGAGGAGGGAATGAACTAGAGCTCACAGGAAAAGTCCAAGGAAGATAAGCCAATACTGTACTCCACAAGTCACCTTCCTGAAGGTGTCCCTGCCCATGCAGGGGAGTTGGAACTAGATCATCTTCTAGGTCCTTTCCAACCCAAACCATTCTACGATTCTGTGAAAATCCACCACAAAGTGCAGAACAAACAGCTCATGGGAGGTGACTCGACCAGCTCAAAGGGGAATACTCCCAGCAACCTGAGCTTGGGTCCCCACCACCATCTCTTCTGGTTCACCCAGAAAACAAGCATCAATAACAAAGTGTCACATCTAACCACTAGCTGAGCTGCTACAGCCCCGCGGGAAAGAAACCACCAAACGCACCCCCTGGAGATGCAGAGATCAGCCCCAGTGCAGAACAACGGGATGTGACTGTGAGATGCCCAATCCCTCTCTGGTTCTGCAATGTCTGGCAGCTTACCTGGGTCATCTTGTCCACTGAGACAGGGATGCCATCGATGGTGAGGGGTGGCAGCTCCGAGTTCACCTCCTGAGGCGCGGGAGCGTGCTCCGCCAGCGCCGACTCCAGGTCCTCCAGGATCATGCTCTTGTACTTGCGTACCTGTGGGGATTGTGAAACTCAGGTAAACAAGGTAAGGAGCACCAGGAGAGGGCAAGCCACCTTCCCCAGGGGGCTGCAGAACAGAAGGAGCAAAGGGTGACACAGCTGGTGAGAAAAAAAAAAAAATACCCACTAGCCCTGAAGACTTCGCTGCAGCAAAGAGCTGATGATGAAATGTCAGGTAACACAGGAGAGTGGAAGTATTTATGGGATTGAAAGAAAAGGTCTGATGCAAGACTTATTGTGGTTGGGATCTGCTCCATTTACTGTCTGGTCTGCAAGAAGGTGCAGGCACTGACAGCTGAGCTGAGTTCAAACATGTTGTCACTACCTGCTCCCTCTCACTTTTAATCCAGGATATTCAGCCCTGGTGAGACATGCCAGGCAGCCACTCATGCAGAGAAGACAGGACATCAGTGCTGCACTCACAGAATGGTTTGGGTGGGAAGGGACCTTCAAGATCATCCAGTTCCAACCCCCCTGCATGGACAGGGACACCTCCCACCAGACCAGGTTGCTCCAAGCCCCATCCAACCTGCCCTTCAACACTGCCAGGGATGGGGCAGCCACAGCTTCTCTGGGCAACCTGGGCCAGGCTCTCACCACCCTCACACTAAAGAATTCCTTCTTAATGTCCAGCCTAAATCTCCCTTCTTCCAGTTTTAATCCATTTCCCTTTGTCCTCTCCCTACAAGCCCTTGTCCAAAAACCCTCCCCAGCTTTCCTTGACCTGCTGGCCACGCTTCTTTTGATGCAGCCTTATGTCCACCCACTCTCAGGACCTGTTTCCAGGGTTTTAAACATGACCTTCAGATCACAACCAGGTTTGCAAGCTGCTTTGAGCAGAATGAAACCTGCAGAGAAGGTGGGTGATTTATCACACAGCTCCTCCTACAGACACCTACCACGTTCTCCAAGGGTGCAGCACCAAATACTTTAAAGACAGGGTTGGGTTTGGAGGGTGAGATGCACAGAACGATGGCCTGCTGCCCCACTCTGGTGGTGTACTCATCCAGCGTGGCTCGGAGCTTCCTGAAACAGAGACAGAAACCAGCAAAGAGCTGAAAACCCCGTGGAAACACAACCCTTTGCATTGCAAACTGCCTTTCTTAATGCTGCCATTCCCAAAGCAGGTGAGACACGGAGCCCCAGCTGCTCAGATCAGCCACATCTCCTGCTTGTTCCTCCTCTCCCGCAGGCCTGCTGTGTCCCCTGTGCTCACCAGCAGCTCCAGGATCAATTATTCCCCTTTCTCTCTTTCTTGCATTGATGCAAAAAGGAAAGGGGAATCACCAGAGCAGCAAAGCTGGGACAGTAAGGTCTGCAGATCCGCTCTGTCACTAAGTGTATCATTGAAACAAAACTTGTCAGGTAAAGAACATGAATAATTCAACAAAAGAGGGCTGCAAACACAGGTTGGTTTACATCCAGCCTCGTAACAGGGCACTGCAATTCCCTGGTACCAAAGTCCTGCTCTAACCAGAACTGTGACAATTCAACTGACAATTACAGGAGGCAAGAACCAGAAATATTGCAACAGCTCAGCACAGGAAAACCAGGGATTCAGACACCTGCCACAGTCCCTTGGGATGATCTCCCTGTAGGAAGAAAATGTTCCATCATCTGCTTTCCACCACTTATTCACTTTTAAACAGAAATATTGTGTCAGAAATACTGGCAGAAACTCATGAAGCAAGAGAAAAGGAGCTGTTATCACCAGATAACCTGAGCACTCCAGAAGGTGACAGTTCAGTATCTGCTCAGGTCATTTTAGAACCTGCTGTTGGCAGCAGACACATTGCCAAAAAGCACCAACACCCCCAGCAGCTACACAGAGACCCCTGGTTCCAGTCTGATCATGTGCAAAGGGTGTCGTGGGACACAGCAGATGAGTAAGTCGAGTATGAGGAAACCAACTTAATTTCTCCCAAAACTTTACAAGAGTTAGAATAGCAGAGAAGGAGACAAGGTGAAACTCTGGCCATGGGTGCACTGAGTGTGCAAGAAACAGGGTGACAAATACTCCAGCTCTTGTGAGATAACCCAAGTAAACCCAAAACAACTGAAAAAGCAAAAATGGCTTTGTTCCAAACCCCAGTAAGCAGTACCAGCCAATATTTATAAATACTTCCTGAAGCTGGAATTGCAGGTGCTCTCCAGGCTTGTGGAAAGCCTGCACAGTCACTGGAGCACCAGTGCTCCTCGGTGGCCATCAGGTGGGCAGACAGCCTCAGAGCACCTGGAATGCAACACCTGCAGAGGCAGGGAAGTTTGCTGGCTACAGAACAGGTTCCTAAAGCCAAAGGAAGCGTTTCAGCTCTGGCAGGCATCTCCCACCCATTATTCTCCCCCAACACTGTGCCTAGAGCCTGGGTCAGTCTTCAGTGTGGAGCTCACACAGCGTGGCCTGAAGGCAAAGAGAATTCAGGTACACACGTGGATTTATTCACAGGATCATTTCAACATGCAGAAAAGACTTTTTTTGTTAGGTGGGCAAGCCCTTCGTGCCACTGCAGAGCTGGGATATGGCTGTAGCTCCAGGTTCTCTGCCCAGCTGCTGTTAAAGCCACCACGAACATCTTTCAAGGCAATGTTACCACAACACGTTTAACTTGTGACCAGCTGGGGTTAAAACACAACATGTTTCAACCAAACAAAACATGGTGGATCCCACCTGGATGGTCGTGTCAGTCCTGGTGATCATAACATCACTAAAGATGAGGAGAGCTGCAATTTAACCCATTTCTGCCAACTAAAACCCAGCTCTTGGCTTCCAGAAAAGATGCTAAAATAAATAAATCACTCAATCCCCAAGCTGGGCAACTTCTGGACAGCCCATGGTGTCCCCAGGCACAGCACTGGGCACAGATGGAGGGTGCAGATGGAGGGGTCAGGGTGCAGACTCGAGCCCTCACCGTAGCAAACGCGTCTGCTGCCTCTTGCGGATCGAGGGGTTGGATTCAAACACGTGTGGTCGCTTCCGTTTCTTACCCGTTGCCACAGCAGCAGCTGCTGCCATCCCCACAGGGCCTGGAAATCAAACCACAAAGGGTCAGTCAGCACATCCAGCTCAGGAACTGGCCAGAAAGACTGTTGCCCCCCACCCCCCCTCCCCGGGATGGGTCCCAAGGGCTCAGCTCAAGGGTCTTCCCACTGGATCACAGAGACCCAAATTCAGAGGGGGGTATTAGAAGGCTCCATGTCCCAAACTAGCAACCCCAGCTCAGGCCCAGGTGAAAGCCACACACTTCAATCCAGAGTTTTCCCTGGTATCACAGAATTAGGCGTTTTGTCTTCCAAACACACTGAAAAACTCTCAAGTATGCCAAGACTTTAAATCCTAGAATCCTAGAATGCCAGGTTGGAAGGGACCTCAAGGATCATCTGGTCCAAGCTCTCTAGGTACTACTCTAGTTGATAGGAGGTGGCTCAGCACCCTGTCAAGCTGAGACTTCAAACTGTCCCACGTGGGGGAATCCACCACTTCCCTTGGGAGACTATTCCAATGTTGGACTGTCCTCATGGGGAACAATGGACCTCTGGTGTCCAATGGGAATCTCCCCAGGAGCAACTTGTGCCCATCACCCCTTGTCTTTTCCATGTGAATAATAATAATATAATAATAACATAATAATAAACAACTAGCTGCAGTCGAGGAGATCCCAGTGGCAGGGGAGAAGAGACCAGGTACAACATCCTGAATCCTCCTTGGACACCTCATCCAACCTGCCCTTGAACACTTCCAGGGATGGGGCAGCCACAGCTTCTCTGGGCAACCTGTTCCACTGTCTCACCATCCTGGGGTCTAACGCAGGCTCAAAGACTTCCCTCTGACCCCTGAGCAGACCTTAGTTGCTCTATGTGGAGTTTCTCCATACGTCAGAGGTGAAAGATCACATCAGGGGTTATAAAAGCAGTAAATTTTTGTGTTAAACAAATATCATAGAATCATGGAAGTTTTGGTTGGAAGGGACCTTTCAAAGTCATATAGTCCAACCCCCCTGCAGGGAGCAGGGACATCTTCAACTAGACCAGGTTGCTCACAGCCCCATCCAACCTGACCTTGAATGTTTCTAGGAATGGGGCACCTCCCACCTCTCTAGGCAACCTGGGCCAGGGTCTCATCACCCTCATTGTAAAAAATTTCTTCCTTGTATCGAGTCTGAATCTCCCCTCTTTGAGTTTAAAACCATCCCCCCCTTGTCCTACCACTACAGGTCCTGCTAAAAAATCCCTCCCCATCTCTCTTGTAGCCCCCTTTAAGTACTGAGAGGCCACTATGAGGTCTCCCTGGAGCCTTCTCTTCTCCAGGCTCAACACCCCCAACTCTCCCAGCCCATCTCCAGAGCAGAGCTGCTCCAGCCCTCCCATCATCTCCGTGGCCTCCTCTGGACCCTCTCCAGGAGTTCCATGTCCTTCTTGTGTTGGGGACTCCAGAACTGGACACAGTTCTCCAGGTGGGGTCTCACAAGTGCAGGGTAGAGGGGGAGAATCCCCTCCCTTGACCTGCTACTCATGCTACTTAAGCTGAGCAGCACCAAGAGAAGCACCTCGAAGTTAAAACAAGGAGCAGGAGAACTGCAATAGGTCCATGTCCTTCCTGTGCTGAGGACCCCAGAGCTGGTCACAGATGCAGCTACTGGATCAGGAAGGCCTAAGCTATGGATCAAAGGAACCTGGTGGACAATGATGAACACAGTGTCTGCCAATGTGTCTTCTCTAGGCAGCTGCTCCAGCAGACAGGACACTGTCATGGCCAGAGCTCGGGGTGACACTACAGCCAAGTTTTGTTGACCAGCAATGAACTCCCTGAACACTCCCCAGGGCAGTGCAGCAAGAACCACGGCCCCACTGCCCCCTGCTTGTGAAAAAAGAATGAAAATGTTGGTTGTGGAGGGACTGGAAAAACATTCACTGCAGGGAAGTGAGGAAGGGCCAGGCTGGGCTCCCGGGCAAGCTTTGGGCTGGAGGTGCCAGCCCAGGCCACAAGCTGCCCTGGGGATGTGGGGCTGATCCTGGCTTGGGGTGCCCACCTGGGCAGGGGCTGGAGAGACACTGGGCAGCCCCTGCATCAGGAGGGCTCCCAAGCAGGCAAAAAAGCCACCAGATGCTCCTTCTGCAACCACCACCCAAGCCTGAAAAGCTTGTGTGCTAGAAGGGAGGGGGGAAGGAAAAAGTCCTGCATGACCTGAGGCTGGAAAATGAATAAGCAAAGGGTGTGGGATGCTCAGTGGATGGTGGGACACGAGCCTGGAGACACAGAGAGGTGTGGAGGACCATGAAGCTGTGAGAGTGGATGGTGCAGGCACAGAGGAGTTGTTCCAAGAGGGCTCTTGCATGGTCAGATTGCCAAGCCAGGACTGTAGTTTCAAACTGCTGCAGCTCAAGAAGACTTCATGTCTGTATTTCAGGCCCATCCCAAGGAAAATAAAGCTGAGATGGTGTCAAGTAAACCAAGCAGAAATGGGTCAGATAAGCACAGCAGAAAACAAAGGGTCAGGCTCAAGGCTCCTTCCAACCCAAACAATTCTGTGATTCTATGAGTTTGGTGTGTTGTGGAGGAAGAGCTGGTGAGAGCAGACAAGGAGAGAAGCCACAGGGTAGAGAAGGCTGGAAGACCTTAGAAGGTTGGAAGGAGTCAAAGTAAGGAGTTGTAGTGAACTACCAAAGCAGCTGCTGTGACAACAGACCCGTGGGGTAACACTACAAGGGAAAACAACTGCAAAGGGGACAGGCAAAGGTGCAGATGGAAGGAGGAGAAAGCAAAAATCTAGGCAGCAGGGGGGGAAAAAAAAGCAACAGGCAAGTGAAGTGAAAGGTTGCTTCAGGGTCTAGGATAAAGGACAGGGATGAGGGCAGTGCTTCCCAAACTTTGGGCATTATTGGGATCACTTTGAGGGATCAAAACTGGCAGATGCTGAGGAGCTGCCCTTGTTCTGCCCAAGGAGGTGGGCAGCAGCCCCCATCCAGCTGCTGTGCCTGACCTGCCAGCCCCTGAGAGCAGGTGATGGTGGGAGCACATGGGCCATGGCTGGAACACTCGTTTTGGGAACCAGATTAAAGAATGGCCTGGCTGCTTTTTGTGGTGACTCTGGTAGTTTTTAGCACCTGGGCTAGCAGATTGTCATGGCAACTCGATGAAATGTTTCAGGAAGCAGAGGACACAGCCACTGTCTCCTGCTGCTGGAAGCTGAGCTATTGCACAGGGTCAGTAAGTCCTGCTCACAACAAGTGAGGATTCCCTAATTTCACAGATCAGGTGGATGGACACGACCACCTCAGCCTTTCAGCCTCAACTTGAACCACATTTCTACCCATTTCCTCACTCATTTCACTCCAACACCTCCTCTCCATTTGTATCTGTTCTAACAGCTAACGTTGGACTTGTAACACACAGAATCCTCCTCCATTCCTACCACTCACATTTAAAAAGGCCTTTAGTTGCCTCTCCACAGCTCACTACAAAGACTCCTGAAGATTCTACCTATTTAATTAGCCAACCTACTGGCAAATCCTACATCCCACAAGGTGCAGGGCACACCCTGCTGCCCAACTCTCTCACTAGCAAGTTCTTCTCCCTTTAAATTGGAGCAAGGGGTCATTGCTCAGCGTGTTTCTACACCCTTGAGCTGGGACATCCAATGCATCCAAAAATGCTGATGCACTTCAGCTGCTTTCTACAACTCCACGGGTTCAGTCAAGCCCCTCAACAGCTTTATTCCTCAGATAAAGCCCCATGCACAGTCAGACAAGCCTGTGAGTGCTGCATTTTTCCCCTAGTGAGGTAGATCCACTACAGGACAAAGCTGGAGGACATTTGCCCGGGGCTTCACTGGAAGGAATTTGTGATTCTGAAACACTTTCCCAGCCCTGATATGCCAGGACCCTTTGTGGCATCTCCCTGGGAGAGGCCTGGCACGTGAGCTCCCTGGCTAAGCAGGGTTGTGGAGCACTCCTGGGTTATTTTTTGCTGTTGTTTATATGGGCCTGAAATAATTTTGCTCTTTTGACATGCTGGGCATTTTAGTTCCCTTATTTGGGGCAGCATTTACCAGGGACCTCAAAGGCTGGGAGAGCTGGGGCTGTTCAGCCTGGAGAAAAGGATCTCAAAAGGGAGGATCTTATCAGTGCTGATCAATATCTCCAGGGGGTGTCAGGAGGGTGGGGCCAGACTCTTCTCAGTGGTGTCCAGTGACAGGACAGGGGGCAATGGGCACGAACTGGAGCACAGGAGGTTTGACCTGAATATGATAAAATATTTCTCTCCTGTGAGGGTGACAGAGCCCTGGGACAGGCTGCCCAGGGAGGTGGTGGAGTCTCCATCCCTGGAGACATTCCAAACCCACCTGGATGTGTTCTTGTGGGATCTGCTCTAGGGGATCCTGCTCTAGCAGAAGGGTTGGACTAGATGATCTCCAGAGGTCTCTTTCAACCCCAACCACTCTGTGATTGTGACATTTTTTATTGTACAAACCAGTTTCTTATTCTCAGCACCTCCACATCATACATGGACAGAGCCCTGCAAGGTTCATGCAGCCTGTAGAGCTGGTGAAGAAGTGCTAGGAAAGCCAGAGCAACAAGGAAGTCCTCAGAGCATCCTGTGGGGTCTATGACATCTCTGTGACAAGATCATAGAATCACAGAATGGTTTGGGTTGGAAAGGACCTAGAAGTTCATCTAGTTCCTCCCCCCATGCATGGGCAGGGACACCTCCCACTAGACCAGGTTGCTCCAAGCCCCATCAAACCTGGCCCTGAACACTTCCAGGGGTGGGAAGATCACCTGCTGCCCTCAAGTGCTCTTTGCAACCTCTCCATCAATGCCACAGGAGGTGACCCACGCCGAGCACCCTGCTTACCTGCTGCAGCCAGGTGGGCAGTGACCTCATCAGTCGCCGTGGAGTTGAGGATGTCAGAGTCATCGTAGGACGTGTCCTCTGGTGAAGATGGTGAATCTTCATCCGCGCTCAGCATGCTGTGCTCTGTGTAGGTGGCCACATGGACCTGCTGCACCTGCTGGGCCACTGCGTGGGCCTCGATGGTGGCCATGTGCTCTGTTTGGGTCACCCCGTGTTCTTCCATCAATAGCTACTGTCAGAGGAGACAAAAACCACAGGAAGGGGTTAGTGGCATTGAGGCACCGTAAGGGAGGGCAGCCAGAGTTTTCTGCTGGGTGAGCAGGTGGTGACCAAGAGGGAACAGAGGTTACCTCCCCTGGTGGCAGTGATCTTCTACAAGAGGGAAACAACAACTGCACCAGGAGCCACAGGGGAATTAAAAGTTTAAGACTTCTGAAAAACCCGTGTTTCCAAACACCAGGGCACAGCACCCAGAGAACATCACCTTTGCTGGAGGAAAGGTCTCCAAGAACTTGTAGCTCTGGGGTTACGTGCCCCTCCCCACTATGCACTAAGAGGTCTGGCCAGAGCTGGAGCTTATTTTTGCCACTTCAAGATCCAGCTTTCAGGGAAGATGCTCAAGGCTGATACACAATGTCCCTCCTCCAACCTCAATAGCTCAGGACACAAGTGAGGATGCCAGTCCAGAAGTTGCACTCTGGGGACCACTTTTGCTGCATTACTCGTTTAGAGTCTGGAAGCAGCCAAAATTCTTGCAACCCAAGCACAAATATTACATAAAGTGTATTTATTTAATGCATCTGGTGGTAAACCACTGAGCAAAGCAGCTGCTCACATAGTCAGCAGGGCACTGGACCACATGCCCTGAACAGAAATCTGTGCAGAAGGAACAAGACAGGAGGAACACAGATATTTTCAGTGTGTCTACCATGCACCTGTGGAAAAGGCCCAGCACATCCTTAGATATCTTCAAACTACATTAGAAGAATCAGAAACCCCCCAAACAACATTCCCCAAAACCCTCAGGGCAAAGAGAAGAAGGAGATGATCAGCTGTAGGGAACAATAAAATATACCCAGACAATTCTGACCCTGGAATTATAGCCACAGAATTTAAAGCTTTTGATTGACACCCTCTTCATGGAAACCTGCCCAGGAGCATGGACAGAGACTGTGGAGGGGTCTGAGATACATGGCTGGGAAAACTGCTCTATAAACTGTGACAAGCCACACACAGCTTTGTCCTTCACCATCTAGATCATGTCATAAATACATGACACTTTGCAAATAATCAACGTGACAAAACCACAGTCTGGCAAAATAATCACCAGGCTTCTACTGACCACAGAAAAAAACAACATTCTGATGATCGAACCATGGAACATCCTGAGACACTAGGACCCAGACCAGGAGAAAGCACTTGAGCCACCAATGTGCACCTGCAGCCCAGAGAGCCAACAGCATCCTGGGCTGTATCCAAAGAAGTGTGGCCAGCAGATCAAGAGAGGTGATTCTGCCCCTCTACTCTGCCCTGGTGAGACCTCACCTGGAATACTGTGTCCAGCTCTGGAGCCCCCAGCTCAAGAAAGACGTGGACCTGCTGGAGCGTGTCCAGAGGAGGCCACAAGAATGATCCAAGGGCTGGAGCAGGTCTTGTATGAAGGCTGAGGGAGTTGGGGTTCTTCAGCCTGAAGAAGAGAAGGCTCCAGGGAGACCTCATAGCACCTTCCAGTGCCTGAAGGGGGGCTGGGGAGGGGCTTTTTACAAGAGCACATAGTGACAGGACGAGGGGTAATGGTTTGAAACTGCAGGAGGAGAGATTTAGGTTAGAGATCAGAAGGAAATTATTCAGTGTGAGGGTGGTGAGACACTGGAACAGGTTGCCCAGAGAAGTTGTGGAGGCTCCATCCCTGGGGGTGTTCAAGCTCAGGTTGGATGGGGCTCTGAGCAACCTGGTCTGGTGGGAGGTGTCCCTGCTCATGCAGGGGGGTTGGAACTCAATGATCTTTAAGGTCCCTTCCAACTCTAACCATTCTGATTCTATGAAAACAGCCCGTTAGCTGTTGATGGACCCCCTAAACACAGAGCAGGGCACTGCTGAAGCCCCACTGCTGCAGACACTCTCCTCTAGAGGAGGGTTTATAACAGTGTTTTCCCAAAGCCAGACCTTGTACCCAGCATATGGTGAAGAAAGGAGAAAGGAACAGAGAACACTGTGGTTGCTCAGTTGGCATCACATGTTCTTGGAGGTTTTTTTTCATTGTTGTTGTGTTTGTTTGGTTTTTTTTAATTTGTTTTGTTTTTTAAAATTAAGCCATTTAGAGGACTGATATGAGAGGACCAATTCTACATCTCCACTCTCAAGAATAATCCCTCTGCCTCATTTCCTAATTTGTTTCAAAGGAATAGAAACACTCCCATTTTTTCTTTCCCAACCCCATTTGCTGTTTTGATCCCTCACCACAGTCAGCACCAACTCCTTATCCCTGCTCCACACAGCTCAGCACACAGCACTTGGGCACCACACACCAGCCTGGAGGCCAGTGTAAAAAGAATTTTAAAAGTTAAAAAAAGAAAGATTCTGTCTCATCATTCAAGCTTGTCACCCTCCTCGTGGCTTTAACTTCCATGAAGTGCTGCTCCAAGTTGAGTTTGTTTTCCAGAGACTGGGTAACACCTCCTCCCTTTCTTCCACTCGTTCTGTAACGTTGACAAGCATCTGGAGTTTCATGTGCCCTTAATAAATCCAAGCCTGTGCTGTAAATAAGTCGTTTGCTTTGCATTAAACACCCACCATCACACTGGCACTTTTGTTCTCGGAGGCGATTGTGCAGAGTTAATCACCGGGGCCGCTGTGATCCGGGGGTGTAAATTCTCCTGCAGCAGCTCCGTGGGCTGCAGGGTGGCTGCTGCAGCCAGAGGTCACTGCCTGCTGAGCCCCTTCTTGCAGCTCTCCAGTGGTGCTCAGCCACAGAGACCAGCACCTCTGCTAGGAAACAGGCCTCTAGAACAGGTTACAGGAGCACAGAATCATCCTGGTTGGAAAAGACCTTTAAGATCACCAAGTCGAAACAAAACCTCACTCTACAAAACCATTAACCCAAGTCTATCAAGTCCAAATCACAGAATCACAGGGTGGTCGGGGTTGGAAGGGGCCTCTGGAGATCATCCAGTCCAACCCCCCTGCTAGAGCAGGATCCCCTAGAGCAGATCCCACAGGAACACGTCCAGGTGGGTTTGGGATGTCTCCAGGGATGGAGACTCCACCACCTCCCCGGGCAGCCTGGCCCAAGGCTCTGTCACCCTCACAGGAGAGAAGTATTTTCTCATATTCAGGTCAAACCTCCTGTGCTCCAGTTTGTGCCCATTGCCCCTTGTCCTGTCACTGGACACCCCTGAGAAGAGTCTGGCCCAGCCATTCATTTGCTGCTCAGTTTGCTCTGGCTGGGAGGGCGGCCACAGGGCTCACTTGTTAAAACACCATTTCCTCATCGATGCTGCAGGAGGCAGTGATGATGCCCAGCATGACTGGTGCTTGTCCCCATCCCTTGGCCACCACAGTGTGGCAGGAGCAGAGTTTTGCAGAGCAGGTCACAAGTGGTGGCACACAGGGCTTCACACATGCAAAGTATCATGGAATCACAGACTGGTTTGGGTTGGACGGGACCTTAAAGATCATCTAGATCCAACCCCCTGCCATGGGCAGGGACACCTCCCACCAGACCAGGTTGCTCCAAGCCCCATCCAACCTGCCCTTCAACACTGCCAGGGATGGGGCAGCCACAGCTTCTCTGGCCAACCTGGGCCAGGCTCTTCACCACCCTCACAGCCAACAATTTCCTCCTCATGTCTAACTAATCACATGTCCCACCAAGCTGCCTTCCTCGCTCCCAAGAGCTCTTGGTTTGCACTGCAGTGGACAAGGGCACTGGTGGCATCTCACAAGATGGAGGAACCTCAAATACCTTGGATGATCTGGGCCAAAAAGAAGCAGTTTTTTCAGCTAACTGGGTTTCACACACATACCTCATGGATCCAAGCAGATGAAAAAGCACATCCTATGCACTTAGTACATGAAAAAGTTTTATTAAAGGAACTGTTCTAAATATCCAGCTGTATGTCTAGATAAATTCCAAATTCCCTCCAAAAAACAGCCTGGAATAATTAGCAAGTGAAAACTGAGCCAGTGAAAAATTAATAATTTGCCATTTACTAATAAAATCAAGCCCTGCTGGAGTGTCATGACACCTTTGAAACTGTCCACACTGCTGTTTGCTGTTCTGGCACAAAGCCCTCTTCACAGTTTTTAAAGCAAGTACCTACATCCTGACACAGTTGGTTTCTAATCAGCAGATTTCAATGGTTCTACTAACCATGAAGAACATGTTTGTGTGGCAACACAAAGCAAAAGGTTCTACACCATGATTTGCACCGTGAGCCATGACTGCAACCACTGGTGTCCATCAAACCTGTTAGTTCTGCTAAACTTGTGTCTGCCCTGATTACAACAGCCAGAAATGGTCCAGTTTGGCTCCTGAGATGGTCTGAATTAGGGGAGCTGCCAAGAGCCAAAGAGCTCCCCAGGTGAGGGAAGGACAGAGGGCAACCTCTAACAGAGGGCACACAGCCAGTCTTGGCTTGGTGCTGTCCTGGCTGTGTTTCTCCTCTCTCTGGGAAACCTCATGTTGTTCAGAGATGTCCACCTCCCAGCCAGGCCTGACCCACATGGGTGCAGAGCTCACTCCTGGCATTCCCTGATGATGCTGGTTTAGAAACCACTTCCAGGTGAAACATGAGATGGCAGAAAGTCTCCACCAGCTGATTACAACTGCACTGGCTTCAGCTTGCAACCAAAAGCACACAGGAAAGCCCCCATCTCCCATCACTAGGCTGCACTATGGACCAACAAGCAAGACCCAGACCTTCTCCTGGTCTTCCCTTCATGGGGGTGGGGAAAGTAAAAGGATGTTCACATCCTCCCTGGCAGGTGGCTTCAGACTTTTGATAGCAGAGATTCAGCTCCCTCCATGGTGCCCACCTGCCACACTGTATTGGCATCTCTCACTGATTAAATATTATCTGTTAATTCACCTTCAGGGTAGGTTTGATTCCATTTTTGTATAAAATTGTGCCTAGAGGGAATGACCACTGTGGGCCTGATAAGGAAACAATGTCATCCCTCAGGGACAAGATCGATTAATAACTTAATTATTATCACAACTCATTTAAAATGCACATTTAAATTAAAAAAAATCCCATTTTTCCATGGCTGTAGAAAAAGTCTTCCCTTGCTCATGGAGAGAAATTGCTGCCTGCACCTCAATCCAACACAAACTGGCTTTTTCCTGGTGAAACACTAGTCCCTCTGGGAGCCGTGTGAGGTTTTAGATGAGCCCGAGTTTCTGGGACACCACCTCGTGTCAGCAGCACCAACTGACACCTGCACAATGGCAAGATAAGACACGCTGGTTTACACCGGTCCTATCAAGATTGAACCAAACATCTCATTTCACAGCACGTGGGACAGTAACTCAAGCACCAAGAACAACCACACAAACCAGCTCCTGTTCCACAGCGTCCTCCGGTGGCACAACATGAGTATAATGATCCTTTTAATTGGGATAGGAAGAAAAAAGACCCCCTGTGTTCCCAGTCTCGGTATGAAAAGGCCTAAAATGAAATGGATTCTAGAAAATGAAACCAAATCCCCTTCTATTAATGTGCTGCTTTTCATCAGCATCTCACAGAAAAGAGCCAGTGCCTCACACTGCAGGAGAAACTTCACTGTCTGGAAAAGAAACAAATAGGATTTTATACTATTTATTAGGCATAAAAACTCCTATTTGCTGCAGAAGTTCTGGAGTCCCCAACACCAGAAGGACATGGAGCTGTTGGAGAGTCCAGAGGAGGCCCTGGAGATGATGGGAGGGCTGGAGCAGCTCTGCTCTGGAGACAGGCTGGGAGAGTTGGGGGTGTTGAGCCTGGAGAAGAGAAGGCTCCAGGGAGACCTTGGAGCACCTTCCAGTGCCTGAAGGGGCTCCAGGAAAGCTGGGGAGAGACTTTGGCCAAGGGCAGGGAGGGATGGGATGAGGGGGAAGGGTTTCCAGCTGGAAGAGGGGAGCTGGAGATGAGATGTGAGGGAGAAGTTGTGGGCTGTGAGGGTGGTGAGAGCCTGGCCCAGGTTGGCCAGAGAAGCTGTGGCTGCCCCATCCCTGGCAGTGTTGAAGGGCAGGTTGGATGGGGCTTGGAGCAACCTGGTCTGGTGGGAGGTGTCCCTGCCCATGGCAGGGGGTGGGACTGGATGAGCTTTAAGGTCTCTTCCAACCCAAACCATTCTATGGTTCTATGAAAGCCACCACGTGGTGATGTGACAAGACACTGGCTTCATGACGTCCAATGTCATTTGCAATGGGTCATTTTTGCAGCTGAACTTCACATGTTTAGCACTAAAGCTCAGCAGGAACCTGTTGGCTGAACATCAGGATGAGGTGCTTTCTACTTGGAAGCTCTTGTCAGGCGTTGGCACGAAGGTGATGGCGAGTGTGGAGCTGATGCCTGGTCCTCCTGCCCAGGCCAGCAGGAAGCAGAAGCAGCACATTGGAGAGACCAAGAAGCTCCCCAAGAAAAAAAGACTTTTCAACTACCCCAGCAGACCACTTTTTTTTTTTTTTAAGCAATTCACATAAGTTTAAAAAAAATAAATAATATAAACTACTACAGCAACTCCATCCTCCCCATGAAGACACTAAGATGAAAGGTCAGCACACATTCAGCAACCCAAGGAAGGTCAGAGCACCACATCCCAACCCATGTCAGCCAGAGTGTAATCCAAAACTGGAAGTCAAACGACACCGTAGGATCCTAAACCACGGGGTGGAATTCTCATTGAGCATTCCCCTGCTTCCCCCCAGGCCCTGCAGGTTTCACACTGTGGTGTGACACGCAGAGGTGACTCCACCTCACCAGTAACACCTGTGGAAGAACCTTCTTCCCTAACATTTTTCACAGGATGTGTAGTCTAGGAAACATCCCATGGGATGAATGGCACTCCCAAAGATAATACTTACACATCATTTCATTTCAAGAACCACATAAATCCTGATTTCAATCATTATTTTTACTTTCTGGGCACAGCCCAGAAGTCCTTGGAACAGTGTGATGCAAATTAGTCATCTCTTTGATGGAGCTTTTGCACTTAAGACACAGAGTGGTCTCTCAATTACCAACCCAATAAACTCAACTGCCAAGAGAGCTGCTATTTGCTGGTGGCCCAGCAGCATTCCTGGCACTGCCCACGAGCACAGCCCTCATCCCAACAGGATTATTGCCTAAAAGCCAGAGCACAGCCCTGCCTGGCTGCACTGAGGTGCAAATGTTCCCAGTTTTAATCCTCTTTTAGCCAGGGAGAGGATTAGTGGTTATGCTGGAGTATTGCAGGGGAAACCGGAGGGAAGGGTGTTTAACCGGGGGATTCAGGCGGGAGGGTGGTGAGGGGACCCACCACGGCCTCATCCAGACTGAGACACAGAGGTGTGAAGCATCATGTTAACCACAACATCCACCATGGACCAGGTCAGCTGTCTTCAGCCTTGGCTAGATGGATCATGGAATCACAGAAGGGTTTGGAAGGGACCTGAAAGATCATCCAGTCCCAACCCCCCTGCCATGGGCAGGGACACCTCCCACCAGACCAGGCTGCTCCAAGCCCCATCCAACCTGCCCTTCAACACTGCCAGGGATGGGGCAGCCACAGCTTCTCTGGCCAACCTGGGCCAGGCTCTCACCACCCTCACAGCCCACAACTTCTCCCTCACATCTCATCTCCAGCTCCCCTCTTCCAGCTGGAAACCCTTCCCCCTCAGCCCATCCCTCCCTGCCCTTGGCCAAAGTCCCTGCCCAGCTTTCCTGGAGCCCCTTCAGGCACTGGAAGGTGCTCCAAGGTCTCCCTGGAGCCTTCTCTTCTCCAGGCTCAACACCCCCAACTCTCCCAGCCTGTCTCCAGAGCAGAGCTGCTCCAGCCCTCCCATCATCTCCATGGCCTCCTCTGGACTCACTCCAACAGTTCCATGTCTTTCTTATCTTGGGGACCCCAGAGCTGGACATCATACTGCAGGGGGTGGTCTCACGAGAGCCTGCCCTTGTCAAAAGTCCCTCTTCAGCCTTCTTGTAGGGCCCCTTCACGAACTGGGTCACCTAAAGAACTTGCTCTTCACATCACTTTAATTCAACCCAATTAGCATATGGCAAAGGCAGACAGCACAGCCCTCACCACATTTAATTATCCAACTTCCACCCTAAAATGGAAGCCTGGCCCACCCCTAGTCAATGGTTGCTAATGATGAAGTCTTCAGGGAGATAATTAATAGAGTATGGCTGATCCTAAAACCAGAATAAGTTAGACCAGTATGACTGCAGCTGGTTTTAGGAGGGGTGGTGCCACCTTAGCTGGATGAGGAGGGGTAGAGGTATTCAACCTGTGTGTGCAGAAGGTCTCAGGTGATGGACTAAGCAGTGAGGATTGAGATCGCAAAAAAAAAAATCCCTCTCCTCTTGGAGTTTTATCTTTTTACCCTTTTGATTCATTTGTCCTCTGATCCTGCAATACTTCCTGAAGGCCTCTATGCTGTGAGCAAACAAAGAGATCAGGAACTCAGGCCATTCTGTCTTAAAAATAAATGAAATCCTGTAGAGAATAGACACACTATGATGGGGTGTGTTTTCAAGATCTTACTCTGGAGCCCCCAACATAAGAAAGACATGGAGGTTCTGGAGAGAGTCCAGAGGAAATATTTACACCTCTCCTATGAAGACAGGCTGAGAGTTGGGGTGTTGAGCCTGGAGAAGAGAAGGCTCCAGGGAGACCTTGGAGCACCTTCCAGTGCCTGAAGGGGCTCCAGGAAAGCTGGGCAGGGACTTTGGCCAAGGGCAGGGAGGGATGGGATGAGGGCGAATGCCTTTAAACTGGAAGAGGGGAGATTTAGGTTAGACATGAGGAGGAAATTCTTGGCTGTGAGGGTGGTGAGAGCCTGGCCCAGGTTGGCCAGAGAAGCTGTGGCTGCCCCATCCCTGGCAGTGTTGAAGGGCAGGTTGGATGGGGCTTGGAGCAGCCTGGGCTGGTGGGAGGTGTCCCTGCCCATGCAGGGGGGTTGGAACTAGATGATCTTTAAGGTCCCTTCTGAACCCAAACTATTCCATCATTCGATGATTCTATTAATTTCAAACTTCCCACAGACATGGAGAACATCCAAGATGGAGCCATGGTGGTTTTCCAGTCCTGACCCACCTTAAGTCAGCACTCAAATGGGGCTTTTCCTGCTCTGAACTCACAGCACGATATGCAAATCCTGTGGGAATTCAAAGTTCTCAAGGTTTCCTGCAACGCCCAACCACGTATTTGAAAAGACATGATTGTGCACTGAAAACAGACCAGAAATTTGTATTTGCTGCTCCATTTTGTACTTTAAATGCCTTTCACACTTCTGCTCCACCACCTCCATCTACATGTGCTTCTCATTATCAGGGTTTCAGTTTTACAGCCATCACAGGAACATACACCATTTCCTTCTTGAGCAAGAGACCCAATTTACTGATTTACCTGCAAATCAGCACAAATACTTATGATGTAGAAATAATAAGCCTGATTAAAAAAAACCCAACTTGAAACCCAGAACAACTCTGAGAAGAGCTTTGAATCAAGTTGTTCTGTCTGGGGAGGAAAGGGAGCAGCACTATTCGAAGCCCCTTCTCTTTCAAATGGGGAACCAGGAGTTAAAGGGTTTTCTTTGTGCCCAAGACAGGGGCTGCAGAGGCAGCAGCACGAGACTCTAATGGTTGATGCCAAAAATAAATTTAGGGGGGAAAGAATTATTGTCCACATCAGTCCTCTGTAGAGGGTGTTGGGGCTGTTCTACCTGGAGAAGAGAAGACTCTGGGGAGACCTTAGAGCACCTTCCAGTGCCTGAAGGGGCTCCAGGAAAGCTGGGCAGGGACTTTGGACAAGGGCAGGGAGTGAGAGGACAAGGGGGAATGGATTAAAACTGGAAGAGGGGAGATTTAGGTTGGACATGAGGAGGAAATTCTTGGCTGTGAGGGTGGTGAGAGCCTGGAAAAGGTTGCCCAGGGAAGTTGTGGAAGCCCCATCCCTGGCAGTGTTGAAGGGCAGGTTGGATGGGACTTGGAGCAGCCTGGTCTGGTGGGAGGTGTCCCTGCCCATGCAGGGGGGGTGGAACTAGATGATCTTTAAGGTCCCTTCCAACCCAAACCAGTCTATGATGATGATGGTGATGATGTTGCAAGGTAAATAATGTGTGAAGACTCCAGGGGTTTGGTCTTGCAAGCATTTTTGAGCCAGATTATGGGGGAAGTTT
This sequence comes from Hemiprocne comata, assembly GCA_020745705.1. Classification (NCBI taxonomy): domain Eukaryota; kingdom Metazoa; phylum Chordata; class Aves; order Apodiformes; family Apodidae; genus Hemiprocne; species Hemiprocne comata. The sequence continues at coordinate 1,184,640 of CM036586.1, read as the reverse complement.
TCCAAGCCTCAAAGTCAACCCCATTTGATTACTTTAATTAAAGGGTTATGTAATGAACAGTGGGAGGGACTCTGTTTCTCTCAGATTACATTCCTTGGTCCCACTGGTCACAAGCAAGAAACATGCTCTTGTTTCTTGTAACATGTAAAGGAAAATATAATTTTGGTTTTCCTGCTTATGTATCTGAAGTGAGATGAATTTTGTGACAGTACTGAAGACGCTGAGTCCCTCCAAGTCACTACCAGTCTGCAGCATCTGAGCAATCCATTTATTATTTCCAGGCAATCCAGACAGCACATGGAGCAAACAGGTAAAATAATTCACACATCTGCCCTACACGCAGCCTCACAGAGGCAGAAATCAACACCCAACAAAAATCATGTGAGTGAGGAAGCAGAGGCTGAGAGCCCAGCACCAAGAGCAGAACACACCTCACCAGGCTCCATACTGAGGAGACACCTGGTTTCACCCTCCAGCACAAAACCAGGCTCCATTACCCACTGAAAGCAGGATGGTCTCTAAGAAGGGATGAAAAATGGTGAGAAAAGGAGACGCTGGATTTCTCAACCCTGTAGAGCCAATGCTCAAGACACACCTTCCATCACAAGTGTCCTAAGAGTCTCTGTACAGCTTCATCCTTCTTCAAGAAGGAAAAAAAGCCCAACCATGGTATTAGATTGACATCAAAATGTCAATGTGCATCAGGATGCCAACCGCTCTCCTACGTGCTCCACCAAATATAGCCTCCACCTCCCCAGTTTCTATCCTCAATAGAAGGGACTCCTTCTTGGAGTTGGGCAGGCAAATCATCCACAGCAAAACCAGACCAGCCTCAGGCAAAGGTCCTTCCCATAAAGCTTAACACATCAGGTGATCTCCAAAACAAAGGGGGCATGCAGCCTTGGCCATCCTCTTCAACAAGGGCTGCTCTTAGTTATAAACTGTACTATTCTCAAAAGGATACTAGGCTCTGAGGTCTCCTAGCAAGTGATGGTGAGGAGAAATTACTCTAGTACTTAAAGGGTGGCTACAAAGAAGATGGAGACTCCCTATTGACAAGGAGTCAGATGGAAAAGACAAGGGGTGATGGGCACAAGTTGCTCCTGGGGAGATTCCCATTGGACACCAGAGGTCCATTGTTCCCCATGAGGACAGTCCAACATTGGAATAGTCTCCCAAGGGAAGTGGTGGATTCCCCCACATGGGACAGTTTGAAGTCTCAGCTTGACAGGGTGCTGAGCCACCTCCTATCAACTAGAGTAGTACCTAGAGAGCTTGGACCAGATGATCCTTGAGGTCCCTTCCAACCTGGCATTCTAGGATTCAATGAACTGTCCAATGGGACTGTCCAACTGGCAACTGATTCAGCCACACTAGTTTCTGGGACAAAGCAAACACAACAGGGCCAGAATTAGCAAAATATTGCAAATATCAAACCTCGCTGCAACTGCTGCAGTGGATGCAGAACTGACCTGAATTCTCCCCAGAGCAGGATGGTGCCTGGATGGTCCAGGTTTAGCCTGGAGGGGTGAGAGGTTCCTGCCAACTATGGTACAAAGCCCTGGCAGCCTGCACAACTCTGGACCTTAAAGCCTTTCTCCACACTCCACTGCCTTTATGTTGGAAAGCAGAGAGAGTTTCTGGTGGAAGTTTAAATTTTGGGTGGGAAAAAAAAAAAGAGAAGGTGCTAGTGATGCTCAGCATTTTATGCTTTGAAATACTTGGGATACAGGGGATTGGCTAGGATATATTTACCTGGTCTAGATTCACACACAACAGGAGCTGATGAAGAGACCCACAATGGCTGACACAGATTCACTCACTAAAGCAAGTGACAAACAGATCAGGGCAGGGGCACAAATCTGCATCCAACGCTGGGGCTGGGCACGTGAGAAACCATGAAACTGACCCTCTAACCAACAACTGCCTTGGTTTTAAACACAAACATTGCCCCAGAGCCCAGAGTTTGTGCTATTGACTACGTGCCACTTGACCCCTTCACACACAGGGCCTCCAGCAGCTCATGAGACTTCCAGACATCTTCTTACTGAAGATCCAGAAGAGCACAAAGACCTGAGCTCTGAATCTGGTGTGAAAACTAAACTGGAGTAAGTGGAAACTTTCATCCTTGATTTTGATTCACGATGGCTGTAGCCAGCCCTCATTTTAGACAAGTGTGCTTAACAAATGGCTACGTATCAAAGAGCTAATGAAGTTCATTAGAGGAGAGCTGCAGGAGTCTCCAAGTATCTGCTTCAAGTGCCACCTCAGCACCACTTTCCATCTTTCTACTACTGTAACTACAATAGTAAAAGGAAGATCCCCACCATGCAGCAGCAGTTTATTTCAAAAGACCAAAGGGTGTCTTTTAAATTATTTTATTTAATCAGTCAAGCACTGGGTAATCAGTAGTATAAAAAATATTTAATATATTTTCCCCTATGGATCTACTCCAGAAACAGCAGAAAGATGAAGTCTGAGGCTAAATGTTACAGCACTTTGTGCATCGAAAATCATCAACACAAGCTGATCTCTTCTGACAGCAGGCAATGTTCTTTTATATAAAAATCTGCATTCAGTTTTCTTGGTAAAAGGGATAGAGGGGCACGGCAGAGTTGCTGCACTCTGCTCCCTTCCTAGGGGATACTTTTCCGAATCAGAGGAGGGCAAGGCAAAAAAATAGTAATTCACAAAGCCTTCAAGAGACTGAGGAGCTGCACAGAAACCTCCCTCAGCTGGTAAACAAACAGCAGGTGGAAGCAGGAATGGAAATATTCCCAAAGCATGTACACAGCAGAAGTTGGACATGATGCAGCCTAGAACTGAGATGGACAGCAAAGGTGGCCCCAGTGCTCCCAACCTGGGCTCCTGCAGACATTTGTGGTTCTTTATTTTCATTTACGAGGCTGAAATCTTCCAGGCTTGAGTTTGCCAGAAGTGAAACTGGCTGGTTTAAGTCTAAGGAAAAGATGATTCAGACTCCTGAGCAACAGAAAAAATGATGAAATTCCAACACTTGGGAGTAATCCTCACACCAAAATACCTGCAGCCTGGAAGTTCACATCTGTGCAGCTGACCAGTTGTGGGGCTTTTGTTCAGAGAAGCTGAGACAATTAGTTGAAGTGCACTCTTAGTGTGTGTAAAACCCCTGACTCAGAAGCAGACTGGCCTTGGCCCACGGTGGCACAACCCTCTATGAACAAGCTCATGCCACACATTTTCTTGATGGGGTTACAGAGAAGGGCAACCTCTGATCAAGTCACCTCCAGAGGAGCAACAGCAGGTAGGAACCAAAACGCCACCAGCTAATGGGGTCCCCAGAAAGATTCTGATTCACCAGAAAGGCAAAACCTTCCCTGCTCCATGCCAAAAACCAGGGAATCACAGAGTGCTGGGAGGGACCTCTGGAGATCATCTAGTCCAACCCCCCTGCTAGAGCAGGATCCCCTAGAGCAGATCCCACAGGAACACGTCCAGGTGGGTTTGGAATGTCTCCAGGGATGGAGACTCCACCACCTCCCTGGGCAGCCTCTCCCAGGGCTCTGTCACCCTCAGAGTAAAGAAGTATTTTCTCATATTCAGGTCAAACCTCCTGTGCTCCAGTTTGTGCCCATTGCCCCCTGTCCTGTCCCTGGACACCCCTGAGAAGAGTCTGGCCCCATCCTCCTGACACCCCCTGTAGATATTGATCAGCACTGATAAGACCCCCTCAGCCTCCTTTTCTCCAGGCTGAACAGCCCCAGCTCTCCCAGCCTTTCCTCACAGGCAGATGCTCCAGTCCCTTCCATCCCTTAGTGGCCCCAAAAATCCCATTCCCTGCACACACACCAACACTGGCTCTACCCAGGCTGCCAACCCAAGCTGCTGTTGTGGGGTGGGGAATGCTAGGAACCCCACAAAACACATTCTGGGTGAGGCAGAGGGCTCCCCAGCTCGCTGGATTTATGGCCTGTGCCTCAGAGCCCCAGCCTGGCTCATCGTAAAGCCTGCACATAAATGACGTGAGACTTCTGAAAAACAACTGTGATACAATAAAATACAATAAAAACCAACTGCAGGGCTCTATAAAACAGCAATCACACACAGAACATTACATATGCATAGGAGATTATTTAATTAAACACAGTAACACTTATCCATAATGGCAAGATTAAAAACCTGAAAAAAAGAGTTAATATAATCCTGGCCTTTCCAAAGTTCCCATCATCATCTCCTTCCTCTTTCCCCCCAATGAAAAAAAAAAAAAAAATTCTTGAAATCTAAATTAAAAAGATGAACAATTTCTATTTCCCCAACATTAGGGCATTAAAAGTTCGATGTAACAGGTTTTTAGAAAGAGCAACTGGGATGCAGATGAACCAGAAGACAAGGTAATGCTGCTGCTAAATGAAGGATGAACACATGTCATGAATAAACTCAGAATTATAACGACTGCACACAGCCACCACAGCACTGGAAATACTCTCACCACGTCCAGGACACAGGTCTAGAACTGTGCCTGGACAGCAGCACAGCTAACTCATTAGAGATAAAAACCAGAACAGCAATGCCCTTCCTAAGACAAAAATCCTAAATCCTGGAAATAACGAAGATGGTGCCATCGGAGGAGAAAAAAAAAAAAAATAAGAGATCCAAATCTTGAAGAGCTGCACAGAAAACATCTCCCCACGCTATGGAAATTATCTGTAGCAGCAAGAAAGCTACATGTATGAAGACTTTTGAGCCAAATTATTTCTGCCCTGTAATTATTATTTACACTAAGAAGGTCCTGAGCACCTCAGTCATGAACCAGGTCTCTCCTGAGCCAGATGTTGTATAACCCAAGAACAAAGAGACACGAATTATACCCCCCTTTTGGGCGTATTAGAGGGAGGGGATATTAAAAAAAAAATAAATAAAAATCTGTTTATGTGATTAAAAGCATTTAAACTTGCTGCCCTCCCAGCAGCTCCCAAACTCATGTAGAAAAGGGCAGCGCCAGCCCAGGACGCTGCCACAAGGCATCCATTTGCAGTCAGAAAAATAAAAAGGAAAATAATTAAGTAAATGGAGAAGGACAAGGGGGAAGAAAAAAAAAAAAGGTATACAAGAAAACAGAAGGGAAAAGGAAGGAGAAGAAAAGCCCCGCAAATGGCTGCGGCCAAGACCCAACTTCCCTCCCCGGAACGGGCCGGGCTGACAGCGGGGCCGGAGGAACCTGCTCCCGCAGCCCTCAACACCCGGCCCGGCCAGAGGCGCGGGCCCGAGGCCGCCTGGCACCCGCCCTTCCCTTCCCTCCCAACGCCCCTGTTCCCGCCGCCCCCCCGGGAGGAGGGCGTTGGGTCCCCCCGGGTCCCCCCGGGCCGCGTCCGGGTGAGGCCCCCGCCGCCCCGCCAGGCCCCGAGGCCGCCGCCCCGCCACCCCCCCACCCCCTCCCGCTCCTCCGGCGGCCGGGCGGGAGCGGCCCGCCACGGGGCCGCGCTCCTCACACCGGCCGGGCCTAGCGCGGCCTAGGCGGCCCCGCGGCGGAGCTGAGGGGAGGCGCGGAGCTCCGGAGCCGGGGGTGCCTGAGCGGCCGGCGGGGGCCCCCGCGTTGCTGCGGCTGCGCCGGGGCTGGAGGAGTTGGGAGATTGCGCGGTAGGACACTCACCTCAGAGCGGCTGCGCTGCGGCGGGCCTGCGCCGTGGAGCCTCTGCCGGGCGGCGGCCGGGGAGGGGGAACCGAGCGGGGGACGCGGCGCGGCTCGCCCTGAGCCGCCGCAATGGCGAGCGGGAGAGGCGGGGACCGGCGGCGGCGGCGGCGGCGGGAGGAGGCCGGGGGGGAGAGAGAGAGAGGGGGGGGAGGAGGAGGACGTATGGCGTCATAGCCCGACGCCGCCGCCATGATGAGGAGGGCGAAGGGCCGTGGCGGGGCCATGTGCGGGAGGTCGAGGGGGCCAGGAGGAGGAGGAGGAGGAGGAGGCGGCCACGGGGAGCGGGCGGCCGCCGGCGCCATGTTGGGGAGGTCGCGGTGTCTTCCCCCCTTCCCCCCCCCCCATGCCCCCTTCACTCTTCCCCGCCGGGATTCGGGGGCGAGGGAGGGGGCGGCGCCATCTTGGGGAGGTCGCACCCGTCTGGCCCCCTCAGGCTGGAGGTGCGAAGGGGATTCGGGCGGGAGAGCCCTGAGGAGACAGTGAGCTGGGCGGGGGTCCCAGCTGGACCTGGCGCCTCAGCCAAGCGGGCTGCGAGCCCAGTCGTGTTTTTCTGTGGAAAAACAAAACAAAACAAAACACCAAAAAACCTCGTTTACAACCATCTCAACCACGGCTTTCCCGCCTGCACACCGCCCTGGTGGTTTTGGGGTGGGAGAAACCATGTTGCTGAGTTAATCCGTGTTTAAAAAAATGAAGAATAATAATAAAAAGGAGAGCAGAATAACCCGTCAGGAGGCCGGCGGGGTGTTCGAGAGGCCATCTGTTGGGAGCTGTAAATCTTTGCCTGCTCCCAGCGAGGGCCGCTGGCTCCGAGCAGCTGTGGCTCCGGAGCGGGATCTCCTCCCAAACGCAGCTGGTTCCGTGCCAGGGGGACGGGTGTCCCTCCTGCACACAAAAACACAGTGACGAGACCATCAGCAGCCTGCCTGCCTGCTTTCTGCCCTGAACACCAACATTCTCCACAAAGCCTCTCGTTTCTGTGGCTGTTTGGTGGTTATCGATGAACTGAACTGGGCTTTAGCCCCACTAATTACCCTGCCCAGGATATGGAAGCTAATGATACCTTGTATTATTGTATTAGGGCTCAGAGACATCTGTGAGGATGTCTCGCCTTGTTCTGGGGGAAGGTGTTCACATCTGAAGGCTGTCACTGTCCTCAAGCAGCCTGAGGTTTCATAGGAACCTGAAATATCAAGGAGGAGGGTTGAAAACACCGAGGGAAAAAAGAAAAATGGGTATTAATCTGTGTTTTGTAGAAGGGAGTGTAAGATGGGACCTGACGCCTGATGCACTGAAGCTGTCAGATTCAAGGTGTTTTCTCCACCCCTAAGAATGACATTGAAACAAGTACTAGGAGAAGAGTTAACAGAAGCTGGTTGAGCAGCCTGGAAAGCAAAATATTTTCAGTAATACTCCTTCATTAAGGATCTTAGAATCATCATAGAATCATAGAATGGTTTGGGTTGGGAGGGACCTCAAAGCTCATCCATTCCCACCCCCTGCCATGGGCAGGGACACCTCCCACCAGACCAGGCTGCACAAGCCTCATCCAACCTGGCCTTGAACACCTCCAGGGATGGGGCAGCCACAACCTCCCTGGGCAACCTATTCCAGTGCCTCACTGCCCTCATGAGGAAGAATATCTTCCTGATGTCCGACCTAAATCTACTCTCTTTCAGCTTAAAACCATTACCCCTTAAAAAAAAAATAAAACCTTCACTATGCACTTTGTGCTAAAGATCTGGCAGATCAAAAACCCAGTAGACTGATATTCAAGCAATCATTTTAATTTTGTTGGTGTAAAATGTAATATAATTGTTTTGTTTCAGGACACCAGCCTACCATCTGTGCCTAGTAGAAACCTCTTCATTGTAATAAAGGTGGTAACATTTTTGTTATTATACTAATATCCACTACTGGGACTTTACAAGTTCCCTTGGAGCCTGCAGTACCAGTCCTTGTGAAAGAGGACTGCCAGCTCCCAGCATTGAAAATTCATGGATAGTCAGGCTAATATAGAAACAACTTCATCTGGCAGGTGGAAGGAAACACAGCCACCTTTTTTTATTATTTTTTTTTTTCTCTTTACAAACAGAATAAAGCAGAGTAGATGGTTTCTTAGGGCAGGAAGTGATGACCATACTATACCTATCTGAAGATGCAAGAATATGGAAAACAAATGCTTTGCTGCCACATGCACACTCTGACAGCACGTTGTGGGGAAACAGCAGCTCTGCTTTTCCTGTGAATGTCATTGGAGCCTGGAGGCTCAGTCACTCTGAGGTTTGGATGCTCTGGATTTCTGTCATTGGTCTCCTGTAGGTACAAAGCGTGGATCTGGGCCAAATGACTTACACCCATTACTAAGATGAGTGTAACTTTTGCTGCAGAGCCATGAAGGTTTTTTGGCTGGGGCTTGTTGCTCCATGAAGGTTTTTTTGGCTGGGGCTTGTTGCTCCATGAAGGTGTTTTGGCTGAGGCTTGTTGCTCCATGAAGGTGTTTTGGCTGGGGCTTGTTGCTCCATAAAGACAGGCAAGTGCCTTGCCTGTGCAGGCAGACACATGGAGGCAGCTGATGGGTGGAATTCCCTTCTGCTAAGCAGCAGTTCTGGAGCAGGGCAGAGGCACAGAGTCCTGGGACTGTGCCCCTCAACAGGGCTGGTATAACCCACACTGACCCAGAATCTCCACAAGAGGAAGGTCACTTCCTGGTACACCACAGGAAGGCAGATGTAGGTGAGCCACCAAGAAAATTTTATAATGGTAGCATGGGATAATGCTGGAAGAGTTTTGAGATGCTCTGGAGTCTCCCCTGTTGGACATTCTAAGAGCAGGTTAGACAAAATGCCACTCAGGAATGTTGTAGGTAGAGTTGCTCCTGCCTCAGGGAGAGGGATGACATGAGGACTCAGGGTCCCATCCAGGTGCATATTTTCAAGGCCACATGTTACTGATGGGTTTGGCATGGGCAGAGCAACCCATGGGCTTGTGGAGGTGCACATTTAGGAGTTGAGTGTGCTGGGACTGGGGCTAACACACATGGCCATTTGTATTCCACCCTTTCTCAAAGGGAGAGGAGAGAAGGAGAAGGGAGAGAAAAGAGGAGAAGGAGAAGGAGGAGAAGGAGGAGGAGGAGAAGGAGAAGGGGGAGGAGAAGGAGAAGGGGGAGAAGGAGGAGAAGAGAGGAGAAGAGAGGAGAAGAGAGGAGAAGAGAGGAGAAGAGAGGAGAAGGAGGAGAGAGATGGAGAAGAGAGGAGAAGGAGGAGAGAGATGGAGGAGAGAGATGGAGAAGAAGAGAAGGAAAAAAGAGACACACAGAACAAAAGCCTCTCAACAGGGAACAGCATGGATTTTTGGGATGTGCCAGAAAGTTCCTCCAGACAGGCAGCATTTCCCAGTATAAACAAACAAACTCTGAAATAATGAACATCAGCACGTCTCCCCAGGTTCTCATGGAGATCCAGACTGCACTGTGTCACAGACCCATAATCCTACATTAAAAGGGTTGGGAAAAGACTTAATTGTGAGGACAAATGTGGATTTGGCCAGCAGAAGGGCAGGGAGCCTGGCTTGCACAGCCATGGGCTGGTTAGGACATACTGTATCCAGCATTCAGGGAAAGACAGGGGAGGACAGTGGGAAAAGGGAGTTCTGGTGACATGGTGTGCCCAGAATGGTTTATCTGTCCACATCCTGGGGCTGGGAAGAGAAAATGTGGAAGGGATAATGCAAGGACAATGTTATCAACTTGCCAGCTGGATGTGTTGTCTCTGGTGCTGTGAAGCTGTGGGAGAGAGGTCAGAAGACCAGGTACAGGCTGTTTTAGCAGATCACTTTGTCTTTGGTTGGTGACTTCTGGGACAGAACAAGGAGACAGATGAGTAACAAGAAAGGATTGCCTAGGAAAAGAGGCACAGGAAAGCTGAAGGGTGTGCCTTGGTCAATTAGCTGGCACTGCTCTGAAGCATGTGTGGGTTGTTACCAGCAGTGTGAAGTGGCTTTTGGGCTTTGGCCAACAGCCTCAGACAGGTCTGGCCTGAAAGTGTCACCAGCCTTGGGTGACAGATCTTGTGTGTTTTCAGGTGCCATGACAGGGGCTGTGCTCATGGTCAGTCTCCAGTGCAGACTCCTCTTCTGTGGAACTGTGGCTACGTTACAATCAGAAGGTTGGCAAGTAGGAAAAAGCACTATGGACTTTTAGGGACCACAAACAGAGATTACATTTTCAGAAGGGGATCAGACCCATGTCCCTGGTAGCATATTTAACCATCTCATAGACATTGCTTCTAGCAGCTAAGCCAGCATGGGCAGGAAGGAGGTGTCTCAAAAAAGTGTTTTTGGGACACAATTGTAGCTTCAGGACTTGCTGAACACACCAACTCTTGCTTATTTCATGAGAACAGACATTAAACAATAATTTGTTACCTTCCTGGGTTTATAAGGGAAGGCTGGAGATGGAGGAGCTGCACGACCACGTGCAGAAGACACGTTCCTGGCAGCAATTCTCTTCAGGCTTTGCTTGCCACAAAATGTTCTAGCTGCCTCAGAGGTAAAACATCTGCTGCCTGCTGGCACTTCTTGGCTGCCTGTGCTCACGAGCGATGGGAGAAGTGGAATCCAACTGCTTGGCATCTTGTATCACGAGGGAAGAAAAAGCGGATGGGTCTTTTTTTTCTTTCAATTGGAGCTTTTAGTCTCATCTTAAGCCTGTAGAAAATGGATTCACCCACTATGCTGTAAACAAAACCCCCTGATGATTTAGCAGAACTGAGCAATTTTTAAACGTTCATGGTGCAGACTGATGAGGAAGACAACAGGCCCAGCTCCTTGGCCTTTTCCTTTTTTCAGTTTCCATTGCTTTCCTTTAATGTGAGTCTTTGCAACAGTGATTGTTCAATAATGTGCAATAAACCAGATTTGCACGGCTCGTAAAGAGCTGGGCTGGTTTTCATTACTCTGGGGAGGATGTGGATAGTGCAATGAGGTCATTATAAGTAGCCTTGATTGGGCTTTGGCTGCCACAGGTTCTGTGGAGCTAGGTTAGACCAAGGCTGAGTCTGAGTTTTGGGAGGATTCCTGGGATGAAAAGCTCTGTTAGAGTTGGTGTAGTCACCAACATCTACACAGATGAAATAATTTTGGAGAGCTGCTACTGGTGGGATAGTGGTTTCATGCAGCATCCCCCAGAGGCTGTCAGGGCTCTGCAAATACAGATGTCTGGCCTTCCATCTCAAAGTCCCCTCCCTTCATTTTAGATCCTCACACCTAGTTCTCCACCTGGGTGGATGCTTCTTAGATATTTTCAGCTTATTTTTAGTCCTTCTGCTCAAATACAGTTTGGTCAAGTTCTGCACACACTGATCTTGCTGGTTTTCTGCCCAGGGCATGACAAGCATCTGGACTTGTCTGGTGTTACAGTGCAACGTGGGACAGAGTGGAGAGGCTGAAGATATCATGTGATGAGCTTTGCCAGATATTAGGGAGAAGGAGGCATTTTCCCATATAATTTCAGTTCTCCAGGCTTCTTAGTATTTAACCTGGTCTGGTGGGAGGTGTCCCTGCCAATGCAGGGGGGCTGGATCTAGATGATCTTTAAGGTCCCCTCCAACCCAACCCAACCCATTCCATGACTCTAATATAGTTGGTCTCTTTCCCAGGTAGCCAACACCTCTGTGAAAACGACAGGTCCAGAGCTTTTTTTCTCTATTTCAGGTTCAGTGTCACAAGAGCCATCTCCACATCAGAGTTTCCAGTATGTCCTCTCTGATGTCATAACTCCAGAGCTCACCCTTTTTTATAGCTCCTTGGCATCACCCCCCAGAGCCAGCTCACACTCCTCATGGTGCCACTGAAAAAAACCTTAGCATGAAGAACCATCAGGCAGTCAACAGTTAATTTCAAGATTTGTTTTTTTGGACAGTAATACATTATTTTAGGGCTTTGCTGCCTATTTTTTGAAGTTCCATTTGGATACTCACATGGACCAGCAGTGCTGCAGGGCAGCCTCAAAACATTTCCTTTAGGAACAGGGTGTTCAGCAGAAAGGGGATCTGTGCTATGGACTCTGGAGGCCTCAGTTCTCTCATCAGCAAGGAGAAAGGTTGCACAAAGATCTAGAAGATACCCAGGCTGGACTGAGACCCTTGTTTTGGCCTATGGGGAGACCTTTTCACCATGTTCCAGTACTTCAAGGGTGGCTGCCATGAAGATGGAGACTCCCTGGTGACAAGGAGTCAGATGGAAAAGACAAGGGGTGATGGGCACAAGTTGCTCCTGGGGAGATTCCCATTGGACACCAGAGGTCCATTGTTCCCCATGAGGACAGTCCAACATTGGAATAGTCTCCCAAGGGAAGTGGTGGATTCCCCCACATGGGACAGTTTAAAGTCTCAGCTTGACAGGGTGCTGAGCCACCTCCTATCAACTGGAGTAGTACCTAGAGAGCTTGGACCAGATGATCCTTGAGGTCCCTTCCAACCTGGCATTCTAGGATTCTAGGATTATACAACAAATTGGGGTCTGAATGTGCAGCAACACCAGTGATACATGATGTCTTGGGGACAGCAGCTTTACTGGTGGTTCCTCTTCTGCAGCAACCAGTGACCAAAAGCAGTCTGGATTTCAGGCTTGCCCACAGCAGCCTGCCTCTTCACTGCTTCTCAGAACTACTGATTAATTATTTCTATTCTGCCACTACCCAGAGTATTTAGAAATCAAAGGCAGCAGTGCTGGACAAGTGCCATTCCCTCATCTCTGAAACAGCAGCAACAGGAACAACTCCAGAGAGAAAGGCTCATAAGAGCCCACCTAGGTGTTGTGTGTGGCTTTTCAGTGCCTGTTCCCATGTTCCTTGCAGCCAAACACCAAACAACAGTCGGTTTTACAGCAAAACCAGTTAATGGAGAGACCAAGATGAGACTGTAAAAAAGGAAGCAATGAGCTGGGAACTTCCATCCCCACGTTTTACCTGAAGCTTATTTCCGAGCCCCCTGGTGCAGATTATTTTTTGTTTAATCAGTTCTTAATCATCAGTAGCCTGCTTGGCACTTGAGTAACTAACTTCCATAGAATCATAGGGGTTGGAAGGGACCTCTGAAGATCATCGAGTCCAACCCCCCTACCAGAGCAGGAACACCCAGGGCAGATCACACAGGAACACGTCCAGACGGGTCTTGGAAGTCTCCAGAGAAGGAGACTCCACAACCCCTCTGGGCAGACTGTCCCAGGGCTCAGTCACCCTCACAGTAAAGAAGTTTCTCCTCATATTGAGGTGGAACTTCCTGTGTTGTCACTTGGTGCCATTTCCCCTCGTCCTATCAGAGGGCACCACTGAACAGAGACTGACCCATTCTTGACACCCACCCTGCAGATATTTATAGACATTAACAAGGTCCCCTCTTAGTCTTCTCAAGACTAAACAGCCCTGGTCTCTCAGCCTTTCCTCGTATGACATGTTCCAGTCCTTTCATCATCCTCATGGCTCTCCATGCTGAGGCTTGTCCTGTACCAGCTGCTGGAGCAGCTGGTAATCCCAGTCCTTCATGATGTGATAATGGTGGCTGTGGCCAGTGCTGCTCCAGGGAGCTCAGGAGCCCAGTCCCAGATGACACCTCCCCAGTGCAGTTGCCATCTCCCCAGTGCAGGCTGCAGCTGATAGTGCTTCCAAATGCCATCTTGCTGCAATGCCCTCTGCACAGGGCTGCCAAGCTGCTCACTGGGAGATGCTTCTTCAAGGCCCTATCTGCTTTTCTGAGGGCAATAAATTCCCCAAGCAGTCACTGAAGACAGATGACACCGAGTTGGATGTTTAGGATCTGCTTTTCTTCATTACTCAAGGCACTTTTGCCTGTGTGAACAGGCGAGGTGGTTTTCCCCTGGCTGGGCCAGCTGTCTGAACACTCAGCTACTGTTAGTTCGAGCAGGGCTGAGCTTCCAGCTGAGCAGGAGTGATAAGCTCAAGATGACTCGTTTCCTCCCCAAGGAACTGTCTGTCTAGCTCTGCTCCCCTCCTCTGCGTCCGTGACACCACAGAGCTGAAGTCAGGAGGTATTTTTGTTCTCTCAACAGGGATGCCCAAAAGGCCGGGTGGTTTCCTCTTAACAGAAGATGAGACAGAGAATATTCCACACTATTTTACCCTCATCATCCAAGACACTAGAGTGACAGAAGTTTTCAAGTTTTCTCACAGCCCTTTTTATGGCCTTCGGCCCAAATTCCTCAGGGTCCCCAAGCCACAGTTTGCCTGAACTCATCACTGTGAAGAACTTATATTTCTGTATCCACCCTGAATTTGAATTTGCTCTTTCAGTAAAATCTTATAAATCACAGGGAGTGGGACAGATTTCACCAGATGTTCCTGTACCTAAACAAGACACCCAGGGCTGCTTTAAGCCTCTGCATATGTTTAATCTGAGGAATCATAGACTCATGGAATGGGTTGGGAGGGACCTGAAAGATCATCTAGATCCAACCCCCCTGCATGGGCAGGGACACCTCCCACCAGCCCAGGCTGCTCCAAGCCCCATCCAACCTGCCCTTCAACACTGCCAGGGATGGGGCAGCCACAGCTTCTCTGGGCAACCTGGGCCAGGGTCTCACCATCCTCAAAGAGAAGAATTTCCTCCTCATGTCCAACCTAAATCTCCCCTCTTCCAGTTTTAATCCATTCCCTTTGTCCTCTCACTACAAGCCCCTGTAAAAATCCCTGCCCAGCTTTCCTGAACTTCTCGTACTACAACTAGTCCAGGCATTGGTGCAGACATTTAGATTTAGGCAAGATTAATCCCATGAGTCTCAGTTTTATGACTCTGGGGTAGCAACATGGGAGAAGAAAACCTGCATGTCAGAGGTGTTATTTGTCACCCTGTGCTGATGCAGCAGTAGCTCTGTGGGGCACAGAGGAAAACAACAAGAATAACAGGTTTTTAAAATGTAACACAGGAATGAAAGGCTGGAAGTAGTGCACTTTCTTATCCTGAAGAGCTGAAAGGAAGGAATTTGAAGAGAAAGGAGATAGAACAATCCTCACTTCATTGTAAAGACAGTGATGAACTGTGGGTTATGGCCACTGGTAAGCTCAGGACTAACACAGGTCAGTAGAGACATCCCCAGGAGGTCACCAGTCTGAAATCTCACAGATTATTAAAACTGCTTTGATCTCTTCCAAGCCATCTTGCAACCCCAGGTTGTGGAGGACTTTTAAGACCTCCCAAAGCATCACGACAGCCCCTAACTGTGGTTCTAGGCAAGAAAAGCAAAGTATCAACCTGCCAGGGTAAGAGCTTGACATCTTTCCTATTTTGCTATCTGCTTCCTGGTGATGGCAACAGGAGTTACACAAGCCACGTGCACAAGACAATGGGAAAGGATGAGGAATCAATAAAAGCACATAACACTTCTAAGAAAACAGAGCTGCTCCTTGGATGGTTCCCAAAGGCCAAGCTGTAATTATCAGGTACTCCCAAAATAATACAGCTGTTCTCAGGAGCCAGGCTTCCTGGATAAAGTAACTCAGGAGCCAGAACAACAGGTGACAGAAGAAGGACTCTTGCTTTCAAGGAGACCATTTCAGGCCATATCATTTGAGATGAGTTGGCCACCATGGCAAGCTTAACAGTTATTACTGGAGTAAGAGCCTCACACTTCAAAAGGTCCAATAAAGCCCAGCAGAAGATGCTGGTGTCACTCAGTCTGGAAGCTTCAGCTTTAAATAATAAATAAAGCATGACATACCTTGAGGAACTGAAGCAGAAGGTGACAGTACAAAACAGAGCTCAGTAGGAGGAGGCAAGACTATGAACAGCAGCAGCAAAAGCAGTAGTTTTGTAAGGGTTGGCATTTTCTTGCTTTCATTTCTTCAAGCATCTTCAAGCAGATTGCAGGTCATGTCAGGAGCTTTACACCAACCATAACTCTCCTCATGAAGCCCTGATGAAGCAATGGATGTTGCAAGGTAATTCATTCTCCATAGAAAGGTCAAATGAAGAAAACTAGGAAGGTGACATCATTCATCTACAGCACTTGTGATCCAGCCTTCACTTTTGCTGTCTGAGGGGCGTAATAAAATCTGTTGACAACCCAGTCAAACTGTACAGATGTGAAACAGGTATCCTCAACAGGCCCCTCTCCTCCTCTGGTGGAAAAAAAAAAACATCTTACATGTGTAAAGCATTCCCACTGGCTCCTCCACAACTGTCTCCAGGTAAGAATACATTAAATCAAGGATGGGAAGCTCCCAGAATCATCACAAGCAAATGTCACAGAACAGAAACTCTCTCCATACATCAACACATTCCAGTTTCCAGAAGGTCAATCAACCAACATAACATTTGTATGAAAATGGGTGCCCAGAGAAGCTGTGGCTGCCACATCCCTGGCAGTGTTGAAGGGCAGGTTGGATGGGGCTTGGAGCAACCTGATCTGGTGGGAGGTGTCCCTGCTCATGCAGGGAGGTTGGAACTAGATGATCTTTCAGATCCCTTCCAACCCAAACCATTCCATGATTCTGTGAGTCTATGATTACGCCATGAAAAGAAACCCCAAGAAGCTCTCACAGACAATGTCAAGGGAGCCAGGTCATTCCTGCTGTCCAAGGAGCTGTAACTGTGTCTTCAACATGCAAAGTGCCATGTCCTGTACTGTGGTGGTACATCCATCAGATCACAGGAGGATCTGGGGGCAGAGAGGTCAAAAAAGCCACAGATAGTAAATTAATTTTTTTTCCAGGAACAAAATACTCTAAGGAATGAGCAGTTTGCCATAAACATGACAAACAAACATGAGACATTTGGTCCAGAAGTGATCACATCTCACGTGCCTTTTCCTATCTCCTTTTTATCTCTAAGGAGACCCCAGCACAACCAGCTCAGGCACAGCCAGCCGTGCTGCAGACATGCAAAGCAAGGTGAGGTGACACACCTCACCAGGTGAGGTGACCCTCTTCAACTATCTTGACCATGTCACCTCTGAGGAAACTCAAGATAAACCCATCTGCAAGAATTATTGTAACTAACTGCTTAACCAATCCAACTTTAATCCAAACATCAGTTTTGTAGCTTCTGATTTAAGATCTCAGGATGCATGGAGAACTCTTCTCCAAGGCTGGTTATCTTTGTACTTCACAGAACAGGCACTTCCTATTAAATGATGTGGGAAAAGTGTCCTCAAGGGATGTCTGACCTACCTGAATCACCCTGACAGTGAAAAAGGTTTTCTAAAGTTAAATGTAATTTTCAACTTGCACTAAACAGCTTTAAATATTCTTGCTTTCTTCATATAATCCATGTACTCTGGTCTACTTGCTAACATTAAAAAGAGCTTCCTCTGAGCTTGTAGGAGCTCTTGGCCTATCATTTGCCATTTCAGCTATTAAAAATGTTCTAACAATCATGAAGAATTGCAGGTGAACTTCTACAGCATTTGGTTCAAGCATTCCCACCAAAGAGCAAACTCCTCCCTTCATGACATATAACCCCAGCCATTCCAGGGAAGCTCTGCTGTTGCATTCCATATTTTCCTCATTTTTCTTAAATGTTTCTCTCTTTCAGTGCCCATGACAGCTAGAAGACAATTGGGAGACATGCTGATACTAAGCCAGTCTTTTGCATGAAAAAAGATTTCACAGTCAGTTTATTTGAGCTTAGTTGTGAATAGATCAAACCTTGACAGTAAATTTTTTTTAAAATCCCTTTTGGTTCTGTTTCTATTGAAGTCATATAACAATAACCTACAAGGAACACTCCAGACTTAAAGGGCTGTATTTTATTTTAAAAGAATGAAGTATTTCTTACCTCTAACAAAAGTATGTGCAGCCTAAACCAAAAAAGGTATTTTCTCCCCAGGATTCTATGGTCTGACCTATGGTCTGAGGCTGCCAGGGTGGGAAGGCCCTGTGAGCTAAGAGACCTCAAAAGCACCTGCAAGCAGCAGGACTCCAGAATTCACTAAATCCAGAAAACAACCAGTAACTGGATCATTATAGAGTGGATAAAGCACTGGGATGTAGCAAAACCATCCCAGCATCTGACATGGAAGACATCAACACTTGGAGGTGTCATGGTACCTAGACAGCATGTCTCAGAGAGCAACCACTTCTCTAAGTTCTCACCTTTTGTTCCTTCTGGTCTTTTGTACAACAATTTCTAGCAAAAAGAGAGGGAAAAAATGACTTGAGCCTTATTTAAAAATAAACAGAAGGCTTGAAAGAGAGAGGCTTATAAGACAGACAGTAAAATTGGACTCTTTTTGTTGCTGGAGGACAAGGGAAATGGCTGTTGGGGTGGTGAAGACAGTGAAAAGTGAGCAAAGGAGACAGGAGTTAACCTAGTGAAAATTTACTTTTAAACTAAGAAATTTCTTTCTTAAAAAGAAAACCTACTTTTATTTACTTCTGCTGCCACTATTTACTGGCACCATGTAATGTGCCTTTTGGATCTAAGTTTTTCTGTAAAAATTCACCACAGTAACCTCTTTGTTAAGGGCATTTATGAGCAAAAGAGTCCTCAGCTATCCTCCTCTGAGCTGGGAGACAGCAGCCAGGGCATTTCTTAACATGAGAAATGAGACAAAAGGACACGTTTCACTTCTCAGCCTTTCTTATTTATCATAAAGATCCACTGTGCTTTTCTTCATGTGAAAAGAACATGCTGGGAGACACCAGACAATCCAGAAGCACTGACTGAAGGAAAGGGTAAAGAAAGGAAGCTGCTCACACACAGCTTGAAATATTCCAATACCAAATGGGGTAGATAATGTCTTTTTTCAAACGTTTTATATTTATATCTACAGCCATCACTCCCATCACACTGCAGCCCCGTGACTCTCCCGTGCCCTGCTCACAAACACACCCACCAACATCCAGGGTATTTTTAACAGCAGGGCTTTGGTGCACAACTTCCCACAGGAAACCCCAACCCCATGTGCCCAGAGCAGCACCCTGGGCACAACTGCTTGGTAACAGCAACACGAAGGAGGCCCCAACACTAGGAAAATAACTCTGCAAGAGATGAGGAACATAATGCTGCCAAGTCCCCTTGCACTGTGCCCAGAAAGCAAAGGGGCAGTTTCCCTTCAAAAGATTCTTTGCTGGTTTGAGCAGAACAGGCTTTATTTATCATCAGCTCAGCTTGTAAGTCCTTCACCCCAGCAGGCAGAAAAGCCCCTCACGGGATCAAACCCTTACAGGTTGAGCCAGCAGTGTGCCCAGGTGGCCCGGAAGGCCAATGGCATCCTGGCTTGGATCAGGAATAGTGTGGCCAGCAGGAGCAGGGATGTGATTCTCCCCCTGTGCTCAGCACTGGTGAGGCCTCACCTTGAGTCCTGTGTGCAGCTCTGGGCCCCTCACTTCAAGAAGGACATTGAGGTGCTGGAGCAGGTCCAGAGGAGAGCAACAAGGCTGGTGAAAGGACTAGAGGGAAAGTCTTATAGGGAGAGGCTGAGGGAGCTGGGGTTGTTTAGTCTGGAGAAGAGGAGACTCAGGGGGGACCTTATCACTCTCTACAACTACCTGAAGGGAGGTTGTAGGCAGGTGGGGGCTGGGCTCTTCTCCCAGGCAACTAGTGACAGGACAAGAGGGCACAGCCTCAAACTGCTCCAGGGGAGGTTTAGGTTGGAGATCAGGCAGCACTTCCTCATGGAAAGGTGATCAGACATGGGAATGGGCTGCCCAGGGAAGTGGTGGAGGCACCATCCCTGGAGGTGTTCAAGGCAAGGCTGGATGTGGCACTTAGTGCCATGGTCTAGATGGTGTGGTGGTGTTGGTCATAGGCTGGACTTGATGATCTTAAAGGTCTTTTCCAGCCTTGGTAGTTCTGTGATTCTGTGAAAACAGAAGTATCTGCAAGTGTCATCCCAGGGTGGTGGAGACTCCCTGGAAAGTCACATCCGCTTGAGCCAAAAACTCTCCCTCAGAAGTCAGCAGCGTGGCCTGCAGCACTCAGAACAACACATTTAAATAGAGAATCCAGTCATCTGAAGCAGAAACTCTTCTTTAGAGATGTCTGTTGGTCTTTATGAACCACCAGGGAGCCTGAATGACATGCAAAAATTGAGATGGATCAAGGCTTCAGAGAGGTGAAAGGGAAAAAACCAAACAAACAAGTGTTTCATTTTTCAGCTTGGGAAGGTTGGAAGGGTTTTCTCATCCTTGCCAAAGAAATAAAGGGCAACTTTTCACATATAGTAGAAAGCAGAGTCTTTGTCCTTTGCACTTTGCTGGTCACCATCTGGTGTGCTCAACTGCATCAAGCAGAAATCAGATGATTATTGTTTTTTAAAAGAGAAAACATATAATAATATTTCACTATTTGTTCCAGTAATTGTTAGACACTAAAACTTTGGAGTCTTGAAATCATTGCAGCTCCAGTCTACCAGAGGTGTAAAGATGCCTTCCCTGAGTTGTATCCTGCCTGCCCGCCGTGCCTCGCTGCCTCCCGCGCCGCTCAGGCAGCAGCTGCTGCAGAGGAATTCTTTTGGAATTCATTTTTTTAAGCATTTAGCTGGAGATGCTGAAGACAAAAGTCACAAGAGATCTCTGGCTTTAGAACATTGATACTTAAGAGGAGATAGTTGTGAGCACATGCTGTGACCAGAGACTTCCTGGTGGGTGATGGGGAAGCAAGAGGATGAGTAAATGCTGAGGAAGACCCGTCGATGCACAACGTGGGACCACCTGGTACTGCAAAGGACACCTCTGATTCAGAACATGCCAACTGCAGACTGATTAGCAAGGAAACTAATTAGCAAGGAAACGGGGTGCCCACCATTAAATTCTTGACATGTAAATAAAAAAATCCAGTGGAGCAGAGCAGTGGCCTACATACTAACAACAGTGGGCCTACAAGCAATGCCACAAAACTATTTGACCTGGGCAAGACCTCTTCCCAGAGGAAAGATTTGAAGCTGGAGTAACAGCATAAGGCTTTACAGGCCTTCATCAGTTTGAGTTATCATTTCTAATTGACTGTTCTGTCATCCATAAGATAAAAGTTACCTGGAAGTCAGAAAGGTGCTCACCTCCTCCTGCAGCCAAGTCAATCAGAAGTGGCCTTGAGAGCCAGCTCACTGCTCTGCCAGATCAGCACCACAGATGTTCAGCCCTGAGAAACCAGCTGAAGTCCTGAGGTGATGCTTCCTGCTTGCTGTAGGAGTGGCCTGGCATGCTGACAGTCCCCTGGGTATCCTAGAGAACTGGAACATCTCCCCTCATAGTAGCTCCAGCCCATTGCAGATTCTCTTTTCCCAACTCGTTCCCCAAGACTCCAGCCCTTTTGTATTCCTTCCCATCTCTCCACAGCCTGCATCAGCCCAGGACACATCCTCACCCCTCCCAGTCACTCCACTGCATCCTCCCAGTCAGTGGAGGAATCTGGGAGAGATGCACAGCTTTGCCTGACGTGCTGCTTCACAATTTACCAAGGGCTGCATTAGACACGTGGAGGAAATGGAGTGAAACAACCAAACTGTACCACAGAGCTTGTGGCCACTAGCCAGGACAGCTGGACTCAAACTGGTCACTGTAAGGGGGGACCTGGGGGTGGGGGTTCATCATCACCTCTAGCTCTGTGTAACAGCAACACTGACAGCATCCAAGCCAACCCTCTGGATTTTAACTACAGCCAAAGAAGAGCTGGTAACTCACCAGAGCTTCAGGGTAGTTCAGGCTGGAGAAGAGAAGGCTCCAGGGAGACCTTGGAGCACCTTCCAGTGCCTGAAGGGGCTCCAGGAAAGCTGGGCAGGGGCTTTGGACAAGGGCAGGGAGGGATGGGCTGAGGGGGAAGGGTTTCCAGCTGGAAGAGGGGAGCTGGAGATGAGATGTGAGGGAGAAGTTCTGTGCTGTGAGGGTGGTGAGAGCCTGGCCCAGGTTGGCCAGAGAAGCTGTGGCTGCCCCATCCCTGGCAGTGTTGAAGGGCAGGTTGGATGGGGCTTGGAGCAGCCTGGGCTGGTGGGAGGTGTCCCTGCCCATGCAGGGGGGTTGGAACTAGATGATCCTCAAGGTCCCTTCCAACCCACACCATTCCATGATTCCATGATTTAAGTACTGCTCATCTGACCAAACGTGGCCATCCCTGCAGAGCACAGTGAACCATGCAGGTAGGCAGGTGGCATTGCACAGCTCCACAGGGAGCACCAGTGACTCAGATAAGCTGATGTTACAGAAATCACACTGAACACTGTCCATTTTGCCATGGTATCCATGTTCTGAGCCCAAGATTCCACCAGTGCTAGTTAAACCAGGCAGAGGTACACCAGTGCTATTGGGGATCATGTCCCACCTGTATCATAGAATCATCAAGGTTGGAAAAGACCTTCAAGATAATCAAGTCCAACCGTCCGCCCTACAACTCCATGACCACTAAACCATCTCCTGAAGCACCACATCTACCTGTTTTCTGAACAGCTGAAGACAGTGACTCTACCACCTCCCTGGGCAGCCTGTTCCAATGTCTCACCACTCTTTCTGTGAATAAATTTTTCCTAATATCCAATCTGAACCTCCCCTGGTGCAACTTGACCCCATTTCCCCTTGTCCTGTTGTTGGTCACTAGGGAGAAGAGGCCAACACCCACCTCACCACAACCTCCTCTCAGGGAGTTGTAGAGAGCAATGAGGTCTGCCCTCAGCCTCCTCTTCTCCAGGATGGACAGCCCCAGCTCCCTCAGCCTCTTCTCATTAAGACCAGTTCTCCAGACCCCTCATCAGCCCAGCTGCCCTTCTCTGCACCCCCTCCAGCACCTCGATGTCCTTCCTATCCTTTGGTGCCCAGAACTGCACCCAGTGCTCGAGGTGCAGCCTCACCAAGGCTGAGTAGAGGGGCAGGATCACCTCCTGGTCCTGCTGGTCACACTATCCCTGATGCAGGCCAGGTTGGCCTTCTTGGTCACCTGGGCACACTGCTGGTTCATGTTCAGCTGCTCTCAACCAGCACCCCCAGGTCCCTCTCTGCTGGGCAGCTCTCCAGCCACTCCTCCCCAAGCCTGTAGCACTGCCAGGGGTTGTTGTGGCCAAAGTGCAGGACCCAACATTTAGCCTTATTGAACCTCCTGCCATTGGCCTCAGCCCATCGATCCAGCCTGTCCAGGTCCCTCTGCAGAGCCTCCTGCCCTCAAGCAGATCAACACCCCCACCCAACTTAGTGTCATCTGCAAACTTACTGAGGGTGCCCTCTGTCCCATCATCCAAGTCATCCATAAAGATGTTAAACAGGAGTGGCCCCAGCACTGAGCCCTGGGGACACCACTCATGACCAACCCCAAACTGGATTGAACTCCATTGAACACAACTCTTTGGACCCAGCTGTCCAACCAGGTTTTTACCCAGGAAAGCATGTGCACATCCAAGCCACGAGCAGCCAGCTTCTCTAGGAGAAACCTTGTCAAAGGCCTTGCTAAAGTGAAGGTAGACAACATCCACAGCTCTTACCTCGTCCAATGAGCAGATCACCCTGTCATAGTCAAACAGGACCTGCCCTTCATGAACCCATGCTGACTGGGCCTGATCACCTGGTTGTCCTGCATGTACCACATAATGGCACTCAGGATGATCTGCTCCATCAGCTTCCCCAGTACCAAGTCAGACTAACAGGCCTGTAATTCCCTGGATCATCCCTCCATCCCTTCTTATATATATAATATATAGAAATACTGTAAAAGAACAGCAGCAGTCTGGGTAAAGCAAACCCTCCTACAAACCCTTTGGATTGCTGAGGCACAGTGCTTTATTCCACACAGAACCAGAGGGTGGAGAACCACAGCTGAAATTACAAAGGCACAGTGTCACTCACCATTTGTCACCCCGTGCTTGAGCTATCATAGGAGTGGCTTTGTATGGAGCTAAGCCCTGGAGAGGCCAGTAGGACTCCCATCTCTTCTTTACTGGGGGGCTTGTTTTTCACTATGTCCCTTGCTTTCCAGCCACCTGGTTACTTTCCTTTCTTGCCCTTCTTTTTGGGGGAGCCAGGCTGTTTTTTGGAGGAGCCAGGCCAGAGAAAGCCCCGGAAGTGCAGGAAGGCAGGGGCATTGTGACAGACATAGTAAGCATTGAGCATTGCAGCTGAGCTGAAGATATCCACTTCCTTCTCCACCTTCTTTGCTTTCTTCTTGGAGCCTTTGCAACGCTTGGATTTGCTGCTTTTACCTGCCTGCAGAGAGAAAATGACCAGAAAAACACTGTCACTGCATCTTTATTGCAACTTGGGCTAGTGGGAGGTGTCCCTGCCCATGCAGGGGGGTTGGATCTAGATGATCTCTAAGGTCCCTTCCAACCCAAACCATTCCATGATTCTGAGTAGAGGATCCTAAGACATCCTGGAACAACAGTATTAGCTCAGAGCTCCTCACCACCAGCTCCTGTATTTGTGGTTATTTTGTGTACAGACTCCCAAGCATTAATACAGTTTCACCAAATCCATACGTAAGAATATTTAAAGTCATCAGACAGAGCTAATTAGCATTCCCCCATCCTTCTCTCTGGCTAAAAAAGGTTTGTGCACAATGGAAACAATACATTCTTTTCAACTGATTTTTGTCATTAATGCATTATGATCCAATCCTGAAGGAAACAGCCCATGTGGTGTGTTCATCCACCACAGAGTGTCTGCTTGTCACTCTGGGTCACAAGCCAGAAAAGCAGGTCTCCTCCTTTTGAAGGCTCTGTGGTACAGGTGGTTTTGTACCATTCGTGGCAACACGAACCTAAGCAGCAGCTCTGCCCTTGTGTGTGTGGGAAGGAGGTGTTGCCAAGACTCACTCAAGCCCTAGAGCAGGCCAAAAAAAATGCTCCTGTTAATTCCAGCTGATTAGCACCAGTGCCTGAGCACCCAGCCTCTTGCCTCCAAGAGGGATTTGTTGGAGTCTGATTCACTCCCTGGATTTTCTCACCCATCCTGGCCACTCCTTGCAACGAGCCTGGAGTGTGTCTGTGTGGAAGATGCTGCCTCCAGGTACTGAGCAAAAGAAACAGGGTCAGGGACCTGGAGGGACCTCTTGTTGCTGCTGTGGGGGCAGGAAAATGTTGACAGGCTGGGAGAGTTGGGGGTGTTGAGCCTGGAGAAGAAAAGGCTCCAGGGAGACCTTGGAGCACCTTCCAGTGCCTGAAGGGGCTCCAGGAAAGCTGGGCAGGGACTTGGGCCAAGGGCAGGGAGGGATGGGCTGAGGGGGAAGGGTTTCCAGCTGGAAGAGGGGAGCTGGAGATGAGATGGGAGGGAGAAGTTCTGTGCTGTGAGGGTGGTGAGAGCCTGGCCCAGGTTGGCCAGAGAAGCTGTGGCTGCCCCATCCCTGGCAGTGTTGAAGGGCAGGTTGGATGGGGCTTGGAGCAGCCTGGGCTGGTGGGAGGTGTCCCTGCCCATGCAGGGGGCTGGAACTAGATGATCTTTAAGGTCCCTTCCCACCCAAACCATTCTGTGATTCTACAATGGCAACATTGAGCCAGAAGGTGGGCAGCATCCTGGGAACACTGAGGATGGAGCAACAGCTGGTCCCAGAGGAAGAGCTGAAGAGGAGTATTTACACATTGCAAGTGAGAAAGTATTTATCTCTGGTCTGATGCCAAGAGCACTTTGAGTACACACCGAGCTGCTTGATGCACCTGCCCATCCATTTCTCTGATTTGCCTGGTTCTGCACACTGTAATTAAAAAGGAATTAGCACAGGTACAGCCAGAAAAGCCACATGCAACTATCAGCTGGGCACAAACTAGGGGAAGGCAGCACACTCAGCATATTTTTCATAGTATGAATTCTGAAGAGTACAGTTAAGAGTGCCAAAGGGACAAACATTTGTGCTGTGAGATGAGAGCAGAGTCAGGGGCACCACCTTCAGAATCAGCTGAGAAGGAATATGTACAGGTAAAGGAGAAGAGAAAAAGTCAAGAGTTCTACATAAAACACACAGAGCCACTATCCACAGAAGGAAAAAAGACAGAAAATACAGTGCAAGATTGTTTCCTAAACCTCCAGCCATGCAGACTGCAAACTACTTGAAACTCAGCCTTTTTTGCAGACCTTAATTGGACAGAATGTGTTGAATACTTCATGTGCTGGAATGTGCTCACTTCACTGAGTAGATGCTTAGGTCAGCTTTTTCAGCCAGTCACCTTAATCACCCTCCCTGTTTACCCACCCCCAGCAGGGTCACTAGTGGATTTTCTGAGCAGCATTAGGCTCCTGGTCAGAATTTGGCCTGTAGCTCCTCTTTCAAAATAAAAAAGGTGCTTACAGCTAAGGGCAAAATGTCCTATGTCTGCAGTGCCTTTTGTCCAGAGCTGCCTCACTGCTCCTCCTGTCCCCTCTGCAGCAGATACCTCTGACCTCCAGGCTTTAAATGTTCTCAATCAGTGTCAGCAACTGTCTTGTCTTCTGCTCCTCATCCCTCATGAAACGTGGCAGCTGGAGCACAGCCTGGAGCAGGGGTTCCTGGAGCTCAGCATCACAACTGTGTCAGAAGCAACACCTTGTGCCTGTCCATGCACATCCAGCAGTGCCAGAGCCAACACTTGGCACACCAGCTGATGACCCCAGGATTTCTTAAGGATCCAACCAAGGGACACGTGCTCCTGAACAGAGAGCACTTCTTTTTCAGCATGTAGAGGCAGGACTCACGCAGATCAGACTTCCCACCATGATTTCTTCTGAGTTTTTAAACTACAACCCAATGTGACACCTGAACACTCTTCAAAAGTACTGGAAAATCTGTGTTTGTGCAGTGCTTTCATTTACCCTCAAGCAAGATTTGAGGCTTTATGAGATGGGTACAAAATTTTACAGCCTGCAGCCTAGAACAGCAAGAAAAGCTAAAAATCAGAAGCATGTGCATACCTGCAAACATGGACTACGTGACCTTGAAAGGTCCCTTCCAACCCAAACTAGTCTAACACCCCTGCAGTAAGCAGGGACACCTCCCACCAGCCCAGGCTGCTCCAAGCCCCATCCAACCTGCCCTTCAACACTGCCAGGGATGGGGCAGCCACAGCTTCTCTGGCCAACCTGGGCCAGGCTCTCACCACCCTCACAGCCAAGAATTTCTCCCTCACATCTCATCTCCAGCTCCCCTCTTCCAGCTGGAAACCCTTCCCCCTCATCCCATCCCTCCCTGCCCTTGGCCAAAGTCCCTGCCCAGCTTTCCTGGAGCCCCTTCAGGCACTGGAAGGTGCTCCAAGGTCTCCCTGGAGCCTTCTCTTCTCCAGGCTCAACACCCCCAACTCTCCCAGCCTGTCTCCAGAGCAGAGCTGCTCCAGCCCTCCCAGCATCTCCATGGCCTCCTCTGGACCCAAACAAAAGGTCCATGTCTTTTTCCTGTGCTGAGACAAATTCATACAACATGAATTTGGGCAGGTGAGTTTATCTCCTGCAGCCTTGTGAAGGAACCTTCTGGATATTAATCCCATTTCCTTGAAAAAGCACTATCAATAACCTTCAAAAGAACCAAACC
Organism: Hemiprocne comata; assembly: GCA_020745705.1. Taxonomy (NCBI): domain Eukaryota; kingdom Metazoa; phylum Chordata; class Aves; order Apodiformes; family Apodidae; genus Hemiprocne; species Hemiprocne comata. The sequence continues at coordinate 1,157,547 of CM036586.1, read as the reverse complement.
TGTATTACCATGGCTGTGTCCTTTTACTGAGTAGAGGGGCTCCACATCAAGCCCTGGAGATAGACCCTGCAACACACAATCACACAATGGGTTATGTACTACATGAGGCATTAGTATCTTCCCTCTAAACTTTAGAGTTAAAGGGGAAGAAGAAAATAATAGTTGAAGTTATACCCTTGCAAAAACAGGTCCAGGTGTGGCATACCTCAAAAATAATTTCTTTGCAATCACCTGTGAAGTCATCTCCTCACTCTGCCAGATTCCAGGACTCTTGAGTTTTTCCACAGATTTCCTCTAACAACGCAAGACTAGAGGGGGAAAAAAAGGAAAACCTGCCCTTCAACTTGGTGTTAGTGACCTGCAAAAGGCACTTCCCGAGCCCCGAGCTGCCGGCAACGCTGCCAGGCTGCTCCAGGCCCACCTCACCCCATCCTTGCCTGCAGGACAGGGTGACTGCAGGACAATGTAGCACAGGCAGGACCTTACCCCCCCGTCTCCACACCACCGGGCTGAAAAACCGAAGCTGTGGAGAGCTTCCCTCACACGCCCCGGCGTGAAAAGACAACGACTTGCCCACAGCGTTCCCACGCCGGCTGAGAGACGCCTTGTCCCACAGCGCGCCAGAAATTAAACAACACCGCTTTGAAGCGCAGCACACCGGAGCCTCCGCTCTACCTGCAGCGGGTCCCGAGCACTGGAAGGGTTCAAGTCTGGGTCTGGGTCCGGGTTCAGGTCCCGTCCTTCAGGTCCTGACGGCCGCGGCCACCGCCGAGCGCGGCCTCCTGCCGCGCCGCGTTGCCACGGTAACACCCGCCCCACGCATGCGCAGTGGGAGGGGGCGCCGCCAGCGGTCGCCTGAGGAAAAAGAGCGGGAAAAGCCTTTCCGGCGCTGAGGGAAGGGTCGCCCCGCCCGCCGCTCGGGGGAAGCCGGGCGAGAAACAAAGCACAAAGGAGTCTACCCTACCCGCCGCTAAAAGTATTAGTGAAAGTATTAATCTTAGGGAGGGGCAGGTGGGGAAAGAAAAAACCCACAACAACTTACAGCTGGGAGGAGGAGGAAGAGGAAAGGGCGGAAGGATGTTGTGTTTTTTAAAGGTTATGGGAAAGACTGGCGTTTGGCAGGCTGTTAAGTCAGTTTTCGCGTTTCTGTAGGCAAAAAGCCTCGGCTTGGGACATGTTATGCCTCGGCTTCCTGCCCCTGCTGGGGGAGGCACAGCCCACGCCTTCATCCTCTCTGGTGCTGTGGTGTGGCAATGGCGAGGGGGTGTCTGTGTGTCACCGGCTGACCCAGCGTCATGCACCACAAGCACAACTTAAAAAGCAAGCTCTGCTTTCACCTCCTTTGACAGCCACAGTTTCACACAGCAGGCATCAAAAAACTACGTGTAACCGAGTCTGGATGTTGTCAAGAAATCCCCACACAGTCATTAAAATTAAGCAGAAGTCTGAGACCCAGGGGAAGCGATGGAGGTGGAGAGGTCGGAGGGAGGAGCAGCTGAAGGGCTCACTTCAGTGCCATTTTAGAGACAATATTTGTTTCAGAGCCATAATACTATTTTTCTAAAGCTTTGGAGAAATTACGGGAGGCAGATGTCTCTTCTGCCTCCCTCAGCACCAGGCTTTCACTTGCAAAGTGCTAAAAATCAAAAAGCACACATGAAAAATATCAGTAGTGGCTCAATGACCAAAGAGAAAAAAAAGAAGTGCTCATAATTATACCATTGCCAAACCCCAACATGTCAAGGAGTCTGCCTAGATCATGGCTTTATTTTTATCTCAACCGTTAGCCTCTCTAAATCAGCTTTCTGGTATGTGAGGCCATAGGATGCACTTTATAATATTTTAAAGCTCTTTTTCCAAATGTTGACATGTGGGAGGTTGGAGGGTGTTTTATTTTAGTGACGTTTCCTAAAGAAACAGGGTTTGCACTGTCATGTGGGTTGCCTGTCAGCCCATCTGCACTGAGTTCTGAGCCCGTTGGCCGAATCCAACCAATATTGACACGGTGGTAAGAGTTCAGATATATTCATTTCCTGTGTGTTTCATGACAATCATCAGATGCACAGAGTGTGGGAGAGGGACACTGTTAATTGCTCTGCTGAGGAAACACCAACCCACCTCAGCCCATCTCTGGGCTATTTGGAAGGGGCATGTGGGGAGGACAAAGTGGTATTTCAGGGCAGTGGGACATGGCCTGTTGGAAGACAGCTGTGTTTCAGAAACATTAATTTTAACAAAAGCAATAATTATCTTAATTTTGGGAGCTGCAGGTTATGAAATAAGTTTCAGGAAGGCTCATCATTTTTATTAGGTAGGGCATGTAGTGCGAGGACAAGGGGTAATGGATTGAAATTTGAAGTGGGGAGATTTATGTTAAGCATTAGGAGGAAATTCTTCCCTTTGAGGATGGTGAGAGCCTGGCCCAGGTTGGCCAGAGAAGCTGTGGCTGCCCCATCCCTGGCAGTGTTGAAGGGCAGGTTGGATGGGGCTTGGAGCAGCCTGGGCTGGTGGGAGGTGTCCCTGCCCATGCAGGGGGGTTGGAACTAGATGGTCTTCAAGGTCCCTTCCAACCCAAACAACTCTGTGATTCTATGATTTTAATACAATGGTAAATACTGCAGACCAATGTGTAATTAGTTATTTTAAAAGCACTTTTGGGAATAGAGATGCCTTTGTTTTTTAATTTGCCTATTGGACATAACTGCTGTCCAGCCTTTGTTTTCCTCCCTTTTGTGAAGTTTGTACACAATATAGTCTGCTGTGATCAAACATTTAAATAAATCAGCATTGGAAGGGACTGTGGGTAAAGGATTGTAAATCCAATTCACAAAAATACCCAACCATCCTTCCCACTTTTCTTGGTGATTATAGAGATCATTGGCTTTAGTACAAACACAAATTACCATCTCATGGAATAATAGTGATTAACAAGCATTCACCTGTTGCTTTGGATGCTGTGGAGTGAGGTGGTGGTTGGAGGTATCAGACTCTGTAGAGGAGCTTTTGTAATACTGATAGAAAAGTGAATACAAGCAGTAAAGGGGGAGAGAACAACTCTGTAGTGGCAGAAATGTTTGCAGGGACAGTATTTCAGGATGAAAACAGAAGTAGATACAGAGAATAAGCCAGATTGGTGACTGAGTAAAATGTGGTTTAATGAAGAATGATCAGAAGGACTCCCAGAAATGAGATGAGAACAACAAAGAAAGCAAGAGCCCAATAAAACATTAAGACGAATAAAGGTATCGGTGAAAGAAGGGAAGAGGATGGTCAGGAGGAAATGTTGGAAGGGAAATAATTGTCAGTGTGTGTGTAGATTAGATATCAAAAGAAAGCTAAACAACAGGAATGAACGTAGCAGGTGATGGCTAGAGGAGGAGCTCAGGAACAGAGAAAGCAAAGAGCCAAGGCTCCCCTTGGCAAAATAGATGTCTAGTGATTATCTCTTTTATCAAGAGGGGAAGTTGAGCCAGGAGCACAGGTTGGATGGAGAAAGGAGCCCAGGAATCTTTGCCAATAACATCAGCTGGGTCATCACCTGACAGGGTGGCTGAGCGTGGGTGTATGTGCAGAGCGAGATGCTGCTGAGGAGGATGTTTTGAAAAGCAATTTTGAAACATGGAGTGGAAACCATTAGACTTATTTGCCTTGAGCAGAAAGGGATTGAGTGAATGGAAAACACCCTTTTATCTCTCCAAATGAATGTGTTGGAGTGCCTGACCAGCTGAACGCTGTTACCATGAACACCAGGCAGATCTCTCTGGATCCAGTGGAAAAAACTTCTCTGTTGTAATCCAGATGTGTTACATGTTTTGAAGAACAAGTGATAAGAAATTCAGTGTAGAAAACACACCTCTCAGATTCTTTTACTTACTGTGGATTTATTTTTTTTCCTCTAGAAGTACCAGTCTGTTTGCTTTGGTGAGTGTCCCCTGTTGCCATGAGTGGGGTCCAGGAGAATGTGCCATTCAAAGGGAATTGCTGTCTGATCAGTGGGGAGTATCAAGCTTCAATGAGTCTAATGAGCATGTTGTCTCTCTCCTACTCAGAGTAAATGATGGAGCAGCTCAACTTTTTTTTGTTTTTAGCAGTGAAGAAAAACAAGGGATACTATTACCCTGTCTCATCGACCAAGCTTGTCAAGGCAGTGTAGAAAACGGATTGTAAAGAGGTTCCTTGCCATTTGACAAGGCACAGGGCCTTGGTCTTTGCTGGCTTGGGGCATGTCTGTGGTTTGAGCCTTGTTTTCAGTGGGTAGGTCTACTGGGTAAGCTCCCATTCTTCCTGGTGCTGCTCCCTTCCCTCTTTCCTGTCTCTAACAGGCCATGGACAAGTGAATCAGTTAGATCTTTGAGATTGAAACAGCCCCACCAGAATAATGTTCCCTGCTGAGGAAAATCTCAGAGGAATCCTGGCACCTGATCAGAAGGAGCCAAAAAGGGGGCCTACAGGAAAGCTGGGGAGGGGTTTTCAGCAGAGAGGGCAGTGATGGGACAAGGGGTGATGGTTTTAAACTGAAAGAGGGGAGATTTAGGTTAGACATCAGGAAGAAATTCTTCCCCATGAGGGTAGGAAGGCACTGGAACAGGTTGCCCAGGGAGGCTGTGGCTGCCCCCTCCCTGGAGGTGTTCAAGGCCAGGTTGGATGAGGCTTGTGCAGCCTGGTCTGGTGGGAGGTGTCCCTGCTCATAGCAGGGGGGTTGGAACCTGATGATCTTGAAGGTCCCTTCCAACCCAAACCATTCTATGATTCTATGAAAAAAGAGAGTGAAAGAAACAAAAGAACTGGAAAGGACAGGGAAGGGCTCGGTAGTGTGGCTCAGAAGAAGGTCTGCAGATTTTTTTCTAAGTAAAACTCTTTTGGAATGAGTCTTGGGATGGATAATGAAAGAAATAATGAAAAAAACAAACAACAACAACAACAAAAACCAAACAAAAACCAAACCAAACCAAAAAAAGAAACCCAAAAAACTATTTTTTATGTGTTTAAGGAAAAATTATTTTGTGTAATCTTTATTAACAAACCACATGGCTTAAAAGAAGCAATCATAATTAGACTGATTATCTCCTTTCAGCAAAAACAACTGGCAAGAGAACACATTATCCTAACTACTGAGGCTAAAAAGAAGTAACAGTGGTGACAGGTGGGTCTGAAATGTTAGATTGAGCAGTCAAAAATTAGCTTGTGCAGTCAACTGTTGTATTTGGTAAAGATGTTTTGACCTGGCTACAAAACAAGCTCCTGTTTACACATGCAAGGCTTTTGATAAATAATTAAGAGAAGTTTCTGCAAACTAAGAGTGTAATAAACCTGGCCTCATAAAGTCACTGCTGTAGTTACAACTGGATAAATAAAGAGTGCTCTAGCTCTGGCAGCTGTCAGGCCAGGACATCTTAGTATCATTTTGAAGATAAATTAGCATCTTTGAGGCCTTTTATCCTCTCAAATTTGCATGAAATTAGCTAACCAGTTTGGAAGTTGCTTATAGAGGACTGAGAAACGAAGAGTGTAATTGCATGTGACTTCTATCCTTAGGAAACAAGGCTAAAAATAGAAAAATCTGTACTGAGGTTCTGAAGAAAATGACTTGCCCACAAACAGCAAAACTTTCAGCAACCACCTGTAGGCTGAAAGAAAAACAACCCTGCATATACTATTTAAACAGCAACTGAGCAACTCGAGCATTCCTGGAGCAGTCATGTTTGGGGTAAGGTAACAGATGTGGTTCCTTCAGCTGTACAGAAATCATCCCAAACTTAGCTCTGAAACTTCCTTGCTATACATCAACATTGTTATTCTATAATTTCTGCCTCCTGGCTCTTCTGATAATTTTTTAAGGAGAAGAAAATCCTCACTGTGAAGCAAAGAGGTTTTAAGCTGCTGCTGTGTGCAGTTTGAGCAGTGCCATAGGAGGATGGAGTCCTTCCTAGTACTGCTAGAGGAGCAGCAGCTGGGACTCTGAAGTACTGGGAAGGGAGTTTTCTAGAGGGGCCTCACTTAACACACAGCCCAGACACCTCAAGGGAAGGTCTTTCACGTGTCATGTTGTTTGAACTCCCCACATCTGTTTGTAAGTGGAATAAATTTATTAAAATAGAGGCTCCCTCTCTTCCTGCTGAACTGGTATTTCAGCCCCACAGCTGCTCAGCAGAGGCCAGCAGGTTGTATCAGCCTGGAAAGGTCATAGAATTGTTCAGGTTGGAAAAGACCTTTAAGATCATCGAGTCCAACCTTATCCTAACCCTATCACCCTATTTCTGATGACCCACCACTACACCATGTCCCCAGGCACCACATCCAGATGACTTTTAAACACATTCAGGGATGGTGACTCAACCACCTCCCTGGGGAGCCTGTTCCAGTGCCCAACAACCCTTTCTGTAAAGAAGTTTTTTCTGATATCCAACCTAAATGTCCTCTGATGCAACTTGAGCCCATTTCCTCTTGTCCTGTCATCAGTCACCAGTGAGAAGAGACCAAGCCCACTCTCACTGCAACCTCCTTTCAGGTATTTGTAAAGAGTGAGAAGGTCTCCCCTCAGCCTCCTCTTCCCCAGACTAACCAGCCCCAGCTCCCTCAGTCGTTCCTCATAGGGGATGTTTTCCAAACCCCTCACTAGCTTGGTTGCCCTTCTTTGGACCTGCTCCATCACCTCAATGTCCTTTCTGTATTGAGGTGCCCAAAACTGAACACAACACTCGAGGTGGGGCTTCACCAGTGCCAGGTACAGAGGCAGGATCACTTCCCTAGTCCTGCTAGACACCCCATTTCTGATCCAAGCCAGGATGCCATTGGCCTTCTTGGCCACCTGGGCACGTTGGTGGCTCCTATTCAGCCGCCTGTCAATCCATACACCAAGGTCCTTTTCTGCCAGGCAGCTTTCCAGCCACTCTTCTCCAAGCCTGTAGTGTTGCCTGGGGTGGTTGTCACCGAGATGCAGGACCTGACATTTGGCCTTCTTGAATTTCATACAGTTGGTCTCAGCCCATGGATCCAGTCTGTCCAGGTCCCTCTGTAAAGCCTTCCTACCACCCAGCAGATTGACACTCCCTCCCAACTTGGTGTCATCTGCAAATTGACTGATGGTGCATTTCACTGCAGCCCTCAGGCAGGGCCATCCAAGGAGAAGGGACTGTCACCCCACACAGTACCAAGGGCTGAGGACCATTCAGCAGGTCAGCCCATAAGAGTTTCCAGCCTGCCTTCAGCTGCCACCCCCCTGCAATGCAGCTTTACCCAAGCATGGACCTTACAGAAAGTTTACAGCTCAATCTGCTCTTCATTCTGAAAGTTACAGACCTCAGAGTTTGCTCTTTTCCTCACAGGATGGCAATAAAGTGTCAACCAAAGCACTTTTTCTCCTCACTTCAGGACTTGACATAAACATTCCCCCAGATAACAAAAAAATCCATGTAAAAATCAGGTTATTTAACGTGGCATTTACTGTCTCCTCCATAGTTAGAAGAGCTGAAGAAAGTTACCTGCAGTAATTATCCACTGAAAACAATCAGGTGGAGAGAAACGTGGCCATCAGCCTCCTCTCCAGCTCTACACTGCACAGCTCAGCCAGCATTTTACTCTTGGGAAGTGAACGGAGCAGAGGAAAGAAGGGGAAGCAGTGGAAAAGCCAGTGGATTATTATCCTTGCTGAACAAGATGCAAAAATGGTCAGTTGTGGAAGCAAGCCTCTAAGTTGGGTGGAACAATCCCAGCAGCAGCAACGCCAGCCCGGGGACAAGAGGTAATGTCACCTCCTTTGTCCAAGTCAACCTGTCACCTCTGGTTGAGACTGTCACAGACAGTGCTTCACATTTCCTGTGTTCAGCTTCGTTAGGGCAGCTTGTTCATGGCAGGGGGGGTGAGAAGCACATTACCAGGCAGCCAGAACTGAATACATGGAAACCAACCAGGCAGAGCGTGGGGCAGCAGGGAGAGATGGAAACCTGTCCCAGCTCAGGTACTCTTACAGCACACGTACGTGCTGAGAGAGACCTGGGCTCTGAGCTCTCCTACTCTGCTGTCAATCTGCAGTAAAGACCAGATCAGCTCATTCTTGACTCTGCCACTAGTGTGACACTGCACCTCTGTGCAGGTCTGTTGATACTGTATGGCCTCCAAGAAGTCACAGGAAAGGGATGACCTCCAAAAAGATGGTTGTTGCATCCTTGAGGCTGTCTGGGTAGATAGACAAAGACACTTGGTCTCTTTGGAAAGATTAAATTTGCTTAAGAACACCCAGGTCCAAAATAATCTTCCTTTCCTCAGCGTTGTAGCACCTTGAGTCCTCATTGGGACCGGGGGCAGGTGAAGGTGTTGCTCTCACTGGTAATGCAGCAGCTCCTCCCAGCGAATGGGCTGGGAAAACACCTCCCGCTCCAGCCAGAGTTCGTAGGAGTAGTGGAAGTCCTCGGGGAGCTCCAGCTGCTGGCCCAGCACGCTCTGCAGGCAGTTGTCCACTGGGGCAAACTCTGAGTCTTGAGGTTGGTCGTACCTCCGGCTGTTGAAGGCTTCGATGTTGGCCCTGAGGGTGCACTCCTCAGCCTGGAAATCCCAAGGTCTGGCATCGATATCTACATGGAAGAAGGAATAAGACCAAAGTGTTGTGGAAAAAAATCATAGAATCATAGAATGGTTAGAGTTGGAAGGGACCTTAATGATTAGAGTTGGAAGGGACCTTAAAGATCATCTAGTTCCAACCCCCCTGCCATGGGCAGGGACACCTCCCACCAGCCCAGGCTGCTCCAAGCCCCATCCAACCTGCCCTTCAACACTGTCAGGGATGGGGCAGCCACAGCTTCTCTGGCCAACCTGGGCCAGGCTCTCACCACCCTCACAGCCAACAATTTCCTCCTCATGTCCAACCTAAATCTCCCCTCTTCCAGTTTTAATCCAAGTTTTGAGCAAAAGAAACAATGATGATTTTCCAGCAACCACATGCCTGAATTGACCAGAGTATTATCCAGTCAGTTATTCCTAATCAATTCCCAATTATGTATGCATTTTAATTTAAGGTATTTAAATGTAAGATGTTATGTTGGATGAGGCTTGGAGCAACCTGGTCTGGTGGGAGGTGTCCCTGCCCATGCAGGGGGGTTGGAACTAGATGATCTTCAAGGTCCCTTCCAACCCAAACCATTCTGTGGTTCTATGATGATTCTATGTTGAAATCCCTTGTAAATTAAGCAGAGTCAGAAAGCTTCCTCTAGAAATGCAATTGTTTCTTGTCTGCAGTGGGCTTTAAGGACTCTCCATAATTACCAAGCTCCTGCTTTTTACAGAAAGGCCCCACCACTTTCCCTGAAAATCCCCACAGATGCGTGGAGCAGAGATCAAGGTTAAATGTATGTAGCTAAAACCTGGTGAGCTTATGATGAGCTACTGAAAACAAAGTGTTCTAAAATTTGGACAAATTGAACTTACATTGAAAAGCTGATCACTGGCTGTAACAACCACCACATTTTAAACATGCAATACTTCATAAACATGTAATGACAAAACAATTGGTATTTTGAAAGTTGATCTTTATGAACTCCAAATCTATAGGAAATAGTCACTCACTCCATAAAGGGTCAGTAAATTCACTGTCAAAGCTCTGAAGTGCTCAGGGGAGGGAAAGGTCTGAGCTGAGTGTCAACCCAGATAACAAAAATATAGAAATAAAGTCTCCAGGAAAACCCCTTCCAGATCGTGTCTCTGACAGCCAAACTGTCAGAGATGTCAGGAGAGTCTCTAAGTAGTGAATTGTGCAATCAGTGTTCCCATGATGTTCCTGATTAACTCCTTAGGGGGAAGTGGGACACACACAACAATTTACCCTCTGTATCTGTCTTAAAATTGCATTATTCTCACCATTGCCATGTAAATCCAGTTGTTCAACCCTTGCTCCAGGGCAGGTGACACAGGCAGTCCCTGCTCCTGCTCTTTTGGAGCATGTAGAGCCCAAGCTGTCTCAGCCACCCAAGGCAGGCAGTGTCCCATGGCTGGATCCCATTAGAAGCCCTGCTGCCCTATCCAATCCCACAGGGAATAGTCAGCACACTCAGAAAGGCAGCAACAGGAGAGAAATCCCAGGAAAAGAAAGGAAGTCCCCAATCTTCCCCACTCTTCTGAACTTCCCACCCTTGGATCATCTGGGGAACTCTGCTAGCCCTGGAGTGAAATTTAATTTAAATTACATTTGGTTCTTCTGAATTAGTGCCACAGTGGTACCATGACTACCAAAAGCATAACAAGTCTTAAAAAATAAAGTACATCTTTTACAGATGAAATTAAAGACCCCAACATCATTATAATGCCTTTCTCCCTTGTAAAAAGTTGTTGGGCTTTTACTTCTTGCCCTGTTTTATCATGGAACAGAAATGCTACCCAATTTTTCTGCTTAATCCTCATTAAGAAGAAGATAACATGCAGAGCAAAAATTTAGGACCATGTTAATAGGGCAAAAAGATATTTTAATACCTTCTCTTCTTGTCCTCAGTTTGGGTCAGTTGTTGCAGCAACTGGGTGTACTGACAAGGGAATGTGAGTATGTGGTCTGATGGATCCCATGGATTAATACATGAGGAACATCAGAAATTTTCAATGTATCCCTCAAAACACATGGATTTAGACTCCACGAGAGCTGTTTTAAACAGAGCAGCACATCAGGAGAAGAGAAGGCTCCAGGGAGACCTTGGAGCACCTTCCAGTGCCTGAAGGGGCTCCAGGAAAGCTGGGGAGGGACTTTGGACAAGGGCAGGGAGGGATGGGACGAGGGGGAAGGGTTTCAAGCTGAAAGAATAGAGATTTAGTTTGGACATGAGGAGGAAATTCTGGGCTGTGAGGGTGGTGAGAGCCTGGCCCAGGTTGGCCAGAGAAGCTGTGGCTGCCCCATCCCTGGAGGTGTTGAAGGGCAGGTTGGATGGGGCTTGGAGCAACCTGATATGGTGGGAGGTGTCCCTGCCCATGCAGGGGGGGTTGGAACTAGATGATCTTTAAGGTCCCTTTTCAACTCAAACCATTCTGTAATTTCTGTGATTCTATGATCTGCACCAGTGGGATGAAACTGCTGTTGTTTCTCAGGTGTGAACTGCAGATCTCCACAGCCATCCTAAGCATGCACATTTGGTGTAGATACCAGGACAGCTTAATGGCTTGATGTTGAAAGTGATTTGGAAGTGCAAAAGTGCAGGTCTGGGCTTGGTGGAAACTCTCATCTTGGAGACCCGAGCTGACCGTGTCCCATCCTGATCTATTATTCCCACCTTTCCTCATGCAATCAATGTGTTCTCTCTTGGTGGTGCTGAACAGAGCCTTAAAGCTTCTGGAAAAAATCCCCAGCACTGACCCAAACAAGTTGATGGGATCCTAACAGGCCAAACCATGTCAAACCACATCAAAGGGCTGGAGAACCTGCCTATGAGGAAAGACTGAAGGAGTCTGGAGGATCTGGAGAAGAGAAGGCTTGGGGGGAGACCCCATCACAGTATTCCAGTACTTCAAGGGCTGCTACAAAGACAGCAGAGGCTCTCTCTTCACAAAGAGCCACATGGAGAAGACAAGGGGCAGGAGGTACAAGTCACACTGGGAGAGGTTTCATCTTGATGTGAGAAAGACTTTTTTTACACTGAGAACAATCACTCCCTGGAACAACCTCCCTGGAGACATGGTAGAGTTCCCACCACTGGAGGTTTTTAAGATGTGACTGGGCAGAGTGCTAGATTATCTCATCCAGGCTCCCTTTCCCATAAAAGGCTGGACCAGATGATCTTCTGAGGTCCTTCCCAGCTGGTCTATGATTCTCTGAAACCCCCTGTGTGCCCATTCCCCCCCAGGACAGGGTGGCTGCTCCCCAGCCCCACTCACCGTTGCCGTAGGCCCAGTCGTCGTTCATGCGGTGCCGCACCTTCTGGTAGATGGCAGACATGGTCTTCATGTTGCTCTTTCTCCACTGGCGCCCCAGGTATTTGGTCTGGATTTTCAACAGCTTGAGGACATACAGCTGCATCATGGCCTGCTTCACCTTCAGAGCTCGCTTCAGTATTGGGGCTGACTTAAAGACCACCAGCATCTGCCAAGAAACCAACACACATTAATTCAGAGTGTTCCAGAAACCCACATGAACACTGCGCGGCTTTGGGCACCAACACCTGGGCCATGTGTGGTACAGACCCCAGGCAGGTAGAACATGAGTGTTCAACATAACCACAAGTTGCTGCAGGGGGCTTGAAGGTGACAGAAATAAGTATTGTTTGCAGAAGAAAAAGTATTCCTTCACTTAAGGCTCAATCTGTGAAAGACAAATGGGCAGATGATGAAGAAGCAGAAGCTCCAGCACTGCCAGAAGACACTCTCAGCAGGGAGGCTGGGCTGAAGTTGCTGGGGACACACGTGATGGTCCAACACTGGCAGACTACAGCAGGTCTCAGAGGGATGGGGCACCACCTTACCATTGTCCTTGAGTGTTTCCACTTGGTCAGCTTGTTGAGGATCCTCAGCAAGTTAATGCAGGAGAATAAATTTCTCCAGCAGAACTGGTTGTTGTCTCCAGCCTCCTGCAGAGCAGAGAAGGAAAAGCGTAATAACCCTCACACGGGCATTCCCAGAGATACCCTTGTGCAGAAAGCCTTTATTTTCACTATCTGCACAAGTCTTATTTCTGATGGAGAGTGAGCAGCAGAGCTCTCTCCTCACTTGGGTTGTCATCATGCTGCTGAGAAGCCAGCAGATTCTGGGGAAAACCCTTCTGAAAGAGTCAGATGTAATCAGCATTTTAATTTGCATTTAAGTTTAGAGTAAGAGCTGAAATAAATCACATTGTTCTGTCATGGGAGACACATATTGTGGTAGATTTGTACTCGTTGTTTGCAGTCAGCAAAGGACAGCCCAGTGATCACCACAGCTCAGAGAACAGAGTTGTAAGTTATAGAAATTACAGAATCACAGAATGAGTTGGGTGGGAAGGGACCTTGAAGATCATCTTGTTCCAACCTCCCTGCATGGGCAGGGACACCTCCCACCAGCCCAGGCTGCTCCAAGCCCCATCCAACCTGCCCTTCAACACTGCCAGGGATGGGGCAGCCACAGCTTCTCTGGCCAACCTGGGCCAGGCTCTCACCACCCTCACAGCACAGAACTTCTCCCTCACATCTCATCTCCAGCTCCCCTCTTCCAGCTGGAAACCCTTCCCCCTCAGCCCATCCCTCCCTGCCCTTGGCCAAAGTCCCTGCCCAGCTTTCCTGGAGCCCCTTCAGGCACTGGAAGGTGCTCCAAGGTCTCCCTGGAGCCTTCTCTTCTCCAGGCTCAACACCCCCAACTCTCCCAGCCTGTCTCCAGAGCAGGAGGGCTCCAGCCCTCCCATCATCTCCAGGGCCTCCTCTGGACTCTCTCCAACAGCTCCATGTCTTTCCTGTGCTGAGGGCTCAAGAGCTGGACGTTCAGACTCCTCCCACAGCCATAAAGCTGAGCCTGAGCGTAAGGCTTAGCATGAGCCCTCAGCGAGGTGTCACTAGATGTCCCCATCGGACAAGGATACGGTCGGTGGGAGCCTGGCCAGGACACCAGCCTTCAGCAAGCAGCTCATGGACCGGCACAAAACAGGGGACTGATCCCCTTGGTAAGGAAGGAGGCAAGAAGCACTGGCAGAAGGGCACGTGGGGCAGTGGTGGAGGACGCAGGCAGCATGCCAGCCACGTGTGGCAGTCCCACACCCACCCACCCACGCTCCACAGGGAGTTTTATATCAATTTGATCTGGCACAATCAACTCATGGCCGGAATTTGTATCGCAGTGGCACATCAGAAATGCCGTGGCTACAGATCCAATAAAACCAGTTTGGCTGTTCTGGCTGGCTGCAGCCTTGGAGGGACACCTCAGCAACTGCCATTCAGAGGAACTAGGGAAAATCTTTCACTTCAATGATTTGTACCTTTCCATAGCTAAGGAGAGCAACATAGGCTTAAGATTTCAGCAGCCAGGTGACATAAGGTCATCCTTGCCTGGACTAGTTTTGGTCAGGCACCTTCTTAATGATTCCTGCACCATTTAGGGTCTTCCTTCCCTCAGATCCCTCTGAACCCCAGAGCTTGTCCCTGCTGTGTGCCCAGTCCAAGCCCAACCCACTCTGCATTGAATTATTGCAATTCTGAACCTGCCAGCAATGATGTCTCATCTGTCATCCTTATATTCACACAGCCCATCATGCTGGCTGGTCTCTAATACTTGGGCTCTTCTCCATAGGGAATTTGCTTCATTCCTTAACCTACTGGCATCTTGAGAAATGCAAGTGCTCAGAGCAATTTAAACCTGGGCAACTCCTTTTTCCAAGCAGGTTCTCTCATTTGGAGAAGTGAAAGTGGAAAACCCTAAACCCAGGTATTTTCCTGGGATGCACAACACCAGCAGTGCCTCCTCCCCACCTCCCCACAGCCAGTCAGAAGAGCGATGGGAGGAATTTTCAAGTCTGAAAGGGGGGGAAAAAAGTCTAATTTTGGAAAGGCTGGGAATGCAGAAAAAAGCAGATAGAAAAAAAAAAGAAAACAGAAGTCCTTCCTCACCCTCTCACAAACAGCAATACTGGTTACAAGGACCCTTTGTGTGCTGCTTACCAGGCTTTCTGCAGTGAGCTCGGGCAAATCATAGACTGTACAATGTGGATAATCCAGGACGGAGATGCTGTGGAAAACAGGAAGGAAGGGACTCGTTAAGAACCAGGTAAATATGAAAGTAACTTTTCAAGATGATCTATATGATCATGCCCAGCAATCTGCAACACCTCCCTGCATTTCCAAGGGCACGTCCAGATGGGCTCCCAGCCTCACCACTGCCTCATGGCTCAGCTTCCTGGAGCACCTCAATCCCTCCTGGCTCTAAAGTGCATCCTGAGTGCACTCACAAGGACTCAAAGGATTTGGATCCATTAAGACATGAAAGATGAGTTGCTCAAACGTGTATTTTAAAAGGGGAAAAAAACCAAACAAAACAGATGTTAGGTTCAAATGGAGACATCTGATTACCAGCAAGAAACTTCACAATGAGTGAGGGCATCAGGTCTTTCCAAGCCCTCCAGGCCTATTGCCTCTGTAAAAGCAGCCAATAGTCAGAGACATCATGGAATCATGGAATGGTTTGGGTTGGAAGGGACCTCAAAGATCATCTAGTTTAATCCCATTGCCATGGGCAGGGACACCTCCCACTAGACCAGGTTGCTCCAAGCCCCATCCAACCTGGCCCTGAACACTTCCAGGGATGGGGCAGCCAAAACCTCCCTGGGCAACCTGTTCAATAAAAAAGAAAAGTATGTTATGTGTGTGTGTGTATATATATATATATATATAAAATGTATGCATACATACACACACACTGATGCTGCCTGTACCCTGAGACATGCACTGGTTGCAAACGAGGTGTGCACTGTCACACAGCTTCAGTTCTTGTTTGCTATTCTTTGTTTTAAAATCTGGGAGCTGAGCAACAAGCAGACTTGTGATACCCACTGAGTCAGAGGCAAACCTGGATGAAGACCCACATTCTGGAGATCCCCTAAAATAGGCTTTGCTTAAAGCATTTGATCCAAGAAAGGCTTGTCTGACCCCAAGGACAGATGCTCCTCGGAATCATAGGATGGTTTGGGTTGGGAGGGACCTTAAAGATCACCAGTTTCCAACCTCCCTGCTGTGAGCAGGGACACCTCCCACCAGACCAGGCTGCACAAGCCTCATCCAACCTGGCCTTGAACACCCTCAGGGAAGGTGAATCAACAACCCTCCTGGGCAACCTATTCCAGTGCCTCACTGCCTTCATGGTGAAGAATTCCTTCCTGATGTCCAACCTAAATCTCTCCTCTTTCCGTTTAAAACCATTCCCCCTTGCCCTGTCACTGCCATCTCTGGTAAAAAGCCCCTCCTCAACTCTTAATCCTAAACCTGG
This sequence comes from Hemiprocne comata, assembly GCA_020745705.1. Taxonomy (NCBI): domain Eukaryota; kingdom Metazoa; phylum Chordata; class Aves; order Apodiformes; family Apodidae; genus Hemiprocne; species Hemiprocne comata. The sequence continues at coordinate 1,141,641 of CM036586.1, read as the reverse complement.
AAGTGCTGTGCAGGTACAAGCAAGAGAGCTCAGAGGGAGCCAGCTCAGGAGCAGGAGCCCTCAGCTCATTTGCTGCAAGTTGTTGTGCTGGCATCACTTCTGACATTCCCTGTTGTGGCATCACTGGGCTTGGGTCCGTGCACCTGAACGTGACCAAGTCTCACCTGTGAAACCTCCATCAGAAAGCAGAGGAGGGAGCTGAGTGCTCCTGGGCTACGTTTCCTCCTCACTTATGTGCCTCTAAAGCACAGGACCAAAAGTGGAAATGTTTATCAGCAAGATAATTAATATATTGCTTCCTCTTTTTCCATTTTCTCACACTTACACAACCATCCCGTGCAGGAGACAGAGCAGCCTCCACATGTGGCTCAAAAGCAACAAAAAGAGCATCAAAAAGCAAGACAAAGGATCTTTTAATCATTCCAAGAGCAACATCTTCTGTCACTCCCCTCTGAGCAGGGAAATCCTACCCAGTCCTACTGAGCTGTGAAAGAGTTGTGCTCTCTCAGTTCTCACACTGACTTGCACTAGTCCAGCACGTCCCCATCCAGACTCAAAATGGGACTCGTGTCCTTCTCAGATCAGAAGTCAAAGGCAGTGACAACTGTGCAAAACTTGGAGAAGTCAGGACAACAAGCAGATAGGACACAGATGACTTTACCCCATCTGGACTTTTTGACCCTGTGGCCCACAGATGCCCAGAGGCACTAGGCTGCTTTCCAGGAGTCCATGTAAAGATGCAACCAATCTACTGTCAGCAAGGGAGATGTGTCTTCATGTATGTTAGGAGTCCAGTGAGAAACTGGAAACCCCCCATCCAGTTCTCCTCCGTAGGCAGAAGGGATCTGCTCCCCTCCAGTGTATTCCTCTAGTGGAGAAGATGCTGCCCCAAAGCCATGCCAGGGACCAGAGGTCACTTGATCCCACCCCATGTGAGGGTTTCTCATGCACAAAGCCTCCCTGCTCCATCATCTTTCTCCTCCCCAGAAGTGGCTGTACCTGTTTTTGGCAGTGATATAAGACATGATGTTTTGGTTGAAGAACTTCAGGATCAGCGGGATGCAGTTGGCAAACACCAAATGCTGGGACACGTACTCAAACTGAGGAAGAGAAGTGAAACGGGTCAACGTTAGCTGGAACAACTGGGAGCATCACCTGGGAATGGAAACCCAGTCTCCATGGTCTGCTCCAGACACCTGGCAGACCATCTTCCCTTGCAGAAGGCTGCTGCATGAGGCTTGCCTCACATCCAGCAACTCCCACCAGCTGGAAAACTATTTGCCAGGGAGTGGAGACACAAACTTTATGGCAGGAGTTCAGGAAGAGCTTCACCCCGTGGCTGCAGTGTAGCTTGTCAAGGTACAAGTCTGTGGCAAAACAGTACGTGGGGGAGAGGGAAGAAGGAGATGTAGCTGTTACAGGAGAAACAATCATTCCTGCAACTGCCACACGGTCACCCCAGTCCCTTTTCAAATTTTGACTGGAAAAAGTACCCCTGCCTTCACACTTGCTTTTAATTTCTCTCCCCCTCTAAACATGAAATGGTCTGGGGATGTAGGGCTGCACAACACAACAAATGCCACTGTCCTCTGAGGAGACACGAACAGCAGCCAGTTCCTGTCCCATCCTGTCCCACCTGTGCCTCTCACTGACCTGCAGTCAACGTGCCAGAGGGGAGAGTAAAGGTGACAGTTTGTTCCTACAGAGAGGAAGGAGGGGAGAGGGAGAGGGAGAGGGAGAGGGAGAGAGGGAGAGGGAGAGGGAGAGGGAGAGGGAGAGGGAGAGGGAGAGGGAGAGGGAGAGGGAGAGGGAGAGGGAGAGGGAGAGGGAGAGGGAGAGGGAGAGGGAGAGGGAGAGGGAGAGGGAGAGGGAGAGGGAGAGGGAGAGGGAGAGGGAGAGGGAGAGGGAGAGGGAGAGGGAGAGGGAGAGGGAGAGGGAGAGGGAGAGGGAGAGAAGAGAAGAGAAGAGAAGAGAAGAGAAGAGAAGAGAAGAGAAGAGAAGAGAAGAGAAGAGAAGAGAAGAGAAGAGAAGAGAAGAGAAGAGAAGAGAAGAGAAGAGAAGAGAAGAGAAGAGAAGAGAAGAGAAGAGAAGAGAAGAGAAGAGAAGAGAAGGAGAAGAGAAGGAGAAGAGAAGGAGAAGAGAAGGAGAAGAGAAGGAGAAGAGAAGGAGAAGAATGATGCTGGGTTGGAAGGAAGCTTTCAAGGTTATCTAGTCCAGCCCCCCTGCAGTGACCAAAGACCACTTTAGGTCACTCACTGATCAGGTTGCTCACCAGACCTCAAGGATCCTCCTGCCATGGAGGAAGAAATAAGAGGAGCCATTTTGGGAGCGAAGCAAGAAAAATTAGTGAAGGGGTGCGGGGGAACAAATGTAGGATTGTAAAAATGTGGGTGCTCGTTCCAATTTATCCAGTCCAATGTATGGATTTATATTTGTCATCAGATAAATATCAGTGGGCTTCATAACACAGGATGGATTTGTACCATGCTGAAATCTTTACAAGGAAAAAAGTAAAAATAGAAAACACCAATTGTTTGAGTTGCAGAACAGGTGGGGAACTGGGCCCAGGCCATGGGTCAAACCAGCACTTGGTCTTTTTTTTAATCAAGGTCCAGTGTGATTGGTTTCATGCAAATGAAACAAAAAGCAGATTGCATCTAGGACCCAGACCTCCAGGCTGTGTTGAAACTGGAGCTGCAAGAACTTGATCCTGCCAAGGGACAGAGGACTGGATTAATTGACCTCATGAGGTCCCACCCAGAACTATTTCTGGTCACTGGCGATGAAACAGAGCAAAAGAGAGTCTTGTCTCACCCCCATCCCCTTCCCCCCTCTGCCAGGGAGGCTCCTGCTTGTGGTACCTCCTGAATTTTAACCTGATCAGCCATAATGTGAATTTTTCCAGAAGTCTGAAACTTCTTTCCACGTTGGTGGAAACAATCTTGTCAGACCACAGCCAGAAGATAACACTGCAGGCAGGTTATCCCTGCCTGAGTCACGCTGCCAAAGCCTGGCCCGGAACCAGGGTCACTGCTATGGAAAAGCCATCTGCAGCTCCTTATGGAAACCCATTCCTGGAGAGGTCTTTTAGGAGAGGGTCTGTCAGGACACACTGGCTTCAAGACCAGCTCGACAATGGCCAACGCCTTCTCTCCACTTGCCTGGTAGATGTGGTTCAGCTTGAAGTGCTTGAGGAGCAGCAGCAGCAAAGCCGAGATGCTCTTCACGATGATCTCTTTGTGTCTGTTCACATCAATGCCCAGTTTCATGCTCTGAAGAACGGTGATGCTGGGTTGGTGGAAGAAAGGAACAGTGTGGTGGGTACAGGAGCAAGGAGGACTAAGGGACTGTTGAGTTCTTCTTAATCTGGACAGGCTCTACAGAAACAGGGACCTTCACTTCCCTTTGGGACTTCTGCCCTGGCAGCAACAGTAGCTTGCACCCATCCAAAGACATGTCCCCAAATCTGGACCTCCCAAATCTATTAGCAAACCCCAACTCTCCTGCTCAGTCCAAGACTTGATGGCAAAGCTGAGATGGCTGGTGGCCACCTCCTCAAGAACTTACGGCATCTCTTCAGGCAACACATCTGCCAGGATGTTGATGGAATCGGTCTTGGCTTTGGAGGTGGGCGCTGCAGCGAGGAGGATCTTCAGCAAAGCTATCTGCAAGGGAGGACAGGCATGGGGGGATGCTCCCAGGAAGGGGCATTCCTTCCTTTTTCACTTACTGAAACTGGACTTCAAGCCAGCTCAATAGGGTTTCACCAGCCCAAGCTCTGCTCACCATGAGCGCTCACCAGCGCTCAACCTCTCCTTGTATCCCCTGGACAGAGAGGACATGTGTGGGAAGCACAGCAGCTCTATCTTATCCTTAACTTAAGGCCTCATGAGCTCCAGGAGGATGGATAAAATAAAGCAAGGGACACCTGGAGCCTGATGGACTTAAATCTGTGTTTGTCTCTCCCTATGGATGGAGTTCGCGTGACCCAGTGAGCACCTTAGAGAATCATGGAATGGTTTGGGTTGGAAGGGACCTTAAAGATCATCTAATTCCAAGCTCCCTACCATGGGCAGAGACATCTTCCACTAGATCTGGTTGCTCAAAGCCTCATCCAACTTGGCAATGTAGCTGAAGTTCAGGACATGCATTATATTCCTCTGGGACTTCCTCTTGGGGCCATGGGAAGGCTTGGGGCCAAGAGATGTCCCTGTAAGGAAGGTGACAACCTACAGACTCTTCACAGTTTGCAAAGCTGTTGAGAGCACAGCCACGTTGGTGGAGACCTGAAGATGTTCCAGCTCATTTGCTGAGCCATGTCAAGCACAAGGATGGTTTAGTTTGGTTCCTGGCCCAGCAAACCATCACAGTCAGAGATCAGTGTGATATTATAATGGAAAGTTCATCTCAGCAAGAAAGACAAAGGCTCAAGGCACCAGTGAAGTCCGTAGGTTACTTCTTGGGGTCAGAAGTGAACATGCTTGCACCAGTGTGCAACAACTGGCTGGTGAATGCTGCAGCTCAAGAGATGACACAGGCCCATCCCTAACTGGTTCCCTTTGGTGTCTGGAGCCAGTTTTGAGCTCCTACCAACGTGGAGGACTTTGTTCCTTGGTCCAAATCCTCCACACACACCCTATTTTCCAACCACTGACCCATCTCCAACAGTTTGACCGTGTCCCTGGGTATCGGCACCCCTTGATCCTCTGAATCCCTCCTCTTGGACTGTACTTTCTACCCAGGTCTGCCCTGGATTCCCACCAAAATCTCACCATTCAAGTCCTGAACATACCCCAGGAGCCCCGTGCTGAGCTCTGCAGATCAGGGGTTGGCACCATTCCCCACCCAAAAGCTCTTCAAGAAACACGGGCTTACCATGTACTGGGGGAGGTTGTACAACATTGCTCGGTACAACACCTCACAAGGGGTTTCTTGGACTTCCTCTTCCCCCTAGCACAGAGAAACATTAGGAAAAAAGGAAAAATTAGGTATTTCCAGGTATTTCCATTTGAGATATGTTGGTCACCTCCATATAACCCAGCCTGAGGAGTTAAACGTGGACACAGCTGCATGCTGACTGGAGGAAGCTCCAGGCCTTTCTCCATTGCTACATTTGATGAAGATATGGACTTCTAGGAAAAAAAAAAGAGTATCTCAGGTGTGTCCTGAGGATCACGGAGAAGGTTTGGCTTTCTATGACACCTTGGAAACCTTCCACACATCTGCCTAGTGATGGGGAGCAGCAACTTCTTACCAGAGACATGGGGCACTTCTCCAGCTCCTCCTCATTCTTGATCTGGATGTCTGAGATGGAAACATATTTGTGCTGGCAACAAAATTGACAGAGAGAGGCAGAGCAAGGTCACAACTGAAGGATGAAACACAGGCAGTGAAGACAACATTTGCTGATTTCAGTGATGTCTGAATTAGGTGCACAGGTCACAGCAGATACACAGAGAACTCATCTTTGTGTGGACATCCCTCTGTCCCTGGAGCTCCTCACACATCACACCTTTGAGGCCACCCACCTACTCCTTCTAGGATCTATCTGTAAGTGAATGGAGAGTGACAATTGCCTCCAAAAGGCAATCCAGACCTCAAACAGGTTCAGTTGGCCTCTGGAGGTGTCTCACTCCACGTGGAGCACTGCAGGAGCCAAGGCTGGTCATGCTTCCCCCTGGGGACAGCACAGGTCTGGGCATGGATGTCCAAACCCAACTCTGAAAGTCTGTCACCTTCAAAGCACGTGGCAGATGCTCACCAGGCCACATCAATGCTACACCTTGGATAAAGGGCAAGTCCAGGAGCTGGACAATCTACTTGGAATTGCACCAAGGACTCAGTTTTCCATTTTTTGCCCCAATTCCTGCAAGAAACTCCAGAAGCTTTTCCTGTAACAACCGACAAGCAGGGGCCCTCTTACTCCCTCCAGTAACTGTGTTTCAGCCAGAGGTTAGACCTGAAGATCCCACACTGCCCATGGTGGATACCCAGTCCCTCTCAAGGTGTTCAGAACTTGACTGGGTTCATCAAATTGATTTCCCAAGGCAGAGGGAGCAAGAGCAGAGCTCAGACTGAAAGCGTTGCTGAGAAGAGGAGCAGAAGTCACATGAAACATTGACTGTGGGCTGAGACAACACATCTGAGGAGCTTCAAACTCCTTGTAAATGCTGTATCACAAAGCTCATGTGTATGAGCCTTGATGCCCTGCAGTCCCCCTGCAGCCCTGGTGATCTTGGCCAATGATTTCCTCACATCCATGAGATTCCCACAGGTCCGATCCCACCACAGAGCATCTGCTGAGTGCCAGGCAGCAAAACTAGCAAGGGATGAGGTCAGACAAGCTGAGTGCTCCTCAGCAAGGCTTTCTGGGCTGCTTCATCCAAGTGCCATGCACAGAGCCACCATCTTACCTGCTTCAGGGTCTTCACGCTTTCATGGATGGGCCGTGGTAGCCCTATCAGGGTTTCGGTGTCTCTGTGGGGGATGAAAGATGGCTGGGAAGAAGATCTGGGTTTCACACTTCCAAGGTCAACAAGGGAGCCTGTAGTCTAATGAATCTGCTGAACACATCCCAGATGGGTCAGGAACTGGGAGAGGTGTTGGCACCAGCTGCCCACCCTTCCACCTCCTCCCCAGCAAAGCCTGCACCAGAAAGGGGCAACCTTGGGCTGAAGATCTGAGGTGAAATCAGGTCTCTGTGTGGAGCCAGCCTGAGACCAGCACCACACCTGAAAACAAGGATATTCTGCTGGGCCCACACCAGGATGACTCTGCTGGATTTAGTCACAAATTGGGTAATTTGCTGTGGATACCACGTTGTCCCAACTCCCTCCTACATCAATCACAGAATCCTGGAATGCCAGGTTGGAAGGGACCTCAAGGATCATCTGGTCCAAGCTCTCTAGGTACTACTCTAGTTGACAGGAGGTGGCTCAGCACCCTGTCAAGCTGAGACTTCAAACTGTCCCACGTGGGGGAATCCACCACTTCCCTTGGGAGACTATTCCAATGTTGGACTGTCCTCATGGGGAACAATGGACCTCTGGTGTCCAATGGGAATCTCCTCAGGAGCAACTTGTGCCCATCACCCCTTGTCTTTTCCATCTGACTCCTTGTCAACAGGGAGTCTCCATCTTCATGGCAGCCACCCTTTAAGTACTGGAACATGGTGATAAGGTCTCCCCAAAGCTTTCTCTTCTCAAGGCTGAACAAACCCAGCTCCCTCAGCCTCTCCTCATATGGCTTGGGCCAGAGGTCACTTATTCCAGGCTAGGTCTGATTTTTTTTAACAGCAAGAGGTCCTTGGAGACCAACATCTCCAAGAACATATTTTTATGACACTAAGTGCAGTGCTGCAGCCCCAGCAGAATCCAGCACTGCACTGCATGGTCCTGAGGATGCCTGGGGCTGAGTGAGTTGGGAAGACCTGAGCTCTGTGGCCACTTCCCAGTGGTTCATCTGCACTGATGGGAACTGTGGGACAGACTCTGTTGGACCTACACACGTGACACTCACTGTCCCAGCGTGAATCCGATGAATTTGTTCCTGCTTGCCTCCAGGAAATGCTCGATGTCCTTCTGTCTGATGGAGCAGCAGAGAAACAAAAACAAGGAGAAGGTTGGAAAACAGACATATCCCAGATCACAGCCTGCATTGCTCAGAAAGGATGGCAACGTGGGGCCAGCAGGAACCTTTGAGCTTTCTAGGATTGATTTCTAGAGGTGGTATCACAGCTGCAGGCCAGAGCCACCACTGGCTGGGAGCAACAAGAACCAAAACCATCTGTATTTGCTGTGCAGCTCCATGGGAGCGTGCAAAGAAATCAAGATGAGTTCTCTGCAACCAGTGGCTTTTGATCCACTTTCTGTGGATGTTCCAGCAGCATCTGCTCGCTTTGGGTGAACAAATGTTGTCTCCACAGTCTGGCAGAGCACATGCTGCTCCAAGAGAGCAAGCTGACATCTTGTCCACCTCGGGCATCTTTCATGAGAACTGGTCACGGTCCCAGCACTACAAGTAGGACATGAACCTTGAGCCAAGGCTCTCACAGGCAGAAAGAAACCCAGCTGGATCTCCAGGCACCAGCCAAGAAAAACAACCATCATTTGATTTTTGACACTGAGAGCATGAAGGAACATGGGTTGCCATGGCACCAGGTGTGTGGAGACCCACGTGGGGAACCAGTTCTTGCCATGTCCCTGCAAGGAGTGCTCTGGATAGACACACTTAACCCTGTTACTGCTCCCACATCAAAAAGATGTATTTGCTCCTGTGTTTTAAAGAAACTGGATTAAATTCTTCCCTGTGAGAGTAGTGAGAGCCTGGCCCAGGTTGGCCAGAGAAGCTGTGGCTGCCCCATCCCTGGAAGTGTCCAAGGGCAGGTTGGATGGGGCTTGGAGCAGCCTGGTCTGGTGGAAGGTGTCCCTGCCCATGGCAGGGGGGGGTTGGAACTAGATGATCTTTAAGGTCCCTTCCAACCCAAACCAGTCTGTGATGCTATGAAATCCAGGCTTCAGATCAACGGCAAAAAACCTCACATGGATTAGAGGGAAAGGGGCAGAGGTTTTCACCATCTTTTCCTCATGCTCCCCCATCTCATGAGTAGCAGAAGTGCTCTTAGGAAGGCAAGGCCCCAAATTCTTTATCCCCAGATGTTTTTCCTCTAATTTTTCATCTTGGAGCAAGGCCACTCAAGAAGGCTTCATCTGGCAACACAAGAGTCCCACTCAACAAGCAATAGGCAACGTCACTGACCCGTTCCCAAGACTATTAGTGTAGGACCTTGCCCTGCTGAGATCCATTGGTGCCCGTTGGGAAAGCTGACCCTACTCCCACAGAGCTCCAGCACAAGCCTCCTTCCCACTACAACCTGGGATGTCCAAAATGGGATTGTCACTTATCAGCCAAGCTTGGCCACTCTTGGTTTGCAAAGCCTGGGGAAGACCTCAGCTAAACCCAGTCCAGAAAGGACCAACCAAGGCAAAAAAAAAGAAGTGGAGTCACTTCAGTTCGACTTGCCAGAGGCCAACAAACTTGCCACAGACTGACCTTCAGCCTACAGTGAACTCCAGGACAGGTAGAACTGGGGGGGGGACAGCAATGCCACCAGATGGTCTTACCTGACTTTGGGGGCCCAGGGGAGCCCTTTGGGGAAGGACACCCTCCCAATAGGTGGGCGCTGAGCGGGCAGCACGGGGATTATCGCGTCCCGCTCCACCAGGTCCAGTTCCCCCTCGACCCCGCTGTCCACATCATCAATCTCCTCTTCATCAACTCCTCCTTCATCACTCTTGAAGGGGTCTCTCTCATTGTAGATATCTAAACTGTCTTGCTTCACCAGGGGCTGCAGCAGAAGGGGAAGGAAAAACTCAAGTGACTCCCTGGATTTTATTTCCTGCCCAGCTGCTGGCAGCAGACCTCTCCATCCTGGAAGGATCAAGCTCCCAGATGTTCCTCAGGTGAGGATTTCCTTCCTAGCTGTTGCTACCAGAGCCTAGACAAGGAATAGCCTTCTCTGTACCTCTAACCTTGCTGCTCTAGGAGTTGTGACCCCATTTTGCATCTTAACTTTTGGACCTGCTATCTGATATGTCTCTCCTAGAAAAAGAGGCCTTTTCATCCTCAGACCATAACACAGCAACTCCAAGGGTGGAGCTGAAAACAGAGAGGCTTGCTGTGAGCACTTTGCTCCTGGGTGGTTATTAGCCCTTTGCCACAGGGTCAGGATGTCCTCTTGCTTCCTCCAGATCAAATGAGTCATGGAACTGATCTGCCCCAACTGAAATGGGTGGATGAAACACTGGACATGAGCTGGCAATGTCTGCTGGAGCCCAGAAACCAACCCTGTCCTGGGCTGTCACCAGCAGTGTGACCAGCAGGGCCAGGGAGGGGATTGTCCCCCTCTGATTTGCTCTGCTGAGACCCCCCTGCAGGGCTGGGGCCACCTCTGGGGTCCACAACACCAGAAGGACATGGAGCTGTTGGAGAGAGTCCAGAGGAGGCCCCAGAGATGATGGGAGGGCTGGAGCAGCTCTGCTCTGGAGACAGGCTGGGAGAGTTGGGGGTGTTGAGCCTGGAGAAGAGAAGGCTCCAGGGAGACCTTGGAGCACCTTCCAGTGCCTGAAGGGGCTCCAGGAAAGCTGGGCAGGGACTTTTTAGTCAGGCCTGTAGCGACAAGACAAGGGGTGATGGTTTTAAACTCAAAGAGGGGAGACTCAGACTAGACACAAGGAATAAATTGTTTACAATGAGGCTGGTGAGAGCCTGGCCCAGGTTGGCCAGAGAAGCTGTGGCTGCCCCATCCCTGGCAGTGTTGAAGGGCAGGTTGGATGGGGCTTGGAGCAACCTGGTCTGGTGGGAGGTGTCCCTGCCCATGGCAGGGGGGTTGGAACTCGATGATCTTTAAGGTCCCTTCCAACCCAAACCATCCTGTGATTCTATAAGACTGGCAACCCTAGGAGCACTGGGGGGGGGGAAAGGAAGCCTCCTCCCCAGCACAGGCTGGCTCCTTGGGCAGATGATGTTCCCCACCCACTGGAGAAGCATCCTGGGAGGAGGACGTGCCCGCTCTTACCCTCCGGCTGCGGTGGCCACGCTTCTGCTGCTGCTGCTCCATGAGCTCGATGGGGCAGGCGGGAGGCGACGCGGCGCGCATGCTGCGCACCACCTGGATGCTGTCCTCTGGCAAGGGTGGCAGCCCCAGCTCCTCCCGCCTCCTCACCTTCAGCAGCTGCAGGGCTTCAAATCCACCCAGCGTGAACTAGGGTGAGAAACAGAGGAGAAGACATCCCACCTGGACCAGGTGGCTGGACTTCCAGGGGAGCAGCAGTTTGAGGCCGTCAAACTGCAGGAGTTGAGGAGGAAGACACCATGGCACTGGTTTGTAACTCCAGGCTTCTCCTCCACCCCACGCCCTCCACGTGGCTCAGCCCACCCTCATCCCAGAAGAAACTGTTTGACTCATGTCAGCTCCCTGTGCCATCCTAAAGAAACTCATTATGGTTGGATTGAATAGTGGGGAACATCTAGGCTGGGTCAGCACTATTCCCAAAATGACCAGTTTATGGAAAAAGAAAGGGTTTGCACCCACCAGAAGCACCTTCCAGAGCAGCAGCAGGACCTTCTTCATGGGGAAGTGTGGAGCATGGCCACTGCAGAACTTGGTTACCATGGTAAAGAGCAGAAGAGCAAATGGCTCTTCAGTGTGCACGGGGAAACCTGGTGGAGAGAGGGACCAGGAGCAGGTTCAGAGCAGATCCCCATCCCTGAGGTCTCCCTGCTAGGCCAACACGATGAAAGGACCTCCTTAGAGCACAAGGAAGTTAGTGGCTCACTCAGCTCCATCCTGAAGGTCTCCCGGCAGGTTTTCCACTCAGGGGGATCCGTCTCCTGCTCCACACGGATGTTCTCCACCATCAGGTACATGACACTGAGCAGCACCCTGCCAGGACAGCACGGCAAGGGGAGCTGCCATCCAGATGCCACTTTGTCCCCAGAAGCTGTCCCACAGCCTCCACCCAACGTGCTGGTGGGGAGCTGAGGGGCTACCTGAGCTCCGTGCTGTCAGCCAGCGAGATGGCCGGCTTCCTCAGGGCGCTGCTGCAGGCCTGGCTGTTGCTGTGGGGAAGGGGACAAGCTCAGCACCTGCCACCAGCCACCAGCCATGGGCTGCTCCTCACCCCGGCCCACAGCCCACCTCTGCCACGGTGGAAACACCAGGCTGGGGGACATGCCGTGGTTGGGGCACCTCTCTGGTCCTCAGTGAGGAGGAGGAGGAGGAAGGAGAAAGAAGAGGGCGAAAAGGATGGGGAGAAAGATGAAGAGGGAGGAGAATGGGGAGAAAGAAGATGAAAAGGTAGAGGGAGAGGAGGAGGATGGGGAGAGGAGGAGGATGGGGAGAGGAGGAGGATGGGGAGAGGAGGAGGATGGGGAGAGGAGGAGGATGGGGAGAGGAGGAGGATGGGGAGAGGAGGAGGATGGGGAGAGGAGGAGGATGGGGAGAGGAGGAGGATGGGGAGAGGAGGAGGATGAGGAGAGGAGGAGGATGGGGAGAGGAGGAGGATGGGGAGAGGAGGAGGATGGGGAGAGGAGGAGGATGGGGAGAGGAGGAGGATGGGGAGAGGAGGAGGATGGGGAGAGGAGGAGGATGGGGAGAGGAGGAGGATGGGGAGAGGAGGAGGATGGGGAGAGGAGGAGGATGGGGAGAGGAGGAGGATGGGGAGAGGAGGAGGATGGGGAGAGGAGGAGGATGGGGAGAGGAGGAGGATGGGGAGAGGAGGAGGATGGGGAGAGGAGGATGGGGAGGATGGGGAAAGGAGGATGAAGAAGATGGGGAGAAAAGATGAAAAAGAGAGTGAGGAAGAGGGGGAGCAAGAAGACGAGGATGGGGAGAAAAGATGAAGAGTGAGGAGGACGAGGAGAAAGAAGATGAAGAGGATGGTGAGGAGGATGGGGAGAAAAGATGAAGAGGAGGAGGGTGAGGAAGACAAGGAGAAAGAATAAGATGAAGAAGAGGACAAGGAGGGTGAGGGTAGTGCGGGTCCTCTCACTCGATCTCCATGTTGAGGAGCTCCAGGAAGGCAGTGAAGGTTCCCAGCCGGTACAGGAGGAAGCTGTTGTGCCGAGACCAGTACAGGACATCACCTTCATTGTCACAGTCTCCAAAGACACCTGGAGGGGCCCACAGGGAGGCACTGGTTAGGAGGGAGCTGCCCTTGAATCCCTGGAGCACACGGGACCATCCCAGGAAGGAGCTTCACTGCCCTGTGTCCTGGCACAACCCCAAGAGAAGGCTTCTCCCAACCCTCCCATTCCAAAGCCAGGCAGTGGCTACATGGCCGCATCCAGACACGGATGATGTGGTCCTTACCCTGTGCCAGGTAGAGGATGGCCCGTGCTACTTTGAGCCTCTTGTCCCTGTTGACCACCTCCAGCCCATCCAGCAGGTGCATGACATAAGCCTTCTGCTGAGCCCCATCCAGCTCCAGCCACCTCCTGCCCTGCACTGGAAAGGGGACACAACCAGCCAGGTGCCTCCAGATGGTCCCGCTCTCTCACCCAGGGGTGCTGAGCCCAGAGCTGGTACCTTGAGCCTGAAAATCCTCCTCGAAGCATCTCCTGTTGGTGCTGAGCTCGGGCTCCTCAGTGTAGCTGTACAGCTCTGATGGAGAAAGGGGTCAGCAGGGACCCGGAGGAGTTTCACACTCCTCCTCATTACCAAATTCCTTGTGGGATTCTGAACCATCCCTGTGCACCCAAGGAGATGTGGGGCAGAGACCTCAGCTCATCCCCGAGTTCTTCTGCAGCTCCAAGAGGCATCCTGGAGCCACTCAATGCCACCAAATCCATCATTTTCATCCCCATGTTCCCACACTCCTACCCACAGTGACAGTGCTTGAGCTGCAGTTGCAATTTCATAGGGTTTTTTTTTTGGGGGGGAGGGGTGTGTGTTATTTTCTATCCCAGTTAAACCAGTTTGCAAAGGGAGGGACAGCAGGAGCACCTGGGAAGACCTGCACTGAACTCACACCCAGCAGCTTGGGTATTTTGGGACCTGAAAACAGGGGCTGGACTTGGAGGGACACCATGCCCCTGCTCCTCTCTAATTCCTGCCTGTTCCTATATAATTCCTGTAGGTCCTACGGTGCTGAGCAGCACCACGGGGGACTGAAGTGGTCCTGAGGGGAAGGAGGAAGGATCCCTTGAAGACAAAAATGTGCCTCAGCCAGGCCAGCTCATGCAGCTGAGACACACACAGCTAAAAATATCCCCTGGGCTGGTTGAGCCAGGCTGGGGACACAACCAGGGGCACGGGGCAGAAGCAGCTGGAGTCAAGAGATCCAGGACAACGACTTGACTTATCGTGACACCCACGATAAAAGGTGACACTTCCCAGCCCGGGTGACATGCCACCCATCCCCCCGGGCCTGTCATCGTGTCCTGGATAATTTGGAGTGTGGGGCAACCCCTGCGCCCCCGCTGGTCCCCTGGGAATGAGTGGCTCTCTATTAATAAAGCCCTATCACTGCAGGGACGACACCACTCGATATCCACCCCCCATCCCTCCTGCCTGATTTCCCAAGGGATTTTTGTTTTTCTTTCCCTCCCCAGTGGGCACCTACTAACAGCCAGGCAGCACCCCAACACCACCCCACCTGCTAGCTCGGTGCCGTGGCCGTCGGCGTCCCCGTATTCAAACTCCAGGTTGGGACCATCCACGGAGCCCTGCGAGGGGAGGGTCGGGGTCAGCGGGGGGGCTGGTGCATCCCCAGGGATATCTCGGGAGGCAGGATGGCTGCCAGCACCCTCAGCCTTGGCATCCACCCTCCTCCAGCCACCCCAGTGGCAGCTCATGCACGGATGAGCTTGACACGGGTATCCAGGGCTGGAGCGGGGAAAATCTGCACGAGGCGACTTAAAATACAGCAGAAATTTGGGAGGCGAGTGTAAAAATAGCGTTTCTCACATCCCAGGGAAAGCAGAGGCAGGACCCAAAGTGCCGGGGAATATTTGATGCATTTCAGAGCCCCACATAGGCTTAAAAACTAACTTCGGGGCTGGTTTGAAGCAAAGGATGCAAATCCCCCGGGCTGTGTCCTTAGCATCCTGGATCTGACAGGTTTTGGAGAGGGGCTTTGCCCTTCGGAAGCCCGAAGGGTTGTGGATCTCCCCTCTCCCCCCCCCCTGTGGATGAGGAACTGGAGCATGAAACTTCACCAGAGGATTTCCAGCGGGGAAAGGGAGCGGCGGCCGCAACAAGCTCGACCCAGCCCCGGGGAAGGGAACACATGAATGGCTAATCAACCCCATTAACGTAATTCCTCCTTCTGAATCCCAGCATCCCTCCTCCGGCAGCCGGGCTGGAACTGATTTGCCTCATCACGATTAATATTGATGACCCGGGAGGATGAGCGGCTCCAGGCTGAGCACAATTTGCTCTCAAAACGCTGGTTTCTCACCCGGTTTCTGCAGCCAAACCAGCGGGGCAGCTCGGGGAGCTAAAGCTGAGGAGGAATTTGGTGAAGTGCGTGCACGGCTAATCCGCTTGCTGGGGCCGATCCAGCCGGGAAATGCAGACCCCCAAATCCACAGGCAGGGCTTTGGGGGGGCAGAACCCAGGCACCATCTCCCAGCAAAGAGAGACCCTTTTTGGGTCAGCTCCTCCTGCCCGTCCTCTGCTCATGGGGGGTCCCTGGGTGGCTTTACAGTGGCTGGGGACACCAGTTTAGTGGTGACGTTATTTGGGGTGAAGGCGGTGGAGGGGACTGCAGCCCCCAGACCCTGGTGAGCGTGGGGGGTAAGTGGGTGCCTGGAGGGTATGGGGGCACCCCAGGGCCCAGTCTGGACCCCAAAACCTGCTGACAGCTCTGGGGGTGGGGTGTCAGTGCTGAGGGCAGCTTCCCTGGAGACCCCCATTCCAGACTGGGCACCACAGCAGGACCCCACAAACTGCAGTCGGGGAGAGGGGGGTTGGACATCCCTCCGAGGTCTTGGACCCCCCCTAACCCTGCATTTGGCTCCTTCCAACTACAGCCTCACAGCAACCCCAAACCCGCGGGACAGAGACCCCCAAGCCCCCGCGGCAGGGACTCCCAAACTCTGCGGCAGGTACCCCCAACCCCCAGGGCAGAGACGCCCAAAACCCTGCGGCAGGGACCCCCAACACCCAGGGCAGAGACCCCCCAAAATCCCGCGGCAAGAACACCCAAAACCCCAAGGCAGGGACTCCCAAAACCCAGGGGCAAGGACCCCAACCCCTGGGGCAGGGACCTCCAACGCCCAGGGCATGAACCCCAAAACCCATCCGGGGCGTCCCCCGCCCCCGAGCTTCAGAAGGACCCCTCGGTTAGGGGGGCGTGGTTACACTGCCGCCCCCCGCCCTTACCTCAGACTCCTTCCGCTGGCTCCTAAAGAGCTCCCGGCTCTTGGGCTGGGCTTGGGGCTGCGGCGGGGGCTGAGCCGGCCGAACCGGAACCGGGGCCGGAACCGGGGCAGGGGCCGCTCCCCCCGCCGCCTCCATGCGCTGCGCCCCTCTGCAGCGCCCTGGCACGTGGGGGCCGGGACACGTGCCCCGCCCCGGCCCCGCCTCCTCCTCATCCATTGGTCCATCGCTCCGCAGGGCGGGGCCGGAGGGCAAATCCCCGCTCTGGCATTGGGCAGAGGGCGGGGCCAGAAGGGCTTCGGGGCGGGGCGTCCCTGCCGGGAGAACCCCGGGATAAGGGGGTGCAGGGACGGAGGGGGGGGGGGGGTGACCCATGGGGTGCCGGGGGACTCGGGGGGTGCAGGGGAGGGGGTTAGGCGAGGTGGTGGGTGCTGGGGGGGCGGGGGACATGGGGTGTGACAGGATTTGGGGTGTCCCAGGGGTGATGAGGTGTCCGGGGGGGGGATATGGGGTGTGACAGGATTTGGGGTGTCCCAGGGGTGATGAGGTGTCCCGGGGGGGGGATATGGGGTGTGACAGGATTTGGGGTGTCCCAGGGGTGATGAGGTGTCCGGGGGGGTGGGATATGGGGTGTGACAGGATTTGGGGTGTCCCAGGGGTGATGAGGTGTCCGGGGGGGTGGGATATGGGGTGTGACAGGATTTGGGGTGTCCCAGGGGTGATGAGGTGTCCGGGGGGGTGGGATATGGGGTGTGACAGGATTTGGGGTGTCCCAGGGGTGATGAGGTGTCCGGGGGGGTGGGATATGGGGTGTGACAGGATTTGGGGTGTCCCAGGGGTGATGAGGTGTCCGGGGGGGGGTAGATATGGGGTTGTGACAGGATTTGGGGTGTCCCAGGGATGGTGAGGTGTCCCGGGGGGGGATATGGGGTGTGACAGGATTTTGGGGGGTCCAGGGGTAATGAGATGTCTCGGGGAGTGTTGAGGGGGTTATGGGGAGTCCCAAGGGGCAGTGGGAAGGGGGAGCAGGGGGGTGCTGGGGGTAGCAGGTGCCCATTAGGGTGCTAATGGGGGGGGGGGGGTGGCCATGGGGGTGCAGGCAGGGCCAAGGGTCCCGGTGTCCCCCCCACATCACCCACTGAGTTCGGGTTGTCCCAACTCCCAGTGCCACAATTTTGGTTCAAAGCAGCTCCCGGGAGGGCCTGGAAACCAGGTGGGGAGGGGGAGAGATGGGGACATCCCCCCTCCCTCTCCACCCAGTTTGGGGTGTGGTGGGGGGGGACAGTTGTTTTTAGGGGTGACCACACGGGTGGGGGTGCTGGACACCCCATCTCTTGGTGCTGCTCTTGTCCAGCACCATTCCCACCCGCTGGAAAAACAAAACCTTGAGGTCGGTGTTTCCCTTGGCGACCCCGGCAGGGAGGGGACAGACCGGGAGCAAATGAGAAAAGGGGATTTTTTTTTTTTCCAGCGCTGCTCATCCCGCTTTTCCCAAGGACAAGAGCCCAAACAGCCCCCCCCGCTGCCCCAAGGACACGGGGCCGTTGGAGCAGATTTCCCAGCTGGATTTTTATATGGCTTGGGACACAGCACCAGGTTTGGGGACAACCTCCCTGTCCCCACCTCAGGGCATCACCATCCCTCGCCCCCCTCCTTGTAACCCCCCCCCCCAGCCAAAAAAATTCCCCTTCCAGCCCAAAACATCCCCCTCCCAGCCCAGAATATCCCCCTTCCCTGCCAAAAATATCCCCTTCCCAAAATATCCCTCTCCTTGCCCAAAATATCCCCCTCCCAGCCCAAATCATTCCCCATCTCCCCCTGCCAGACCCAGAAAATGCTCTGGAAAAGCTGTTTTCCTTTATTCCCACGTTTATTTGTTTTGAGATTACAGAGTCTTTATTGCTGATCTAATACAATCACTCAGACATTAATAATTAAAACATCCTTTTGAAAATGTCACTTTTGCCAAGTTCTCCTTCCCTCACTGCAGGTTTTGTCTGATTATTCCTCAAGTTCAGACCAGAATTCATTTCCTTGGACAATTTTGCTGGTGTTTCCCTAAATCTCCTTTTTTTTTCCTAAGCCTTTAAAAACCTGTTACATTAAAAAAAAACAAACAGAAAAATAAACCAAAAAACCACCCCCAAAACAACCCATTACACATTTAATTTAGAGATGATGGTGGAATATGATTCCTGGGTGATTAGGAAAAAAAAGCCAAGCGAGCAGAAAAGCTTTTGGAAGAAGCAGAATGACAGGGAGAAGAGCTCTAAAAATCCAGGTGGGAAAAGACAGTTGGGATTTTATTATTCATTTTTTTAAATTTTATTTTATTTTTTTCCCCCCTTATCTACCCAGAAGGGAAAATGGGTTTAAAAACAGGCAGGGAGGAGGTGAGGGATGGGGGGAGCACCACCAGGGATGGACACGGGGGAGCAAAGCTGCTCCTGGGGGTGACACGGATGGAAGGGGGTTTTTCCCGGGGCAGGAGGAGCTGTGGGTGGGATCCCTCTTTTCCAAAAGCTGCTTTGCTCGATGTGACCCCCCCCACCCACCCACCCACCGTGTCTCACCTCGAGCACGTGTCACCCTGTGTGCCTGCAGGGGACACCAGGACCTCTGGGGTTTCTGGAGACCAAGGTGCTCCAGCGTGGGGAAAGACCCGAGCTCGGGGGACTCTTCCCAAAAACAGCAGGATCTGGATAAAATTCAGGAGTCACTAGGGGTTATTTCAAGTTTGCTGTTAGTGATCAGTCTATGATGAAGCCTTCTCAAAGCCCTAAGGTCTCCTCAAAGCCTCTTCAAAGCCCTAAGGCCTCCTCAAAGTCTTTTTAATGCTCTAAGGTCTCCTCAAAGTCTTCTCAAAGCCCTAAGGTCTCTTCAAAGTCTTCTCAAAGCCTTAAGGTCTCTTCAAAGTCTTCTCAAAGCCCTAAGGTCTCCTCAAAGTCTTCTCAAAGCCCTAAGGTCTCCTCAAAGTCTTCTTAAAGCCTTAAGGTCTCTTCAAAGTCTTCTCAAAGCCCTAAGGTCTCCTCAAAGTCTTCTCAAAGCCTTAAGGTCTCCTCAAAGTCTTCTCAAAGCCCTAAGGTCTCCTCAAAGCCCTAAGGTCTTCTCGAGGTCTTCTCAAGCTCTTCCTTCTAGGTTTAGAGAAATCTCAATGGGAAACTTGGAATAAGCCACCCTAGGAGAACGTTTGCTCTGAAGATGAGCAGCTTGTGGTCAAGTTGACTTCAGACCTTGGCATCAAGAGCTGCATGAAGGACTTGGCTGCCGAGACCGTAATTCCACAGTTTTTCCTTTCTTGTGCGTGAAGCAGCTGCCACAAAAGAGTTTTCTGAAGATGGCAAAGAAGTCCATGAGGACAAAACAAGAATCTGTAGCTGATGAGGGACTCAGGTACCAAAGCAGCAACCACAGGACAGAGGCTTTTGTGCTCACGGGGTTGGGTCATTTTATTTTAGAAGGACCAGGTTCTCCATGTGAACCATAAAAGTGAGTGATGAGACTTGGGAAGTCACCTTGGTTGGTGGTTCCATGCTGTCCAGTGTCCAGGTGGGACATTCTGAGCTAAAACAAGTAACTGTGACAAATCTGTTCTCCCATGGGCTCTGAAGCATCAAGATTTGAGGTGACTGAAGGGTTTTTATGGATGCTGAACTCCTCCCACACACAAGATGCATGTGGGGGTTACCCTGGTGTACGTCTCGTACGCCCCAAGGGGGTTTCCACATTTTGTCATACAAATATTACTAGAAAACACAACTGCAAAGGTTTCCAATGAGGACTGAAATGCAGCTGGAGAAGGATCTCACATGGACACGGGTCCTCCCGGCCGGGATGGCCAACGAGCTCCTCTTGGGTTGGGAAGAGCTCCCTGACACGTGAGCAGCGTTTGTTGGTGAGGTTGCCGGGCTCTTCCAGCAGTGTGGGGACACCAGGCTGCCCCATGGGACACCAGGCTGCCCCACAGCCCACCAGGAACACGACTTTGGTTGAACGTAGGAGGTTGGCACTCGTAACTAGCAGCAGGAAAACACTGTGGAGCCGTGATGAAGGGGAGTGGTGGTGGCTCCTACCCCACCACCACCTCTGCCTCCCAGCGGGCTCTGCTCTGCCCTCCCAGCTCCTCCCCCTGCCTGACACTAACGACCCGACCCCTCGTTACAGCTTTCAGCAGTGCTAAGGCATGAGAAACACAAACCCAGCTGCTCCCCAGCTGGATCTCACAGCTCCTGGGATCCTGCTCCACTGGAAGAATCGCTGGGGTGTGAAGGAAACCAAAAGCAACGTGCGACCTCCCGCGGCTCGTGTGCGTTGGATGAAGGGTGACAATCCCAAGTACAGCCATTCCATTCCATTCCATTCCATTCCATTCCATTCCATTCCATTCCACTCCACCAGCTGCTTCCTCCCCTTCCCCAGTCCCCCCCCCACAGAAAACAGAACAACCCAAAGAGAGGAAAATGAAACAAACGGGAAGCGATCCGCTCCCAGCCCCGCGGCAGCACGAACACCAGTGGCAGAGGCCGCGTGAACATTATTCTAATTTAATAAATAAATAACCTAAAGACACTGTCTACGACGTGAGCAAGCCCGGCTCTAACTTAGGAAGCTTGTGCTGCTTCATCCTGTACAGCAGTTGAGAAAGGATCTGGGTTCTTGTTCCTCACGTTCCTCCCGGGATACAGCGGCGGGAACTTAGTATCTGGGGGAAAAGAAGGGGAAAAGGAAAGGTCCTGGGGAGCTGCTGGGGAGGGGAAGCTCCCCCAGCACCAACACGGTGTGTTTTGGGAGGGGGAGACACCAAGGAATGAAATGGTGGAGAAAGGGTCCTCATCTCCTCCCCCACAAATTCCACACTTTTTTAGCTGCCTGTCCTGGCTGCTCGGCCACGGCCTCTCGCTTCCGAGGCTGGGAAGGGGAAAATTCCAGGGTGCCCCTTGGATTCAGGGACTGAGCCCCACTGGTTTGGGGCATCGTTGGGTCAGGGACTGGGGGGGACACACCAAAGGTGCAAGAGTAAACGCCTCCAACACCAAATCCTGGCTCAAACCGGTTGGATTTATCAGCACCATTAGACCAGGAACTGAGATGATTCACACCACAAACGAAGCTACGTGTAAGGAGAGGGAGGTTGAGCTGCAGGGGGATGAAGTCAAATTCCCTCTTGTATCCAGAAAAAGAGGCTACATGGGCCTGGAAATCTCCTCTCACCTCCCGTCCTATGCACCAAAATAGGGAACTTTGGAAAACCTGACTCTTTGCCTTTGGGATCTGGAGGCTGAAATTCCTGCAGGACACCAAGCAAATCTCCACCCCACGGTGCCTGGAGGATGTTTGAGTCCTTGTGGCTCCCCCTCCATGCAGGGAACTTGCTGGGACCCTCTGCTTATCCCAGCTCCTCCACGTGTGGGACAAACCACACGCCAAGGTTGGGGTTAGAGCCAGAAAATCACAGAAACATGGAATGGGTTGGGTTGGAAGGGACCTGAAACCATCTAGTTCCAACCCCCCTGCATGGGCAGGGACACCTCCCACCAGACCAGGCTGCTCCAAGCCCCATCCAACCTGCCCTTCAACACTGCCAGGGATGGGGCAGCCACAGCTTCTCTGGCCAACCTGGGCCAGGCTCTCACCACCCTCACAGCCAACAACTTCTCCCTCACATCTCATCTCCAGCTCCCCTCTTCCAGCTGGAAACCCTTCCCCCTCAGCCCATCCCTCCCTGCCCTTGGCCAAAGTCTCTGCCCAGCTTTCCTGGAGCCCCTTCAGGTCCTGGAAGGCAAAATGGGCAAAGAAAATTGAACCAGAGGGACCTCCTCCCCAGGAGGCCATGGCCGTGTGGCAGCACCATCATTTCACACGTAACACGGGGCAGGGAAAAAGAAACACCTCAGGATCTGGAAAATCCCACCAAACCCCAGCCTGGAGCATTTTGCTGCTCTCGTGAGAGAGCTGAGAACCTGCACACCAAGAAACTCCTTGTCTGGCAAGGAAAGGATCTGGGCTTCCACCCCTTGACACGCTGATGGGTGTTGGTGCAAAGCCATTTCATTCTCATGGTGGAGAACGTGTCACCATGTTGGCTACAAGCATCAGGCTGGAGAGGGAAGGGATCCAGGGGCTCTTGGTGAAGATGATGGTCATTTCGGGGGGGGATCAGCACAGCCTGTGCTGGAGGAGGAGACCCGGGAGCTGAGCCCATCTGGGGAGCTGAGCTCATCCCTCCTCCAACTTTAAAAATAAAGCTGTGACCCGAGGTGGCCGGGTGGCACCCCTCTGCCACGTGCCACCTGGGGGTGACAGCTGCTGCCAGGCACAACGGGCTGGTGTCCTGCCAAGTGTTCCCTGTCACAGCTCCAGCCCTGCTGTCCCCTCCCCGCCCAGACCATTTTCTACAGGAACTATCAGAAAGCCCCGTGGAATCTTCTCAAGGAGACGGGTGGGATTAAACCCTCTGCCCTCCCCAGACAAACCCCACCCCCGTGGCAGCAGAAGGGGAGAAGCTGAGGAGCAGCACCTGTAGTAGTTTGGTTTGAAAGGTCCGTTCTTGTTCAGCCCCAGGTATTTTGCTTGTTCATCCGTGAGTTCTGTCAGGTGGGCATCAAAGGTGGGGAGGTGGAGACTGGCCACGTACTCGTCTGCCAGGATGTCAAGCCAAGTTAGTAGGGTAAGGGGAAGGCAACGAGTCTTCTCCTGCTCCCTAAAGCCCCAGCTGGGAATGGGATCACTCCTCATGCCTTGGCTGCTAAACTGCAGGACTGCTGGTCACCCTGAATGGGGACAACCAAAGCTCTCACCTGTTTTGGGCTAGAGGGGGAAAAAAACCTTTCTCTGAAACACCCTTCTAGGGGTTTATACAGGTAAAAATATTCCTGGGGCTGGGGCTGTGTGGTGCTGTAGCCTTGGGCAAGCTTGGGGGCTCTACTGATGCAGGAGCCACTGGACATTTCTGGTAGGTGGCAGCTGAGGACAAGCTGCACCTGGTCTCAAAAAATATAATTAACACAAAGAATCAGAATTGTTTTGGTTGGAAAAGACCTTGAAGATCATCAGGTCCAACCGTTCCCCCAGCCCTGCCAAGGCCACCACTGACCCCTGTCCCTCAGCACCACATCTCCAGGGCTTGGAAACCCCTCCAGGGATGGGGACTCCAGCCCTGCCCTGGGCAGCCTGGGCCAGGGCCTGACAACCCTTGCCAGCAAGAAATTGTTCCCCAGATCCAATCTCAACCTCCCCTGGCACAACTTGAGGCCGTTCCCTCTTGTCCTGTCGCTTGTTCCTGGGGAGCAGAGACCGACCCCCCCCTGGCTCCAACCTCCTCTCAGGCACTTGCAGAGCCAGAAGGTCTCCCCTCAGCCTCCTTTGCTCCTGGATGTGTTTCCAAGCTGGCAGTGACCCAAGGAACTGACCTTCCAGGAGGCCAAAGAGGGTTGTCAAGAGGCCACAAGCAAAGAGCCCAGACCCAGTGGGAAGAACTTGCTGGAAGACCCTGAGCTTGGCAGGCAGGCAAACGAGATCCCAGGAGGCTGCCCTGCCCTGTCCTGCCCTCCTCAGCCCAGCCCAGAACCTCCCATCTGTCCCATCTCAGAACCCCATCAGAGGAGCCCCCAGCACAGCAAATCTTTACCCATTTTCTTAGGCAGCAAATACACGTCTTGCTTGTAGCGACCCTCGGGAGCGTTGTACAGCTCTATCAAAGCCAAAGCCTGGATGGAGAAGACACTCAGGTCAGGAAGTGGTGCCCACCACGGGGCGAGGCGCTGCCGCCGGCTCAGCCCAGACCCTACTCGCCTGCGTGGTGGCCGTGATGGACAAGACAAAGGTGGGGACAGTGGAGCAGCTCAGGTTCAGCAGGCGGCCCTGGGGAGCAAAGGCTGGTGGTTACCTCCACATGGCATCACAACCAGTTCACAACCCTACAGGAGGTACAAGAACCCCCGGGGAAAGGTGTCCCTGCTGGGCTGAATCACCATTTGTAGAATTGTCTTGGTTGGAAAAGACCTTTAAATCATGGAGTCCAACCATTCCCCCAGCCCTGCCAAGGCCACCACTGCCCCATGTCCCTCAGCACCACATCTCCAGGGCTTGGAAACCCCTCCAGGGATGGGGACTCCAGCCCTGCCCTGGGCAGCCTGGGCCAGGGCCTGACAACCCTTGCCAGCAAGAAATTGTTCCCCAGATCCAATCTCAACCTCCCCTGGCACAACTTGAGGCCGTTCCCTCTTGTCCTGTCGCTTGTTCCTGGGGAGCAGAGACCGACCCCCCCTGGCTCCAACCTCCTCTCAGGCACTTGCAGAGCCAGAAGGTCTCCCCTCAGCCTCCTTTGCTCCAGCCTCAACACCCCCAGCTCCCTCAGCTGCTCCTCTAAGACTTGTTCTCTGGACATGCACTTGAACACCAAGATACTTGGCTGCCCTTATAACTCAGTAAAACTATTTAGAAGTGACAACAAATCCAAGAACCCCCCGTGGGAGACGCCCTGGAGCAGGATAAAGAAAATCACAGGAGCTTTTCTGTGTTCCAGTAACTACATGGGCCAAAACTGGGTCACACCAAACCTTCCAACCAGAGGTTGAGCTGCTGAGGCCCAAGGAGGTGATTTCTGGAAGCACTCAGGCCCACCCAGCCCTTAATTTCTTCCTCCAGAACCAGAGACCAGGTTGCAATTCCTGCTCCTCTGCCTGCGACTCACCTCTGCCAGGAGGACTATTCTCTTCCCATCTGGCCAGATGACATGGTCCACCTGGGACCTCACCCTCTCCCAGGTCAGCTCGGGTGTACGCAGGCTGGCCTGAAATATTGTGTTCAAACAGTTAAAGCACTGCCCAAAGACCAAAACCCCAGAAGCAACATGAGAGGAGGGAAAAGAGGAAGCAACTCGTTGACATTGTCCTGGGCTCCTACTTCCCTTTGGGCCTGGTCGCACTCCCAGACCAGTAAAACCTTTATGAATCATAACCTGGAACTATTTTTAGGATTCCAACACATCAAAGCTTCAGCAACAACCACCGTTCAAGCTTTTCTGGCTGAAAAGGATTCATGGTCATGGCTGTGGTCACTTCTTCCCAGTGGTCACACTTCTTCCCAGGCAGGTGGGTTCTGCTGGCTCTGCAGCCCAGAAAATGGCTTTAAATCATGGAATGGTTTGGGTTGGAAGGGACCTCAAAGCCCATCCAGTGCCACCCCTGCCATGGGCAGGGACACCTCCCACCAGCCCAGGCTGCTCCAAGCCCCATCCAACCTGCCCTTCAACACTGCCAGGGATGGGGCAGCCACAGCTTCTCTGGCCAACCTGGGCCAGGCTCTTCACCACCCTCACAGCACAGAACTTCTCCCTCACATCTCATCTCCAGCTCCCCTCTTCCAGCTGGAAACCCTTCCCCCTGGTCCCATCCCTCCCTGCCCTTGTCCAAAGTCCCTGCCCAGCTTTCCTGGAGCCCCTTCAGGCACTGGAAGGTGCTCCAAGGTCTCCCTGGAGCCTTCTCTTCTCCAGGCTCAACACCCCCAACTCTCCCAGCCTGTCTCCAGAGCAGAGCTGCTCCAGCCCTCCCAGCATCTCCGGGGCCTCCTCTGGACTCTCTCCAACAGCTCCATGTCCTTGTATTGAGGGCTTCAGAACTGGACACAGTTCTCCAGGTGGGGTCTTGGGTTTGGCCAAGGAATTCTCTGCCCTTCACACAAGACTCTCCTGTTTTTCTGCCCCTCTCTAGGCACAGACCAGCCCATTTCAGCGCTGCTCAGTAGAGCCTGGTGGGGTTGAGCATCACCAAGATGAACTCTAAGGTGGGTCTTAGTGGGATAATAACAGGGAAGCAGGACTGGGCTGGAGAGGGCAACTCATAGAATCAGAATCGTTTTGGTTGGAAAAGACCTTTAAATCATGGAGTCCAACCATTCCCCCAGCCCTGCCAAGGCCACCACTGCCCCATGTCCCTCGGCACCACATCTCCAGGGCTTGGAAACCCCTCCAGGGATGGGGACTCCAGCCCTGCCCTGGGCAGCCTGGGCCAGGGCCTGACAACCCTTGCCAGCAAGAAATTGTTCCCCAGATCCAACCTCAACCTCCCCTGGCACAACTTGAGGCCGTTCCCTCTTGTCCTGTCGCTTGTTCCTGGGGAGCAGAGACCGACCCCCCCCTGGCTCCAACCTCCTCTCAGGCACTTGCAGAGCCAGAAGGTCTCCCCTCAGCCTCCTTTGCTCCAGCCTCAACACCCCCAGCTCCCTCAGCTGCTCCTCACAAGTTCCAACTGCCTTTCAAGGAGCTGTAGAAGGTTGAGATGTCTATGATTTTTGTCCCCCTGGCTGCCTATCCAGGGGAAGGAATGAGGCTGGTGGACACCAAGGCTGGAAGCTTGTCTGGCTACTGGCACCCTTTGGGATGGCAGGAATGAGGTGGCCACATCTGGCAGTGTCTGTAGAACACGGGGAGCAACAGATTATTTTACCTCCTCCCAGGTGCTTGCTCAAGAGGCACTGGTCAGACAGGGGAGGGTCCCAAGGCCCTGTCACCCCCCCCGAGCTGTCCCCAGGCTCACCACGTCGATCTCCGTGTTGGAGTGTCCCATGTTGCAGACAATGCAGCTGTTCTTCATCCGGTCCAGATGTTCCCTGGTCACCACGTTCTTGTTGCCTGCCAGTGACATCCCATCAGCAACACCCACGTTCCCTTTCCCCACCCTTCTGCCTTTTCCTTTGGGAAACCACGGGCCCAGTTCTGGGGGGCACACCCCTCGTGACCCCGTCCTCCTGCCCCAGGGACCTCGTACCTGTGCAGGTGATGACGATGTCAACCTGTCTGATGACTTCATTGAGCTTCACCAGCCGGAATCCATCCATGCTGAGGGGAGGGGGGGGGGGGAGAAGCAGTCTGAGAAGCAGCAAAAATAAGCCAAAAACGGGGGGAACACCCCCCACCAACCCCCCAGTTGTTTCCCAGATACTCCTTTTCGTTTTCTCATGTGCACTGGAAAGGAGAAGGCAGCAGGTGAAGGACCACACACCCCATCGGGAGGGTCCCTGGAGCCACCCTCAGGGGTTTGGGACTGTTGTAGGGAGGAGTGAGAAGAGATTTTGGAGGGTTCCACATTTTCTGTCAAGGTCTCCACGCCTGCAAATCTCCATTTCCAACCAAGACCTTTGTTTTTCAACGCTGCTGCTCCTGCCAAGCACACCAGGAGATGCAGCTCCACCTTCCACCTACAGAACCCTGCCTGATGGGGATTTGGACCATCTAGAGACCAACCCCACCACCCCAAACCCACAGGTCTCCATCATTAGCTTTGCAATCCAGATTCAGGCACCTCCAGGATCTTTGGGAGTGTTGGAGACCTGCCCAAGTCCTCCCTGACTTCACCCAGCAAGGTGTATCCAGCACATCACTTAACAAGGGCAGGATGAGGGGTTTTTTTTTTTGAGGATTTGTTGACAGTTCTCCCCAAACTCCAAGTTCCCTGCCTCTGACAAGCTGCAAAATCACAGTTACTATATAAAAACAGCAACTTTTTTCTGCTTCATGTCCCATTTGCTGGGTTTTTTCCCCCACACACACTCCATGGGGAGGGGCTGCCTGGTTGCAGAGTCAGGGAAGGGGTTTTGCTGCAAATGACCCAATTCAGGACTCAGGATGAGGCTGCTGGACGTGCCACTAGTGAAGGTCACAAAGGAAACTGCAAGTTGATCAGCTCTGCTAATTAAGCAGGGCTCATTAGCTTCCTCACCACCACAGCCCTTTGGAAGCTGGCTGTCAGGAAGGGGCTGTGGGTTTAATGAGGCTCCGGGTGGTTTTGGGACCCCGAGGTGGGGAGGAGAGGTTTGTGAGGGGTGGGTGATCACAGAGACCAAAAGAGCCCTCAGTGAGGGGGTGTGCAGCACGGGGGGGCCCCAGTTTGATCCCCAAAGCTCAGACTGCAGCTCCCAACAGCCCTTCAAGCCACACTGTGAAATTCTTCCAAGAGATAGTTCTGCTGTCTCAAGCCTCATTGTTGTATCTTTCAAGCCTGTCTCCTGTGGACAGAGGCTGGGAGAGTTGGGGGTGTTGAGCCTGGAGAAGAGAAGGCTCCAGGGAGACCTTGGAGCACCTTCCAGTGCCTGAAGGGGCTCCAGGAAAGCTGGGCAGGGACTTTGGCCAAGGGCAGGGAGGGATGGGCTGAGGGGGAAGGGTTTCCAGCTGGAAGAGGGGAGCTGGAGATGAGATGTGAGGGAGAAGTTCTGTGCTGTGAGGGTGGTGAGAGCCTGGCCCAGGTTGTGCAGAGAAGCTGTGGCTGCCCCATCCCTGGCAGTGTTGAAGGGCAGGTTGGATGGGGCTTGGAGCAGCCTGGGCTGGTGGGAGGTGTCCCTGCCCATGGCAGGGGTGGGACTGGATGGGCTTTGAGGTCCCTTCCCACCCAAACCATCCTGTGATTCTCTGATCCTATGTCATTAAACTCTTGTCCCCTGTGCTCCTGATGGTGCAAACTGGCACAAATGGGATAAACTGGGTGATGCTTTAGTGCAGGAGCCCTTCTCTGGCCACAGCACAGAGCTGTGGGTCCCTCTGAGGGTGCAGAGAAGCCACAAACCCCCCTCTCAGGAGGGACCACTCTCTGGTCATGGTTTTTCTGGGTGGGTGGGGGAAACAAAAGCCTGAAGCAGCAGCTGGTCTGGGTGCATCTGCTTACCAGGCCTGGAGGGCACAGATGGGGTCGATCTCTGTCACGTACACGATGGAGCCCATGGCCTTGAGAGCAGCACAGCAGCCCTTGCCAACCTGGGGAGGGGGCAGAGCACAGAGGAAGAGTGAGATGCTGAAGGCTCAGGAGCTGCTGAGCATCCACATGGCCATGGGGAAGGGGATGTCCAACCCTAAGGAACCTTTGCAGCCCTCTTGGCAATGCTGGATGCAGAGATTGAATTTTTGGGGTGACACTCCTGGGTTTGGAGCACCCTGGGACTCGAGTCAGCCCCAGTTTAGCTGAGAGAGGCACTAAAAAGATACAAATTCCCTTGGTTTTGGTCCCTGGGGGATCTTTTTCCCACCCAAACACCCTGGTGTCTAGAAAGCACCAGGAGAACCACAGATTAAACTCATCTCAGGGAAGGTTTAAGAGTCTCTTGTAACCTTTACCCTACTTAGGAAGCTTAATGGTTTAATTCCCAAGGGTTAATGAGCTTGAATCCTGACACTTGAGGTGCAGCTTGGAGGGGAATTCAGGGGAACAGTGAAATGAGCAAAGTCTCCCCAAAAAAATGCAACCCAGTGTGAGGAGTTTGTCCAATTTCAGCTCTTTGGAAAAAAAAAAATCGAGTCCCAGTACAGCAGCCACAGCCCAGCCACCTGTAACTGGTGTTAACTGGTCCCAACAAGAACCACCCGAGGGGGGATATCCCAGAGGAATCTTCATTTTGGGGGTGAAAGGAGAGGGGTGAAGTCAAGATTGACTCCTTTTTTATTTGGAAATGCTGTGGCTGCTCAGGACATCTGCAGAGCTCAGGCTCTGGACTGCTGAGCATTTTCATCTCATATTAAATAGAATTTAAATATGGTCTAGAAATAAAATCTAGAAATGGAAAATCAATAGAGAATATCCAGAGAAAATCAACAATATAAAGCTGTGATTGTGTCCTTGTTTGGATGTCCAGGTGTGGAGGGACACTGAGAACATTTCACACTCGAGTCTTTCAAGATCCAGGTTTGGTATCTTTTTTAATACTAAAGGATTGGACTGGAAATGATGGGAAATCCTGCAGTTTTGGCCAACCTGCCAGGTCTGGAGGTCCCTGCAGATGCAAAGAGGAGCCAGGAGGACAGGGTGAAGGTGGATGAGCCAGGTTCCTGTGCAGCCCCCCCAGGGTGGGAGATCTGGCCTCCTTACCTCCCCGTAGCCACAAACCACCACCTGCTTCCCTCCAAACATCATGTCTGTTGTCCTCTTCAGGCTGGGAAAAGGGGAAAAAAAAACCCCACCCCACGATTAGAGAGCAGCAGGGAGGTGGGAAGGGCAGAGGTCCCCACCCTGCTCCTCAACACCAGCCTTGGCCCCTGCATCCCTGAGGACACAGGGAAGTTCTGGGTGCAGAGACCCAAGGGGCACCCAACAACTGACTTTGTTTCCTTTGGGAAGGGGGGTCCCCACCACGAAATGCAACAAAGAGGAAGGATTTGGGCCTTGGATCCCTTCATTTTTGTGGTCCTTTTTGGGTTGGATCCTTTTTTTTGTTGTTGTTGCTCCACAAACATTCAAAAGCTTTTCCAAAACTATTTTTTTGTTTTGTTCTTCATAGATTATTTCTTTAAAGTCAGAACAAAATAACTCCAGGAGAAGGAAGAAAGTGGGAATTTATTGCCACAACTCAAGCTCTCCCTTCCTTCTGGTTTCTCCCAAAGAGTGTCCTACATCCCAGGCTATTTTTAGCACAGGAGTAACCAGGTTAGCAGTGCAGGGAAGGGGAAATTCCCTCACATTTCCCAAATAACTCCAAGAAAAACCACAGGAGATTCCATTTCACCTCTGCTCAGGTTCCCCTTGGCCCACTTTTAGATGCCTGGGCCAGAGTCAAAGCCCAACCTACCTCCCCAGGAGGTCCACCAGCCACCACAACTGAGGACAAGAAGATAAAGAAGGTTTTAAAGATTTGTCAGGTTTCTTGGTCGCTGATGACACCCACCACAGGAGGAACGTGGGGCTGAAAGTTGTCCTGGGACACTCAAAATGTGGGGGCAACTCTCCCCGGGGCAGGTGACCCCCAGGAGAGAGGCTGCCTTGTGTGTCTGGAACCCTGCAACCACAGAGCTGTACTGGAGAGGAAAGGTCTCCTCAATTAGAAGAATTAAAGGCTCCTTCATTAGAAGAATTACTTCATCAAGGTGTTTTCATAGGATCACAGAAGGGTTTGGGTTGGAAGGGACATTTAAAGTCATCCAGTGCCACCCCCTGCCATGGGCAGGGACACCTCCCACCAGCCCAGGCTGCTCCAAGCCCCATCCAACCTGCCCTTCAACACTGCCAGGGATGGGGCAGCCACAGCTTCTCTGGCCAACCTGGGCCAGGCTCTCACCACCCTCACAGCCAAGAATTTCCTCCTCATGTCCAACCTAAATCTCCCCTCTTCCAGTTTTAATCCATCCCCCCTTGTCCCCTCACTACAAGCCCCTGTAAAAAGCCCCTCCCCACCTTTCCTGTAGGCCCCATGGAGGGACCTTCTCCATGGAAGGCTCCTCTGCACCACAGCTGCCTGGCACAGAGCAGGCAACGTCTCCTCTGGTGCTCATCCCATCAGCATCAACATCAGTGTCTGGAAAGTCTAATCTGTCCTTGCTTCTGGGCTTACTTGTCTACTGGGACCACAGCCAGATGGAACGTGTCACAGTCTGAACTGCAAGGATAAAACTTGTCCTCATCTCACTTGGCTTTGACAGAATTTGGTGGTGGGGATGGTAAAGACACGGACACGCCGTTCCATCAAAATAAAGGGAAAAACAGAGAGGAAGAGAGAGAAGTTCTGTGCTGTGAGGGTGGGGAGAGCCTGGCCCAGGTTGGCCAGAGAAGCTGTGGCTGCCCCATCCCTGGCAGTGTTGAAGGGCAGGTTGGATGGGGCTTGGAGCAGCCTGGGCTGGTGGGAGGTGTCCCTGCCCATGGCAGGGGGGTTGGAACAAGATGATCTTCAAGGTCCCTTCCCACCCAAACCATTCTGAGACTCTGTGACAGGGTTTGACCCCACTCAACCCTACACGTTGGCCATGCAACCTTCACAGGCCACATTTTTGCTCTACCACAACCTCTGCTATTTCCTTTCTTCTGGTGTATTGTACAAGAAAAAAAGAGAGAACTAGAGAGACAAAAAGGTGATGTGACCAAGTAGCTGGTTGATTGACACACACTCAACAGACACAGATGGGTTCTACCCTGATGTCACAAAGAGAAGAAGTATTTTAGTCATATGTGAGGGCTTCTGAAGTCCTCCCACAGGAGCACAAGCAGCTGCAGGGCTTGAACACAGCTCGTTGTGCTCATCAAGAAGGTTCAGCCTCAAGGGGCAATGGGCACAAGCTGGAGCACAGGAGGTTCAAGTCAAACATGAGGAGAAACTTCTGTACTCTGAGGGTGACAGAGCCCTGGGCCAGGCTGCCCAGGGAGGTGGTGGAGTCTCCATCCCTGGAGACATTCCAAACCCACCTGGATGTGTTCCTGTGGGATCTGCTCTAGGGGATCCTGCTCTAGCAGAGGGGTTTGACTAGATGATCTCCAGAGGTCCCTTCCAACCCTGACAACTCTGTGATCCTGTGAAGTCTTAGGACCTTCTGACTCACAGAGACTTGGTTGCTGCCTCAAACTGCCCTGGTGGTTCCCATCTAGGATGGACCAGAGGTAATAAATGGTCTAAAAGGATCAAACCTGGCAGGTAGGACAGACCCATGGACCTGTGGGGTCTGATGTAACCCGAGCAAGGGACACAGCCCCGTTTGGGTGACCAAATTTGGGTGACCCTGCTCTAGTGGGAGGTGTCCCTGCCCATGCAGGGGATGTTGGAACTAGATGATCTTTAGGGTCCCTTCCAACCCAAACCCTTCCATGATTCTATGACCATGTACATACCCATCCAGGATGGACTCTCTGCAGCAGTACAGGTTGTCAAACTTCTGCTTGGTGACCGAGTCGTTGACATTCATGGCTGGGACACAGAGCTTCCCTGCTTTGGACAACTGGTACAGCCTGGAACCAATATGGGAAGAAGCAGATGATCAATGGAAAAATATTTCCCTACACTCACCTGTTGTGTGTGCTCTTGAGGTCTTGTTTTGCTGGAGTAAGCAGTAGACACCTGGAGGGTCAAAGATCACCTCTCACTAGGAGCTCCTCATTCCAAGAGGAGCAAGATCATTGTCCTTCCATGGATGGTTGTACCATTTCCCTCCCCTACTGAGGAGCTACCAGGCTGGCAAGAACCATTCCATAAAAACATCAAACAGCAGATCAGAAGGTGCTCCAGATGCCTCATAACTTGATAATACAACCATCCTCTGATGTCCTCCAAAGGACAAACCCCCAAATCCTGCTTCAGAGAACGTAAGATGAGAGCTCCTGTGATTCCTCAAGCTCTTCCAGCTCCAGAGGAATAGAAGTGTCCACAGAAGAGCAACATCCACAGCAAGGTGATCAACAGCTGCTGTGATCAACACCTGCAGCAAAACACCCACTGGAACAGCAGCAGGAGTGGAAGCACCAAGATGAAGCACAAGAAGCAATAAGGGTGGAGAAGAAACCAACCTGACCTACTTCTGACTGAACTCCTGGCAGCAGCAAAACCACTAGAAATGAATCTAAACTCTACACCATGGCTATGAAGAGCATCTAAAAACCATCTCCCTGCTCTAGATCTTGGGAAGGAGAAGCTGATCCCTTGGTCAGTCTCTACAGACCTTGGGAAGGAGAAGCTGATCCCTTGGTCAATCTCTGCAGACTGTTTCCAGGATTCTCCCCATTCATCTGGAGAGCTTCAGTCTGTCCCCTGGAGGTCAGGAGCATGCAACCCCCTGTTGATGCCACCAACCTCAGAAAACAACCTTGCTCTTGGCCCAAGACCACAGGGAACAGTTTCTAACCCTACTTTGTTCCTCCACATCTCTTCTGCCCAAATGGGGACGATCCCTGATGCTGAAAACATCATCACCAGGTCCCTCTCCTGACCTCTCAGGCTGCAGACCTGGCTTCACGTCTGTTGTCTCCCCGTTGGGGGCTGCCTGCCCCTCGGAGCAAACCCTCAGGCAGCTCCAGGAGCTGCAGCCAGGCCCCTCCTCCTGCCAAGGTGAACGAAAAAGTGGAGCCTGCTGCTCTTCTCCTGTGTCCCCTCTTCTCTGTCACGTGTGATGTGGAGAACTCCACTGGGAAGGCACCTTGGCCACCTCTCCTGGCCCTTCTCCCATCGTGATCCTGTTTCTGCCGCAGAGCGATGGGTGTCCCTCAGTCACTGCATCTCGGTGGGTCTCCCTTCCTGGACCACCTGGTGATTCATTTCCTCTTCCCCAATCTCACTTCTTCCCACAGGTTTAGTTCAGGAGGTTGACTCTCCAAAGCCCACCCCTTCTTATAGAATCATCAACTCCTTTCGCTTGGAAAAGACCTTTGAGATCCTCCAGTCCAACCGTGCCCCCAGCCCTGCCAAGGCCACCACTGCCCCATGTCCCTCAGCACCACATCTCCAGGGCTTGGAAACCCCTCCAGGGATGGGGACTCCAGCCCTGCCCTGGGCAGCCTGGGCCAGGGCCTGACAACCCTTGCCAGCAAGAAATTGTTCCCCAGATCCAATCTCAACCTCCCCTGGCACAACTTGAGGCCGTTCCCTCTTGTCCTGTCGCTTGTTCCTGGGGAGCAGAGACCGACCCCCCCTGGCTCCAACCTCCTCTCAGGCACTTGCAGAGCCAGAAGGTCTCCCCTCAGCCTCCTTTGCTCCAGCCTCAACACCCCCAGCTCCCTCAGCTGCTCCTCACAAGTTCTCCAGACCCTTCTCCTTCTGCTCCAGCCCCTTCCCCAGCTCCGTGGCCCTTCTCTGGACACGCTCCAGCCCCTCCATGTCCTTCTTGTCCTGAGCCCCCTTCTTGAACATCACCACCTTCTCTCAGCTGCACAACAAGGTGAGATGACCACTGCCCCTATTTCCCAGCTGGAAAAACAAGACCTTTTGCCATTTTTCCAGGTGCACAATGGTCAGCAGGAGCTTCTCCTCCTCATTTGCAATCCAGGGCAGCAGTTCCAAGTCTGTTCACCAGGCAAGAGGTTTAGAGCAGCTCTCTGGGAAAGCCAAGCCCAAGGGAAGGAAAACCACAGACCACAAATGAGGAGGTTGAACATCCAGCCCAGTCTGTGGCATCTCACAGCCTGAAGATCTTTTGCTACCAGTGCCCTGAGGCAGAAGATGAGGTTTTTTTGCCCAAACATCTCCCTGCTCACAGTCCAGCCTGTCTGGTTACCTGTGGACACCAGTCACGCTCTCCTCTACGATCCCCTTGATCTTCTTAAACATGTTGGGGTATTTCTTGTAAATCCAGTGAGTCAGGTCTCCTCCATCATCCAAGATCTGTAATGAAACAACCACAAAGTCACCACTCTGAAGATCCAGTCAGAGCTGCTGACCCCAGAAAGGTACAAGGGGTAAACCCTATGCTCAAATGTTCCTCAGCAAGCCCATGTTTTGGCATCTCATGAGGGCTTAGGTGAGACTGCTCTGAGTGTCCAGCTCAGGAGTGCTGCTCCATGGGTACCATGTTGGAAAGGCAGCAGGTCAGACAAACATGGCAGACCTTGATCTTTGCTCTGAGACCAGAGGAAACGTGGAAAAATGCTGTGGAAGCTCCTTTCTCCCCATCTCCCAGAGCACGGATGGAAAAGCCTTTGAACCATACGCAGTCATCAGCTCTTCTAATATGAGGAGGAGGATGGAGAAGGAGGAGGATGGAGAAGGAGGAGGATGGAGAAGGAGGAGGATGGAGAAGGAGGAGGATGGAGAAGGAGGAGGATGGAGAAGGAGGAGGATGGAGAAGGAGGAGGATGGAGAAGGGGGAGGATGGAGAAGGGGGAGGATGGAGAAGGAGGAGGAAGGTGCAGAGCCACTAATGCAAATCACAGAATCACAGAGTGGTCGGGGTTGGAAGGGACCTCTGAAGATCATCTAGTCCAACCCTTCTGCTAGAGCAGGATCCCCTAGAGCAGATCCCACAGGAACATGTCCAGGTGGGTTTGGAATGTCTCCAGGGATGGAGACTCCACCACCTCCCCAGGCAGCCTGGCCCAGGGCTCTGTCACCCTCAGAGTACAGAAGTTTCTCCTCATGTTGAGGTGGGAAATGATAAAGCAGCTGCATCATTAAACCTGTGTATCAAAATCCAGAACCTACTTCAGACATCAGCTTTGGGTCTCTGCCCACTTCACCTGGCTTGGAACCTCAGCCTCAGAAGTACAGAACTCCTTGACCAGATCTTGGCTCTCCCAGGTCACCCATTTCAGTGGAGAAAGCCAGAGGCTGCTTGGACAAGACATGACAGATGAGCAGGTAGAGCCCGTGGAGTTGATCAGGAGTCTTGTTTGTGTCCTACACACCTTCCTCATGACCAATGTGGCCCCAGTCCCAACTGCTCTGGGTCATCCCCTGCTGCACCTCAACACCCAGCTGAACCCAAGGAGGGTGCTGAGCTCTACAGGCTTCAAAGAGGGACCCACTGGGGCACCACCAAGAGGTGTCTGGGAAAGGAAAAGATCCAAGAAAAGAAAAAAAACAACCCAAACACACATGTGTCCTCAAGGCCTCTTGCCACCCTGGTGGCCTCAGGGGGGACAAGCAAGGTGGGAAGTGTGACAACCCCCTAGACTCAGGGTGAAGAAACAACAGGGAGCATTTGTCACCCAGCAGCAGGTGAAGTGCCAAGGACCTGGGGACATTGCCCTATATCACCATCATCATCATCATCATCAATCATCCTCTTTGCATGTTCCCTATGTCAATGTTCAACACTTCTGACTGAATCATCATCCTTCTCCTCTTTGCTTGGTCCCTACACTGACACTGAAGACTTCTGACTGCATCATCATCATCATGATCATCATCCTCCTCCTCTTTGCTTGGTCCCTACACTGACACTGAAGACTTCTGACTGCATCATCATCATCATGATCATCATCATCTTCCTCTTTGCATCTTCCCTATCATCATCCTCCTCCTCTTTGCTCACTCCCTACACCAACATCAAAGACTTCTGACTGCATCCTCCTCCTTGCATGTTTCCTACCCCAACGCTCAAGGCTTCTGATTGAATCATCATCTTAATCCTCTTTGCATGGTCCCCATCATCCTCCTCCTCCTCCTCCTCGCATGTTCCCTACACCAACATCCAAGACTTCTGACTGCCAACCCAGCCCTTACTGCCCTACTGGTGGGGCATGCAAGTGTCCTCAAATGCCAACGTCAACCCTGGGCAAAAGCAGCTCTGCTCGTTGGCTGGTGGTGGAACCCAGGAGGAACCCTGTGCTCCAGGTATCTGCAGGTCTCCCACAGCACCTGCAGCCACTCAGGAAAAATCAACACTCCCACCATGCTCCTGCAGCAGGTGCCCCACCGTGGGCACAAAGATGATGTTCTTCAGCTTTGTGGACACAATGTGGTGGCTGCCACCAAAAATGCCCCGTCCGGTCCCAACCTTTTTCTCTCTACATTGCAGGATCTTCCACTGAAGAGGAATATCCAGAAAGCACGTGGTGTCCTGCCAGAGCAGAGCACGTGTCTTCCAGGCAGACCTGACCCTCCTGAGTCTCCAGGGAACCCCCAGATCTTGTTTGAGAAGTGGAGGCAGGGAAGGGTTAAGTGGGCTGAGAAGTTCTCCTGGGCCAGCCGAGATAGGAATTCAGCAGCCTGGCTCCCAGGACCTCTTCATTTCCTTAATCCCCATTTAATAGGGCACCTAATCCTCTTTCTGAGGGGGAATTCTGGGGGTTGGCACTTTCCTCCTTCCCAGGAGGGCAGGAGATGGAAAAAAAAAAAACACCTCAACAAATCAGCAGAGGAAGCAGTGGTTTGTGATGGAGGTCACCTTTGTGCAGTGGCCTCACCACCGGCAAAGCCCGTGGAACGTGCCCCAGATTCCTGCAGTTCCCTCAGCTTTACACACTCAAGCTCTTCCCAGGTGGCTTTTCTTCTGAGAAAAAGAAAAAATAAAAACAAAACCAACCCTTTATTTGAGGGGCAAAGAGTTTTTCAAGCGGCAAACCAGCCTTCAGAGATGTTCTGCCTGATGCCCACCAAGAGGCACCATCTGCAACCCAAGGCTCCCAGCTGGGGTTCAGCAACCTCCCTCTGGATTTTGGCAGCTCCATCTTGGAGCACAGCATGTTAAAAACATCTTCCTATCACCCTGGGCCTGCAGGGACATTCCTTGGAGATGGGACCATCCTCTGCCTATCTGGATCCATTTGGCAGGTGTTTCTCTTCGTGCTTTTCTCTCCGGGTCACCAACTGCACGTTGCTGTGACTTCTCACTCCTTTGGTCCTTTCATTTCCCACCTTCTCCAGCAGAAGATCTCTGGCTCTTCCACGAAATAAACATTTTAAACCCATCTGAGACCCACTGCCACCAAATGTCTCACCCTATCCCCCCCCCAGCCATTCCTCTCCAGAGCACTCCTCTGAAGGTCTGTGTCCCCATCAGAGGGGACTTTTTGGAGACTCAGTGTTGGTAGCTAACTGTTCCCATGGACTAGCACCACACAGAAGCCCAAACATTACATGTCCCCATTTTTGGATGGCAAGACATCCAGAGTTATTTCCATGGGACGTACAAGATCAGCTCCATCACACCTTGCAGTGCCCACCTGGACACAGGACTGGGGTGGGGGGCCAGTGAAGGACCCCTGGGATGTATCTCAAGCCCTGATATTAAGTCCACGTGGCTTAGGGCTCAACTACTTTGACCCATTTTGTTGTAGAAAGGAGAAACAGAGATTGGGCTTCTCCTCATGGACCTTAAAGACGCAGAAGGTTGGAAATGGAGATGGAGCAGCAGCAGCTCAGGCTCAGTCCTGCAGCCTGTGGAGGTGTCTCCATGATTCAGGATATGGGGGGGACTCCCAATCTCAACAGGACAGAAAAAATATGATGCAAGCTCTGAAAACCTGCCATCAGCACCAGGAGGAGAGCAGGTCCAGCTCGCTTCAGCCCTGAGACTGCACAGACCAGAGAGGTCTTGCTTCTTTGGCCAACTTTGCCAGCTCCTCTCTTCTGAGCTAACCACATGAAGAATCATGGAATCCCAGACTGGTTTGGGTTGGAAGGGACCTTAAAGCTCCTCCAGTCTCACCCCCTGCCATGGGCAGGGACACCTCCCACCAGCCCAGGCTGCTCCAAGCCCCATCCAACCTGCCCTTCAACACTGCCAGGGATGGGGCAGCCACAGCTTCTCTGGCCAACCTGGGCCAGGCTCTCACCACCCTCACAGCAAAGAATTTCCTCCTCATGTCCAACCTAAATCTCCCCTCTTCCAGTTTTAATCCATTCCCCCTTGTCCCCTCACTACAAAACCTTGTCCAAAGTCCCTCCCCAGCTTTCCTGGAGCCCCTTCAGGCACTGGAAGGCCACTATGAGGTAGAGTAAATGAGTTTGGTTGAAACTGTAGCTCCTCTGGAAAAGTGAACCAACTTCTTTAGGAAACAGTTAAAACAAAACCTTCCTTGGTAGGTGAGATCCACATCCAGGAGTCACTTCACCCACCTCCTCCCTGACTCTACTGTGAGACAGAGAGAAGTTCATTTCATGGAATCACAGAGTCCCAGACTGGTTTGGGTTGGAAGGGACCTTAAAGATCATCTAGATCCACCCCCCTGTGTGGGCAGGGACACCTCCCACCAGCCCAGGCTGCTCCAAGCCCCATCCAACCTGCCCTTCAACACTGCCAGGGATGGGGCAGCCACAGCTTCTCTGGCCAACCTGGTGTTTTTCCTGCTTCATGTGGTTAATTGTAGAGCACTTGGAAGGTAAGTGCTGCGTTAGCACCAGATGACTACATAATTAGGTCTAAACTCAGGAGGAGAAGCCAGAGCAGCACCAAACCCTCCTCCTTCTCTCAAGATGAGAGCTACCCAAGCTGCAACACAAGCCAAGCATCTGAGAGTCATCCCCCTCTCACCATGTTGGGCTGCCAGCCTTCCACGTTGACGCAGCGGTCGATGCACCACCAGAAGTCATCTTCAGATTCTCCCTTCCAGGCAAAGACAGGGAACCCTGGCACAGAGAGGGAGATGGGTGCTAACACAGCCTGAGCAAACCCCTTGGGCCACCATCAGCTCTCCCTTCAGCCACATGTGATGAACTGGGGTCCCAAAACCACCACCCTCTCACCCGCAGTCTCATTTGTCAACATCCACTTCCTAGAAGAAGCTTTGGAGGTAGATGTTGAGGACACACACTGAAGGCAGCAGGCAGGAGTCAGAATCAGCCTTCCTCATCTCCTCCTCTCCAACCCCAGGAGAGCTCTAGTCACCAGACACGAGGCCAACAGACCTCAGGGATAACATTTAGTTGCAAAATCAAGCTTGGGTGGTGAGTTAGATCATTAAATCATAGACTGGTTTGGGTTGGAAGGGACCTTAAAGATCAGCTAGATCCAACCCCCTGCACGGGCACCTCCCACTAGATCAGGTTGCTCAGAGCCTCATCCAACCTGGCCTTGAACACTTCAGGGGAAGTTCCAGATGTCCTACCTTCCTGTTAGGTCCATTAGCCAGCAATTTATTCTGATTAATGAGCAATTATTATTATTCAGCTTCAGGGAGCAAGACCAGGGAACAGGCAAACTGGTGGGTTTGGCTTCTTCTGGGTCTCCCAGCTCTCCCAGTGAAAACCCAGCCCTTCACCCAGGAAAAAGAGGATTTGAATGAAGGCATCTCCCAGGTGAGCAGCAACATGTTGGCCCCTCCCTGGCACTGTTCAATGGCAGGTTGGATGGGGCTTGGAGCAACCTGGTCTGGTGGGAGGTGTCCCTGCTCCTGCTGGCAGGGGGGTTGGAACTAGATGATCTTGAAGGTCCCTTCCAACCCAAACCATCCCATGATTCTATGAACATGGACAGCTTCCACTGGTTGAATTATGTCCCCCCCCCACATTTTCTCTTTCACCCCTTTTAGCCAAAGTTTGGACTCACATTTCTAGACCTGAAGTTAAATTTAGCTCCACTACTTTCACCAAAAGAATTTCCAGGTTCACCCGGCCCTGGTGGCTACTCATGTGCATCACCACCCGTTCTACAAAGTCCTTTGATACCCCAGAGAAAAACCATTCTAAGATTTTCAGCCCGATGGAAGGGACTGATCTTGTGCTGGTGGCCTCCTCTAGGTTTATTCCAAAACGAAGAGAACGAAGAGAAAAAAAAAAAACCCTCCAAGAGGTGGTCAGCGAGCTGAAGAGGGTTTCAAAAGGAATCTTTAAAACCAGAAGGAAGGAAGAGGGTGAAGTTTCCTACCACTCTCAGCGAGGGCAGCAGCCACTTCGTTAAGGGTGGAGTAGATGTTGCAGGCAGCCCATCGGCACTGGGCGCCCAGAGCTCCCAGGGTCTCCATCAGGACCTGGATTGAAACCACAAACACATCAGGAAGAGCAACGTCCAACAGAAAGAACAACACCCAGCTGGGGTTTCTACTTGCTCTTCATGGGAAAGCTCCAGGGGGGGTGGAGGGTGGGATCTGAAGATGGTTTTCAGCAGCATCGGGGTCGTTAGAGGGTTCCACAGAATAGAGTTTTACCATTTTTTTGTTTGTTTTACAATTTAAAATGGATGAAGTCAGCAAGAACTTCAAGGTACATTGTGTCTGGAGTGTATTTATAGATGTATCTTAACTGCTCAGGGTCTATTTTGGGGTGGCAAGTCCCTGTCTGGAGGTTCTGGAGGGGCTCTTACAGCTGTCTGTGCTGTGATGTGTGTGCAGCCCACGATCTTGGCCCCAGCCAGTGGCTTCTCTCCCTGAGCTCTCTTCCTCAAAGCCATCAGTGCAGGCATTTCTGAAAGGCAAAAAGAAATCAAAAGACCACCTTGGTTTTCCCTCTCCCTTCCTGAGGGAAGCACGGGAGGAAGATCCAGCATCACCTCTTGCCCTGCTCGCCCAGGAGTTTGTACAGCTGTGGTAGCTTCAAAAAAAACAGCAACATCCTCGAGAACAGGGATCAAATAAATCATGAAAAGACCCCAACAACCCTCTGGGGGTTTTGGGTTTCCCCTCTTATTTAGGATTCAGCATCCTCACAGTTTCTAATGTCTACCTGCCCAGGTGAGGCTGGAGGAGAATCTGCTTCAGACTGTGGAGGACTCGGGACTCTCCAAGATCTCTCCAACCACCTGAACACCACCCGTTTGCTGTGGATTTTTGAGGACAATCATGCTAAACTAAAGTTGTCTCACCTAGCTGATGGATTTAAATCTTTTCTACTGATTTTAACAAAATGCCTTCAACC
Source organism: Hemiprocne comata (assembly GCA_020745705.1). Classification (NCBI taxonomy): domain Eukaryota; kingdom Metazoa; phylum Chordata; class Aves; order Apodiformes; family Apodidae; genus Hemiprocne; species Hemiprocne comata. The sequence goes on along the minus strand of CM036586.1, from coordinate 1,099,799 downwards.
ATGGAGCAGTCCTTCAGCAGTTGGTTGGTTGGAGCTACGTGGGGTAGGCCTGTAACTCTTTCCATCCCACAAAATCCCAGAAAAGTTGTCCCATCTCCAATGGGAACGGTGTCAAGAACTCCCCAAGATATTCAACCTTGCAAGAAGAGGAATTGAGGGGAAAGGAAGAAGCCCACAAGGCAGCCTAGGACAACCTGGAGCTAGAGGAACATGCCCCGTTTACCTTGTTCAGCAATTTCGATCTCTCGGCGCCCAAATTCTGCCTGTTTGATGTTTTTGACACAGAAATCGCTGCTGCCTTTGGAGTTCTTCTGCTGCTTGTCTCGGGGGGAGGTCTCATCATCAGAGCTGTCTGTGTAGGAGGCAGCTGGAGGAAGAAAAGGAGGTCAGAGATGGAACAAAATCTTCCCAAAAGCACCTGCAGTGGAAGGGCGCAGATGATCTGCTGAACGTGTCCATGGGTGGGTTCTCCATGGGCACGTGTCAACTCTTGCTGCCCTCAGTTGGGATCTCCTCCTTACAATGACCATTTCCCCACAATCAACTCCCACCTGCAATGATCTCCTCACTCTCACCTATACTGCAGCACCACACTGGGGGGAATTTGTTCTAGCACTGTCCATGTCCCTCAGTGGCTCATCTCCTCATGCTCTGCAGCTCCTCTGTGGCCTTCTCCCTTCTCTTCCCAAATGTTAAGGTCTCAAATAGCCAACAGAAACTCTTAATCATGTCCTGATTAAACAAAACACTTCCAAAACACTAAGAACTCTCGTTTTAAGACAGGGAAGATGCAAGAACCTATTTCATTTTAACCCATGGCATGGTGGACCCTGCTGGCTAATCATTATTCATCATGGTGGTTTTCCCAGCCCTTGGATTTGCTCAGTGTTCCTCAATCAAGACAATGGCCACCAGTTGTTGCTTGGGAGGATCATATGGGATGTTAGGAAGGAACTTCTTCAGCAGGAGGATAAGCCAACATTGGCACAGGTTGCCTGGAGAAGTGGTGGATCTGCAAGCTTAGAGGACTTGAGGAACTGGTAAGAGAGAGGCTGGCAATGTCCTACTCTGAGTGGGCAAAGGGATGAGATGACCTTGGTGGTTCCTTCCAACCAGCATCTCTGTACATCTACAGAAAGCTCAGTCCAGGCCCTGGATTCCACTTTTCTACTAGAAATAACAAACACTTGGAGATGGTTTTAATATTTTGCCCTTCTGGATCTTCCTTAACCCCTCCTCCCTCTTGCTCTTTTGGTAAGAGGACAAAAGATGGCTCCACTTGTCTCCATTGTAAGGACATGTGGTCTCACAGAACCAGATTATGCTTCTTGAGATGATACATGGCAACCAGGTGTGGATGTGTGTGTGGACACAGAAGTAATTACAGTTGCTCTCCGTAATTGTCTTCCTTCCCTACCAATGTCCTCCCAACAGAGCTTCACAGAAGACCCCTCATGGAGTTAGAAATTCTCCTTCCCTTTCATTTTGATTACTAAGATCACATGTAGAGTCCATTTTTTATTCAAGCCCCCATGAATTAACATGACTTCTGCTTCCAGTTTCTCCAGATCAGCTGGAGAGACCATTTGTGCCACGTTTTCCTCTGGAATACACCCCTATGTGGGACACCAGACCTTCTTCATCTCCTGGGACTGGCATCAGCAGTCAAAGCAACACATAAGGCTTGGAGATGAACTAGAAAGCTTCACTCCTCTTTCCATTCCAGAGACAAAGCACCTGGAGCTCAAGGCCCTTGGTCCAGCTGAGCTCCTCACCACCACCACCTCCTTATCCTCCTCTCCAGCAGGAGCCACACCTTGAGACCCAACTCAAAAGCCTCATCCATATGGTCATCCCCCATTCCTCATCAAAGTGCCTGAAGTTTTACTCCAAGTCTTTACTCTCCAGGTCATGTGGTTCTTCTAAAATGAGCATGAGACCTGGCATCAAGTCATCTGTTACAGCAGAAGAGGACCATCTTTGCAGAACAGCACTGTCCATGACAGCCTCAGTGGAGGTGACCAATATTGTGCATCACTAGGAAATGATGGATGTGTTTCACTTCCCTGGCAGTGTTGAAGGGCAGGTTGGATGGGGCTTGGAGCAGCCTGGGCTGGTGGGAGGTGTCCCTGCCCATGGCAGAGGGTGGGACTGGATGATCTTAAAGGTCCCTTCCAAACTAAGCCAGTCTGGGATTCAATGATTCTATGTGCATGTGTGAAGGCACCACATGATGATGAGCTCCCTCTGCTGTCCTGATGATGAGCTTTTTCTTCCACCAGAGAAGAACTGGTTGTATCTTTTCCCAGGAAACGTTGCATAGTCAAACTCAACAGCTACTGGCTTTGGGTGACATGAGCTAGCTTCTCTCCCAGGCACAGTCTCCAAGAGGAAATGATCTACACCAAACATGCAAGGGAGTTGGGTCAGTCAGTACAGAACGTTGCCCCTGAAATCCTGGGGTCAGGTCTGGGCCCCTCAGGACAAGAAGGACATGGAGGGGCTGGAGCGTGTCCAGAGAAGGGCCACGGAGCTGGGGAAGGGGCTGGAGCAGAAGGAGAAGGGTCTGGAGAACTTGTGAGGAGCAGCTGAGGGAGCTGGGGGTGTTGAGGCTGGAGCAAAGGAGGCTGAGGGGAGACCTTCTGGCTCTGCAAGTGCCTGAGAGGAGGTTGGAGCCAGGGGGGGTCGGTCTCTGCTCCCCAGGAACAAGCGACAGGACAAGAGGGAACGGCCTCAAGTTGTGCCAGGGGAGGTTGAGATTGGATCTGGGGAACAATTTCTTGCTGGCAAGGGTTGTCAGGCCCTGGCCCAGGCTGCCCAGGGCAGGGCTGGAGTTCCCATCCCTGGAGGGGTTTCCAAGCCCTGGAGATGTGGTGCTGAGGGACATGGGGCAGTGGTGGCCTTGGCAGGGCTTGGGGAGCAGTTGGACTGGGTGATCTTAGAGCTCTTTTCCAACCACAGCAAGTCCATGATTCCAACAGCTCTGTTACCATTTTCACCCCACGAAACCCAACCCAAGGAGTCAGACCCTTCCCCCCAACATGACCATGGGTTTCTCTGCCCTGCAGCACCCAACAAGCCGATTACTTTCTCCTCTGGCTTGCCTGAACCTCTTAAACAATCCCAAGGAAAGGAGCTCAGCAGGTGTGCCAGGCTCCCCCAGACCCACTCGGATCCCAATCCGCTTACTGAGGAGAATTCCACATTGCTGGAATTCCTCTGCAAAGTCTCCATCCTCCACGGGCTGCCAAGGCAAGTCCCATCCTGCCAACAACGCCCCGATGGCAAAACATTGCTCCATTTGTGGGCACAATCCCACAGCAGCTCTTGAAGGACCAGGAGCCTGGGCTTCCTGACAACAAAACTGCACTTCCCCTAATACCGACCTCTCGTACCTCAAGGACTCCAGGAGGACTAATTAGCTCCAGGAGGATTAATTAGCTCCAGGAGGATTATTTCCTTGAAGACAACTAATCTGTGCAGAGGTTTCTTTAAAATCTTGCTTCTGGGGGGCTGAAATACTTCTTTTATAATAAAAAAACCCATCTAGACTTTCACGTGCAGATGGTTTTTACTCTTACAGACCCAGGATCATGCAGCTAGTGCTAATTAAACTAATTGTGTTGGTGTCATTAACACCTTTTAGATGAGGATCCATTCGCACCTGTAGTATTGGCATCGGGATTGGCTACAAAAGAAGGGGGCAACCTGCCCCTGTTTCAGCCTGACTAAAAAGACAACCCTTGTTTCTTTGTGGCTCAACCTTCCCCAAGTTGTGAAACAGCACGAGGCCGAAGCCAATCACCTTTAATTAAAGATATTAGTGTTTTAATCTCATTAAAGGGCCCACACGACGCGGAACGCCGGGCGCTTTTAGCCTTCCAAGTACTGGGCTGGTAGAAACCACCTGATCATCCCCTCCAAGAAAAAAAAATCTTTGTGACAATTATCTGAGCTTTGCAGAAAGGGAAAAGAAGCTTCTGAAATGTCAGTTATTTGCCCAAACATCCCCCGGGCCCCAGGGCTGGGCTGGCAGGTCGGGGCCCCTCCACGGCCTGCAGATGCTGGTGATCACCACGGTGCGTCCCTGGGGGCATCAACTCCTCCCAGTCGGCCCAGAAAACAATTAATATCCCCAGTGAGAGAAATGACTCGTTTTAAATGAAGTGGAAGAGCTGCAGAAAAGAGGTGGTTTGTGGGAAATAGGCAGAAGAGACTTTGAGGTCTAATCTGAAGAACCAGATCAGCTGCGGATCGTTCCTGTTTTCATCCTTGGTGCTTTTCAGCAACCAAGTGATAGAAGTTTCCTGTTCAACGGTGTCTCTACTGGTTCTTCATATAATTTGGGTAGGAAGGGATCTTTAAGGTCATCTAGTCCAACCCCCCTGCAGGGAGCAGGGACATCTTCAGCTCGATCAGGTTGCTCAGAGCCCCGTCCAACCTGACCTTGAATGTTTCCAGGGATGGGGCATCTCCCACCTCTCTGGGCAACCTGGGCCAGGGTCTCATCACTCTCCTTTTTCCCACGATTGCTCCTAGCAAAGCCCAGTCAGCAACATGTTGCATCCTGGAGTAGGCTGCTCCACATCACAACTTGGCACTTTGTACAAATTTGGGAGACCAGTGGACAATTTTGATCAAACTTTTCCGGTTCTGATGGGCAGCAAGATGAAGAAACCACAGGCTCTTCGTGGAGATGGTGCTTCCACACCTGGATCTCTCTTGCTTCACTAAAAAGGCACCAACACCTCCCCATCATTTTGGCAGAGATGATGGGATAACTGCTTTCCCACCAAGCATGTCTCAGGGAAGAGTCACTTAGGTTTCACTCACTTCTTCACTCATGTCCCCATCTCCAAACCTTAGGACCTCCACACACCTCTTGTGTGTCCAGAGAACAGCAATGGAGCTGGGGAAGGGGCTGGAGCAGAAGGAGAAGGGTCTGGAGAAGTTGTGAGGAGCAGCTGAGGGAGCTGGGGGTGTTGAGGCTGGAGCAAAGGAGGCTGAGGGGAGACCTTCTGGCTCTGCAAGTGCCTGAGAGGAGGTTGGAGCCAGGGGGGGTCGGTCTCTGCTCCCCAGGAACAAGCGACAGGACAAGAGGGAACGGCCTCAAGTTGTGCCAGGGGAGGTTGAGATTGGATCTGGGGAACAATTTCTTGCTGGCAAGGGTTGTCAGGCCCTGGCCCAGGCTGCCCAGGGCAGGGCTGGAGTCCCCATCCCTGGAGGGGTTTCCAAGCCCTGGAGATGTGGTGCTGAGGGACATGGGGCAGTGGTGGCCTTGGCAGGGCTGGGGGAGCAGTTGGACTGGGTGATCTTCAGGGTCTTTTCCAACAAAGCCCAGTCTGTGACTCTGTGGATCTAGGCCCTTTTGGCCAGATGAAGCAGCTGCAATGCACAGGTTTTCCAAGACAGACATTCCAGGAAACAGCCCCTTCTCCAGCAGGACACGATCAACTCTGCAGCTCTTACCGTGCCAGTGACTTTGCTGTGTCCACATCTGCTCTTCCCCAGCCCCTGCTTTTTAAAAACACTCGTTATAAACTCCAGCAGTGGCTGAAATTGTCTGGGTCTGAAACAGACCCAAACTGCTCTGGGCCTGAAACATTCCCCCCTTTACTCCATTCTGGTGAGACCCCACCTGGAGTCCTGGGTCCAGTTCTAGAGCCTCCAACACCAGAAGGACATGGAGCTGTTGGAGAGAGTCCAGGAGGCCACAGAGATGATGGGAGGGCTGGAGCAGCTCTGCTCTGGAGACAGGCTGGGAGAGTTGGGGGTGTTGAGCCTGGAGAAGAGAAGGCTCCAGGGAGACCTTGGAGCACCTTCCAGTGCCTGAAGGGGCTCCAGGAAAGCTGGGCAGGGACTTTGGCCAAGGGCAGGGAGGGATGGGCTGAGGGGGAAGGGTTTCCAGCTGGAAGAGGGGAGCTGGAGATGAGATGTGAGGGAGAAGTTCTGTGCTGTGAGGGTGGTGAGAGCCTGGCCCAGGTTGGCCAGAGAAGCTGTGGCTGCCCCATCCCTGGCAGTGTTGAAGGGCAGGTTGGATGGGGCTTGGAGCAGCCTGGGCTGGTGGGAGGTGTCCCTGCCCATGGCAGGGGGGTTGGAACTGGATGATCTTTAAAGTCCTTTCCAACCCAAACCATTCCATGATTTTATGAGTCTAGACCCTTCCCCAGCTCCATGGCCCTTCTCTGGAAACGCTCCAGCCCCTCAATGTCCTTCTTGTCCTGAGGGGCCCAGACCTGACCCCAGGATTCCTCCAGTTCCCAGCTCCTCACATCTCTGCTCTTTGTGGCATTGATGATTTCTTCTGCGTCTTCTTCAAGGGGCCAGGACCAGGACAGGATCAGATGCATCAAGACTCTTTGAGGGATGAGGAATTGGATCCAAATTCCTTTCTCTGATGGTCTCAGCTAGGACGGGAGCTGTAACATCTCAGGTATCAAGCAGTATTCCCTCCAAAGTGCCAAGGATCCCGGATGGACCTGTCCCAAACGATTGGAGAGCATCTCTGATGACCTCTCCTATTCCTGGAAAGCCACTGTCTTCATAACCAGCCCCTGAAGTGACACAAGCTCTGCAGCACAGGAGACATATTCAGAGAGAAAGCAAAGAGGTCTCTGGAAGGTGAGGTATGACACTGGTCCCCCGTGGGTGCTCCTGGACTAGGGTAAATTGAGCTGAGGGTGCCACTTGGCCCATGACGTCCTACCCAACGGGCCAGTGATGTCCCTACGTGCTGGGCAGTGGTGGCACTGAGTTTCCTCAGCACTCTGTGGTCACAGAGACTTATTTGCTGAATAAGTCAACACCAGAGACTGTTTGTGACGTGCCAGGCAGCTTCACCTTCTTCACTCAAGGTCAAGGTGGTCATTCTCTCAAAGCTGCACTCCTTCCAGCACAGAAAAATGCCCATTTCCACCAGAAGATTTCTTTCTAGGACTTCCTTGCGCTGCCCTTTTTGCACCAGCTCTACATGTGAAATGTTTTGACTCTTCAACGTTTGATTTCTAGATGTTGAATGTTTGATGAACGGGGAGCTCAATGACACTACTCTGCTTCTCCTGAGGATCTGCCTTTGGTTGGGTTCTAAGGAACCTTCACAGGCTGCTCCAGAAATCAAGTCTCAATTGTCTACATCACAAATTATGTGTATCCAAAGAAAACAAAACAATTTGAGCACCAACACAGGACAAAACAAAACTTTGCTGTGCCAGGTCCTCAAAGGAACGAGCCTGTTTCCAGGGGCACCAGAGCCTGAAGGCTTTGGATGTTCTGCATCTTCTAAGTCCCTTCCAACCCAAACCATTCTATGATTCTATGTTGCTGCACAACCACCAAATATTAGTCCAGACAAATCAAGTCGCCAGAAACAACCTTCCTAAATATACCTGGGACATTAAAAGAGCCTTGAAAGTTAAAGAAGATGCAGCTGAGCACGGAATCATTGAACATCTTGAGTTGGAAGGGACCCAGAACCATCATTGAGTCCAACTCCTCGCAGGAGCACAACTGCACCTTAACTCCATAACTGGGAGAGATTTGGATCTGCTTTGCAATCAAGTTCAACTTCTAATTCTGAGCACCAAGAGGAAGGAGGGGGCAGTGATGGCACCCACCTGAGCTGTAGCTGTCTGTCGAGGACTGCGAGATGGAGCGGGACAGCGAGCGGCGGCCGATCTTCGTGGGGCGCTTGTTGAACTCCTGCTTCTGGTCAGCAAACTGGATCTGTGCAAAGAAATGCCCAGTCAGATGGAAAAACCCAACTGCTTGGTACAGAAGGTTCATCATGGAATGTGTTGGGTTGGAAGCAACCTTAAAGATCATCTGATTTCAACCCCCCTGCCACGGGCAAGGACACCTCCCACCAGCCCAGGCTGCTCCAAGCCCCATCCAACCTGCCCTTCAACACTGCCAGGGATGGGGCAGCCACAGCTTCTCTGGCCAGCCTGGGCCAGGCTCTCACCACCCTCACAGCACAGAACTTCTCCCTCCCATCTCATCTCCAGCTCCCCTCTTCCAGCTGGAAACCCTTCCCCCTCAGCCCATCCCTCCCTGCCCTTGGCCAAAGTCCCTGCCCAGCTTTCCTGGAGCCCCTTCAGGCACTGGAAGGTGCTCCAAGGTCTCCCTGGAGCCTCCTCTTCTCCAGGCTCAACACCCCCAACTCTCCCAGCCTGTCTCCAGAGCAGAGCTGCTCCAGCCCTCCCATCATCTCCAGGGCCTCCTCTGGACTCTCTCCAACAGCTCCATGTCCTTCTTGTGTTGGGGACCCCAGAGATGGCCCCAGCCCTGCAGGGGGGTCTCAGCAGAGCAGAGCAGAGGGGGACAATCCCCTCCCTGGCCCTGCTGGTCATGCTGCTGGTGACACAGCCCAGGACACAGGTGGCTTTGATGTTGAGCTTCTCCTCACCCAACACTCCCAAGTCCTTCTCCTCAGGGCTGCTCTCCATCCATTCTCTGCCCAGCCTGGATTTGTGCTTGAGATTGCCCCAATATGACAAAGAACAACCTGCTCAACCCAAGATGAAGAACCAAACCTATTTCCACTTCAGTCATTCCCAAGGAATTAAGATTTCAGGCTCCCCAGGAACATTTGTGAAGACCAGAAGCAGGACTAGAGAGCTGCTGAGCACAACCAGGCTCAGCCCTGCCCATGTTTTGGCTGCAGTTAAGTGCCAAGCCCAGAGATAAATATTTATTTCAGTCACTAAAGCTGATCTGCTCCAAAGCTTGGAGAGGTCAGAAGAGATAAGTGAAGAAGTGTCCCATTTATCCAGGCACTTTTAAGGGGGAACTGACATTTAACGTTGGTATTTATAGAAGAAACTCTTCCCCTGAGCTCTGATTTATTCCTGCCCTTGGTTTAGGAGCAAGAAGGACAAACAATCAGTGTTTCCTTATTATAATTTGCCCAAGTCCAGGTTTTCACATCAACCAACCATCCCTGGAGGTGTTCAAGGGCAGGTTGGATGGGGCTTGGAGCAACCTGGTCTGGTGGGAGGTGTCCCTGCCCATGGCAGGGGGGTTGGAACTAGATGACCTTTAAAGGTCCTCTCCAACCCCCCAAACCCTGCTGTGATTCTATGATCTGCTCTGACAGGTGATTTGTAGTGATTTTACAGAAGAAACTCAACCCTCCCTGTTGACGTGCACCTCAGGTTGAACTTGTCTTAATGTTTCTGTGCTCACATCAACACCAACCTTCAGCAAGCGACCCCAAAGGGCTTCACCAGCATCTGACACATTTCAACAGGCACTAAAACCACCCAGAGCCCACCTGCCTTGCCCAGGGGACACGGGGTGTCCCAAACCCACACCAGCAGCTCAACATCCCTTTCAGTCCTCTCCATATGTGGCTACTGGGCCATATGGAACAGGTTGCCCAGAGAGGTGGTAGAAGTTCCATCTCTGGAAACAATCAAGGTCAGGTGGGATGGAGCTCTGAGCCACCTGATCAGGTGTCCCTGCTCACTGCATTGGAGTCAGACTAGATGATCCAACCCAAACCCTTCTGTGATTCTATCTCAGGGAAACTGGGAACACAACTTTCAATTCCCAGTTTCCTTCGGACTTTGCTACGGGCCTGAACTGACTCAAGCTGGTGCAACGGGGGTTAAATATTTACATCTCCAAAATACTGGAACCCATTAAGTGAGTCTATCAACTACCTGGAGAAGTTCAATGTGTTTAACAAGTCACCTAAACCAGAAAGGATTTGGTCCTGTTCCGGGAACTCCAGTTCAGGTGGATCAAGCAGTGGCACAGGGCGATGGGCTGGTGGTGCCACCGAGCTGGTACCTGCTTTTTGGGGTCAGCAGGTGAAGAAAAAAAGGTCTTGGGGGTCTCAGGCAACTAACTCAGAGTGTCCTGTGATGCCTGAGCTGACCCAGGGCAACCAGGTGGAGCTGCTGGGGAAGGACCTGGCAGAGGAGTTGCAGCAGCACCTGGAAGCTGCTTCTTTTTGCTACTAATGTTGGAGCAAATGACGACGACACCAGCTCACAGACACACGGGGGAGGAACCATCCCATGGAACCCGTGGGGCAGGCAAGGGCTGTGCTGGGGGTTGGCACCTCTGCCCCCCTGGGACGGGGTCTTCACACACCCCCCGTTATTTATTCATAGAAACAGACTGGGATGGGTTGGAAGGAACCTTAAAGATCCTCTAGATCCAACCCCCCTGCACGGGCAGGGACGATTCCTTTTATAAGAAGCTGTTGACTGAAAATAACTCATCTTTTTTTTCAATCTAGACCAAATCCCTTGACAGCTGAGCTGCTTCATCGGGTCAGTGGCACCAAATGGAGCTCCTGGCAAAGCCAGAGATGCTGGAAGCCCAACAAAGGGGGAATCATTCCTTTAGAATGAACATTTGCCTTTCCCACAGCATCTCTTCAAGGGCGTTCAAAGCAACTCGTTCAGTAGTATCAGAGAATCATGGGATGGTTTGGGTGGGAATGGACCTTAAAGATCATCTAGATCCAACCCCCTGCCATGGGCAGGGACACCTCCCACCAGACCAGGTTGCTCCAAGCCCCATCCAACCTGCCCTTCAACACTGCCAGGGATGGGGCAGCCACAGCTTCTCTGGGCAACCTGGGCCAGGCTCTCCCCACCCTCACAGCACAGAACTTCTCCCTCCCATCTCATCTCCAGCTCCCCTCTTCCAGCTGGAAACCCTTCCCCCTCAGCCCATCCCTCCCTGCCCTTGGCCAAAGTCCCTGCCCAGCTTTCCTGGAGCCCCTTCAGGCACTGGAAGGTGCTCCAAGGTCTCCCTGGAGCCTTCTCTTCTCCAGGCTCAACACCCCCAACTCTCCCAGCCTGCCTCCAGAGCAGAGCTGCTCCAGCCCTCCCATCATCTCCAGGGCCTCCTCTGGACTCTCTCCAACAGCTCCATGTCCTTCTCATGTCCTTATCTTACACTGGTAATTCCATTCACAGCTCTTGAAGTACCTCCACATGCAACATCAATCAGCAAGAATGTGTCAAAAAGCCAAGTAGATAATGAACCAATTTAGGCAGAACTAGAACTAGAGTTTATAATAAACCCCTTCAAGGGTTTCAACCCTTCAAACACTGCCAGAAGTTTGGTTTAGCTTTATCTGAGTGTGGCACTGACTGGCAAGAGGTGGAAGGAGACACTGGAAGAGAAGAACATTAGGAAGAGGTGTCCACCAGGTCAATGCTCAGGTCTGCTTTTAGCTGGTGTTGACCTTTCACCAACGTCTTTTGGCTTTATCATTTGGACACAACAAAGGGAGAGGGGGCAGGACTGGATGTTGGAATTCCATTTATTTAGACATCACCACCATCCAGTGCTGGATTTTGTCTCTCATGGACATGTGAAGGGTACAAAGTGCTACCAGGAATACACCCTTAAGCCAGTTCCCACACCACATCTTCATTTTAGAACTGGAACCTCAGCAAGACACACTCCAGCCAGCCAGGAGGAGCAAACCCAACCTCACCCATCCAGACCAAAACTCAGGTTTACATCGGATCAAAGGGCAGAAGGTGACCAAGGGCAGAAGGTGACCAAGGCCAGAAGGTGACCAATGGCAGGACATGCCATGTTCCAGCCTGGCTGGGAAGATGGGGGAATTCAAGACAGGGATGAGGACAGTGATTTGGTTCCAGGTTGAACTCGTTCAGCTCAAACTGAAACATCTGTGAAGGCAAAAGCCAACTTTGCACAGGCTGAAGCTCCAAGGAGAGATGGTGAAGCCCTTGAGAGCTGCAAACACTTGGATTTAGGAGTCCACCCTGCTCTGCAGCTACACAAACATGGCTGTTTCCAACCTCCAGCAGGAAATAAAACCCACCAGTTCAAGCTGAAAAGCCTCATCTCCAGAGGTACAAGGGGTCAATGAGTTCTAAAGGCAGGTGTGTGCTGGTTACATTTCAAATGAGCTGAGCTTCACTTCCACCCGGGGCTTCCACCAAGCACAAAAATCATCTTGCTGGCTGAAGTTTTCCTGGGCAAGATCCCTGCTCCCAAACCCACCAACTTCTCCATCACCATGCCCCAGAGAACAACCCCAGAGCAACGTGTTTGGCTTCATCATTTCCAACCTCCTGCTCCCGAGAGAAAATGAAGAGGAGTCCTCCAGGGACCGGGATCTTCTCAAAGCAGGGGGATGGCGTTGGCTCCAGAAACAAGGGACTGGAGGGAACAGCAAGGAAAGGAGGGAAAAACAAAGAGGGAGAGAGAAACAAATGTACTTCTTAAATATTAGGGTCCTAAAGACTGCCCTCACCTGGGCTTTCATCCCTGAGTCTCCGTTCACGTTGTATTTCTTCTTGTTGGGCATGATGGCACCACCGGCCCCGTGGTGCTGAGTCCCACCAGGGCAGGGGCTGCCCCCCCATTTATACCTCCCAGCCCGATCCTGCCCACTCTGGTTTCAGCTGCTGGAGGGAGGGAGAAGGAGGGAGAGGGAGGGAGGGGAAAGGGAACTGCTGGGATTTTTTTTCAGACTCCTTGGGTTGGGTTTTTTTTTTCTTTTGGCAGGGAAGGACCCCAAGACTTAACGAGGCGTCCCGCCGAACAAGCCCCGCTTGTGTTGGATGCTGAATTACAGCGTTTTCCTGACCCCTGGGCACCCAGTGGAGCTTCTAACCTGGCCTGGCTTGTGCCTGCACAACAATAGCTTACTTATATAACCACAACACTGCCCTGCTCGCTATAATTAACTTGCTAATTAGGCTCCTTTTAACTTGGGTTCTCTCCCCCCCCCCCCCCCGGCCCGTTCTTTCTCCCCGATGTCAGATGATTACGTTAACGGGGCCTCATTAGAAGAAAATTAACTAATGAGCAACTAAAATAATGAAGGCATTTGTTCAATGGCAAAGTGGGTTTTAGTTGTGCCCGTCCCTGCCCCGTCCCCCATGGGGGCAAGGGCAGAGAGTCCATCCTTGGTCCTTGGAAAGGTCCAGAGCCTGACCCCCATCCCGCTATTCCTACGTCAGACCATTCCTCTTCAAATCATCACATCCTGTAAGGGTTTGGAAGGGGAGGGACCTTTCAAGGTCATCTAGCCCACCTTGCCACGAGCAGGGACATCTTCAACTAGATTAGGTTGCTCAGAGCCCCATCTGACCTGCCCTTGAATGGTTTCAGGGATGGGGCATCTCCCACCTCTCTGGACAACCTGGGCCAGGGTCTCACCACCCTCATTGTAAAAAATTCCTTCCTTATGTCTAGTCTCTTCCCACCTTACAGGTTCCTCCTGCAGCAGGAGAAGGGCTGTGGTGACCCCAGAGGGATGCACGTCCAGCAGCTGGGTTTGGGGAGCACCACGTTTTGCTACCAGCGATGGAGCAAACCCAAAGCACATCCATTTTTTTAATGATTCTTTCATGGTTGGAGCTGTTGACCAAAGACTTTTGTCCCTGACAATGTACCCAAGACAAACCCTATGGAGAACCCCAACACTGAAGAGGAAGCTGGGAAGTGATGGGGCATCACCAACTGACCTTGCCACCAATCCTAATTAAAGATGCAAAAAGTCTCCCCTCCAGCTCCATGTGTTACTCAATGATAGAATCATGGGATGGTTTGGGTGGGAAGGGACCTTCAAGATCATCCAGTTCCAACCCCCCTGCGTGGGCAGGGACACCTCCCACCAGACCAGGGTGCTCACACCTGCCTTAGAAATAAATACCCACTGATCTGATCTAACTTTGCACTGATTGGACGTAAAATTGTTACAAATCTGTAAAGTAACTGGAAAATGGGAACAGGGATCATTTCCACTATGGAAATATGGCTGGAAACACAAGCCTGGGATTAGCACCACCTGCCTCAACTAAGATTCAAGCCAAAGTTGTGTTTTCAAGGTGAGTTTTTAATTCCTAACGTTACTGATGATCCTTTTCATGCAGTATCCCAAGGGAGATGCCACTTCAGCTCAGTGTGAGTGACCTCAAAGCCTTTAAAGGGGTTTGAAGGTCACCTTGATGGCACCACCAAAACACAAATGACTTTTCTAGTAGGTTATCACATCAAGATACTTAAAGAGCTTTTCCTGGGAGGAAATTCTTCCCCATGAGGGCAGTGAGGCACTGGAACAGGTTGCCCAGGGAGGCTGTGGCTGCCCCATCCCTGGAGGTGTTCAAGGCCAGGTTGGATGAGGCTTGTGCAGCCTGGTCTGGTGGGAGGTGTCCCTGCTCATGGCAGGGGGGTTGGAACCTGATGATCTTTAAGGTCCCTTCCAACCTTCACCATCCTGTGATTCTATGAAAAAGAAGAAAAAAAGCCTTTTTTTCAGCAAAGATTCAGTCTAAAACGTTAAAGTGAAGAACCTCTTTCCTTTCCTGCTCCTCCAACCCACAGCCAAATGAAACCTTAAACCCCTGCAAGAGCTACAAAATCCCTGAGCAAATTATGGAGCTAATTAAAATCTGGAGCAGGTCAGGTTCGTGGTCTTCAAGAGCTGTCCCTGCTCAGTTATTCATGTGACAAACTGCCTGGAAAGTCTTTTCCCAGGGGAAAAACTTCCCATCCGTCTCTGATAAAATGAACTTGCTCATTTTTTTTAAAAATAAAACAGGGTGAAGATCACAAGAGCAGTCATTTTGCTGCTGTGACTCGAATGGAGGGGATGGACACAACTGTCCTGATGTTCCACCAGAGCCCAGCTCCCAGCTCCAACCTCCTCCTCCTGCCTTCTCATCCTTATTCATGAAGGAAAAGCTGGTTTCCTCCAGCACTCGACCTGCCAAGGCAGACACTTCATCTCCTGCTCCACTTTCCCCCATGAAACCAGAGATGCCAACCAGGTGTTGGCACCTGAGAAGAGACCTTCTGACCTCCAACACCATCCTCCCTCCCCTCCACCACCGGGTGAGCTCACTCCCTGCTCGAAATGATCTGCAAACCTTCGACATCTCAGGCAGCTTCTGTTCTCCTAAGCCACCTCCTGAACCCAGCTCATACTGCTCCAACAAAAGGACTGTCCAAACCCGTTTATTCCACCATTTCACATGCCCCAAATTAATATGTAATCCTGACAAGGCTGCTCACTGAGCCAAAACTTTCACTGGAGCTCCAAGTGCTTCAGATTCCAGCTCTCCAGCCAAAAGGTCACAGGGAGGGAGACAAACTCTGGGATTAACAAACACGTTTAACCCTTTGGCGTCTTCCTCCTGAAGAACCACCTTGAGAATGAGCAGGTTAAGGTTGATTTTTACCAACTGGACTTGGGACAGCAAGGATGGGAATGAAGAGTCACCCACCCAGGGCCAAAGTGGTCTTCAAGCATGATAGAAATTGAAGCCATGGATTCTTGAAGACCACCCACTAGTGCTAGATCTGCTGGGCAAACCCTCAACCCAGGGTATTTCTAACACTTGCTCTGGGTTGGGCTGAGGTTCTGCACAGAGCAAACATCAGACCACGGCCCCAAACTTCTCCACTTCTTATATTTTACTAAGACTGAGGCTGATTTTGACCCTCAGACCTGCAAGGTGATTGCTAATGAGGACCAAATCATGGTCCATGGCTCTCAAGCCGTTGCTCTCACTCTAATGGCCGAGTCTCACTCTTGGTTTAACTCTTTTTAAGAAAATCCAATCATCTATGGCCCACAAAGCTGCAGGAGGGAGACCTTCTGTATGTGAAATGAAAGCAGTTCTTCCAACATCTTAGAGCTTATTGACATAGAGACACTTCCATGGTAGCAAACAGCAGCACCTACACCCAACACATGACAAGAATGAGCACAGGTGGCCACCCCAGTAACAGGTGGGAACAGGGTCATAGCATCATGGAATGGTTTGGGTTGGAAGGGACCTTAAAGATCATCCAGTCCCACCCCCTGCCATGGGCAGGGACACCTCCCACCAGCCCAGGCTGCTCCAAGCCCCATCCAACCTGCCCTTCAACACTGCCAGGGATGGGGCAGCCACAGCTTCTCTGGCCAACCTGGGCCAGGCTCTCCCCACCCTCACAGCACAGAACTTCTCCCTCCCATCTCATCTCCAGCTCCCCTCTTCCAGCTGGAAACCCTTCCCCCTCAGCCCATCCCTCCCTGCCCTTGGCCAAAGTCCCTGCCCAGCTTTCCTGGAGCCCCTTCAGGCACTGGAAGGTGCTCCAAGGTCTCCCTGGAGCCTTCTCTTCTCCAGGCTCAACACCCCCAACTCTCCCAGCCTGTCTCCAGAGCAGAGCTGCTCCAGCCCTCCCAGCATCTCTGTGGCCTCCTCTGGACTCGTTCCAGGAGCTCCAAGTCTTAGGAAGGAGAAATCTTTAAAAAAAGAAAATAACAAACACCTAAACCAGTCAGCTCCTGTAAGGACAAGGAAGAGAGAATCCTTCTCCTCCAGCTGTAAAACAGATCCCTTGGTCCACCCCTGGCTCTGCTGGTCACAGTCCATGACAAGAGAGGATGCAGTTATTCCCACATCGCTTCAACTCACAACCAAGGTGTAACTCGTGTTTTGTAACTAAAAAAAATGTAGGATCTCCAAAGTCAGAGATGGAAACAGGTTGCCCAGAGAGGTGGTAGATGCCCCATCCCTGGAAACATTCAAGGGCAGGTTGGATGGGGCTCTGAGCAACCTGATCTAGTGGGAAGATGTCCCTGCTCATGGTAGGTTGGACTAGATGACCTTGAACAGTCCCTTCCCACCCACACCATTCTGTGATGCCATGAAAACCTCTACTGAGTCCTCACTCAGTGCTCCATCTCCATCTCTCCACTTCCTCTGGGCCACCACCACAGGTGGGGCCACCACCCCACGTGGTCCTACAGCTGCTTTGTAGCTGTCATGCTATGACACAACACAGGAGAACAAGTTTTCCCCAGGAAAACCATCGACCATTCCAGCCAAAGCCTCCCTCAGGTCTCTACAGATGATTAGAGATGATCTAACCCACCACTCAATGAGACAACCTGAAGTCACCAAAACCTCCACACATCAGACAAACAACATCCCTGCCTCACACCCTCACCACCCGCAGCATTTCCCAAAACTTGGAACATCCAGAGTCTCCCCTTCTTTGGATCCCATCCCTGCAGGGATGAGACACCCACGTCCCACCACCACCCACAGAAGCTTCCTCCTGTCCACCACAAAGGTGTCCAGGGTCAAAATCAGATCCAAGCTGTGGAGTATTTGAAAAAATTGAGGTTTTTACCCAATAAAGGGAAGTGTGTCTCCAGCAAAATCGACCTGCTGCTGATCTGCTCCCGACCAGCAGAGTCACAGAACGTGGGAGAACTTGTATTTTCACCTGCTCTGCTGTGAAGCAAGGCAGAAAAGACTATTATTGTTATTAATAATAATACTTATAATATTATAATTATTAATAATAGTATTATTATGCTCTTAGGCACATGGGATGATTCTTGGGGTGTCCTACAGCAGGACAGGAGTTGGACTCGATGATCCTGATGGGTCCCTTCCAACATCATTATTATTATTATTATTATTATTATTTTGTTCACTAATAACACAACTTTTTCAGTATTTGGCTACTAATTCCAGGTGTCCTGTAGTACAAGCAGGACCTTGGCAAGAACATTCAGACATCAAAGACTGCTTGAAATCACGACCTTCAGGATAATGAGCATTTTAAAGCTAATTAATGACTTGCAATGGGGCTGTGCACTCCCCCCTTGGCCTGAGGACCCACAGAAAATGCAAATGAGTTGGGTGAAAATCCTGATTAAAAACCTTCCTCGAGGACATCACCCCAGGCCCTCTGCAGGTGGAGTTTGATGCCACGGCAGCTTCAAACCAGGTATGAAATGTCAGGTCCAGGTTGTGAAAGGGAATTGCTGGAGACACAAGGACCACAGGTCTGGTTCAATAGAGCTTCTGTCACCTGGTCCCAATCCCAGGGGCACCGGATTCAGGAAGGAGGGGGATTGGGAGAGGTTTGCTGCTTGGTTTGGAGCAGAGCTCTGTATTTTCACAGAATCATGGAATTGTCAGGGTTGAAGGGACCTCTGGAGATCATCCAGTCCAACCCCCCTGCTAGAGCAGGATCACCCAGAGCACATTACCCAGGGCTGCATCCAGGGGGTCTGGAATGTCTCCAGAGGAGGGGACTCCACCACCTCCCTGGGCAGCCTGTCCCAGGGCTCTGTCACCCTCACAGCAAAGAAGTTTCTCCTCATATTTCAGTGGCACTTCCCATGTTCCAGCTTGTGCCCGTTGCCCCTGGTCCTGTCCCTGGGCACTACTGAGCAGAGTCTGGCTCCATCCTCCCTGCACCCACCCTGAGATACTTGGAGGCATTCAGAAGGTCTCCCCTCAGCCTTCTCCTCTCCAGGCTGATCAGCCCCAGCTCTCTCAGCCTTTCCTCATCAGGGAGATGCTCCAACCCCCCAACCATCTTTGTTGCCCTCCCCTGGACTCTCTCCAGCAGTTCCCTGTCTCTCTTGAACTGGGGAGCCCAGAACTGGTTCCAGTTCTTCAGCTGTGGCCTCAGCAGGGCAGAGTAGAGGGGGAGAATGACCTCTCTCCACCTCCTGGCCACACTCTTCCTCATGCACCCCAGGACTCCATTGGCCTCCTTGGCCACAAGGACACATTCCTGGCTCATGGATCATTTACTATCTCCCAGGACTCCCAGATCCTTCTCCTCAGAGCTGCTTTCCAGCAGCTCCACCCCTAACCTGTACTGGTGCCTGGGGTTGTTCCTCTCCAGGTGCAGGACCCTACACATGTCCTTGTAGAACCTCATGAGGTTCCTCTCTGCCCAGCTCTCCAGCCTGCCCAGGTCACACTGGATGGCAGCACAGCCCTCTGGAGTGTCACCACCCCTCCCAGTTTGGTATCATCAGGGAACCTGCTGAGGATACACCCTGTCCCCTCGTCCAGGTCGTTGATGAAGATGTTCAACAAGACCAGACCCAGCATTGACCCCCGGGGGACAATACAAAAATCTGCAATTAAAAAAAAATCCACATTTGAAACCATATGATGCAAAGTTCATCACCACCAACCCTTCAATGCCAAACTCATCCCCTCGTTTGTTGATCTAAATGTGCCACAAATTGAGTGAAAGCTGAAAGAACTGGAGCCCATCAAAGTCTACAAACTGGAATTTTACAGAAATAAAATCCATAACGGCTTAAGGGAGGGATTCTGGGGGTAGATAATTTGGGGTATTAAAGGGGAATAATGAGGTTGGAATCAAACCACCAGGCACAGGCTCTATCTGTAGATAAAGATCAAAGCAGAAGAACACCCTTCTCAGGGTACAAGAGCACCAACTTCTTGGAGCCACCAAAGTATGTTTAGAAGAACTACCAAGAGGCACAACTTCAAAAATACTCATGGGAAACCTGAGCAGACACCTTGGAAGACAGAACAAACATTGATACAGGTTCTCAGAGCTTCTGAAGTATCAGGAGCATTTTTGGAGCATGAGACACTGAGCAGACCCTGGGGGGACACGTGAAGCCAACCTCCAGACATGCAACCTTCTGTCTTCCAAACCCTGCCTGCTGTCTGGAGCACTGTCACGGTATTTTCAGCTGCTTGGGGAATTCTTTCCACCAGAGAAGCAAAGCAGAGGAAAAGGTCTTTGAATACTTGCTATTTGATGTCTGCTCTCCTTTTAACCTCTTGAACCCCCCAAAATGAAGCTGCCCTGAAAGGTGTCTTCAGTTTTGGAGGTTCTGTTCCAACAACAGAATCCGAGTGGATGACAGACAATTAAAGCAGGTTAAAAGACAATGCTGATGAAATTCAAACTCTCCTGGAACATACTGCAAAGTTTCTCCTGCTCCTCCTCCCTGCCAGTCCTAAATTCCTCTCAAAATCAGTTTTTCAGATCCCACACCTGCAAGATGGGGAGGCCCAGGGGGGACCATTCCCTCTGTCACTTGACCATTTTCACTCAGGAGCTCCCGCCGCAGAACCACGCTGGGGATGCCTACGAGTCCTCGTTAAGATCAGGCTTTAACGACCCTCAACGCCTGAGGAGAAGCAGCAAGACCTGCAGCTCCCTCCAGAAATGAAGCAGCACCAGCTGGGGAGGTGCTGATGGACATAAGAACCTAAAGGACTCACCATCCACTCGGGGACGTGGAAAGCGGAGGCGCTGCCTTTGCCCTCCCACTTCTCCATGGATGAAACTCTCCGCGCTCCTGTTCCTTTGGGGGGGGGGGATGTGGTGGGATGTGGTGGGATGCACCAGCCCAGCAGCCGAGCTCTGAGCTCTCCAGCTGCTCGTGGTGGACCAACCTTCTCCCAGCTGAGGTCTTCGTTGCAAACCAGCCTCGTTAGCCAGGGACTCCGGGGTGAGATGGGCAGCTCGGTTCCTCCTTTCCCTTCAAACTCCCGCGCCGGGTGGAAGCGCTCGGATCCAGCCCATCCAATGTTGGACACCAGAGCAGGTGAGAACAACCTCTCCATGGCGTGGAGGAGATGTCCATCCATCACCTGCCTATGTCCCTAGCCCTGCGTCACCACAACGCCGTGTTCCCATCGATACAACAGCAAGGTAAGGAGGAACAACTACATTTAGAGCTGTAGGTCTCCTGCAACTAGGACTATAGTTGGCACCACCAGAAGTTGATGCAACTTCAAAGAAGACAGCACAGGGACACCTCTGAGGCTGAAGGGTTGCAGCTTCAAACCCGAAATAGAGTTAGAAATTCAATCCACAAGCCCGCGGCTGCGCGCAGAACCGGAGGAATATTTTTAAGTGATTCACATTTGAAACGATTTCTTTCTGGTTTGGAGAAACTGGGGCTGGAGCTCCCTCTGGTGAGCACGCTCAGCCCTGCTCTGCAGGAGGGGAGGAGGATAAACATCATGACTTTGGAGCCAGAGGGATGGCAAAGGGACCTCGTGCTCCTGCAAGGACACAGTTCCATGGCCAACAGCTCCACAAGGGTCGGGGTTCCCAACGAAGCTTGGCTGCTCTGCAGCCCTCGAGGAACTGGAATCTCTCTGTTCACTCAAAAGAACCAAGGATTCCACCCTCAGGAATGAAGGTTTCCTGAGCCCATGATGGGATTTTATCAGTACATTCTCATCGTCTCCTTGGAGATGCTCACAGAAATTCCCCTTCTCCACTGAGAAGGTCCCACAGCTCATCACCCCACACAAACATTCCCTTGTTTCACTTTTCCTTCATGCAAAGTGTATAATTTGGGGCAACGTTGTCACGAACCTCCCTTCACCAACCTCCTCCTGTCCTACTCCTTGCTGCCAAGCCAGGAACCTGCCTTGGGAGCCACCAGCTCCAGAGCCACCAGTAGAGACATCCCGTTGGGCTGCCAGCACATCTAGATGGACAGGAGAAGTTCTCAGGTTCCCTTCCTTGTTCTTTTCTCTCATCAGGGGAACGATTTCAATACCAGAAATTTGGGAATTTGCTGTTTCTGGCTAAGACAGGGTGACCGAAGGCTCCAGGTGAAAACAAGACGAAGAGATGTCACTCAAACCTTCTGAGCAAACACCAGGCACAACCTAAGGTGAGTAGATACCTTTGGCTGCATCCCCACCTCAGTCCATTAGAATCATAGAATCACAGAATGGTTTTGGTTGGAAAAGACCTTTGAGATCATCAGGTCCAACTGCTCCCCCAGCCCTGCCAAGGCCACCACTGCCCCATGGCCCTCAGCACCACATCTCCAGGGCTTGGAAACCCCTCCAGGGATGGGGACTCCACCCCTGCCCTGGGCAGCCTGGGCCAGGGCCTGACAACCCTTGCCAGCAAGAAATTGTTCCCCAGATCCAATCTCAACCTCCCCTGGCACAACTTGAGGCCGTTCCCTCTTGTCCTGTCGCTTGTTCCTGGGGAGCAGAGACCGACCCCCCCTGGCTCCAACCTCCTCTCAGGCACTTGCAGAGCCAGAAGGTCTCCCCTCAGCCTCCTTTGCTCCAGCCTCAACACCCCCAGCTCCCTCAGCTGCTCCTCACAAGTTCTCCAGACCCTTCTCCTTCTGCTCCAGCCCCTTCCCCAGCTCCGTGGCCCTTCTCTGGACACGCTCCAGCCCCTCCATGTCCTTCTTGTCCTGAGGGGCCCAGACCTGACCCCAGGATTCGAGGTGTCCCCTCCCCAGTGCCCAGCACAGGGGGACAATCCCTGCCCTGCTCCTGCTGGCCACACTACTGCTGACACAAGCCAGGCTGCTGGTGGCCTCCTTGGCCCCCTGGGCACACACTGGCTCATGTCCAGCCCCTGGTGACCAACCCCCCCAGGTCCTTTTCCCCCGGGCACTTTCCAGCTCTCTGCTCCAAACCTGGAGTGTTGGGGGGGTTGGTGTGACCCAAGGGCAGGACCTGTTGAGCTGCCTGTGGGTGCTGGTTCCTATCACCCATGACTCCAATCCATGTCTATTATGACACACATACATCTCTACACAAATCCCAGCACTCTGGTGCTCAGAATCCTGCCCGGTGCTCAGCACCAGCTAAAGGAAAAGCACGAACAATAACAAAAAGCTTTTTAAAAACCCACTTCAGCAGGGGGATGAAATGGTCACGGGGCCAAGTGAACCAAGGACACTCTTTGGTGTGTCAGAGGAGGTAGAAGAAGTGGCTCAGACCTCAGGGAACATCCAGCTTTCAGTTCCTGGAGGCTAAACGGGACTAAAGCCTTGAGCAGAGAACAGGGATCAGCAATTATTGCTCAAATATGAAAAAAACAAACAGGTGGCTCGACGTTCCTGCTGAGAAGCCCGGTGCAATTTAATGACTCCCTTGGGAGGTGTCGCAGCAGCGGCACGAGAACGGGAGAACGAGAAGGTCGAAGGTGAGCTGGGCTGCTGGGAGAACACGGGATTGAGAAACCGAATCAAGGCGATGGCTGCAAAAGACCAGTCTGGACACGAGAGGGAGCAAGAGCCTGAGGAAAACATCCCGAAGTTCAAGCCTTGAGCGATGAAGAAAAATGGTAGAAAATCGAGACGCTTTGAGGACCACCCGGCTTCACGTTCAGGTGACTGAAGAACTTCTTAGAACCTGCGAGTGTGAGCAGCTGCTCCGGGAATCAGTGCAGGTTGGCAAGAGATTAACAGGCTTAGTGTGTGTAGAAGGTGAGGTAGAGAGTCCCCGTGTGGTGTCCTGGTGTCCCTCAGCTCAGAGAATCAGGGACTGGTTTGGGTTGGAAGGGACCTTGAAGATCATCTAATTCCAACCCCCCTGCATGGGCAGGGACACCTCCCACCAGCCCAGGCTGCTCCAAGCCCCATCCAACCTGGCCTTGACCACCTCCAGGGTGGGACACCTCTCATGCTGAGGGACAAACCCACATGTCCCCATCAGTGGCTTGAGGCACAGCTCAAGTGGGACGTGCCTGGAGGGAGGGCACGGCCCCTTCCCTCGCTATTCCAGCGAGGTATTGGCTGTCAGGTGAAGTCAAACCCCACTAACTTCTTCTGAAATTGTCCTCAAACTCTCCTAAACCCCCATGGTGCCCTTCGGCCCATACTGGGACAACCCAACCCACCGGGTGATGCCAGCACAGAAACACCAGGAGAACACTGGGCTGCCTTGGCTCTCCAGTTCCAGTTTTCAAAGTGATGTTTTCCTCAAAGAGTTAGAAATTCTCATGTTTTAAAAATTCCTGCCAGATCAACATCAGAAGGGGCTTTGGCAGGAGCTACAGAACTTCTGCAGGACTTTTCAGCCTTCTATGAGTTGACCCTGAATGTTGTTGAAGCCCTGACTGCTGAGACCACGGGCTGAGCATCTTGGAGAACAATGGAATTGTTTTGGTTGGAAAATAACATTAAGATCCTCCAGTCCAACAATTCCCCCAACCTGCCAAGGCCACCACTGCCCCATGTCCCTCAGCACCACATCTCCAGGGCTTGGAAACCCCTCCAGGGATGGGGACTCCAGCCCTGCCCTGGGCAGCCTGGGCCAGGGCCTGACAACCCTTGCCAGCAAGAAATTGTTCCCCAGATCCAATCTCAACCTCCCCTGGCACAACTTGAGGCCGTTCCCTCTTGTCCTGTCGCTTGTTCCTGGGGAGCAGAGACCGACCCCCCCTGGCTCCAACCTCCTCTCAGGCTCAAAAATCCAACAAGAGACTTTCCAGACTAGCAGCAGTCTTGCGAGAAGACCAAACTTAGCATGTGTTTTCAAGTTGGCAGTGACTCAAGGAACTGACCTTCCAGGAGGCCAAAAAGGGTTGTCAAGAGGCCACAAGCAAAGAGATGACAGATCAGTCTGGTCCCAGGTAAGGACACAGACCTGGTGGTTCTACAGGATAACCTGTGTTCTGCAGCCATTTGAAAACACAACACTGAGCAATCACAGAATCACTGGATGGTTTGGGTTGGAAGGGACCTCAAAGCCCATCCAGTGCCACCCCTGCCATGGGCAGGGACACGTCCCACCAGCCCAGGCTGCTCCAAGCCCCATCCAACCTGCCCTTCAACACTGCCAGGGATGGGGCAGCCACAGCTTCTCTGGGCAACCTGGGCCAGGCTCTCACCACCCTCACAGCACAGAACTTCTCCCTCCCATCTCATCTCCAGCTCCCCTCTTCCAGCTGGAAACCCTTCCCCCTCAGCCCATCCCTCCCTGCCCTTGGCCAAAGTCCCTCCCCAGCTTTCCTGGAGCCCCTTCAGGCACTGGAAGGTGCTCCAAGGTCTCCCTGGAGCCTTCTCTTCTCCAGGCTCAACACCCCCAACTCTCCCAGCCTGTCTCCAGAGCAGAGCTGCTCCAGCCCTCCCATCATCTCTGTGGCCTCCTCTGGACTCTCTCTAACAGCTCCATGGTAGGGATCTTTCTGGCACTGAGAAGGTGAGAATAAATCTACTTTCCCCCCCAAATCACCTATGAATTTTAAATTTGTTTTTCTTCCATGAGGCAAGTCCAGAAATCCCAACCTGCAGCAGAAAGAAAGGTTCTGATGTCCTCCTCTCCCAGCAGCTGCCCGACAGTACCTGCTGCTGATGGAGAATTCAGAGTCTTCTGTAGCTGAGGAAACAGCTGCTGGTACCAGGGAGATGGGAACTGCATCAGAAAAGGGAGAAGCAGCTGCCATCTGCACGGAGCTCTATGCCTGGAGGAACCAACCCACACAACAACCAGGGAAAAAAAGATTATTTTTTAAAAATTTGCTCTAAACTGTGAGGAGGAAACGGCACTTGGATCAGTGGGGTCTTTGGCAGAGAGGTCCACTCCAGGACAGGGATGACTGGAGTGAAATGAGTGCAAGTCCTGTGAGGAGCAGCTGAGGGACCTGTGGGTGTTCAGGCTGGAGAAGAGAAGGCTCCAGGGAGACCTTGGAGCACCTTCCAGTGCCTGAAGGGGCTCCAGGAAAGCTGGGCAGGGACTTTGGCCAAGGGCAGGGAGGGATGGGCTGAGGGGGAAGGGTTTCCAGCTGGAAGAGGGGAGCTGGAGATGAGATGGGAGGGAGAAGTTCTGTGCTGTGAGGGTGGGGAGAGCCTGGCCCAGGTTGGCCAGAGAAGCTGTGGCTGCCCCATCCCTGGCAGTGTTGAAGGGCAGGTTGGATGGGGCTTGGAGCAGCCTGGGCTGGTGGGAGGTGTCCCTGCCCATGGCAGGGGTGGGACTGGATGGGCTTTAAGGTCCCTTCCCACCCAAACCATTCCATGATTCTCAGGTATTGTCAAAAAGTCTGAAAAGGAAAATTAACTCAGTATAAAGTTTTCAGTGTGGAAAATACGGGGGAGTGAGAAGTCACCCAGGCTGGACTGAAGCAACATGAGTTCTCCTAGAGAAAGAAGCCCCTACAGAAAAAAAAAAAATGCCTTAGAAAGCAGATCCTGTCTTCCCAGGAAGTCATCAGACCTGGAACCACCAGGATCCTTGAGGAACATGGGTGATCATCTCCTGAGTGTGGCTGGAGGTGCTGAACTGTCCCTGCTCTTTAACTGGAAAGAGGAACTGAGCAGGATGGTTCCAGTGTGGGGGTCTGTGTATCTGCACTAAATGTTGGGCTTTGTTATTCGGCTTCATATTGTGATCTTGGGTTGATGGCAACGAGGCCATCTCATCTACATCGCGTGGAACCATCCGTGGGCAGATATTCTACAGCTCAGGCTCCACAAGGAACAGTGGCCAAAAGCCCTGAACCAGAAATTTCTGTTAACGTTACGTTTGGAGAAAGGGCAAGAGGAGAAGAGGGACAGAAGAGTAAGAAAGGCCAGTTTGGTCCTGCTCTAACTGACCAGGCCACCACAAACCCACCACAGCTCCTGCCTGAACCTCCCCCAAAACACCTCATGGGTCACAGGGAAAATGCGACTAGGAAAGAATAAAGATTAAAATAATAACAACAACCCTATGATATCCATTCCCTTCCCAGGCCAAAGCAGGATCTTCCACACCCCACCCCAGACTGACCAGCTCTTTGAAACTCCCCCAAGTCATCCCCACCACCTTCATCCTCCACCCAGTGAACGGCGTTTGTCACCAGCCCCCGACTGGGGCGTGCACAGACACTTGGACCTTCATCCCCCTCCACTGAAAGCATGGATGACACCTGCAGGCACCCACCCATCAGCTCCTGCCCTGACTGCCTCCAGGCACCCCGTGTTGGGATCATTTTATGGGAAAGATTCTTTCGGAGGCTTGATACAACCAGAGTATCAGCCCCTCAGCAGCAGCTGTTGCACAGTGTGTGTATCACAGAACCCCAGACTGGTTGGGGTGGGAAGGGACCTCAAAGCTCATCCAGTGCCACCCCTGCCATGGGCAGGGACACCTCCCACCAGCCCAGGCTGCTCCAAGCCCCATCCAACCTGCCCTTCAACACTGCCAGGGATGGGGCAGCCACAGCTTCTCTGGCCAACCTGGGCCAGGCTCTCACCACCCTCATACTGAATCATTTCCTCCTAACATCTCATCTCCAGCTCCCCTCTTCCAGTTTTAACCCATCCCTCCCTTGTCCTCTCCCTCCCTGCCCTTGTCCAAAGTCCCTGCCCAGCTTTCCTGGAGCCCCTTCAGGCACTGGAAGGTGCTCCAAGGTCTCCCTAGAGCCTTCTCTTCTCCAGGCTCAACACTCCCAACTCTTGGACACATGAGATGCAAAGCCTTCTCTGGGTGCATGTGAGGAGCTTTCAGGTTTTATTCATTCCCACCTCTGTGTCTCGATGGCTCAATAACAAACCAAAGAGCAGGAAATCAGCAACACACCCACCACAACATCACCCCACGGAGCCCGTCCCCACCAGCAGTGAGATGATGGCAGCAGGGTGACAGGGTTGTCCACGTGCTCTCACCTCCCACCCACACGGTCCCCACGGCAGGGGGGGGGTTCTGGGGGACCTGCCAAGGCAGCCCAAGCCCTGCTGGAAAGGCCTCAGCTGGCAGCCTGCCAGGGAAAATGAAGTTAATGAGCAGAGCTTTAATCAGTGGACCTTGGTGTAATCAGGAGCAGAGCTCCTTGAACTCAGAACGAGGGGTCATCTCCCCCTGAGGGGCCATTTTCCCATGGGAAGAAAGTTATGGAATCTCAAACAGCAAAGAAAAAGCTTCAAAGCAGAGATTAAAGATTCCTGGACACAAATGCAGCTTTTCCGTAAGCTCAGGTTCATCCCACACATCCTCCCCAGGGCAGGAAGCAACTGGACCACAGGAGATGGAGATGAGATGTGAGGGAGAAGTTCTGTGCTGTGAGGGTGGGGAGAGCCTGGCCCAGGTTGCCCAGAGAAGCTGTGGCTGCCCCATCCCTGGCAGTGTTGAAGGGCAGGTTGGATGGGGCTTGGAGCAACCTGGTCTGGTGGGAGGTGTCCCTGCCCATGGCAGGGGTGGCACTGGATGATCTTTAAGGTCCCTTCCAACCCAAAACCACTCTAGGATTCCACAGGATCCAAAAGGAGGATCAGCAATGGCTGGAATCAGGAGAAGAAACACGTTTGCTCCACGATATTAACGTTTGGTGATCAGTTCAGCTTGAGACACCCCTCATTAACTGAGGAACAGTTTAATTTGAGTTTGTTGAAACAAAACCAAACACTTATGGGAAATGTACCCAAAATTCCCAGGGTTTATCCCTGTGTCCTGGCTTTGCCTCTGCAGGTCGGTGCTTTCTGAGAGCACAGCAAGATGCCCCAGGCAAGGTGCTCCAGAGCTGGACTCCACTGGAGGTCGACACCCCAGCCCAGTGTAGCAGTTGTTACTAACCCTCGTTAACAGGTCGTTAAAGGTCCCTCATCACATGGAGATGACAGTGGTCAGCCAAGAGCACACACCCCAGCCAATGGATGTCAGGCCTTCACTCTCCCATGGTCAAAGCACACGGACTGAACATGAACCATCTTGACCCATTTAGACTCCATGAGTCGAGACTCCACCAACATTTGACACATTTAAGGAGTATTTAAACCAACGGGCCACCAAGCCAGACCTCTGTTTCACCCACCTAAGCCAACTCTGGGTTTGGCTAATCCACATCTTCCTTGGGCAACTCCCTTGGCTGCCTACCTTGAAGGTTAATTCCATTTCCAATTTTCCCTTATATACCACTAGATTATTTTCCTGGCTTTAGCTTGGTCTGAATTCCCTCCCTGTAAGGCCACCTGGTCACCAAGTTCCTACCAAGTCTTCTCAAGAACCTCAAAAAAACCAGGCTCTTGGCATAAAGGAACTTCTTCAGCATCTGACCACCCTTTGAGCCTCCTGGGCTGCGCTGTGGGTTAAAAACGTGGCCAGACCTGGTTTTGCACACAATTCTAGGGGTGCAGAAGGAAAACATGGCAATGACTCTGAAATCTAGCCATATTTTTAAAGCCATTTTATGTTTATTTTAGCATTTCAAAAAATTTTATTTAAGGCTTGGACTCACCATCCTGTGACCTGTGACAGAAAATCCCTGCCTATCTGCTGCTCCCAATTTGACTGGCACCTGGTGCCTTCTTAACTGGCAGAAATAACAACATCACCCAAGTGATCTCAACCCTCCTGCACTGGAAGCAAACTTCTCATCCAACCTAGGTCATCACCTTTCACCCAGGGAATGGGGCTTTTTTGCCACTAAGGACAAACCACTCAGAGCCACACGAGTCACTAACTGTGTTTTACCTTCTGGAGACCAACCCTGGTGACACGACTTTGCTACCAAGCTCTCAGCCATGCCTGAAGGTTACCTGAGAGGAAGCTGGAAAGGACAGAGCACAGGGTGAGTTTGAAACACAAAGTTATTGGGGAGGGGGGAGGAAAAGAAAATAAAACCCCCACTTGGTACAAAATAAACGTGTCCTGAGAGGGAGGAAAACGGCGACTATAAATTAAACCACCAAGCTTGTATCTTTGTACCTTCTCCAGGTTAATCAGTGAAATCAAATTTGACCAGTGCTATTAAGACCCCTTAATTGTCATCATTTAGCATCCACTGAGGGAAGAATCAGCACCCAAAGAACAAACCTTCACAGAATCACAGAATCACCAAGGCTGGAAAAGACCTTTAAGATCATCAAGTCCAGCCTATGACCAACACCACCACACCATCTAGACCATGGCACTAAGTGCCACATCCAGCCTTGCCTTGAACACATCCAGGGATGGTGCCTCCACCACTTCCCTGGGAAGTCCATTCCAATGTCTAACCACCCTCTCCATAAGGAAGTGCTTCCTAATATCCAACCTAATCCTCCCCTGGAGCAGCTTCAGGCTGTGCCCTCTTGTCCTGTCACTGGTTGCCTGGGAGAAGAGCCCAGCCCCCACCTGACTACAACCTCCCTTCAGGTAGTTGTAGAGAGTGATGAGGTCCCCCCTGAGTCTCCTCTTCTCCAGGCTAAACAACCCCAGCTCCCTCAGCCTCTCCCTATAAGACTTTCCCTCCAGTCCCTTCACCACCTCGTTGCTCTCCTCTGAACGTGCTCCAGCACCTCAACGTCCTTCTTGAGGTGAGGGGCCCAGAGCTGCACACAGGACTCGAGGTGAGGCCTCACCAGTGCTGAGCACAGGGGGAGAAGGATGGGAGCGACGTGTGTTGGCCACCACGGGCCCTGGAGGAACACCAGCCAAGGGTTTGTGCACGGCCTTGGTCCATGGAGAGCCTCTGGAAAATCCTACCCTGCTGGCAAACATTCATCTCTCCTAACAACCTCCCTCTGCCAAGGGCTGACATGGAACCACCATCTCAAGGCCAGGGATGTTTTCTCCAGCTTCCTTCTTTGTCCAAAGCGGCCATGAACCCGGCTGTTCGCAGCAACGACGCCACGAGGCCCAAATCTAAAATGCGTTTTAATTTAGTTTAATTAACTGCAGCAAAAATATGACTTGGGTAGCACGTGGATTTCACAATCCGATGTATCCGTGAATTTAAGGACCAGATTTTTCCTCTTCTTTTGAAGAGAGCTGCATTGCTCGGGGAAACTGAGGCAGGGCAGGGCGCTGCGATCCGGTTCGTAGTGATTTTCTCCCGCGTTTCGTTTCCCAGCTGCCATCTCCTGCCTCACTCCTCAGTAAAACACGGACCAACCCACGCCCAGGGGAGCCCCTTCTCACAAAACAGAACACAAAAGGTGTTCTTCATACCTGGAATTCTGCAGGAACCATTATCAAAACCTGTCATAGTATCACAGAATCACCATTCTGGTTGGAAAAGACCTTCAAGATCACCAAGTCCAACCACTACCCTAGCTCTGCCACGTCCACCACCAAACCCTGTCCCCACATCTGTCTTTTTAGATGTCTCCAGGGATGGTGGCTCCAACACCTTCTCAGACAGCCTGGATCCCCAAGTCCAACTCCCACCCCAGAACAAGACAACCCCAAGGTTCACACCATGTCCCTGAGGGCATTGTCCAAATGTTTCTTGAACAGTGTCAGGGTTGGTGCCATCACTGCTTCCCTGGGGAGCCTATTCCAGTGCTCCACCACCCTCTGGGTGAAGAATCCCTTCCTAATGTCCAACCTAAACCTCCCCCTGCACATCTTCCTACCATTCCCTTGGGTCCTATCGTTGGTCACCAGAGAGAAGAGGTCAGCACCTGCTCCTCCACCTTCCCTAGTGAGGAAGCAGGAACTGCAATGAGGTCTCCCCTCAGTCTCCTCTTCTCCAGGCTGAACAGACCAGGTGCCTTCAGCTGCTCCTCACATGGCATCCCCTCCAAACCCTTCACCAACCTCGTGGCCTCCTCTGGCCACTCTCCAGCAGCTTCATGTCCTGTTTGTGCTGTGGTGCCCA
Source organism: Hemiprocne comata (assembly GCA_020745705.1). Classification (NCBI taxonomy): domain Eukaryota; kingdom Metazoa; phylum Chordata; class Aves; order Apodiformes; family Apodidae; genus Hemiprocne; species Hemiprocne comata. The sequence continues at coordinate 1,068,731 of CM036586.1, read as the reverse complement.
GGACTGTCCAGAGCCCTGTTGACGTTCCCGCGGAGCCGTCACCCCGGTGGGAGCAAAAGGGAGCTCTGACTCACAACCAGGACTACAGGAAAGCTCCAAGGAGCTTCATAAACCCATTAAATTAAATTTAATCCAGTAAATAAATAATTCATCAGCACAATGGAAATCACAAGTGCAGGTAAATCAACGAGGCATCCATCGTGTGTATTAAAAGATCAAGGAAGAACGTTTAAACACATGTGAGAGCCTTAAAATTAGACTAATGAGGGATCAGGAATGATTTCTCTCTCTCAAACCACAACGTTCTGGCAGCTGAAAAGGCAAAAACCTTCTGAGCTGGTGCGTGGGCTCAACATCTCCTCCCACACGTGGGAATGGGAGACACGGAGGTGACAGGCATTTCAAAGGTGGGAAAGTTGCTGCGTAGGGATTGAGAAGGCTGAGGGAAGAATCAGCACCCAAAGAACAAACCTTCACAGAATCACAGAACCACCAAGGCTGGAAAAGACCTTTAAGATCATCAAGTCCAGCCTATGACCAACACCACCACACCATCTAGACCATGGCACTAAGTGCCACATCCAGCCTTGCCTTGAACACATCCAGGGATGGTGCCTCCACCACTTCCCTGGGAAGTCTATTCCAATGTCTAACCACCCTCTCCATGAGGAAGTGCTTCCTGATATCCAACCTTCCTGCATGGATGGTGGATGAGAAGCTCAACGTCAGTTGGCACTGTGAGCTGGAGCCCAGAAACCACCCCTGTCCTGGGCTGCATCAAAAGAGTGGCCAGCAGGACCAGGGAGGGGATTGTCCCTGTGTACTCCACTCTCATGAGACCCCCTGCAGGGCTGGGTCCAGCTCAGGAGCCCCCAACACCAGAGGGACATGGAGCTGTTGGAGAGAGTCCAGAGGAGGGCACAGAGGTGATGGGAGGGCTGGAGCAACTCTGCTCTGGAGACAGGCTGGGAGAGTTGGGGGTGTTGAGCCTGGAGAAGAGAAGGCTCCAGGGAGACCTTGGAGCACCTTCCAGTGCCTGAAGGGGCTCCAGGAAAGCTGGGCAGGGACTTTGGACAAGGGCTGGGAGGAATGAGAGACAATGGTTTCAAGCTGAAAAAGACATTTAGATGAGATCTTAGGAAGAAATTCTTCCCTGTGGGGGTGGGGAGAGCCTGGTCCAGGTTGGCCAGAGAAGCTGTGGCTGCCCCATCCCAGGCAGTGTTGGGGATCACTGCCAGGGATGGGGCAGCCACAGCTTCTCTGGCCAACCTGGGCCAGGCTCTCACCACCCTCACAGCACAGAACTTCTCCCTCACATCTCATCTCCAGCCATCTCTGGTTCAATGGGCAGCTGAGATTCCTCCAGGACTCTGATTCTCCCCATTTCAGCTTCCCCAGCAGGGAAGTGGCAAGAACATGATAATTTCCATTAAAGTGAACATTCAAAGTCTTTGGGAGTTTGCAGGGCTCTCCAGAGAACCTGAGACAACTCATTTTGCTGCAGCTGAACTTCAGATCTGTCCTCGTGGTCAGCAGCATTCTGGAGAGCATGCTTGGAGATGGGATCTAATGAGTAAGGCAGGAGCAGGACTGAAAGGAGCCGTTTAAAAAGACCCAAATTTGTAAGTAACACCAGTTCTAACAAAGACCATCCACGCATTCCCATGTAACCTACTGAGGCAGTGGAAGAACAAGCCTGAAGGATCACAGGTGGGTGGGCTTCAAAGTGAAAAAGAAAAGCCTGGAGAAAAGCCCAAGCAAATGGAGAAGGTGGGAAGAGAGGCAATCAAGGCTGCCCCTGCACGAAACAGTTAAGAGCTGAATCAGTTGGAATCTCAGTGAGTTTCTGTCTCTAATTTTCAGGAGAGAGGAGAATGTGTCTGACATTTATTAGCTCCACGAATGTTCACGCTTGAGATAAAGAGACTCACGGGGTGATTCAAGGTCTTGGAGTTTCAAAGGCTGCTGAGCTGTTTGTAACACACACAACAGGGCAACTCATATCACTTCAGAAATGTCTGAGACAAAATCTGACTTAAACAGAATCACTGAACTGTTCTGCTTGGAAAAGAGCTTCCAGATCATCAAGTCCAGCCATTAGCTCATGTATCGAAAGACCTTGAAGATCATCATGTCCAACCTGAAGGTCATGGGCGTCTAAATGTTCTTCCACCTCTAGCAGGGAAGCTCTGAAGCATCCCAGCACCAACACTGCTCGCAGGAACTCGCCTTGACTTGCATCAAGACTGGGAAGATTTGTGCTGAGAACGGTACAATGAGATGTTTGAGCTTGGCTGAGGCCACTGCAGGGATCTCAGATGATGGACCCTAAGAACTGGAAGAGATGACCTTGCCTCTCTTGGTTCAAATCTCCTGGGAAATCACCACTCCTATCTGAAAAGAAGAAATAATTTTACCCAAAAAAAGAAATTATTTGCTGTGAGGGTGGTGAGAGCCTGGCCCAGGTTGGCCAGAGAAGCTGTGGCTGCCCCATCCCTGGCAGTGTTGAAGGGCAGGTTGGATGGGGCTTGGAGCAGCCTGGGCTGGTGGGAGGTGTCCCTGCCCATGCAGGGGGGTTGGAACTAGATGGTCTTCAAGGTCCCTTCCAACCCAAACCATTCCATGGTTCTGCTGGAACGTCAAGTACAAACATCTCCCCCCATCCAGGGTGAGACATCAGGGTCTATCACCAAACTCTGCCCAGCTCTGCCCAGCAGGAGCTACGGTGCCAATTTTGGGTGCACCTTGTATAAGAGCTGCCAGATTGTTTGAGCTCATTCCTAGGTGGAGTTCATTTGCTACTGGCAGATAAAGAAGCCAACTCTCTGCGTGTCAAGGGTTGTCCAACAAGCTCCAAATGGAGCCAACAAAATAAGAAGAACCACCCAAATCCAGTGGCATTAGGGCAGGTCACACGAGCCAAGCATGTGACTTTGAGGTTAAGACTTTGCAGCGTTTCCACTCGCAGAGACACTGGGGCCTTCCACAAAGATTGCTTCCAACTTTGGGGACCAGGTGTTCAACAGCAACTGGATGGAGCCAGATTAAAGATTTGCCCCCAAAACACGGACCTGAACTGCAGTGCAAGGTCCAGCTGGCACGTCTGATCATTTTTTCACTAATTAGATAGACATTAAAAAACAATAATGTGTTGTGAGCAGAGACAAAGCAGCTGGTGGGTGCCAAGGCCACCAACACATGAGAGAAATTAGAAGCCTTTAGATTTAAGCCATCAAGAATCACAGAATGGTTTTGGTTGGAAAAGGCTTTTCAGATCATCGAGCCCAGCCTTGAACCCAACTCTACCAAGTCCAGAGCTAACCCATGTCCCTCAGCACCACATCTCCAGGGCTTGGAAACCCCTCCAGGGATGGGGACTCCAGCCCTGCCCTGGGCAGCCTGGGCCAGGGCCTGACAACCTTTGCCAGCAAGAAGTTTCTTCTAATATCCAATCTAAAGAAGCTGAAGCAAACAGAAAAAGACCCAATAAAATACCTCAACGTTTGACTTGAAACCACCAGTAGAGCAGCAGGTTCTCCCAAGAAACAGGTGACAGGACAAGAGGGAACGGCCTCAAGTTGTGCCAGGGGAGGTTGAGATTGGATCTGGGGAACAATTTCTTGCTGGCAAGGGTTGTCAGGCCCTGGCCCAGGCTGCCCAGGGCAGGGCTGGAGTCCCCATCCCTGGAGGGGTTTCCAAGCCCTGGAGATGTGGTGCTGAGGGACATGGGGCAGTGGGGACTGAGCATTTTCAGAAGAGCCTTCAGCACTTGAGACATGTTACCTGCTCAAAAGCTTAGACTGGCCCTGCTTCACAGGGAACATCCTCCTCTTTCCCTCTTCTGGCTTTGCACAAAGTCAAAAAGCAGCTTAATCAGCCAAAAGAACAATAAAACAGGGGGGTGATGTCCTGCTCTTGGCAGCAAAGGACCAGCAGCAACAGCTGCTCAACAACAGCAGCACCGAGTTATTCTTTAGGAGCTGTGAATAAAGAGAAGCTACAAAAGCAATCTGCCCATTTCATCTGACTTTATAAAGAATGAAGAAGTTCCTACAGTGACTTCTATTTTTTTTTTTTCATTTAACAAAGATTTAATCACCAGGCCTCAATAGTTTCCTTACAAAGCAGCTCAAACTGCTTTTCACCCCCGTTGCTCGTGACTTTTCCAACAGCACTTGATCCGGAGAGGAACCCGGAACGCAGGCAGCTCAGCTCTGGATTTCACAGAAACATCAGTCATGGGATGGTTTGGGTTGGAAGGGACCTTAAAGATCATCTAGATCCAACCCCCTGCCATGGGCAGGGACACCTCCCACCAGCCCAGGCTGCTCCAAGCCCCATCCAACCTGCCCTTCAACACTGCCAGGGATGGGGCAGCCACAGCTTCTCTGGCCAACCTGGGCCAGGCTCTCCCCACCCTCACAGCTCAGAACTTCTCCCTCACATCTCATCTCCAGCTCCCCTCTTCCAGCTGGAAACCCTTCCCCCTCAGCCCATCCCTCCCTGCCCTTGGCCAAAGTCCCTGCCCAGCTTTCCTGGAGCCCCTTCAGGCACTGGAAGGTGCTCCAAGGTCTCCCTGGAGCCTTCTCTTCTCCAGGCTCAACACCCCCAACTCTCCCAGCCTGTCTCCAGAGCAGAGCTGCTCCAGCCCTCCCAGCATCTCCGGGGCCTCCTCTGGACTTGCTCCAGAAAGCTTTCAGCCGAGTCACCTCCCCAATTACATCTTGTAGCTCTTAACTACCATCTGCTCCTGAGCTCTTGTTTATTTGATTGCAGCAAGACCTTCAAAATACACTTCAAAACCAAGTTGTCAAGACTTGTTGTTGTAAAGGCTCCACTCTCTTGTTATCAGCCCAGACATTCCCTGGGACATCCTTTAAGTCATGTCTACCATTTCTACCCAAGCTTCACATTTCAGTCTGTAGCATCCACCACAATGTCAAAACACTCCATCTGTAGGGAGAAGCACAACCAAAATGGCCCAAATCCTTCAATGAAACACTAAGGTATGTAAAAAATGCATCAAGAACTTGTCCAAGGCACTCGAGTCATATGTCTGTGCCCTGAGCAACCTGGTCTAGTGGGAGGTGTCCCTGCCCATGCAGGGGGGTTGGAACTAGATGATCTTCAAGGTCCCTTCCAACCCAAACCATTCCAGGATTCTGTGATGATAATCTGGACCCCAAACTCTCCACATGGAATATCAAAAGCTGGTTGGGTCAATTTCCCTTCTCTGAATGCTTCCTCCTTGACCAATAACAGCCTCACCATTCCCTGCCAGCAGTGGACCTCATTTCTCCAAAGCCCAGCAGAAGGCAACCTCTGGAAGTTACACTTCAGATCTGGTTTGGGTCTGAAATGCCTTTTGAACTCTTCCAAAAGGAGAGAAAGATGGAACAAAAGAGTCTTCTGCTTCATCCCAGAAACAATCTAAGGTTCCAAGTTTGAGACTAACTTTCATCTGATGAAGAACAATTTCTTCCTTGGACCAACAACTTGCAAGGAAGTTTCACAGCCAGAATTTTTACTAGTAGGCAGAACACAGTATCATAGTATCATCATTCTGGTTGGAAAAGACCTTCAAGATCATCAAGTCCAACCACTACCCTAGCTCTGCCACGTCCACCACCAAACCCTCTCCCCTGGCCCCACATCTGTCTTTTTAGATGTCTCCAGGGATGGTGGCTCCAACACCTCCTCAGACAGCCTGGATCCCCAAGTCCAACTCCCACCCCAGAACAAGACAACCCCAAGGTTCACACCATGTCCCTGAGGGCATTGTCCAAACGTTTCTTGAACAGTGTCAGGGTTGGTGCCATCACTGCTTCCCTGGGGAGCCTATTCCAGTGCTCCACCACCCTCTGGGTGAAGAATCCCTTCCTAATGTCCAACCTAAACCTCCCCCTGCACATCTTCCTCCGATTCCCTCAGGTCCTGTCGTTGGTCACCAGAGAGAAGAGGTCAGTGCCTGCTCCTCCACCTTCCCTAGTGAGGAAGCAGGAACTGCAATGAGGTCTCCCCTCAGTCTCCTCCTCTCCAGCTGAACAGCCCCAGCTCCCTCAGCCTTTCCCCACAGGGCAGATGCTCCAGTCCCCTCAGCATCTCTGTGGTCCTCCCCTGGACCCTCTCCAGTAGTTTCTTGTCCTTCATGACCTGGGCAGCCCAGAACTGGATGCAGTCAGGGTACCAGCTGTGGCCCCACCAGGGCAGAGTAGAGGGGCAGGATGACCTCTCTCAACCTACTGTCCACACTCTTCTTGATGCACCCAAGGATTCCATTGGCCTCCTTGGCCACATTGTTGGCTCTTGCTCAGCCTCTTGTCCACCAGAACCCCAAGGTCCTCTTCCCCAGAGCTGCTCTCCAGCAAGTCACCCACAACCTGTACTGATCCATGGGGCTGTTCCTCCCCAGATGCAGCACTCTACACTTGTCCTTGGTGAATTCTGTGAAGTTTGTGTCTTCATTCAGCATGTGTCTTCCAACACAAAAATGCCAACAGCTTGGCACAATAATCCAAATAACACCTTAAGCTGTAATTGAAAAAACACCCTTCATTGTTCTATATGAACCTCCCTGGAGGTGTTCAAGGCCAGGTTGGATGAGGCTTGTGCAGCCTGGTCTGGTGGGAGGTGTCCCTGCTCATAGCAGGGAGGTTGGAACCTGGTCATCTTGAAGGTCCCTTCCAGCCTTCACCATTCTATGGTTCTATGAACAGCTCTGCTGCCTCAGGCACTGAGCCCCATGGTCCTTTCCACCAGCTCAGCCTTCTTCTAATCAACCTCACCCCACACCACCAGGTCCTGTTTGAGCTCCTCCATCATCTCAGCATTCTCAACCCTGGCTTGTTCCCAGCATCAACCCCCCACCTCTCAGCCTGCCTGGCTGTGCTGAGGGGACCTCCCAGCTGCCCAACACCAGGAGCTACAATTTATCTGCACACAAGTCAGCCAAAAACACCCATCAAGAACAGCCTGGGGGGCTCAAAAGATCTACAGCCCGTGCTGAGAAAAGGTGAATTGCACTGAGGTGTGAATGGATTTTGGTGGAAGGCAGGGAAGGTGAAGGTGAGCTGCAGCAGGGCCTGGCTCTGCAAGGGTTCAGGACCTTTCACTGGGCACTTTGAGAGCGAAGCAATTAATGCCCAGACACTTCACCTGAGACCTTAAACCTTTGCTGGATTTATGAGTCAGTTGGTGAACCCGGCCAACTGCCCCAAAGGGTCAGGAACAGGCTGCCCAGAGAGGTTGTGGAGTCTCCTTCTCTGGAGACTTTTAAGACCCATCTGGACGTGTTCCTGTGTGACCTGCCCTGGGTGTTCCTGCTGCAGCAGGGGGGTTGGACTCCATGATCTTCAGAGGTCCCTTCCAACCCCTGTGATTCTATGATACCATTCCATGATGATGTTCCCCTGTGTGGGATCCAAACTGTGGGGAGTAGAGCTTCCCACCCCTGTGAAACCCACTGTCTCCATCAACCAGCGTCCAGCATCAAGGGCATCCTGGGGTAGAAGACACTGACGACGTGTTGGAAGAAAAGTTAAGCTCTGCTCTGCATCTGATTCCATGATTTACTAGCAAGGGGGTTGGTCTCTGCTCCCCAGGAACAAGCGACAGGACAAGAGGGAACGGCCTCAAGTTGTGCCAGGGGAGGTTGAGATTGGATCTGGGGAACAATTTCTTGCTGGCAAGGGTTGTCAGGCCCTGGCCCAGGCTGCCCAGGGCAGGGCTGGAGTCCCCATCCCTGGAGGGGTTTCCAAGCCCTGGAGATGTGGTGCTGAGGGACATGGGGCAGTGGTGGCCTTGGCAGGGCTGGGACTTGACAATCTCAAAGGTCTTTTCCAACCAAAACCACTTGCATTATTCTAGATGTTGGTCAGATATTGATCTCCAACACTTTCCTGATGCATTAAAAGCTGTTTCTTTAGGTAGATCTTGCTCTCAAGCATCACACTGATGTGAGACCCAGAGACACCACCACCCAGAGACAGAAATGTCAGGTGTCAGTACAGAATTTGCACATGTCAATAAAATCCAACCCACTACAGAAGAAGTCACCAGGTAATAATGAAGCTGAGCAAGATTGATCTAAAAATAATCAATTACTCCTGAATGGAAATGTTCCTGTTCTCTCCCGTTCAGTCTTCACGTGAGTGTCATTGTCTCTTCTGAAGGGCTTTCAAAAGTTGGAACTTGAAGTTAATGAAGTTCACATGGGAAAGACGAGGGGTGATGGGCACAAGTTGCTCCTGGGGAGATTCCCATTGGACACCAGAGGTCCATTGTTCCCCATGAGGACAGTCCAACATTGGAATAGTCTCCCAAGGGAATTGGTGGATTCCCCCACATGGGACAGTTTGAAGTCTCAGCTTGACAGGGTGCTGAGCCACCTCCTATCAACTAGAGTAGTACCTAGAGAGCTTGGACCAGATGATCCTTGAGGTCCCTTCCAACCTGGCATTCCAGGATTCTAGGATTGATACCAAAGTATTTTCCTCTTCTCCTCCCATTCACAAACTCAACCTCCAGCACGTTCATTACAAGGCAGGACGAAAAGCAAATCCCCTCCCTGTTCCCATCCCTAGCAGCTACACCACTGGGTCCTCTTCTGCTCCTCAGCATCTCCTCAAGGCTTTCAGGAGGAAAACAAACCCCTGGTGTCCAAGACCACGACTGTACCAGTTTGGCTGTGAGAAAGAATGAAGGGAACAGTGACAGTCTGGGAGTGCAGCCCCTGAGACAGGAGGTATGACAGCCCATGGGGGCAGCACTTCCCACCATCACGCATCTTTTGCAAGCAAAATATTCATTTTAAATGAATTTTGGAAATTTACCTGGTAACTTCAATTCAGACCAAACCCCGGATGCAGGTTTTGCTTGAACTAGTAACAGTAAATCCATTGCACCTGCCCTGGCTGCCAAGGAACCAAATGTTAAAATGCTGCTTTTCTTTTCAGCTTGTTCTCCAGCTGTTTTAAAGATCTCACCAACATTTCACATCACACAAGGGATGTAAGAGAGAGAGAATCTGCAGGTGTTAGAGCCCCAGCCCGACCCTGGCACCAGTGTCACCCTTCACAGAGGGGGTTGCACCACCAAAACCACTTTGACCCAAAAAAAAGACCTGAATTAGTTTCTTGAATCTGTAATTATCGGAACAGGGACCATGAAGTTGTGGCCGGAGCGCGTTGCCAGATAGATCATAGAACCACAGAAGGGTTTGGGTGGGAAGGGACCTTAAAGATCATCCATTTTCAACCCCCCTGCATGGGCAGGGACACCTCCCACCAGACCAGGTTGCTCCAAGCCCCATCCAACCTGCCCTTCAACACTGCCAGGGATGGGGCAGCCACAGATTCTCTGGCCAACCCGGGCCAGGCTCTCACCACCCTCAGAGTAGAAAACTTCCTCCTTATTGAGTCTGAATCTCCCCTCTTTGAGTTTAAAACCACCACCCCTTCTCCTATTGCTGCAGGTCCTCTTGAAAAGTTTGTCCCCATCTTTCTTTTACAAGGGCAGGGAGTGACGGGACGAGGGGGAAGGGTTTTAAACTGGACATGAGGAGGAAATTAATCCCTGTGAGGGTGGTGAGAGCCTGGCCCAGGTTGGCCAGAGAAGCTGTGGCTGCCCCATCCCTGGCAGTGTTGAAGGGCAGGTTGGATGGGGCTTGGAGCAGCCTGGGCTGGTGGGAGGTGTCCCTGCCCATGGCAGAGGGTGGGACTGGATGATCCTTAGGCTCCCTTCCAACCCAAACCATCCCATGACTCCATGAAGAGCATGCCCAGCAGCCACATGAATTGGAGAGACTGCTCAGAAGGTCCCACCGTTGCATCCATGCGATGGTCAACAAGCCAGTGCTTGGATGAGGAGGTGAAATCCAACACCTCATTAATCCAGAGGCTGCTCAGTCAGCCTCAGCTGGAGCAGTTTGCAGGAACACATCCTCACCCTGGCAGGCCTGCCAAAGCTGGCCAGAAACCCACGGGGTGAGTTCAGTAACACCAAGTGACCCATTTGCCTCGGGGAGGACTTGCTCAAACTCTTCCCGACCAAACGCACAAGCACCAACTGTGTTCTCATCACCACTAACTTAAAGAAACCCAGTTAAAAAAACAAAACAACCCCTGGGAAAAAGTGGGAGCCAAAGCAAAAAGCTGGTGTCTCAGTCTTCTCCTGGTGAAAAGGAAACTGGAGCTTGTTCTGAAGGCACCGATCTGCCTGGGCAGCAGGTTATGACACCAGCTCTACACTCAGCTTTGCAATGAGTTTGGGGGAGGAGAGAAAGGTCAAGACTAAGGAACTAAATTACTGGCAGTTTGTTTCCATGCTCAGGAAGAGCTGAGAGCAACTCAGCCATCAAACCTTTGAGTTTTCTTTCCCTAAACCCCTGACAGTCACTGGTAGGACAGGAATTATTTCAGTTCATGAGATTCTATCAGCCCCAACTGATTCTTCTTCACTGCCCTACTGTCCTTGCTTTAACCCCTTACCCTGAGTCTCCACAGGCTGGGAGGGAAAGCAAGGTCTGATTGCAGGAAGTTTGATGGAGAACAGAGACAACCACAGGGGCTTTCCAATCTGCCTCTTCCATAGACCCATGGAATGGTTTGGGTTGGTAGGACCTTAAAGATCATCTAGTTCCAACCCCCCTGCATGGGCAGGGACACCTCCCACCAGCCCAGGCTGCTCAGAGCTCCTGTCATGACAGAGCATGACATAATTAGGTGAGACACGATGCAAGTCCTGACAGAGCTGCACAGAAGCTGGGGGTAAAGCAGCTCAGGACAGAGGGAGTTCAGATATTCAGCATATTTTGGTGTCCTCCTACAGCCACGTGTGGGGTTTTTCCCCTGCACCAGTTCCACTCACCAGTATCGAGGCGGGTTTTTATATGTTGGTATCTGGGATTCTGAGGGATGCGCCTGGTTAAAATCTGTTTCAGAAAGGGAAAGGTAAGAGGAAGTCAAGAGAGAGCCCTGTGGTTGTTTTAAAGCCAAAAAAACCAGGAACAGAAAAGGTGACTTGAAGAGCTCTAAGAGAGCAAAGAGGAGCAAGGCCACAAGCCTCCTCTGAGACACCCTCCATGCTCAGGCAGAAGGACACAGCTCTGGATGATGGAATGGTTTGGGTTGGAAGGGACCTCCAAGATCATCTAGATCCAACCCCCTGCCATGGGCAGGGACACCTCCCACCAGCCCAGGCTGCTCCAAGCCCCATCCAACCTGCCCTTCAACACTGCCAGGGATGGGGCAGCCACAGCTTCTCTGGCCAACCTGGGCCAGGCTCTCACCACCCTCACAGCACAGAACTTCTCCCTCACATCTCATCTCCAGCTCCCCTCTTCCAGCTGGAAACCCTTCCCCCTCAGCCCATCCCTCCCTGCCCTTGTCCAAAGCCCCTCCCCAGCTTTCCTGGAGCCCCTTCAGGCACTGGAAGGTGCTCCAAGGTCTCCCTGGAGCCTTCTCTTCTCCAGACTGGACACCCCCAACTCTCCCAGCCTGTCCTCACATTTAACAAGAACTGCACAATATCCTCAACACAAGATGACATGCCAGGGGTGCCAGCAGGGGAACCACCCCAAAACTCCCCCTCCCAACTGCCTGGACAAAAAATTCTGTTTCTTGGAATAAACAAATAGATACTGAAGTGGAAACAGAGGACAAGCGTGGTGGAGGGTCAGCCAAACTCAACAACAACCCAAACACAACAGCAAATAACACAAACAGGCGCTGCACTAAGAAGGATTAACAGCTCTTGAGCACCACAAATCCTCAAACAAAATCCTTCCAAGCTTCCAAGACTACAAAGCCTAAGATCTTTGCTCAATCACTGCAGGGGTAAGTGTCAAAAACCCACCTCGTGACATGCAGTGAGAGGAGAACCCTGAACTGATCCTCTCCTGACAACAGCCACCACGTGCTGGGCACCTTCTGAAATTTGGGAAGACCATCAAGCAGTGAAGGTTGCAAAGGATCAAGTGTCCAGCGAGTCATCACCACACTGTGCCCAGACTCCCCTGGTGTGATGGTCCCTCGAGTGATGCACTCACCAATAACCTTAGTTCCATTTCTCTCATCCATTGGGTTTCTTTTCATCCTCTGCCCAAAAAAACCTGATCTTCCCTTTGGCACCATCCCTGTAATTCGGAGGCTGGTGTGGACGTGGGGGAGCAGGGTTTTCACAAGGAGGCACAAGGAATAGGATCATGGAATCCCAGAGTGACTGAGGCTGGAACAGACCTCTGAGATCATCAAGTCCAACCTATGACCAACACCACCACATGGGCTAGACCAGGGCACTCAGTGCCACATCCAGCCTTTCCTTGAACACCTCCAGGGGTGGTGACACCCCCCAAAAGAGCCTGAGAAAAGGATTTGATGGCACTAAAGCCCATCAGATGCTCCTTGGAGGATTCCAGGCTGACCTTTAGACATCCTGGCACTAGGCTGGGGAGAACCAGGAATGAAAGGATCAAAACCCTAAATCTGATTTGATGTTTTATAGAGAGATGATGAATAACTCTGGGGCTTTCCCAGCAGACTGCACTCCTGTGCCTTGTCCTGGGGCATCCTGGAGTGCCACCACGTGGCACACACAGGTGACAAGGTGACCCACCTAGGGGATGAGGGAAAGGCCACGGATGTTGTCTGCCTGGACTTCAGCAAAGCCTTGGACACCATTTTCCACAGGGTTCTCCTGCACAAACTGGCTGCTTGTGCCTTGCACTGGTGCACACGTTGCTGGGTAAAAAACTGGCTGATGGCCAAGCCCGAAGACCTGTCAGGGATGGAGGGAAATCCAGCTGGTGGCCAGTCACAAGTGGTCTTCCCCAGGGCTCAGTCATCCTTATTATCAATGATCTGGAGAAGGGGATCAAGTGCACCCTCAGTCAGTCTGCCAATGACACCAAGTTGGGTGGGAATGTTGATCTAGCAGAGGGTAGGAAGGCCCTGCAGAGGGACCTGGCCAGGCTGGATCCATGGGTTGAGGCTCTGCAGAGGGACCTGGCCAGGCTGGATCCATGGGTTGAGGCTCTGCAGAGGGACCTGGCCAGGCTGGATCCATGGGTTGAGGCTCTGCAGAAGGACTTCCAGCTGGAAACCCTTCCCCCTCAGCCCATCCCTCCCTGCCCTTGGCCAAAGTCCCTGCCCAGCTTTCCTGGAGCCCCTTCAGGCACTGGAAGGTGCTCCAAGGTCTCCCTGGAGCCTTCTCTTCTCCAGGCTCAACACCCCCAACTCTCCCAGCCTGTCTCCAGAGCAGAGCTGCTCCAGCCCTCCCATCATCTCCGTGGCCTCCTCTGGACTCTCTCCAACAGCTCCATGTCCTTCTGGTGTTGTGGACCCCAGAGGTGGCCCCAGCCCTATAGGGGGGTCTCATCAGAGCAGAGCAGAGGGGGACAATCCCTTCCCTGGCCCTGCTGGTCACACTGCTGGTGACAGCCCAGGACACAGTTGGTTTCTGGGCTCCAGCACATGGTGCTGGCTGCTGTTGAGCTTCTCCTCACCCAACACCCCCAAGTCCTCCTCCTCAGGGCTGCTCTCCATCCATTCTCCTCCCAGCCTGGATTTATACCTGGGATTGTTCCAACCCATGTGGAGGAGTCTGTTGAACTTCATGAGGTTCACATGGACCCACCTCTCCAGCCTGTCCAGGTCCCTCTGGGTGCCATCCCTTCCCTCCAGAGTGTCACCACACCACACAGTTTGGTGTCATCAACAAACCTGCCGAGTCCCTTGACACGTGAAAAAGCCCAAGAGACACATTCAGACAAGGCCACCAGGAATGGGGCTGTTGGGTTCAGGCCTACCAGCAGTTTCTAGGAGAAACACCAAGTGCTCCAGCAGACTCTGGACATCTGCTCAATGCACCAGAGATGCTGATTTTCTCTTTTAGAGGAGCAAAATCCCATCTGGCCACATGGCTAAAACCAGCCCTTGGACCCATGACCCCAGAAGCACGTTTGTTCCCAGTGAGTGGAGTTTGTCCACTTCAGTGGGCACCAGGGGAAGAGAAAATGATGACTCTGGTTCCCTATGACACACATCACTTCTACATGAGAAGGTTTGTTACATCCTGGGAGCTCCAGATCACGACAGTCTCTGCAAAATGTCATTTTCCAAGGGAAAGATTTAGAGAAACGTGCAAAAAATAGAAACCCCACCACGTAACAGCTCATCCTCCAAGAGGGAAAAGCTGCTGCACGTGACTCCAAGGCAGAAGGTGCTACCAAACAGAAACACTCCCTGCTCTCCTCAGGAGAAGTCCAGTGAATGGCACAAAACTCCCAGTTGCAGGGATGTCTGGATGTGCTTTGGATCATGCTGGAAAAGCAGCCCTCCCAGCACTATGTTGTAACACCCAGTAGAGGTGACCAAGGAGGGGAAACCTCCATGGAAGGGTAAGAAGATGGGCTGGAGAAGAGCCAACCAAGATCACCCTGTTGTTATCTAATGTCTCTGAATATCTATAATTCCCCCTGTCGTTCCTCATCCTCTGCCAGCCTCCCTGAGGGAGGACACTTAGTAGAGGACCAAGCTTTTGGAACACAAGACCACCTTTCAAACCTTCTTGGTGTTCCCATGAAGGAGTATCAACCCTTTCAGCCCTGTCGTGGCAGCCAGCTCAGGCAAGTTGGTGTTGCAAAGAAGATGATGAATTCACAGCCATTCAAACATTAAACCCCATCAAAATACTCCAAACCCATCAGAACCAAAACTCTTCTTGAAGGCTCTGCCCACCACCACCTTCCAGAACTTGTTTCCTCTACTCTCAGGCAAGGAGAAGGAAAATGTGCAACAGGATGGTGCCAGCATGGACAAAATGGGACAAAAATGAATTATTAGAGACATTTCATCATTCCTTTTAGGTCACAGGAGAGCCAAGGAGCTGAGACAAGAAGGATCTGGACTCTTCAAAGAAGCAAGAGGGTCCATCTCCAGAAGAAATGCATTTTGGTTCAGAACTCCACTAAAAATGTACCTTTGCTGCCCAGAGAAACAAGAAGCTTTTTAATACAAGTGCTTTTCCCTCACCCAGATGGACAAATGTAACAGTGGCTCCAGGGGGCACAGTTAACCATGACATTCACTCCTCAAAGGGTCTCCAAGAATCCCTAAGCGTTGGTCACCGTGCGAGCGCACGGAAGGATGATTGTTTATTCAAGGGCTCCTCAGGACACGTGCTTTTCTTGGGGTACAAAGGCAGAGCTCAGGCTCCTCTTGCCCTTCTTTCTCAGGCCAAAATCCAGGTGCTGCAGAGCACCAAGTATCACATCCTGAGCTTGTGGGCAATTGTTTGACCTTTGTTAGCAAACTCCAAGGCTCTGACCCTCCCTGCAACACCCCTCAAGGTTCACAAAACCACCACCCAGCTCTACGGGTCAAGTCCTTCCAGCAGCTCACATCAGTCAGTCTTCTGTAGTTCATAGAACCATGGAACAGTCAGGGTTGGAAGGGACCTCTGGAGATCATCCAGTCCAACCCCCCTGCCTAAAGCAGGACCAGCCAGGGCAGGTCACTCAGAAGGGCACCCAGATGGGTCTTGAAAGTCTCCAGAGAAGGAGACTCCACAGCCTCCCTGGGCAGCCTGTCCCAGGGCTCTGTCACCCTCACAGGAAAGAAGTTTCTCCTCATGTTGAGGTGGAACTTCCCACGTTCTAGCTTATACCCATTGTTCCTTTTCCTATCACAGGGCAGCACCAGAAAGAGTCTGGCCCCTTCCTCTTGACACCCACCCCTCAGATATTTCTAGACATTAATAGGCCCCTCTCAGCCTTCTCTTTTCAAGACTAAACAGTACCAGGTCTCTCAGCCTTTCCTTGTATGACAGATGTTCCAGTCCCTTCATCATCCTCGTAGCCTCCACTGGACTCTCTCCAGTAGATCCCTGTCCCTCTTGAACTGGGGAGCCCAGAACTGGACACAATAATCCAGGTGTGGTCTCACCATGGCAGAGTAGAAGGGGAGGAGAACCTCCCATGACCTGCTGGACACTCTTCTTAATGCCCCCCAGGCTGCCACTGGCCTCCTTGGCCACAAGGGCACCTTGCTGTCCCATGGAGAACTTATTGTCCACTAGGACTCCAAGGTCTTTTCTCCATGGAGTTGCTTTCCAGCAGGAAGACTGTACTGGTGCCTGGTGTCAATCCTTCCCCAGTTGAAGAAAGACCAACAAGTTTCTGCCCTTTTCTGGTTTTCACCATCCCAAGACACAAACCTTCTGCTGAAGCAAGGAGGTTCCACCCAGCTCATCACCACTGGATCCATTTCAAGAGAATCAGCTGCTCCAAGAGAAACAACTACAAATGAAACTCAAAATCAGCCCTGGCCTTTCTGTCTCCATCCACACCCTCTCCCCATACTGACTTCTCACTCCCTCACGTGTGGCAAAAGGTTTTGGTGACTTCTTGATGCTTCTGACATGTTTCTGTGGCAGAACACCTTAAAAAAATAAGGGGATTATTACATATTTCACCAGAGGTTTGTCCTTTCAAATGGGACAGGTGACCAACAGAGAGTTCTGCTCTAGTCTTTATGATTATTTTTAACTTCACCCACGTTGGTCCACAACTGGTGAGACCAAGTCCCAGTTTTGGGCCAGATCTTCCACTTGCAACTCAGCTTTTTAAGGCCACGGAAGCTTTGCTACCTGTGCTTGAAGGGAGAACGTGGCTCAAAACCTTTGTGCTTTTTGAGATTGGTTGCTGCTCGAGCACTCGGGTGTTGTGTCCTCTAGACTGGCACCCTCTGGAGGCAGCTCTGGGTTTTCGTCTCACCAACAGCCACCTCCTCATGTCAAAGCTTTCACAGAACTGATTTTAATGAGAGTTACAGGCTCCACTAACCACCTCTGTGAGGCCCAAATCTATGGACTGTGTGGAACAGCAACTGCATCTTCATAGAATCATGGAATGGGTTGGGTTGAAAGGGACCTTAAAGCTCATCCACTTCCATCTGCCATGGGCAGGGACACCTCCCACCAGCCCAGGCTGCTCCAAGCCCCATCCAACCTGCCCTTCAACACTGCCAGGGATGGGGCAGCCACAGCTTCTCTGGCCAACCTGGGCCAGGCTCTCACCACCCTCACAGCCAAGAGTTTCCTCCTCATGTCCAACCTAAATCTCCCTCTTCCAGTTCAAAGCCATTTCCCCTCGTCCCATCCCTCCCTGCCCTTGTCCAAAGTCCCTGCCCAGCTTTCCTGGAGCCCCTTCAGGCACTGGAAGGTGCTCCAAGGTCTCCC
Source organism: Hemiprocne comata (assembly GCA_020745705.1). Classification (NCBI taxonomy): domain Eukaryota; kingdom Metazoa; phylum Chordata; class Aves; order Apodiformes; family Apodidae; genus Hemiprocne; species Hemiprocne comata. The sequence continues at coordinate 1,051,496 of CM036586.1, read as the reverse complement.
TGGAGCCTTCTCTTCTCCAGGCTCAACACCCCCAACTCTCCCAGCCTGTCTTGAACAGAAACTTTGCACAAGAGATGCATAATTCTAAAAATTATTCCCTTAATGTTTTGAGAACATTCCTGGCAGATTTACAGGCTTCTGAGGGTGGGGTTTAGCCTGGAAACACTGATTGAACCATCAGAGTTGAGACCAAAGCAGCAGCTGCTGCTCCAACAAAGCTACAAACCTCAGAAAAATATTTCTCTGAAGTCAGATCTGCCAAGCACAACTAAAAAAGCCACAGATGAAGCTGATAGAGCTACAGAGAAGATTGTGTAAGCAGAAAATGCAGCTCAGATGAGAGTCTGGAGGTCTTTCTCCTTCATTTTCTCTTCAGGTTTGTCAGAGTCTAACATCTCAGGAGTGCCAAGGACAGCATTTTGCCAAGTCATCAGCTGGGAGAGTGAAACAGGAAAGGAGAAGTAAACTCTGGGCTCAAAAGACCTGAAACACGGGGCACGATTGGTCCTACCTGGGTTTTAGAATCTAAAAACACAGATCAGTAGAGCAGTGCATCTCCTCTGAAGTGTCACTTCTCTGCTGGAAGCTGATTCTCCACAGATCTCATCCCCACCAGCACACACCTCATCACCACCAGGTTGTTGTGAAAGGCCATTTTGGGGTGTCAACTGCTAGTGTGTGCGACTGTTCCCTACAGCTGTGGGAAGGCTGGGGCCAGAGGAAAGGTTGGGGAATGGGTTGGGTTGGAAAGGGCCTTAAAGCTCATCCAGTGCCACCCCTGCCATGGGCAGGGACACCTCCCACCAGCCCAGGCTGCTCCAAGCCCCATCCAACCTGCCCTTCAACACTGCCAGGGATGGGGCAGCCACAGCTTCTCTGGCCAACCTGGGCCAGGCTCTCCCCACCCTCACAGGGAAGGATTTCTTCCTAATGCCCAAGAATCTCTAGGAGCAGCTTTCTCTGCAGGCCTCAGGAAACCAGAAGAGCCCAGAAGGGGCAGAGCTCAGCAGAGCCTGGGGAAGGGCTCTGGGCTGTGATTTGGAAAATGGTGCTAAAGGAGGAAAGAAATAAAAACCCATCTGAGATGGCACTCCTGGCTCCAGTTCCTTCAACAATGCCTTCTATATAACCACCCCTGCCCCAACACCAACTGCTGCCTAAAACACTTCTGCTGGGGGACACTGACATGTTTTTTCTATCCTGACTCAGGTGAGTGTCTCTGCTCCCCAGGAACAAGCGACAGGACAAGAGGGAACGGCCTCAAGTTGTGCCAGGGGAGGTTGAGATTGGATCTGGGGAACAATTTCTTGCTGGCAAGGGTTGTCAGGCCCTGGCCCAGGCTGCCCAGGGCAGGGCTGGAGTCCCCATCCCTGGAGGGGTTTCCAAGCCCTGGAGATGTGGTGCTGAGGGACATGGGGCAGTGGTGGCCTTGGCAGGTCTGGGGGAATGGTTGGACTGGGTGATCTTCAAGGTCTTTTCCAACCAAAGCAATTCTGAGATTCCATCCTCATGCCAGATGTGAACTCCAGCACATGGCTCAGAATAAATCCACTACCAGGGGGGAAGCAGCAAGCTTCATCAACCCCTGAGCTGTCAGTGGTACAACCCAGATCTTCAGTTGGAAATCTCAGTCCTGTCCTCCAAGTCCCTAGGAAATCAGGCCCCCAAGGCACACAAAGCTCTGCACCTCCAGACCTAACTCCCAGTGCTCCCCAGCAAAACAATGTAGGTCACCTCCTCTGCCTTAAATCAGCTCTAAGTTCTTTTCAGACCCAAATATCAGACGTGCAGCCTCTCTCTCCAAGCTGCCACCTGCTCACCCGGGGCTGCAGACACAACAACTGCTCCACACACACGGTCCCTGCTGTGAAATGATGATGCAAACCTCAGTGGCAAGAAAAGGAAAGCTAAAATTTGCAACCTTTGTTCTGCCTGACATAGCAGGATGTGAGCAGGTCCCTGCTGGGGACTCCTCCAGAGTCTGGTATTATCTTGCAGGTGTAGATGTTTGATGATTGAAACACATTTTGACGGAGAAAATAAAAATAAGAAGATCAGTGAAAGCCTCAAGACAAACTGGGGGTCAAAATCTTTACAGTGACTGACTCAAGCTCCACTTTGATGCATTAAGTTGTGCTTTAAAAGTGCTTTGCAAGTGGTTTTCTGCCCTTGTTCTCTCCCTTTTGTTTCTGAACTATGTTCTCTATCACATTTCCTTCCCTCTCTTCAAAAATCTCTCAGAATGTGAATAAAGACAGAGGAGTCTGACAGCTCAGGTCCCTCACACGATGGAGTCAAGGCTGAACTTCCCAGATGAGCAGAGGACAAGGGATGCTGCAGGAAAAGGACTCCCCCAATATTCCAAAACTGCCATTTCCCTAGAATATTTTTCCAGTTCTGACACAACCTAGACCAGACCTGTCCTCATCCTGCCATCCTGGTTTCATCCTCCTCCTTGCAGAGAGTTGTTCTCTTCATTCACTGACAGTTCCTGAGTTATCAGCAGGGGAACCATAACGACTGGTGCCAAATCACCTCGGGGACACCATCCAATCAGTATCAGAGAATCCTGGACTGGTCTGGGTGGGAAGGGACCTTAAAGATCATCTAGATCCAACCCCCTGCCATGGGCAGGGACACCTCCCACCAGCCCAGGCTGCTCCAAGCCCCATCCAACCTGCCCTTCAACACTGCCAGGGATGGGGCAGACACAGCTTCTCTGGGCAACTGGGCCAGGCTCTCACCACCCTCACAGCCAAGAGTTTCCTCCTCATGTCCAACCTAAATCTCCCCTCTTCCATCTTAATATGATGGATGAAGTGATGAGGCTGCTTGATCCAATCCAGGTTCCTCTTCCTCCCTACTCAGATTCCTCCTCCTCTTCTCCTGACCAAGTTCCTTCTGTGAACCCATCCAACTCAGCCCAGCCCCCCCTGCCTCCTCCCCACAAACCCCCCCCCCCTATTTTTTTTTAAGGCTACGTGGTAAAATCAAGGAGCAACAAAGCAAGGAGGAAGGGTGTGGACCCACACGAGCACACGTGAGAGCTCCTTCAGGCAGCAGCAAGTGCTTGAGATGATTCAACAGTCTTGCCTAACTTGAAGAGGGAAGAAGGCTCTTGCTGACAGAAAACAGTGGTTATTACAGACTTGTGCCTTGCCTTTCTGCCTGGGGTCACCATTCCCACAGGAGACTTGGCAGGAGGTGACTCTTGCCAGCGCTTCAGCAGCCAGCTGAGTTCATCCCAAAACCATATTGAACATATTGGGCTGTGAGTCTGGGCCCCTCACTTCAAGAAGGACATTGAGGTGCTGGAGCAGGTCCAGAGGAGAGCAACAAGGCTGGTGAAGGGACTAGAGGGAAAGTCTTATAGGGAGAGGCTGAGGGAGCTGGGGTTGTTTAGCCTGGAGAAGAGGAGACTCAGGGGGGACCTCATCACTCTCTTCAACTCCCTGAAGGGAGGTTGTAGGCAGGTGGGGTTGGGCTCTTCTCCCAGGCAACCAGTGACAGGACAGGAGGGCACAGCCTGAAGCTGCTCCAGGGGAGGTTTAGGTTGGATATTAGGAAGCACTTCCTCATGGAGAGGGTGATTAGACATTGGAATAGACTTCCCAGGGAAGTGGTGGAGGCACCATCCCTGGATGTGTTCAAGGCAAGGCTGGATGTGGCACTTAGTGCCATGGTCTAGACGGTGTGGTGGTGTTGGTCATAGGCTGGACTTGATGATCTTAAAGGTCTTTTCCAGCCTTGGTGGTTCTGTGTGATTCTGTGAGTCACAGCAGCTCAGATCCACCCAGTGCTTCCTGGTACCTCCAGCCAGGGGGAGGGACAGGCAAAGGCTGTCGTGTGTCTAAGCCCTTCACCAAGGATTTCCATTTAGCCATGCCTACCAAAATTTAACAAACGCCCAACTTCTTCCCAAACCCAGCTCAGGAAGTCCAGAGAAACCAAAGAACAGAACTGGTCTGATGTCAAAGACAAGGTCATTTGATACGAACCCATAACAAGTGTCACCTGCAGGATGAAGACAGAGAAATTCCAAGGCATTTTGAAGGCTGCTTTTTTTGAACTTCTTTGGGAAGAACCTGAATCCCACTTGGGGCAGCTCTGTGGTTGTGTGTGCACACCTAGAGCAAGGCTGCCCTCCCTACAGCTCAACAACAAGACTCAAGTGTCCCTTTAACCAACGCCCCCCGTGCCAACCTGCTGTTCCTGCAGACAAACCACAAGGAGCAGGAAACAAAGAACAAATAAACAAGAGGAAAAGCAGCCCCAGAATCCCTGAAGCATAAAAAGACCATTGTCTGTGTTTGGTTTTGGCCAGGAAGCCCAGCAGGTCTGCACACACCTACTCAGTTTTGCCACTGGGTTACTTGAAGAAGACAATCCAAAAATCTTGTTCAAAAAAATAAAAAATCACTTGATGGACCAGCCAGAGCTTTACTGCCCAAACCCCTTCCTCATGCAAGCTCCTAAAACTCACTTTGGTCACAGTCTTCACGTGGCTGAGCAGAGCAGCAGCTTCACTGGTGCTTTACAACCCCTGTATCAGCAGCTAACTTCTCTCTCCAGTCAGATCAGAACAGCAGACGTAGCATGGAAGTGGTACCATGAGAACCTTGACTGGAAAGGTTCCACATGTTCATGCAGCCCCATGACTCACTCGTGGTCACTTTGCTGCATCTGCCACAGAGGAACCAGAAAATGTTTTGGCTGATTTACATGAAAAATAAAAAGTCAAGGGAAAATGAAAAGCAAAGCACGGAAAGTTCTTGGCACTTGGAGGTGCCTGGTAGTGTTTCTACTGTGGTGACCAGAGAACCAGCTTCCTCACCCAAAAGCCTCCTGTGGACAGTGTCTGGACACCACCTTCCTCTGAGTGACACCACCTTCCTCTGGCTGACTGACACCACCCAGAAGAACCCTTCCATCAGGCCAGCAAAGCCGTGCACCCCACGGTGTATTTCACAGGCCTGGTACCACCCCAGGGAAACTCATTCCAGCTTCAGAGAGTCCCACAAAAATGACAGAACCCCAGAATCACTTCCATTGGAAAAGACCTTCAAGACCATCGAGACCAACCATCAGCCCTACTCTACCAAGTAAAGACTCACTTGAAGCAATAAAATGCTTTGCTTAAATACAAGTTTGAAACATTGCAAGCCCCACCCTCAAGCAGCACTGAGCAGGGAGAGCATTTTGAAAAGGCTCTTGGAATTCCCCTAAAACCATGAGCTCCAAACAGTGTCCATACAGGCAGCAGGTGGATGTCCAGCTCCACGTCTGGCCTGAGATTGTTCTCTGAATGGACATGTAAAGCCACAAGGATGATGTTCAATAGATGATGGTGTCACCTCGTGTGTCTAGAGCCACAACCTCAGAGCAGGCAGGTGAACATGCTCTATTAGCTGTGGCTCCTGAAACTGCTCTTTAAGAATCATGTCCACATGTCGCCGGGTTCTGAGAAGACATTAAAGATGGAGGTGGCTTTTCTTGTGCCAAATATACAGGTCTTCAGGACAGATCCTCAAACATCTAACATGTAAACTCCTGTATTTCAAATACTGCACTTATAAGCGATAAATTTCAGAACTTCAGAGTTGGGAGATTTACACCAGACACTTCTATGGATGTTTGAGTCACCACCAGTTTAAACACCACCATTAATTACCTGGCTAATTACTAACTAAAGCCTTTTTCATTTGGGAGGTCGTTGCCTTTTAGAAGCTCAAAAGACATCCTGGAACAGCGGGAGCTCGGTGCAGCTGGGAGCACATCCTCTCCACACCCAAATGCTCCTTCCCATCCCCTCAGGATACATCCACCCTCCCCCTGAACTCTTTGGATGTCCAGAAATGAGTCCCAAAGGCCAGGCTGGACATGGGGTTTCCAGGAGATGGTGGAAGAACATGGGTGTGAGAACCAGCAGGTCGGCTGGCTGGCAGCCAGGTGAAGTAAGGACGGGCAGGAAGGAATCTGGAGGGTGGAATAATTCAGCAGGGACACAGGAGGGTTTGAGGAGACAGAGCTGGAATGGCACGAGGAGATACAGTGAGACCCCAGACAAAATGCTTTCCCCACTGTGAGGGTGGTGAGAGCCTGGCCCAGGTTGGCCAGAGAAGCTGTGGCTGCCCCATCCCTGGCAGTGTTGAAGGGCAGGTTGGATGGGGCTTGGAGCAGCCTGGGCTGGTGGGAGGTGTCCCTGCCCATGGCAGGGGGGTTGGATCTAGATGATCTTTGACATCCCTTCCAACCCAACCCATTCCAAGATTCAATGATTCTATGGTTCTCTCCTCAAACATCAGGTGGATGATGGCTTCATCTGTTGTGTATCTGCAGATGTTCTTCAACCAGCCCTGTGCAGAGCCTGGGGTCCAGCCACCCCTCCCACCCCCTGGGCTGCTGGCAAGAGATAACCCAGAGTGTCTCTTTCTGTAAATAAGACAAAGGTACCCTCAGCTAAAGCCATTTGCCCAAGGTCATCTTCGAACCACAAGAGAGCTCAGTTCAGGGACTCAGGTGAAGGTTTTCTCTTCCTCCCTTCCCCACTTCCCAGTTTCTGGAAGCCTCTTTCCACCCCAGAGATCAGTGGAAGGTTTCTGACCCCAACAATGAGACTTTACATCTCTTCTCTTGCTCTGCCATCTGGGTGAGAAGCAATGGTTGCACATCTCCTCTTGGACCACAGTGAAGCACAGAGCACAGCAGAATCTCTCCTGCAGAGTGTCTCAGGGGTCAACTGACCAACACAGGAACAAGAGGCTCCCAGTGCCACGCTCAAGGCTTGGGAATGAGCCAGGAAGAGCATACAATGGTTTGGGTTGGAAGGGGCCTGAAAGATCACCTAGTTCCAACCCCCCTGCCATGGGCAGGGACACCTCCCACCAGCCCAGGCTGCTCCAAGCCCCATCCAACCTGCCCTTCAACACTGCCAGGGATGGGGCAGCCACAGCTTCTCTGGCCAACCTGGGCCAGGCTCTCACCACCCTCACAGCACAGAACTTCTCCCTCACATCTCATCTCCAGCTCCCCTCTTCCAGTTTAAAGCTGTTCCCTGTTGTCCTCTCACTACAAGCCCTTGACAAAAGTCCTGTACAAACAGTAACCAAAGTGGTTTTTGTGGAAGCCTCCTCCTTCCATCAAGAACTGGCACTTGAACCCTTCAGCCCCTGCAGATCCCAAGCAGCTCCCTTGAAGCAGTTCCCTCCACAAACACCAACGTGGCAATTCTGGTTTGCTTTTCTCTTGGCTTTTTTTTTTTTCCCCTGGCACCAGAAAGCAACTTCTGCTTCCCAGCACTACTGGTCCATCTGAAGGTCATCTGGAGGTCTCTAAACCCATGGACATGCACAAGTCCTAATGTGCAGGCAGGCAGCTTTCCTCCAGCTGACACATGGACAGGCCAACCACCACCAAGCCTCCTGGGCTCTCTTACATGTGCAGCCTTTGTCTGAGCGTGTTTGCTCGGTAACCACAGAAACAGTTTTCAAAACTAGACGAGCAGACACAACCTTCAGAGACCAAAGCTTTGTTTCCATTTAGCAAGACCCACTTGACACCCACTCATCTGCTCCTCTCTTTGTGAATGCTGCTGGATGATGGATGCACTTCCCTCTCAAGATGCCTCTCCTGTCTGCATCCCACACCAACCTGCTTTGAGGGAAAATGCTTCTTGTGTTCCTGTGTGACAGCCACCCAGCTCCTTCTGAGGGCTTCCCAGGATCCTTTTGGTTGGGAAAGACCTTTGAGATCATCCAGTCCAACTGTTCCCCCAGACCTGCCAAGGCCACCACTGCCCCATGTCCCTCAGCACCACATCTCCAGGGCTTGGAAACCCCTCCAGGGATGGGGACTCCAGCCCTGCCCTGGGCAGCCTGGGCCAGGGCCTGACAACCCTTGCCAGGGCAGAACCTTCTTCCTGTGCTACTGCAGATCTTCAACACCACTGGGACACACCACAGCCTGATACAACCTCACAATATCTTACAGCAGGATGTGTTCACCGAGCTCTTCTGGCACCCACCACACATCACACTGCTCCTGACATGGGTAACAAAGCTGACTGCAGCCACACAAACACGTTCCTCTGCACAACATCACTCCTTCCTTCATTACTTCCCTGTTCAAAATCGTGCTCGTTGCTGAAGACTCCCCAGGGACCCATTCCAGCCTCTCTCCTCTTCCCTGCCAATGCCCCATCCCTCTACACAACCCAGCAGCTACTGTTAGAGCAGTGCTCACCACCCAGATGGCTTTTCTGGACACTTCTCCTCCACTGCTTGAGCAACAGAGATTTCACGTCAGAATTTCAAGTGAGATTGGAAACTAGTTTGGAATTTTTTTCTCTCCTTTTCCTTTTACTCCTGCTGCTGTATCCATCTGGACCGTGTTCAGCTGAAACACCATGGGCTGCAGCCTGAAGGAGAATCAGAGAATCACAGACTGCTTGGGGTGGGAAGGGACCTTAAAGATCATCTAGTCCCACCCCCTGCCATGGGCAGGGACACCTCCCACCAGCCCAGGCTGCTCCAAGCCCCATCCAACCTGCCCTTCAACACTGCCAGGGATGGGGCAGCCACAGCTTCTCTGGCCAACCTGGGCCAGGCTCTCACCACCCTCACAGCACAGAACTTCTCCCTCACATCTCATCTCATCTCCAGCTCCCCTCTTCCAGCTGGAAACCCTTCCCCCTGGGCCCATCCCTCCCTTCCCTTGTCCAAAGTCCCTCCCCAGCTTTCCTGGAGCCCCTTCAGGCACTGGAAGGTGCTCCAAGGTCTCCCTGGAGCCTTCTCTTCTCCAGGCTCAACACCCCCAACTCTCCCAGCCTGTCTCCAGAGCAGAGCTGCTCCAGCCCTCCCATCATCTCTGTGGCCTCCTCTGGACTCTCTCCAACAGCTCCGTGTCCTTATTTTGGTGGCTCCAGAGCTGAACACAGTTTGCCAGGTGGGATCTCACAGGAGCTGAATAAAGGGGGACAATCCCCTCCCTGGCCCTGCTGGCAACACTTCTTTTGATGCAGCCCAGGACACAATTTGCCTTCTGGGCTGTGAATTCCAGGAACTGCTTCTCTGCAGAACCTAAAGCAACCACTGAGCAAGACAAGAGTGCTGTGCTCAGAGCCACAAACCCACACTCACATCCTCACCAGCATCTGACACACCCCATGAAGGCAGTAAACATGGACACATGGACACACAGCAATCCTGCTGCCCAAGGAAGCCCAGCTCCATTCTCATGGTTGCCAGTGTGACTTTAATTCCATCATCCCTCCAAGTAGTCTCCCAACTCCAACTCCACGCCACTAACTGGGACTGAATAACCCAATTTAAACCAACTTAAAAGCCTGGATTATTGCAGAGGATGTTGATGTAAAAAGGAGGAAAAAAAGCCCACAAAACTGTTTTGTTCAGGGAAGTGTTTCTTCTGTGTCTGTCACTCTTATCCACATGAAAACTATGGATGAGCCCAAGCCAGAGCAGAACCAAACTTAAATACTATTTTGTTTAGTTAAACACAGAATAATTTTGGTTGGAAAGACCTTCAAGATCCTCCAGTCCAACTGTTCCCCCAGACCTGCCAAGGCCACCACTGCCCCATGTCCCTCAGCACCACATCTCCAGGGCTTGGAAACCCCTCCAGGGATGGGGACTCCAGCCCTGCCCTGGGCAGCCTGGGCCAGGGCCTGACAACCCTTGCCAGCAAGAAATTGTTCCCCAGATCCAATCTCAACCTCCCCTGGCACAACTTGAGGCCGTTCCCTCTTGTCCTGTCGCTTGTTCCTGGGGAGCAGAGACCGACCCCCCCTGGCTCCAACCTCCTCTCAGGCACTTGCAGAGCCAGAAGGTCTCCCCTCAGCCTCCTTTGCTCCAGCCTCAACACCCCCAGCTCCCTCAGCTGCCCCTTGGCAGTTTCCAATCCTTTGGGTTGGAAAAGACCTTTAGGATCATCAAGTCCAACTGCTCCCCCAGCCCTGCCAAGGCCACCACTGCCCCATGGCCCTCAGCACCACATCTCCAGGGCTTGGAAACCCCTCCGGGAATGGGGACTCCAGCCCTGCCCTGGGCAGCCTGTGGTCCCCTCTTTTTTTTTTATAAAGGAAAAATAAAGTACAATGAGAACATAAGAAGCCAAAGGTGCTGAAAGAATTAATCCCAGTTACTGGGAGAACAAAACAACGTGGCAACCCTGGAGGATCAAGGGTGGAAAGTTTGGAGTAAGAGCGTGTGAGCTGCAGGAAGAGGTTTCAAACTGCACCATCTTCTTTGACCACTGCCCACACTGTGACTGTGTGGAAAATACTCCTGTAATTTAAGAGCAGTTGTAAGAAGCCCAGCTGACCTTAGTCGGGACAAAAAAAGCTCCCTGAAAGCTACTTCAGCTTCGAGTTCTTTTTAGACTTTGGGTCTATAAAATCAGCTGAGGGGAAGATGCCTCTCTCCAGGAATTTTGAAAGCAGGACTACTTGGGACTGAGGTTTTCCACAGCCACCCACCTGGTGGTCCATTTAAAAAGCCTAATGTCATTTTTCTCCCCATTAAAATCCAAATGTTCTCCTTCAGTGAATTCTCTTTTCTCCTCCATAACCTCTGCCCTCTGGAATTTCTCCTGGCCCAACATGTCTGTGCAGACACTTTCCCAGGTACAACAGGATGAAGCTCCATTTCTTACTATGGCCAAGTGCAGAAAATGTTCCATTTCTCTTTCCCAACCTTCAGTGTCCAAACCCCAGCCTTTTTCCCAAAGGCAAACCCAGATGCAGCCAACTCTGACCTTTGGTGTGTCAGTCTGGTGACCTCCCCTTGAGGCTCTCTGCTCTCAAGCCACAGATGATCCCACATTAGCTTTAAAAGGGGCAGTAAAGAGAATTTTTTCCACTATTTGCAATATCCCACTGGAGATAAAGTAGATCCAGAAGCTGTACACATGGTCCTCAGCTCCTGAAAAACTTCCAGCACAGTCCTCACTGGCTTAGACCTGGGAACCCTTTGAGATAGAGTTGGTGCTGCACTCCCAAGGGGTCCTTTGACTTACTTCCTGCCCAGGGAACAAAGGAGTCTTTCAAAAAGCTGAGCTACATCCCAGCATCCCATGAGGACAGTCCAACATTGGAATAGTCTCCCAAGGGAAGTGGTGGATTCCCCTACGTGGGACAGTTTGAAGTCTCAGCTTGACAGGGTGCTGAGCCACCTCATATCACCTGAGACTTCAAACTGTCCCATGTGGGGGAATCCACCACTTCCCTTGGGAGACTATTCCAATGTTGGACTGTCCTCATGGGGAACAATGGACCTCTGGTGTCCAATGGGAATCTCCCCAGGAGCAACTTGTGCCCATCACCCCTTGTCTTTCCCATGTGACTCCTTGTCAATAGGGAGTCTCCATCTTCTTGGCAGCCACCCTCTAAGTACTGGTACATGGTGATAAGGTCTCCCCAAAGCCTTCTATTCTCCAGGCTGAACAAATCCAGCTCCCTCAGCCTCTCCTCATGTGGCAGGTCCTCCAGTCCTCTGATCATCCTTGTGGCCCTTCTCTGGACCCTCTTCAGCCTTTCCCATGCTTTTTGTAGAGCAGGGACCAGAACTGAACACAGTACTCCAGGTGTGGTCTGACAAGCATCTAGTAGAGCAGGATGATGACTTCTTGATCTCTGCTGGTGATGCCCTTGTTGATGCAGCCCAGCATCCTGTTGGCTTCTTTGCCCTCCAGCTCCCTGTGCACTCCTGTTGAGCCTGTTGCCCCCCAAGACCCCCAGGTCCCTTTCCACAGGGCTGCTCTCCAGGTGGATCCCAGTCTGAACTGCACTCCTGGGTTCTGTGTTCCCAGGTGCAAGACCTTACACTTCTCCCTGGTGAACTCCATAAGGTTCCTGCTGGCCCACTCCTCCAGCCTCTCCAGGTCATCCTGGAGGGTGGCTCTCCCTTCTGGAGTGTCAACCTCTCCACTCACCTTGATGTCATTGGCAAACTCCTTCAGGGTGCTCTTGATCCCAACATCCAGGTCTCTTATGAAGATGTTAAAGAGCATTGGGCCCAGTATCGATCCCTGGGGGACCCCACTTGTGACCAGTCACCAGTTTAAGGAGGAACTAGTAACTGTTTGAGGAGGAACTAGTAATGGTTATGGCAGGAAAGCCAAGGTGATAGGAAAGCCTCCACCCCCCCACATCCTCTATTTAAGCTTGAAATAAGATTTTTTCCAAGTAAGACTGCAGGTGTTTCAGCAACATTTTAAGCCACTGCAGCCCAAACTACCTTCATCCTCAGCTGCAGGTCTCCTGCCATGGGTCCTGGTGGCATCAGGTAAGATCTCAACATCCCTCAGAGCCCAAAAAAGAGATCACAGCAGCAGGAAGAAAGGAAATGAAAACATTCCTGCAGAGCTCCAGCATGTGCCATTAGTGCTTTGGTGCCTGACAGCCAGGGATTTGTTTTATTTCTGGCCGAGCACAAAATCACTCCCAGCTCCAGCAGGCAAGGAAGACGACTTAATATTTGATCCAAAGGTAGAAAAATGAAACCTGCTTGGACTTCCTACAGGGGCTTGTAGTGAGAAGACAAGGAGGGATGGATTAAAACTGGAGGAGGGGAGATTTAGGTTGGACACGAGGAGGAAATTCTTGGCTGTGAGGGTGGTGAGAGCCTGGCCCAGGTTGGCCAGAGAAGCTGTGGCTGCCCCATCCCTGGCAGTGTTGAAGGGCAGGTTGGATGGGGCTTGGAGCAGCCTGGGCTGGTGGGAGGTGTCCCTGCCCATGCAGGGGGGTTGGACTAGTAGTGTCACGGTTTGACTCAAACCAGGACAACTAGATGACCTTGAAAGGTCCCTTCCAACCCCAACCATTCTGTGACTCCATCAGAACACAGGTGAAGTCCTTGGTGGAGTGGAGATGAGAAGGTGTGCAGGGTTGCAGAAGCCACTGCATAAACCAGCAGGAAAGTGACCTTTGTGGCAGCGTTTTGGGAAGAGGAAACAGAACCAGGTGACATCTGTCAGACCTCAGGTAAGGACACAGTAACTGATGGCTAAGAGGAGAGGCTGGGGTGGCTCTTGCTGCACAGATGGTCTCCTCAAACACCCTCAGGTGTTCTTCCCTTCTCAAGGATGGGTGGAACCTGGACACAGAGAAGGAGAAGGGCCAGGGTGCTCTCAGGCAACACCTCCAATCTCTGCCACCAGAAGAGCCACTTCCACTTGTGTGACTTAAGGAACTGAAGAGTTACATTCAACCACCAAGGTCTAATCAACTTCTGCCTCAGTCCCTGAAGGCAGATCTTTTCCTCCTGCCTCCTTCAAAACGCTGAAGATCAAAGTAGGTTCAATCTAAGGCTCCAAAAATTACTCCTTACTTTTCCCTACCAAGAAATCTTAAAATTACACCAAAAAAAATAAAGTGACACATAAAAAAAAAACAAACCAAAACCACAGAAACCCACAAACAACACTTGACACCTTCACTCCCCTTCAGATTCAAAGGATCAAGCATCTTTTAATGTGTAAAGAAACAAAAAGTGGGATTTGACACCAATTCCTATGAAGTCTTGAGGTTTAACTTCATTTTCAGGTTGGAAATTCATTGTCTTCCGAGTCGCACTAACGGGTTTCAAAAACCATCCAGAAATATTTCTGCACACTCAGTATCTCTGAAATATCCTCCCTGGTTCCTCACCTCCACCACCCACCAGGGCCCCTGAAGCAGCCAAGGAGGAGGTGACTGAAGGGAGAACACAAAGATTTTCATTTCTGACCCATCATTCATCCCGGGGGGCCAAGGATCAGCCTCCAAGTTCTTGCTACAAGCCCCTAAAAATAGAAGCACCTTGAGCACCTGAATCAGATCATCAAGAGAGTCGAGGAGTTTTCACCTTCCTTGAAAACAAAAAGGGTTTTATTGTCAAGTCCTGGAGTCTCAGCAGCAGGTAACAAGACTGGAGGGGGGGGGGGGTTGATGCCAGTGAAGAGCAGAAAAATTCCAGCAAATCTCCTCAATTACCGCCTAAAGTGGTCGATGGGAAATGCTGGGGATGGTGGCAGCAACCCCGGATCCCAGAATGCTGAAAGGTGGGTTTCAATTTAAAAAAATCTACATCAAACACAAAAACATCTGTCCTGGTCTGGTGGGAGGTGTCCCTGCCCGTGCAGGGGGGTTGGAAATGGATGATCTTTAAGGTCCCTTCCAACCCCAAACCATGCCATGATTCCATGCTTGTCCATTCTGTAAACATGAACAACGATCTGAGTTGACACCAAGAAGGATCCAAGCAGATCTCCCTACCTCCATAAACATGGAAACCATGGAGAAAACACCAACTCTGAGTCAGCTTTTGGGGAGCTGGAAGGAAAGCAACAACTCCCAGCAGGAACTGCTGCTCTCCTTGATTGGTCCTTGAACCATTTGCACGGGAACAGTCCATTCCCTGGCTTTTCTCCCACAACTTCAGGATTAAATATCAACCACTTCACTTCTGTGAAGGAAACAACAGCAGAGCTTCCCATCAGCACAAGGCAGGTTGCTACTACTTCTATTTTTAAATACTCCCTTTTGGAAACCAATTTGAAACAGAAAGTGGTTCAGCAGTCCTGGGGAGCTAACTGATTTTTCAACTGACTTTCCTCTTCTTTCTGACACTCATGAAAAATGCAGGGCTCCTATTTAAGGCTCTGTCATGAGGAAAAAGAAGATACCTGGAGTTCCAACGTCGTCACCCCTGTGAGCTGCAGGAAGGTCAGCAGGCTGGAGCTGCACGTTTCACACAGGGATGTGCTAAAAATGTGATCAGAAGAATATCAAGGCTGCAGAGTTGACCAGAAATCAAGAATCCCAGAAGAAAGGTTGTTTGCTCAGCCTAGAGTCAAACAAGCTCAGTCTGGAGTCAACATGTTGGGTTACTGAGCCTGGAGAAGAGAAGGCTCCAGGGAGACCTTGGAGCACCTTCCAGGGCCTGAAGGGGCTCCAGGAAAGCTGGGCAGGGACTTTGGCCAAGGGCAGGGAGGGATGGGCTGAGGGGGAAGGGTTTCCAGCTGGAAGAGGGGAGCTGGAGATGAGATGTGAGGGAGAAGTTCTGAGCTGTGAGGGTGGTGAGAGCCTGGCCCAGGTTGGCCAGAGAAGCTGTGGCTGCCCCATCCCTGGCAGTGTTGAAGGGCAGGTTGGATGGGGCTTGGAGCAGCCTGGTCTGGTGGGAGGTGTCCCTGCCCATGGCAGGGGGGTTGGAACAAGATGATCTTTAAGGTCCCTCCCAACCCAAACCACTCCATGATTCTATGCTGTGAGTAAGTGTGCACACACAAGATTGTTTTCAGAAGAACCTGACTCCATCAGGGGACAGAAGGTGGCCTCAGGGTTGGGACTTGGCTGCTGGTGCTTCACTTCCCCTGTTGGGAAGCTGCAAAGTGAGCAGGGAAGGAGGCAGGAGGCTGCAAGAAGAACAAGGGTTTTGGTGGGGCTGTTGAAGGCTGCCCTACCTAATTAAATTCTGTACTTTTCTTTGCCAAAGTTGCTCTAGGCACGTCTAGGCAGGTGGGTGCAGACAGACTGGAGCTTCAGCTGGATGGACAGAAGCCAGCTCTGGTCCAGCAGCTGCACAGTGGAAGCCTGCTGATGCATCCCAAAGGGAACAAGACATGGACTGACTCACATCTGACCAGTTCAACATGTGCTGAGCAAACTGGGGCTGCCTGCAGCTGCTCAGGCTTGTCTTCAGCCATGTGAGGCAAGACATCCTCTGTAAACTTCTCACATCTGTAAGATCATCTCGTTTTTGTCCATGGTTTGTGATCCAGAACTCAGAGAAGCACTGAGCACTCACAGCTCCAACCCAACTCAGTGGGAACCACACTTCAGTGAGGGTGTCATTTAATAAGGACACAAGATGGAAATGGTCAGATCTTTTCCACTTCATAGCAAAAACCCCAAATGAGCTAAGGAGGCCACCAGCAGCCTGGCTGGTGTCAGCACTGGTGTGGCCAGCAGGAGCAGGGCAGGGATCATCCCCCTGTGCTGGGCACTGGGGAGGGGACACCTCGAATCCTGGGGTCAGGTCTGGGCCCCTCAGGACAAGAAGGACATGGAGGGGCTGGAGCGTGTCCAGAGAAGGGCCACGGAGCTGGGGAAGGGGCTGGAGCAGAAGGAGAAGGGTCTGGAGAACTTGTGAGGAGCAGCTGAGGGAGCTGGGGGTGTTGAGGCTGGAGCAAAGGAGGCTGAGGGGAGACCTTCTGGCTCTGCAAGTGCCTGAGAGGAGGTTGGAGCCAGGGGGGGTCGGTCTCTGCTCCCCAGGAACAAGCGACAGGACAAGAGGGAACGGCCTCAAGTTGTGCCAGGGGAGGTTGAGATTGGATCTGGGGAACAATTTCTTGCTGGCAAGGGTTGTCAGGCCCTGGCCCAGGCTGCCCAGGGCAGGGCTGGAGTCCCCATCCCTGGAGGGGTTTCCAAGCCCTGGAGATGGTGCTGAGGGACATGGGGCAGTGGTGGCCTTGGCAGGGCTGGGGGAACGGTTGGACTGGGGGATCTTGAAGGTCTTTTCCAACCAGTGTGATGCTGGGAGTTGGTTCATTCCAGACTGTCACCCAGCCCTGTTCCTTCTCCAGCTCCCCCCCCATTACCCTTTCAGCAAAGCCTTTCCCCTCAGACAGAAGGAGCCCACCAGCACCACCAGGTCATTTGATTCTCAGAAAAGTCCCTGCAAGTGCTACTCACTTCACCAAACTGTTCTGCTGGTCACAGAGTCTTCTGGAAAGTCACATGAAAAAGCCTCTGCTCTCTTTAACCACCCTTTCCACTTTAAACATCTCTGCACACTTCTGGGTAATAAAAGTTAGACAAAAGATATTTCAATGCATAATTATCACTGAATAGTTTGGGTTGGAAGGGACCTTAAAGATCTACATCCAATTGATATAATTATACATAGAATCACAGGATGGTGAAGGTTGGAAGGGACCTTAAAGATCATCAGGTTCCAACCCCCCTACCATGGGCAGAGACACCTCCCACCAGACCAGGCTGCACAAGCCTCATCCAACCTGCCCTTGAACACCTCCAGGGATGGGGCTTCCACAGCCTCCCTGGGCAACCTGTTCCAGTGCCTTCCTACCCTCATGGGGAAGAATTTCTTCCTGATGTCCAACCTAAATCTCCCCTCTTTCAGTTTGAAACCATCACCCCTTGTCCCATCACTGCCCTCTCTGGTGAAAACCCCTCCCCAGCTTTCCTGGAGCCCCTTCAGGTACTGGAACATGTATTTTCCTATAACAATACTATAATAAATTTCTTTAAAAGCAGTTAAAGGTTCTCTCCACAGCACAAAGTGTGTGAAAGCTCCTTCCTGGGGAGAAGGACCGCAAGCCAGGACACCAAATTAATCAGCTTTATGAACACTTCTGCAAAACAAGAAGGAACAACTTCTGATTGACCTCAGCATCCTCCACTGTATGAATTTCAGTTTGGAGCAAGCAGAGACTCCAGGAGCTGCACCTCTGAAAAACCTGAACTTTGGTTAGGGAGCCACTCCTTCACCAACAGCTCCACCTGGGAGGCTGAACTCCTGCTCTAACAAAAGCTGCAGCATTTTTTTCTTTTGATGCAAGAGATGCCAAGCCACGCTCAGGTAACACTGGCCTTCCCAACAAGAGAAAACAAAGAACAAGAAGTTTTCTAAAGGTGTTGAGCCCACAGCTGGTGGGCACAAGCATGACAGCAATTTACTGCTTCAAGGCCTCGAGCAGGGACAGGGTCAGCTGAGCAACATTCTCCAAAACAAAACCAAAAAAAAAACCTTAAAAATTAATTCTTTTCAACATCAGAGCTCCCTGAAGAACCATTATTTCAGCTTCCTCAGCCCTCACTCACTGACCTCCCCCCTTTCTGAGTTTGGATGGAGCTGAAAGCCCAGCAAGTCTTCCATTAACCCACTGATTTTCCCCCGTTTGCAGCAACCCCCTCTTGTGTTTACAAACCTGCTGCCAACACAGACCCTGACCCATCTCTGGCAGCCATCTGATGGGAAATGAACCTCACCACAGCTTCTCCAGGCTGAAGCTGCAGCATTTCAGGGGGATTTTTGGGTTGTGCTACAAATGTTTAAGCCCAGACCTGAGGGCAGAGGATTTTGTGCAGGAAATATTTAAAGCTCCTTTTTATCCTTAATTCACCCTGTCCAGTTTGTTGCTGGTTTGAACCAGTTTTGCTGGGGTGTCAAGCAACCAGCCCCTGGTATTTTTATCCTTATTTCTGGACCTTGTTTCTCGAGCTGTCTCCCTTCCATTCATCATTTAGATTCTGTAACTTGCCTATGGCTCATCTCTCCACGTGGGGACTGAGGTGGACATCAGCCATCCCACTTGGGTTTCCTTCCCATGACTGAGGTTCTACCCCTGGATCTCTCTGGCTTCAATCTGCAAAACTGAAGAAAATAAATATCAAAGAAAATTAAGTGGCTTGTCCTTCTACCAGCAGCTCGACAGAACATTTGGAGCAATTCTGGTCTTTCAGTCTTTAGTCTTCTTCAAATTCAACCAATGTCAAATTTAACTCAGTCAAGGAATGTGCCTGCTCTCCCTGCACTGCCAAGCTGACTTCTTTCCTTTCAGTTTTACCTCCACCTCTTCCTTCTTTGAGTCAAATCATCACATTGCTTTGCAATTCACTAGACAGAGTTAAAAAGAAAACCTAAAAGGTCAAACATGGCTCTGGAAGTTGTAATTCCTTCACCTCCCTCATCTTTCACCCCTCAGGCCAGGGCCAAAGCTACAGCTGCGCTTTTAATTGTCTGTGAACCCAAATACCAGGATTCTGTCCCTCCAGGAAAGACACAAACACCAAGACCTTCGTGTGTTTCAATGTTTTTTAGCTTGAGACAGCAAGAGAAAACACAAGTTGGCTGTGTGCAGTCAGAAGGTTTGGGGTACACCCTGAACCCCACCCCAGCTTCCCGCCTCATTCCCGTTTTACCACCTGCCATCTACCCGCTTTCCCAGACATTCTCTTGATTCCCATCCCTTTTTTTTTTCCCTCCCACCCCCCAATTCTTTTATCTTCCCTTCCCTCCACGCCCAGAGGTTGACGTATTGATCTTTGTACACAGTTCCAAGCCAGTCACACGCAGGCACCTGCTAAAATTAAACTGCACACGTTGGCAGGAGACAGACCCGCGAGTCGGAGACGCCATAAAAAAATATGGGCTCTGATGAGAGGAATTTTACTAAATAGCATTTCAGCTGCTCTGCTTCCCGGCAGCACCTGGGAATTCAGCCTCTGGAGGGAAACATCCATCACCAGCCTCTATCGTGAGGGGTTAGAAACAGAGAGGAGAGAAAAAAATCAAGGCACAAGCAGGTGGGGAATCCTGAAGGGAGGACGGGCGTGCCGAAGGAATAAATCCCTCTGGCCCCCAGGATGATGTGGGAATGTTTCTGGGGGGGTTTGCAGGGGAAAAGGTGGGATTTGAAGGGAGGCAGGGAAGTCTGCTGGGAGCCAAGGTCAGAGTCATCACTTAGACAAGCCACATGAGAGTCATTGAGAGCAGCAGCAGAGCAAACCTCCCGTGGCAGCTCCTGGGCCAAGGGACGTGCCAGTCTGCTGAGCACCAGGCATTTTTCCCGACGGAATCGCTGGGCTGAGGAATTTTCCAGCCAGGAGACTGTGGAAGGATGGACTCAAGTGGTGACATGACACCGGGGTGTGGTGCACCCCTCCACGCTCTGGTGTCTTCTGCTTTACCCAGCAAATCAACCCCTTCCCCTCCCCAAATGCTCTTGGCTTAGTCCTGCTAAGGAGCAAAAGATCCTCAGTGGGAATCTCCAGGGCTGAGCTCTGCTCTCCCTGAGGAACAGCAGCTAAAACCTCCTCTTGTTTTGTGACCTGGTACCTGCTCCAGGTACCACCTCCCAGCTACAGAGCTGCTGTCATTTCAGCTACCCAAGGGGGACCACAAGCATCTACTAAACCCTCACTTACCAAGTAAGAATCATTAACCCAAGCAGAGCATTTGTTCTTCTCTCAGCTAATGGAAGAGGGGCACAGAGTCTGAGACCACCCCGCTAATCACTTTGGGAGTCTTAATTACAGCCCCTTACTGGCTCCTAACAACATTTCCAGAAGTTGTGCTAACTTGTGTCCAGCTCTGGAGCCCCAAACACCAGAAGGACACGGAGCTGTTGGAGAGAGTCCAGGAGGCCACAGAGATGATGGGAGGGCTGGAGCAGCTCTGCTCTGGAGACAGGCTGGGAGAGTTGGGGGTGTTTAGCCTGGAGAAGAGAAGGCTCCAGGGAGACCTTGGAGCCCCTTCCAGTGCCTGAAGGGGCTCCAGGAAAGCTGGGCAGGGACTTGGGACAAGGGCAGGGAGGGATGGGCTGAGGGGGAAGGGTTTCCAGCTGGAAGAGGGGAGCTGGAGATGAGATGTGAGGGAGAAGTTCTGTGCTGTGAGGGTGGGGAGAGCCTGGCCCAGGTTGGCCAGAGAAGCTGTGGCTGCCCCATCCCTGGCAGTGTTGAAGGGCAGGTTGGATGGGGCTTGGAGCAGCCTGGTCTGGTGGGAGGTGTCCCTGCCCATGCAGGGGGGTTGGAACCTGATGATCTTTAAGGTCCCTTCCCACCCAAACCATTCTATGGTTCTGTGGTTCCATGATAATGGTGGTCGTCACCCCCCAAAGCCAACGAGCGATCAAGTCCTCGCCAAAGCTTCGTTCCAAATTAAAACTGCAAACAATTCCAGTGACTCAGGGCCTTGACTCACATCCATGGGGAAGTTTAGCCCGGGACACCTGGAGCTGTTACTCAGCCACACTGTTCACCTCAGCTTGGGAGCTGGGATGGCAAAACAAACCCCTCATCTCCTGAGTCACCCCAACCAGCTGCTGCCAACCCTGTCACAGGGACTCGCGCTGCAGCCCAGACAATCTGGCACCCAGCTGCTGCTGAAGAGGCCTCTCCACCCCCCCCAAATCCACCAACCCGCTCCTGCCACTTCTTCATCATTCCCAGCTCTTCCTCAACCCTCACGCTGAAGGGAATCCTGTCAGCAGGAAAGTAGCCCAATTCAAAGCAAGGAATCTGATGCAGTTTGAGGTCGCTGAACTGCCTTGTCTTGGAGCCACATGAGAACCTGGCAGGGGGGAAGGGGAGAGGGCCAGGACACGTTGCCAGAGGCAGAAGATGTGGACCACCAGAAGCTCAGGCCATCAGCCCACGCCTCAGACACAGGTCAAAGCCCCACTCATCAGCCCTTCTCAGAAGCAGCCAGCTCAGAAACAGCACCAGACAACCCCAGGTTGGCTAAATCTGCCTGAGGAGACGCACAGAAAGGTCACAGCCACATCATTAGTCAGAGTTAGCTGCAGAAGTCAAGTCCAAAGCCACCTCAGAAATGAGAGAGGTTCTCAGTTCTTGAGAGCAGGGACCCAGAGCAAGAACCCAAAGAGAACAGAGATGTGACTACAGGGATCTTCACCTAGATCTGACAGTAACCACCCTTGGAGGTATCACAAAGACAAACCCAGCCCCAGTCAACCTGACTTTGACCTCTGGGTTTGCAGATGTGGGAGACTGCAGAACCAGGACCACACACCAGCTGTGCTATCCCAACCAAAACGAACCAACCACCTCAATAAATAAAAATACAAACCTGCCAAGATGTCAACACTTGCCAACCCAGCCCCACCTCCCATCCTGTCCAGGTAAAACAGGAATTAGCCCCCCTCGAGGCTGACGGGCCTGAGCAAAACCCTGAGCCAGCAGAAAGATGGTTGTAGAAGGAGAGGGGTGCTAGAGGAGAGGACAGACAGGGCTGTTTACTGGGAACTCTGTGCTTGTGGCACAACTGTGACATAAACATTTGCTCACACATCACCTAATATGTCAAAATTGCAAGAAAAGGGGATAAAAACAGAAAAAAAACCAGTATATATTATATATACATCTCATATATACACACGAAAGAATCTACTATATATACATCTAATATATCATATATATTAGATACATCTAATATATATACATAAAATATGGATATATAAAATCTATATACTGGTTTTATACATTTTTTTCATGCATATATATTTAATGTATAAATCAGACAAGAAAACCTACAGAGATTCCTTGCTCACCAAACACTGAAATGATGACAGTCCCCTTGGTTTCACTACCAATCTGCTGTGATATTTGTATTTTAAATAGATTTTTACTCCCAGTACTAATGCAAAGTTCTATTGGATTTGACTAAAATAACAATTTATCTGCTTCTTTTAGCCTTGCTTTTGTACTAAACCTTCCCTTGATAGGTGCTTTGGGCTCTGCATGCCCAGTTTTTCCACGGCAGGGACTGGGAACAATGTGATGGCCACAAAATCTGGCGTTTTATTTAAATAACATGATTTCCTAAGAAACTGTGGAAGTGACTCTCTGGATTTGGAAATCTGGTAAATGAAATGCCCAAGATCCTCTCTCTGGAAAGCAACAGCACAGGGAGGGGGGGGGGGAAAGAAAAAAGAACATGATGTACTCCCAGAGAGCCTCCACCAACACATCCCGCTTCCTTTAGCGACCAGATTGTCAGCTCCGAAGCAAAGTCATCACCCAAAGCTTCCTGGCTCCTCCAGGTTCCTCCTGAAAGCCTTCAGCTCCTCTTCTAAGGCATCTCCTGCTGCTTTTAGGAGTTATCCAGGGAGAGGGACACAGACTCCCAGACTAACCGATGCCAACGTGTCGCCTCCCGCCAGACAAGAGCTGGACTTCAGGAGGGGGGGAAGAGGAGAAAGGGCTTCTTGTTGTTTAACACACACCAGAAGAAAAAAAGAGGGATAAGGGAGGAGTTTATACTTGAGGAGAAATATGGATACCCTGAGGGTCTCTAAGAATAGAAAGATTGGATTAGGATATCCAATGGAGAGGGTTCCAGATGGAAACCACAGTATCAGTGGAAAAACATCCTTTCCTAAGGAACTGAACCCCCCCCCCCCAAGCAGGAATTCCCAAGGGGCTGAAGAAGCCTTTGATCCAGACTGTCCTCATGCACACACCTGGCTTTACAGGGATGCAATCCTTCCCGGAGAGTCCCCAGGAGAAATTCCAGTTTCAAGGAAGCCCCACAGGAGGAGATGACGGTTACGGAGACAAAATCCCCCTCCTCCTGGGCCTTCTGAAGGGACAGGGAACATCAGAGCGACCACGAAGGAGGGTAGAACTCCAGCAACATGTAGATGAAGCTCTCATCCCAAGATTCCAGCAGTAGGGATGTTCCCCTTACAACAGACACTCTCCATCCCCTACAGGTTCCTGCATCACGGGGGAAAACACCTTCCCCTGCGTATTTCCCACGGGAAAGGTGCCAGGCACCAACCACTCAGGTTACTCCTACTCAGGAATTTCTGTGGAAAATGTGTATTTTCCTACAGGCACCCACGGAAGGGGCCACGTGGACCTACAGGAGGCTGTTTCTACAGGGGAGTACACATATTCCCCCCGTTATGGGGAGTATCTACATCCGTGGATGCACCTCCCTGAGGGACACGGGTACCTGCCACATCCATAGGTGCAACACCCAGCACGCAGACCCTGGTGCGTGTGTCCCCCAGCGTGCACCCACACGGGTCCCTGAGGCTGGGGGACCCCCGGGCAGACCCACCCCTGGGCGCGTGTGGACCCAGCGACACACCGGGTGTGCCCGGTTGTCCCTGCCGTGCCAAGGGGATAGGCACCTTTCCACACCTTTATCTGGCGTTTCCATATCTCCAAGCAAGCTGATAACCCCGGGGACGTGAACCCACCGTGAACCCACACCCCGGAGCTCCCGTACCTGGCACCCACGAGCACCCCGGGCACACACCCTTGGAGGCACGCACGTCGCCCCAGGGGGGGGGTCGCGCTGGTCACGCGTGCCCGTGGGCACATACAGGTTGTTGTGTGTGGATCCCACTGGGCAGAGACACACGGGGGCACAAGGAGTGGATTGGGACCCCGTGTTCCTGGAGGAGCGTGTCCCCAAAATGCAGCCAGGGCCGTGGGAGGACCCCCGTGGTCACGGGAGGAACTCCAAGGGCACACTGGGGACCGCCACGGCCACAGAAGCAAACCCACAGCCACGGGAGCAGCCCCACAGACACACTTAGGACCTCCGTGGGCACAAGAGCGGCCCCCATGGCCACACCAGGGACTCCCACGGCCATGGGGGCACCCCACGGGCACGGGAACTGCCTCACAGACACACCAGAGATCCCCCACCGCTACAGCAGCAGCCCCACAGGCACAGCAGGGCCCCCCCCCAGACACGGCAGCAGCCCCAGAAGCACAGCGGGGATCCCCGTGGGCACCCCACAGCCAGGGGAGCAATCTCCGTGGCCACGGGAGCAGCCCCTCGGGCATACCGGGGACCCCCACGGTCACGGCAGCACCTCCACGAGCACACATCGGGGTACACCGACTCCCTCCATACAGACACACCGGAGACCCCCACACCGGGACGGTCCCTGCCCAGAGGGAGGCACCGTGTCCCCGTTGCCCCTTCCCCGGTGGCGTGCGGTGTGTGTCCCGGTGAGGGTGCGGGATCCCCTCACAAAGCCGGAGGGTCCCCACGCTCGGAGGTGGGTGCTCTCCCTCGGTGTGGGGGTGTGTCCCTCCATTCCCCGTTACCTTTTTGACGGTGCGCGGCGCCTCGGTGACGGTGCCGTCGGGGCTGACCAGCGCCTCGGCCGCGGCTCCGCTGCTCTCGCCGCCGTCGCGGTGCCGGTGCTGGGGGTGGTGCGGGTCGCTCCGTTTCATGGCCGAAGCCTGCGGCACCTTGGAGGCACCCGGAGGCAGCCCGGCGGCGGCAGCGGACAGCCCGGGGCAACCGCTCAGCGGAGGCCGCTCGCCACCACAGGAGGACGCCGGGGCCGCCTCACGCTCGGCGGCCGTTAACGGGCAGGAGGGGGTGGCGGCGGCGGCGGCCACCCCATGCCCGGCTGGGTGAGCGGTCACCGGCTCACACGAGGGCCCCGCCGGCTTATCCATGGGGCCGCTCAGCTCCTTCAGCTCCACGGCGGGGGCTGCCACCTGCACCGACATCGCCGCTGCCTCCGGCTCCCTCAGGGACCGCCCGCCCCTCCCCCGCCACCGCCCCCTCACGGCCCGCGGGGCACGCCGGGACCTGCAGTCCCCCCGCCTCGCCGCGACTACAACTCCCGGCAGCCTCCGCGCCGCCCCCTCAGCGCGCCGCCTACCGCCGCTGGGCGCGGGGCCTTCTGGGAACTGTAGTCCCTGCGGGCCGTCCCGCCGCTGTCGCCCTAGCGGGGCAGAGGCGCGGAATGGCGGCGGCGGGCGGCGCAGCCCTGTCCGGACCGGCCGGGCCTCCAGCCGCCCCCACACCCTTAGGGGACGGGAGGCTCAGCGCTCGACCTCCCTCCCCTGGGGAGATGTTCGGGTTTTGGTTTGGGTTTTTTTCGCATTTTAGTGGATTTTTCTCTTCATCCCACCGGTTGCAGGCCTCTGCACACCCCCCAGCGCAAGGGCCTGTGCTAGGCTGCTCTCCCGGCCCTGCTGCTCCGCCACAAGCGAAGACGCTTGAAAATGAGGAGCAAAATGTACTGGCAAGGCAAGACAGACATTCGAGGGCCAGAAAACTTGCTGTCCTGCCAGGTCCCGCCGGCCCACAGAGCCCCTTTGTGGGTTGGCCTTTCTTCAGGGGCCTTGGTACAAACAACAGCAAGTAATGAGCCACATTTTTCTAAACCCAGTTCTTCAGGAAAGCTCCTCTTAAGGAAGGGGAATTCAAACCCATCCTTGTTTGTTCAGGTTTTTTTTAAAATTATTATTATCATTATTAGGATTAAGGCACTACCTCTGGGCACGAGCCAAGGACTGGAGCCTGTGTGCTAGAGGCTGCTGGAGCATGATGTTCCCATCTCATCTGAGGGACAGAAGGTCGTGTCCAACATGTAGGACAGGTTGGAGGCAAAAGGAGAGTTTCTCCTGGATAGAGTCCAGAGGAGGCCCCAGAGATGCTGGGAGGGCTGGAACAGCTCTGCTCTGGAGACAGGCTGGGAGAGTTGGGGGTGTTGAGCCTGGAGAAGAGAAGGCTCCAGGGAGACCTTGGAGCACCTTCCAGTGCCTGAAGGGGCTCCAGGAAAGCTGGGCAGGGACTTTGGCCAAGGGCAGGGAGGGATGGGCTGAGGGGGAAGGGTTTCCAGCTGGAAGAGGGGAGCTGGAGATGAGATGTGAGGGAGAAGTTCTGTGCTGTGAGGGTGGTGAGAGCCTGGCCCAGGTTGGCCAGAGAAGCTGTGGCTGCCCCATCCCTGGCAGTGTTGAAGGGCAGGTTGGATGGGGCTTGGGGCAACCTGGGCTGGTGGGAGGTGTCCCTGCCCATGGCAGGGGGGTTGGAACTAGATGATCTTTAAAGTCCCTCCAACCCAGACCATTCCATGATTCTATGATTCATACCAAAGGGGATGTGATGGACCAAGGAGGGATGCAGAGGAGCCTGGAAAATTGAGAGGCTTGAGATACTGCAAGCTTGAACGAAGTTTCAAGACCCACCAGAAATGCCCAAAGTTTGAAACATGCAGAACAAAACAATTGCCATGACCAGGAGAGTTTGATTCCTAAAACACCCGCAGGTCTGAGTCACTCTCAAGCCCTGGGCAACCTCGGTCTTTGGGATGAGCTGGCTGTGAGATGAGGCACAGGGAGAGGAGAAACCCACAGAAACCCCCCCAGAATCAGGAGGCAGAGGAGTGAGCGAGTGAGAGGGGCAGAAGAACCTGAGAAGCCAAATGAGGATCTCAGGCTTGGAGGGGAAGAACCTGGTCAGCAGGGGATGCCACCCTGCGTTGGTAGCACCCCACTGGGGACAGGAGGAACAATGGTTTCATTATTGGGTTGGGAGGGACCTTAAAAATAATCTAGATCCATCCCCCCTGCATGGGCAGGGACACCTTTCCCTTTGAAAAGCTTCATGAACTCCTGCACATGTCAGAGAGTCACAGAGTTGTCAGGGTTGGAAGGGACCTCTGGAGATCATCCAGTCCAACCCTTCTGCTAGAGCAGGATCCCCTAGAGCAGATCCCACAGGAACACGTCCAGGTGGGTTTGGAATGTCTCCAGGGATGGAGACTCCACAACCTCCCTGGGCAGCCTGTCCCAGGTCAAGGAAGATGTTAAAGTTGTAATTTGAGGAGTTGCTGCTGGATTAAGGAGTTTTCACTTCAATTATTTTTATCAGAAAATAAAGCAATGCACAGGATTTCATGGATTCATGGAATGGTTTTGGTGGGAAGGGACCTTAAAGATCATCCAGTCCCACCCCCTGCCATGGGCAGGGACACCTCCCACCAGCCCAGGCTGCTCCAAGCCCCATCCAACCTGCCCTTCAACACTGCCAGGGATGGGGCAGCCACAGCTTCTCTGGCCAACCTGGGCCAGGCTCTCACCACCCTCACAGCACAGAACTTCTCCCTCCCATCTCATCTCCAGCTCCCCTCTTCCAGCTGGAAACCCTTCCCCCTCAGCCCATCCCTCCCTGCCCTTGGCCAAAGTCCCTGCCCAGCTTTCCTGGAGCCCCTTCAGGCACTGGAAGGTGCTCCAAGGTCTCCCTGGAGCCTTCTCTTCTCCAGGCTCAACACCCCCAACTCTCCCAGCCTGTCTCCAGAGCAGAGCTGCTCCAGCCCTCCCATCATCTCCGTGGCCTCCTCTGGACTCTCTCCAACAGCTCCGTGTCCTTCTGGTGTTGGGGACCCCAGAGGTGGCCCCAGCCCTGCAGGGGGGTCTCAGCAGAGACAGGATTTTGGGTGGTTGCTTCTCATTTTTCCTGCTAGAGCAAAGAGCAGATGCCTCCTTCTGAGCCCCTTGTGAGGAAGAAGCGGCGTTTCCCGGGATAAATCCTTTTTTCCTTCGTTAAAAAAGTGCTTCTTCATCCCTGTGTGCCCAAGGGAGGGTTTTTTAGTGCCTGGGGGAAAACATGAGGGATGGGACAGGACCAGGATAACTCCTGTCATCTCCAGAGTCAAATACCTTCAGGGGGTTTTTCCGTGTCATTTTGGGGGAGCTGCTTCAATCTAGTTTTTCTTGTGAAAAACAAAGCAGACCAAAAAAAGAAAAAAACCCAGAGAAAAAGACCAGAAAAATAGAAGAAAGATAAAAATTCCCTTTCGCCCGCTTGTCGAAACCCCTGGGGACAAGGGATTCCCAAATAATTCCAGAGGGATTCCCAAATAATTCCAGAGGGATTCCAGCCTGGGCTCTGGGATCCCTGAGCACCCGCTGCTTCGCTTCCAGGTGAGATCCAAAAACTGACACTTCCCAAAAGCAGCGTTTGGCCCCAAAAGGCCCAAGCAGCCAGCAGGGCCCCCCCACCTGGGGGGCACCCAATCTGGATCTGGGGGGTATTTCAGCCCGGAGTGGCAACAGGACCCCCCACAGCCCCCCCACTTTGCTGCCAGAGCCCACCAGTGTCCCCCCACAGGGTCCCCAAAGCACCCGGGGACGATTCCAGGTGAAAGAGAAGGGATTCAGCTTTTAAAGTGGTTTGAAATCGGTTTTAAAGCGGTTGGAAGTGGTTTCAACCATTTTAAAGCAGTTTTTAGCGCATTTAAAGCGGTTTAAAGTGGTTGGAATTGGTGTTAAAACAGGTTGAAGGTGGTTTTTAAAGCAGGTTGAAGCTGTTTAAAGTAGTTGAAGGTGGTTTTTAAAGCAGTTCGAAGCTGTTTTCAACCAGTTGAAAGTGGTTTTTAAAGCAGTTTGAAGCCATTTAAAGCCGTTTGAAGTGTTTTTGGACAGCAGTTCCAACTGGTCTAAAGCAGTTCAAGGCAGCTTTTAAGGCAGTTTAAAGTGGTTTTTAAAGCAGTTTAAACCAGTTTTGAGTGTTTTTTTAAACAGCTGAATGTGGTTTAAAGCCGTTTTTTAAGCAGTTTAAAGCAGTTCAAAGAGGTTTTTAAAGCAGTTTGAAACGGTTTAAAGCGGTTTAAAGTGGTTTCTAAAGCAGCTTAAAGTGGTTTAAAGTGGTTTAAAGTGGTTTATAACGCAGTTTAAAGCAGCTTAAGGTAGTTTTTAGATCAGTTGAAAGCGGTTTAAAGCAGCTGAAAGCAGTTCAAACCAGTTTTTAATGCAGTTTGAAGCAGTTTAAACCAGTTTAAAGTGGTTTCTTAAGCGGTTCAAAGTGGTTTAAAGCAGTGGTTTTTAACGCAGTTTAAACCAGTTTTGAGCGATTTTTTCAAGCGGTTGAAAGTGGTTTAAAGTCATTTAAACCTGTTTTTTGAGCAGTTTAAAGCAGTTCAAAGCAGTTCTTAAAGCAGTTTTAAATGGTTTAAAGCGGTTTTTAAAGCAGCTTAAAGAGGATTAAAGCAGTTTAAAGCAGATTTAATGCAGTTTAAGGCAGCTGAACGTGGTTTTTAAAGCAGTTAAAAGCAGTTTAGACCAGTTGAAAGAGGTTTTTAAAAAGTTTAAACCATTTTAAACCAGTTTGAAGCTGTTTAAACCAGTTGAAAGTGGTTTTTAAAGAAGTTTGAAGCCATTTAAAGCAGCTTAAAGTGTTTTTTTTTAAGTAGTTGAAAGTGGTTCCTAAGCAGCTCAAAGTGGCATAAATCAGTTCAAGGCAGCTTTTAAACCAGTGGTTTTTTAAGCAGTTTTAACCAGTTTTAAGTGGTTTTTAAACAGTTTAAAGTGGTTTAAAGCAGTTTAAAACTGTTTAAAGCAGTTCAAAGCGGTTTTTAAAGCAGTTTGAAACGGTTTAAAGCAGTTTAAAGTGGTTTTTAAAGCAGCTTAAAGCCGTTTAAACTAGTTTAAAGTGGTTTGTAATGCAGTTTAAAGCAGCTTAAGGTAGTTTTTAAATCAGTTGAGAGTGATTTAAAGCAGTTGAAAGTGGTTTAAAGCAGTTTGAAGCAGTTTAAAGTGGTTTTTAATGCGGTTTGAGGCAGTTTAAACCAGTATGAAGTGTTTTTTTAATAGTTTAAAACCGTTTAAACAAGTTTAAGATGGTTTTTTAAGCGGTTCAAAGCGCTTTTCAAAGCAGTTTAAAGCAGTTCTTAACAGTTTAAAGCAGCTTAAAGTGGTTTAAAGCAGTTTGGTTTAAAGCTGTTTTTTAAAGCAGTTCAAACCAGTTTAAAGCTGTTTAAAACCAGTGTTTAAAGCAGTTGGGTTTTAACAGTTGAAAGTGGTTTAAGCCCGTTTAAAAGTTTTTAAAGCTGTTTACAGCAGTTTAAAGCAGTTTGAAATGGTTTAAAGCAGTTTAAAGTGGTGTTTAAGAGTTTAAAGTGGTTTAAAGCAGTTTGAACTGGTTTTTGAAGCCGTTTAAAGCAGTTTAACGCAGTTTGAAGCAGTTTAAAGCAGTTCAAAGTGTTGTTTAAAGGAGCTTAAACCAGTTTAAAGCAGTGTTAATGCAGTTTAAAGCAGTCTGAAGTGGTGTAAAGTGGTTCAAAGCGGTTTTGACAGTGGTTTAAAGGTGTTTTAAAGCGGTTTAAAGGTGTTTTAAAGCAGTTCAATGTGGTTTTCAAAGTTGAAAGCAATTTGAAGTGGTTTAAAGCTGTTTTCAAAGCGGTTTAAAGCAGTTTTTAATGGTTTCAAGCAGTTGAAAGTGGTTTAAAGCAGTTTTTAATGCCGTTTAAAGCAGTTTAAAGTGATTTAAAGTGTTTTAACAGAGTTTAAAGCAGTTTAAACTGGTTTAGAGCAGTTTTTAATGCAACTTTAAGTGGTTTAAAGCAGTTTTTAACACTGTTTAAAGCAGTTCAAAGTGATTTAAAGCAGGTTTTAATGCAGTTCAAAGCAGTTTAAAGTGGTTTAAAGCCGTTTTTAACATGGTTTAAAGCAGTTTAAACTGGTTGAAAGCCCCTTTTTAATGCAGTTTAAAGCCGTTTCTAACACGGTTTAAAGCAGTTTAAACTGGTTGAAAGCCCTTTTTAACGCAGTTTAAAGTGGTTTAAAGCCCTTTTTAACAAGGTTTAAAGCAGTTTAAACTGGTTGAAAGCCCCTTTTAATGCAGTTTAAAGTGGTTTTTAAAGCAGTTTAAATGGGTTTAGAAGTGATTTAAAGCAGTTTAAACTGGTTGAAAGCCCTTTTTAACGCGGTTTAAAGTGGTTTAAAGCCGTTTTTAACAAGGTTTAAAGCAGTTTAAACCAGTTGAAAGCCCCTTTTAATGCAGTTTAAAGTGGTTTTTAAAGCAGTTTAAATGGGTTTTGAAGTGGTTTAAAGCAGTCCAAAGCCGTTTTAAACCAGTTTAACCCAGCGTAAAGCAGCTTTTAACGCGGTTTCAAGTGGCTGCAAAGCTTTTTTAAGCAGTTTGAAGCCATTTTTAAGGAGGCTGGAGCCCGTTTAGGAGAAAAGGCAAAACCCTGTGAAGTCTCCCCACGCTTGACACCTCCCCAAAGAGCCCGGGGCAGCCGCTGGCAACGGGAATTTGGCAAATTTAATACTGAGACGGGAGGTTTGTCCTTTACAGAGCGAAAAATGAACCCGGGGAGGCGAGCAGGACAGCGAGAAATCCAGGAGCCTCCCGGGATGGAACAGGGATACCAGAGAGAGACAAAACACCAGCAGGGACTGGAGTCCTCCCACCTCAGGGCCCGGCTGCAACTTGGGGTTTCGTGGGGTCTTTTTTTTTTTTTTCTTAAAACTACTAAAAAGCTTCGCTTGAGGGTTGGGTGCCCCCGGACAGCAAAGGTGAGCCCGGCTCGCCCCGCGATTGTAGTTTGGGGGGTGTTTTTGTTTTCTGTCGTGGCTGAGGGAGCGCCCCCCGTGCACCCCCCCACCAGGGCTCCCCACTGGAGAGGCGTTTGGGAGCCCTGAAAAAACCAGAGGTGCACCCCAAGAACAAGAGGGTGATGCTGCTGCTGAGGTGGGGGGATCAGCTCACCCCACTCCCGGCCACGGCACCCGAGGGGAGGCCGCGCCGGGGGTTATTATCATACAAAGATTAAAAAGAAATGCAAAATTAAAACTCAAACCCTATTGGCACAAGTTTTTGGAAGCTCTACGTACCGTCTAGCCACGGGCAGGGGGTGGCAGGGGGTCCTGGCACCCCAAAGCTCACCAAAATCCACCCTGATCAATGCTTGCCCGCTGGCCCTGGAGGGGGCCACCTGCTCCTGTCCCCCTCGGTGACAAAGGCAGTGTCCCCCTTGACCTCAAATCCCTGCAGGACCTGGGTGGGTTTCTCTTCTCCCAGTGATGCCAGAGGGATCTCAAAGCCCCTTCTGCTGGGCTGGATGTAGATCAAGTCTGTCTGGGGTCACATGGGGAGAAACATTGTCCTCTGAGGGAGAAAAGTTGTCCTCTGAGGGAGAAAAATCGGCCGTGGCCAAGCTGGAGGGACATTCAGGGGGACAGGGTGGCTTTGGTGTCCCCTCGTGGGCTGCTCACGCTGGGTGGGTCTTCAGGCCTCAATCCCCATTGTCCTCTCACCAAGGTTCCCACCAGGCTTAAAAATCCGAATCGGCGTCCAGCAGCTCGGCGTCCACCAGGTTGGTCCGAGAGTGGATGGGGGCCAAGGTGGCCCGGTGGCCTTGAGTCCTCGTCCCCCTGCCGTGGGGCAGGAGACCAGGGGGCCCCAGGGGACCCCCGTTGTGCTGCCAGCGCCCGCTGCTGGGGCCAGGGCTCTCCTCCTCCTCCAGGGACCTGCTCTCGGGGCAGAAGGGGTTGCTGATGAGGTGGAAGACGTTGGCTCTGTGGTGGCCATCCCACGGTCCTCTGGCGAAGGTGGCTTCGGGTGGGAGCCCCGGGAGGACATCGGGGGTGAAGGTGACCAGGCAGGGCTTGGGGGGCAGCCGGGGCAGGTGAGGGACAGTGCTGGAGGCCAAGGGGGCTGCGGACACCCCCGGGCAGGGCTCAGGACCTGGGGACACTTCCTCCTTCTTCTTCTTCTTCCTCCGTTTCTTCTTCCGGCTGCTGCGTTTCTGCAGCTCCGGGGAGAGGTCGGCCTCCACCACCCAGAGGTTGGCCCTCTCCTCTGGTGGCACTGTAGGACATGGGACAGGTGACAGTGGCCACCTCCTGCACCCCCCAGCCAGCCCCAGCCCCCCAGCTCTGCCTCCCTGCACGTCCCCAACACCCCTCAGCCCAGCTCGTCCCCCCCACCCCAAGGTGGTCCCCAGGGACTTGCCAGGCGTTGCCACGGGTGTGACAGAGATGTCCTGGGGCAGGATGGCTCCTCTCCTGGCCACCATCTTGGTGACATGCTGGGCCCACGCTGAGGACACGTCGGCCGACGGCTCGTTGATGTCAAACGCTAACCCAGCTGCAATGACAACGCAGGAGCCTGGTCAAGGAGGGGACAGTGGGGACCTTGGGGCGCTGCTGAGGTGGCCATGTCCCATGGGCACGTACCCACAGGGCCATCATGTGACACGGTGTGCATGCTGAAGGACAACTCCTGGCCTGGGTCACGCAGCAGTTCCTTGCGCTTGGAGAAGGCCTTGGCGATCATCTTGCTCTTCTTGATCCTCTTGGGCTGGTCATCGCTCTGCCCCGTCAGCCTGGGGGGACACGGCGGGTCACAGCAGGGACATGGGGTGGCCCAGGCACAGGGACCCTCCTCATCTCCCTCCTCTGGACAGGGACAGCAAGGGCTGGGGACTGTGTTGGATGAGTCCCCTGGAGATAAAAGTGTCCCACAAACAGGACATGAGACAATTGTGAAGGGAGAGGCCACCCCATTCCTGAACTGCTGCGAGGTCACAACTCATTGAGCTGATGGACAAAAAGTGGGGTAAACCTCCAACATCTCAGGACGTTGGATGGGGCATGAAGGGTCACAAGGAGGTGGGGTGATATCCTCAGGGTCCCACCTGCACCAGGTGCGCTTCCAGATGAGCAGGGTGGCCTTGGTCCAGACCCAGGTGCTCATGGAGACGCCGGTGCCGAACATGGCAAAGAGGTTGATCTTCTCCACCAAGAGGCTCGGCCGGTTCTTGATCTCGCAGTCTGGGATGGGCTTGTTGGTCTGTGTGGCAATGGTCACGTTGGCCTCACACCTGCGGGGACACAGGTGGGACAGTGGCCATGGGGAGGGGGACACCCAACAACGCCCCATAATGGGGCTCTGCAGAGTGGAGGTGTGGTGGAAGCGCCGGTGGGAGACACGGGGCTCTCCACTCCGCAATGTCCCCCACTCAACGTGAGGTGCTGAGATGCCACCAGTGTCCCCATCCCTGTCCCACTCACAGGACGTATTCCCGGAAGCTGCGCTCCCACTCTGCCTGGTTGAAGAAGTCATAGAAGTGGCAGCCAAAAGTGATGAAGACGAAGCCGAAGGCCAAGAACCCAAAGATGCCTGGAAGAGAAGGGGGACAACCCTGGTTTAGCTGGACAAAGACACTGTGCCACCATCCCTACAGCTTTGTCCCCTGCTGCAGCCACCCCCAGGAAGGTAGGATGGGATTGTCTAGGTTTGGGGGACAAAATGTCCCCATTCCCACTGGAATTCCAATGGAAATGGTGCGGATGGAGCCCACCTACCCAACCGCAGCATGGTCTCATTGATCTTACTGGCCGCCTTCTCGCTCAGCAGCCCGGGGTGGTTGCTCTTGATGGAGAAGAGTGTCATGACCCCTGCAGTGGAAGGATGAGGTGGTCAGGGGTGGGTGGGGACACCCAGGGTGCCCCCGTCCCCGCAGCAGGGTGAGCTGGCACCTACCCCGGATGAGGAAGTAGCCCCCCCCCACGATGAGGACGAGCCCGATGGGCGCCAGGACAAAGCCGGCCCGGTAGCGATAGTTCTTGTAGCCCACGAAGCAGATGCCACTGACGGAGTCACCGTCCACCTGGGGACAGAGGATGTCACTTGGCTGTGGCCACCCCTCCCCGTGGCACGTCCCCAGAGTGGACACAGAATCACAGAATCATTTTGGTTGGAAAAGACCTTTGAGATCGCCCATTCCAACCATTCCCCCAGCCCTGCCAAGGCCACCACTGCCCCATGTCCCTCAGCACCACATCTCCAGGGCTTGGAAACCCCTCCAGGGATGGGGACTCCAGCCCTGCCCTGGGCAGCCTGGGCCAGGGCCTGATGTGGGACGGTGGTCCCGTTACCTGCGCCACAGCCAGGATGGCCACGGTGAGGACAAAGGGGATGGACCAGGTGATGAGGTGGAAGTAGGAGGTCTTGCCCAGCAGCGGCTGGTAGGTGGTGCCCAATGCCTTGAAGGAGGTGTGCCAGGCGTAGGTCAGCATGACAAACCAGATAACACCCGACATCAGCGAGTAGTAGACGATGACAAAGATGATGACGCAGGAGAGCGTCTCATTGGAGCTACGGGGGGAGGCAGGACAGAAGTGTCACCATAAGGGGACACGCGGGAGGAAAAGGCTCTCTCCTACCCAAGGAGTGGAGCATCCTCCATGCTCCCCAGGAGGCCAGGAAACCCCAAGAGCCCTCCTTGGTCCAGAGGACACCTCTTGGCACGTGACCCGTGGTGGGATGGGGACGAAGGGGACACGTACGTGGGTTCCCCCAGCCTCATGGTGCCGTCAGCCCGGCAGACGATCTCGTCGCGGGCACCGTCCATGAACTGCGCCAACCAACCGATGCTGCCCACGAAGAAACAGGCGTTGACATAGAAGAGGATGACGGCGGGGTAGCGGTTGGAGTTCCTCCAGTCGGCGACAAAGGTGGCCTGTGAGGGGGGGGGAGAAAGGGACAGCTCGGTGCCCGGTCCCCTTTTGGGGACACCTCCCCATGTCCCCCCCAGCCGGCATCTCACTAAGGTGAAGAAGGTGCAGAAGATGGTGACGGAGCTGAAGGCGGCAATGTAGACGTGCATCTCACGGTGCTCCTTCTCGGTGAAGAGCGGGTTCTGGCACTGGATGCCACAACCCTCCACGTCCTCGTACCAGCTCTTGGGGTTGTCCGTCCTCACCAGCGGCGCCTCACACTGCCCCGAGCTGTTGAACTTGATGTTCTGCACCTCGTTCTGCCAGAGGAGGAAAACGGGGTTGTGAGGAGGAGGAGGAGACACCTCCACAGCAAAGGCTGTGATGGACATTGAATCACAGAATCGTTTTGGTTGGAAAGGACCTTAAAGATCATTGAGTCCAACCATTCCCCCAGCCCCGCCAAGGCCACCACTGCCCCATGTCCCTCAGCACCACATCTCCAGGGCTTGGAAACCCCTCCAGGGATGGGGACTCCAGCCCTGCCCTGGGCAGCCTGGGCCAGGGCCTGACAACCCTTGCCAGCAAGAAATTGTTCCCCAGATCCAATCTCAACCTCCCCTGGCACAACTTGAGGCCGTTCCCTCTTGTCCTGTCGCTTGTTCCTGGGGAGCAGAGACCGACCCCCCCTGGCTCCAACCTCCTCTCAGTTGTAGAATCATAGAATCATTAAGATTGGAAAAGGCCTCCAAGATCATCTACCCAACACCACCATGCCCACTAGACCATGTCCCCAAGTGCCACATCTACACATTTTTTAACACCTCCAGGGATGGCGACTCCACCACTGCCCTGGGAAGCCTGTTCCAGTGCTTGACCACTCTTTCAGTAAAGACATTTTTTCATCACTGGTGACCAACCCCCCCCCAGGTCCTTTTCCCCCGGGCACTTTCCAGCTGCTCTGCCCCAAACCTGGAGCGTTGGGGGGGGTTGGTGTGACCCAAGGGCAGGA
Organism: Hemiprocne comata; assembly: GCA_020745705.1. Taxonomy (NCBI): domain Eukaryota; kingdom Metazoa; phylum Chordata; class Aves; order Apodiformes; family Apodidae; genus Hemiprocne; species Hemiprocne comata. Next base: position 1,014,954 of record CM036586.1, on the reverse strand, counting down.
CCCAACACTGGGCTTGTTGAACCTCATACAGTTGGCCTTGGCCCATGGATCCAGCCTGGCCAGGTCCCTCTGCAGAGCCTCAACCCATGGATCCAGCCTGGCCAGGTCCCTCTGCAGAGCCTCAACCCATGGATCCAGCCTGGCCAGGTCCCTCTGCAGAGCCTCAACCCATGGATCCAGCCTGGCCAGGTCCCTCTGCAGAGCCTCAACCCATGGATCCAGCCTGGCCAGGTCCCTCTGCAGAACCTCATCCCATGGATCCAGCCTGGCCAGGTCCCTCTGCAGAGCCTCAACCCATGGATCCAGCCTGGCCAGGTCCCTCTGCAGAGCCTCAACCCATGGATCCAGCCTGGCCAGACCCCTCTGCAGAGCCTCATCCCATGGATCCAGCCTGGCCAGGTCCCTCTGCAGAGCCTCAACCCATGGATCCAGCCTGGCCAGACCCCTCTGCAGAACCTCATCCCATGGATCCAGCCTGGCCAGGTCCCTCTGCAGAGCCTCAACCCATGGATCCAGCCTGGCCAGATCCCTCTGCAGAGCCTCAACCCATGGATCCAGCCTGGCCAGGTCCCTCTGTAGGTCCTCCAGCAGGTAATGAGGCCCCCCCGTGTCCCACGTACCGGGCATCCCTCGGGGAAGCGGTCGGTGCTGCACTTGAGGAAGTCGGGCCAGCCGCGCTCGCGCTCCACGATGGTGCAGGGCGCCCGGGTGGCCTGGCAGAGGGTCTGGCTGGGCAGCTCCACCTGCCCGTCCTCGCACTTGGGCATGTAGACAGCGCAGAGCAGGGGCTGGATCACGTCCCAGCAGCGCGGGGCGTTGCGCAGGCCTGGGGACAGCGGGGACGGGGCTGTCACCCCAGCAAGGACCCGCCAAGGGGGCGCGGGGCAGGGCTGGGCTCAGCACCGGGCCCTGCTATACCGCTCCCCTCCATCCTGCCCCCATCCTGTCCCCTGCTATACCGCTCCCCTCCATCCTGCCCCCATCCCCTGTCCCCTGCTATACCGCTCCCCTCCATCCTGCCCCTGTCCCCTGCTATACTGCTCCCCTCCATCCTGCCCCTGTCCCCTGCTATACCGCTCCCCTCCATCCTGCCCCCATCCCCTGTCCCCTGCTATACCGCTCCCCTCCATCCTGCCCCTGTCCCCTGCTATACTGCTCCCCTCCATCCTGCCCCTGTCCCCTGCTATACTGCTCCCCTCCATCCTGCCCCTGTCCCCTGCTATACCGCTCCCCTCCATCCTGCCCCCATCCCCTGTCCCCTGCTATACCGCTCCCCTCCATCCTGCCCCCATCCCCTGTCCCCTGCTATACCGCTCCCCTCCATCCTGCCCCTGTCCCCTGCTATACTGCTCCCCTCTACTCTCTGCTGTACCCACCTCCTCTTTACACAGCTGTCTATGCTGTCCCCATCCCCTGTCCCCCACTATAATGCTCCCGTCTATACTGTCCCCAAGCCCCCCACTATAGAGCTCCCCGGTGCCCCACGCCCTCCCCCCCCCATTCCCAGTGCCCTTCCCGGGCCTTTCCCAAACTCCTGTGTTGTGTTCTCCCACCCCCCCCCCCCACCTCCCCCGCTATACCGCGCTGGGCCCGACTCCCCCCCAACCCCGTCCGAGCCCCCCCACCCCCCCAGCCCTCCGTACCGGACCAGAGCAGAAGTTTTCCATGAGCCTCCTCCTGCGAGGCGGAATCGGCGGCCAACACCGTGGAAGTGGCGGCGTAAGGCAACGCCGAACCCAGGCAAGCACCGTAACGGAGCCGTTCGCAGGCAGCGGGGCGGCGGCAACGTTCGGGAACGGCCGAAGAGTTGAGAAAAGGAGCGGCGGGACAACGGCGGCCGCCCAGAGCCAGCGCCATCCCCAACGCCAGCGCCCACCGCCAAACACCCCCCGCAGCCGCCATCCCGGGCCCCGCTCCGGAGCTAGGCGGGCGGCCCGGCCCCGGCCCCGGGCCCCGCCATGCCCCGACGGCCTTTGTTGAGCTCGCCGGGAGCGGAGCGGGGCCGCTGCTCCTCCTCCTCCTCCTCCTCCTCCTCCTCCTCCTCCCTCAGCGCGGCCCGGCCCGCCACGGCCCCGCGCCCCCCCTGAGGGGAGGCAGCGGGAAGGGCGAGCGGGGGGGCCCAGCCCGCTTCTGAGGGGAAAAGTGGCTTTTTTGTGAGGAAAAAGTTTCTTTTTTTTTTCTGAGCGGGCAGGGAGGGGACGAGTTTTTTCAGGAGGAAAGTGGAGGTTTGAGGAGGGGGGCGTGCGAAGGGAGGAGGGTTGTTCTCCCGAGGAGAGGGGCCTGCTGGAGGCGGGGGGGAGGCTGGGTTTTGTGAGGGGAAAGTTGGTTTTGGGGGTAAATGTTGGGTTTTGTGAGAGGATATGTTGTTTGGGGGGGGCAAATGTTGAGGTTTGCGAGGGGAAAGTTGGTTTTGAGGGACAAATGTTGGGTTTTGTGAGGGGAAAAGTTGTTTTTTGGGAGGTAAATGTTGGGTTTTGTGAGGGGAAAGTTGGTTTTGGGGGGTGAATATTGGGTATTGTGAGATGAAAGTAGGTTTTGGGGGATAAATGTTGGGTTTTGTGACGGGAAATTTTGTTTGGGGAGGGGGAATTGTTGGCTTTTCTGAGGGAAAAGTTGGTTTGGAGGGGGAAACGTTGGGTTTTGCGAGGGGAAAAGTTGGTTTTGGGGGAAAAATGTTTTGGTTTGTGTGGGAAAAGTTGGGGTTTGTGAGAGGAAAATTTGTGGCAGGGAATGTTGAGTTTTGTGAGGGGAAAGTTGGATTTAGGGAGGGAGAAGTTGCTTGGGAGGGGAAATGTTGCTGTGGAACCGGGAGGAGTCGCGTTTTTGGAGGAGAAAAGTTGTTTTGAGAGAGAAGTTGGATTTGAGGGGGAAGGTGGGTTTTTTTTGGGGGGAGGTCACTTTTTGAGGGAGAGAAGTCAGGTTTGGGGAGGATAAAACTTTGGGGAGCAAAACGTTACTTTGGGGGGTAAAAATGCTTTTTGGGCAGAGAAGTAATAATTTTCAGAGGAAAAAAGTTGTTTGTTAGTGAGACAAGTGATTTTTAGGAGAGGAAAGTTGGATTTGGGTGGTGGGGAGAAGTCACTTTTTTAAGGGAGAAAGTTACTTTTTGGGAGGATAAAGTCACTTTTGGGAGGAGAAAAGTTGTCTTTGAGGCAGAAAAGCCACTTTTTTGGGGGGAAAGGTTGGCTTAGGGTGATAGAAGTTGCTTTTTAGGGACAAAAGGCCCTTTATTGGGAGAGAAAAGTTTATATTGGGGGCTAAAAGTCACTTGTTTGTGGGGAAAGTTACTTTTAGGGAAAGAAGTCACTTTTTGGGGACAGGTTATTTAGGGGGGGAGAAAAGTTGCTTTTTAAGGAGAAAAGTTACTTTTTTTGAGGGGGAAATTAACTTTTGGGGGAGGAAAAGTCACTTTTGGGGGACAAAAGTCATTTTTGAGGGAGAAAAGTTGCTTTTAGGGGAGAAAAGCCACTTTCTTGACAGGGAAGTCACCTTTAGGGGACAAAAGCCGTTTTTTTTGGGGGGGAGAAGCCACTCTTGGGGAGCAGCTCCTTTTTGGAGAGAACTTGCTTTTTTGGGGAAGTAGCAGCTCTTTGGAGGAGAAGTTTTGGGGTGAAAAGTAGCTTTTTGGGGGGTAGAATTCACCTTTTTTTTTGGGGGGAGGTGTCATTTCTCTGGAGAAGTGATCACTTTTGGGGGGAGAAACTGCTCTTTTGGGTGAGGGGTTATACTGGGGAGGGGGGCGAGGTGGCTTTTGTGGGGAAGAAAAGCTGCTTTTTTTCGGGAGACAAGTTTCTTTTAGGGGGGGCTTTTTCAGAAGTTGCTCTTTGGAGGTGAGAAATCTTTTTGTTTGGCGGGGGCGGGGGGGGGAAGCGACTCTTTGGGGTAAAGGAAGGACAGTTTAGAGGTGGTTTTCCCGGAGCAGCCGGCCCGGAATGCAGCACAAAGGGGCTGGGCTCTGGGCCGCATCCCGACTCCCTCCGCGGCAGGGACCACCCAGCCCGAGGAGAAAAAAATAAAAAAGTCATTAAAAAAAAAACAAAACAAAACAAAACACAACAACCAACCCCAAAAAAACCCTCCACCTACAGTTCCCACCGGCTCCGAAAAGCGGCTCCCAAGCCTCTTCCAAGCTTCCCATTGCTGGGGGATTCTCTGCTGTCTACTAGGTGGCTGTGCTGCCCCTCTTTCCCATCCCTTTTGCCCCATCCCTTGTTTTGGGGGCCGTTTTGCCATGTCCCCCCCCCCCATGGCATTGTGTGCCCCCCTCCCCGTGATGGAGCCAGCCCCCCCCCCCAGACACCCCGGCAGCGATCGCAGGGTCTGGCCTCATCTCTCTTTATTCTCCATGGAAGCAAAGGGAAACGTCACAGCCTGGCACTGACCCCTCCAGAGGGGACGCAGGACACTGTCCCCTCCTCCTCACACCACTGAGGGGTTCGAGCCCCCCCAGGGCAGACGGGACCCCCACCCTTGGCTAACAAACCTCCTGTTCCTTCTTTTCCAGGGCGGACACGCAGGCGGTGGCTCCTGCTCCCGCGGCCGTCCTCCCCGCGGGGCACCGAGACAGAGGGGGGGTTGTGGCACCCAGCGATGGGGGGAACGTCCCCAGTTCCTTGTGCACGGACAGACAGACAGACAGGCACCCATCTCCAGCGCAAGGGGAGACGGGAAGCACGTCCAGAGGGACGGATGGACAGCAGGGCTGGCTCAGTTCCCTGAACGAGGCGCAGCAGCACAGCTCGTCACCTGCCCAATGCCACCGAGTCCCCAGCATGTCCCTCTGCAGCACAGCGGCCAGATCAGGCATCTGCAGCCCACTCCGACCGACCTCTTCTCTGCCAAAGCCCCTTCAGCTCTTCCTATGGATCCAGGGTTTGGAAAATCCCCGTCGAGGTCCCGGTGTGGGGGGCTCAGTACCAGGGGTCTGCCCGGTGCTGCTGGTTGTAGAGCTGCAGCTTGATCTGGTCTCTGATCTGGTTGATGAGGATCTGAGCCAGCAGGATGCCCACCAGCTGTGGGAGAGGAGGGGGAGAGGGAGACTGGGGGGAGAGGGAGACTCGGGGGGGGAGGGGAGAGGGAGACTCGGGGGGGGGAGAGAGGGAGACTCGGGGGGGGGAGAGAGGGAGACTCGGGGGGGGGAGAGAGGGAGACTCGGGGGGGGGAGAGAGGGAGACTCGGGGGGGGGGAGAGAGGGAGACTCGGGGGGGGGGAGAGAGGGAGACTCGGGGGGGGGAGAGAGGGAGACTCGGGGGGGGGAGAGAGGGAGACTCGGGGGGGGGGGAGAGAGGGAGACTCGGGGGGGGGGAGAGAGGGAGACTCGGGGGGGGGAGAGAGGGAGACTCGGGGGGGGGGAGAGGGAGACTCGGGGGGGGGAGAGGGAGACTCGGGGGGGGGGAGAGGGAGACTCGGGGGGGGGGGAGAGGGAGACTGGGGGGGGGGAGAGGGAGACTGGGGGGGGGGAGAGGGAGACTGGGGGGGGGGGAGAGGGAGACTGGGGGGGGGGGGGG